>CM077220.1:42181935-42781935 GCA_039654775.1 Spinibarbus caldwelli
TATATATATATATGTGTGTGTATTATATATATATATATATATATATGTGTGTGTATTATATATATATATATTTATATATATATATATATATATATATGTGTGTGTGTATATATATATATATATATATATATATATATATATATATATATATATATATATATATGTGTGTGTGTGTATATATATATATATATGTATGTGTGTATATATATATATATATATATATATATATATATATATATATATATGTGTGTGTGTGTATATATATATATATATATGTATATATATGTATGTATATATATATATATATATATATGTGTATACATATGTGTATATATATATATGTATATATATATATATATATATATATATATATATATAGTCGCCTTGGAATTATAAGGTTCTATCTGAAATTTTTGTCAAAATTGAGTTATTCACATATTCTTATTCTGTGACATTCTTATTCTGTCACATAACTTATTTACATTATGTGATGTTTTTTTTTTTTTGTTTTTTTTTAAAGTTGTGTACATTTTAGGACTTTTTATTTAGAAAACAAAAAGGTTCTATCTGCAAAGGCGAGCTCTAACTTGGTTCTATAAGGTTCTATCTGTGAGCCAATCAGCACTTCGAATGCACGCAAGAGGACCAATCAGGATCAACGTTCTTTGTCATGACGCAGGACTGCTCCTTAACAGCAGGAAAGATTAAACATTAAACAACAATAATGACATGTCTGCAGAATCAATAAGTGCAATTCACCTTTATTCCACAAAGTGACACTGTTTAAAACATAATGATGACGTGATTTTTCACTCATAATTACTGCAGACATAAATAATCATCTGCAAAAATTTAACTGGCTTGAATGGCTTTACTGCAGAGCAATTACTGTACATAATGAAATATAAGTGTCACTGTCGTTTGATGGTGGATGTGGTGAATAGCGATCAAAATGTTGTTTTTGAAGATGCTGAAAATGATAGTTTTGAGAATATGGCTGAGATCGTGAATATGAGGCAGATGCTGAATGTATAACACTACTGGGGAAATGCTCTTTGACGATGGCAGTGATGGTAAAATCATCTGCTCAAATCAAACCCTTCTAAGTTTCAAAAGCTAAGGAAGTATGCTTTATTTTATTATTTTGTAATTGTTCTTAAAATATCAGGAGAGTTTTATGATATTGCAGCAGTTAGAGATCCATCCGTGTTAGATATAGCCTAAGTCTGGGTCGCTAAAGACCCGAATATATGTAATGATTGGCGAAACATTCATGCAGTTTAAAGTCTTAAAATGTCTTAAATTTTACAATATTAAGCCTTAAATATCAAATAGTCAACAATTTAAATGATGGGGTCTTAATTACAACAATAAATGTTGTTTAAATGCTATCTCGGTCATTCTGATCTAAAGAGAAAGCCATGTCCGGCTTTTTCTGGAATAAAGTCCTGGTCAGATGGATTAGAGTAGCTGCTTAACTGTTCCTACAATAATGTGTTTAATTACCCACTATAATCCTACCTAAAATTAACATCTGCACTGAACAAAATATTTAGCATTGGCTTTTATGCCTATTAACCAAGAAAAAATTATTTGTCCAAAAATATGAAATAAATGTGATAAAGCATTAAATTGACCTTTCTCATACACGTTAACACATTGTTACAACACTAATTTTATGTTTTAAAACAAATTATAAGTAAACTATTTGTATTTCTTGAAAATTGTTGCTTCAGTTATTGTTTTGCAAGATTGAACCTTATAATTCCAAGGCGAAAAATGACTTTTTAGAATTATAAGGTTCTGTCTGCATTTGACCTCTTTCAAAAATCCCCATTTAAAAATATGAGAGGATTTTGATATTGTACATTTAGAACACATTTAGGGTCTCTGTCATTTTCATGTAGGAAAGAGACCTGTTCCCCCATATCATTTTTGCTATATGGAATGCAAAAATTTTGAAGCTCAATATCTCAAAACCACTCAGAATGCAGATAGAACCTTATAATTCCAAGGCGACGATATGTATGTGTGTGTGTGTATGTATATATATATATATATATATATATATATATATATATATATATACACACACATACATATATATACAGTGGGTACGGAAAGTATTCAGACCCCCTTAAATTTTCACTCTTTGTTATATTGCAGCCATTTGCTAAAATCGTTTGTTCATTTTTTTTTCCTCATTAATGTACACACAGCACCCCATATTGACAGAAAAACACAGAATTGTTGACATTTTTGCTGATTTATTAAAAAAGAAAAACTGAAATATCACATGGTCCTAAGTATTCAGACCCTTTGCTCAGTATTTAGTAGAAGCACCCTTTTGATCTAATACAGCCATTAGTCTTTTTGGGAAAGATGCAACAAGTTTTTCACACCTGGATTTGGGGATCCTCTGCCATTCCTCCTTGCAGATCCTCTCCAGTTCTGTCAGGTTGGATGGTAAACGTTGGTGGACAGCCATTTTTAGGTCTCTCCAGAGATGCTCAATTGGGTTTAAGTCAGGGCTCTGGCTGGGCCATTCAAGAACAGTCACGGAGTTGTTGTGAAGCCACTCCTTCGTTATTTTAGCCTGGGTGCTTAGGGTCATTGTCTTGTTGGAAGGTAAACCTTCGGCCCAGTCTGAGGTCCTGAGCACTCTGGAGAAGGTTTTCGTCCAGGATATCCCTGTACTTGGCCGCATTCATCTTTCCCTCGATTGCAACCAGTCGTCCTGTCCCTGCAGCTGAAAAACACCCCCACAGCATGATGCTGCCACCACCATGCTTCACTGTTGGGACAGGTGATGAGCAGTGCCTGGTTTTCTCCACACATACCGCTTAGAATTAAGGCCAAAAAGTTCTATCTTGGTCTCATCAGACCAGAGAATCTTATTTCTCACCATCTTGGAGTCCTTCATGCGGGCTTTCATGTGTCTTGCACTGAGGAGAGGCTTCCGTCGGGCCACTCTGCCATAAAACCCCGACTGGTGGAGGGCTGCAGTGATGGTTGACTTTCTACAACTTTCTCCCATCTCCTGACTGCATCTCTGGAGCTCAGCCACAGTGATCTTTGGGTTCTTCTTTACCTCTCTCACCAAGGCTCTTCTCCCCCGATAGCTCAGTTTGGTCGGACGGCCAGCTCTAGGAAGGGTTCTGGTCATCCCAAACATCTTCCATTTAAGGATTATGGAGGCCACTGTGCTCTTAGGAACCTTAAGTGCAGCAGAATTTTTTTGTAACCTTGGCCAGATCTGTGCCTTGCCACAATTCTGTCTCTGAGCTCTTCAGGCAGTTCCTTTGACCTCATGATTCTCATTTGCTCTGACATGCACTGTGAGCTGTAAGATCTTATATAGACAGGTGTGTATTTTTCCTAATCAAGTCCAATCAGTATAATCAAACACAGCTGGACTCAAATGAAGGTGTAGAACCATCTCAAGGATGATCAGAAGAAATGGACAGCACCTGAGTTAAATATATGAGTGTCACAGCAAAGGGTCTGAATACTTAGGACCATGTGATATTTCAGTTTTTCTTTTTTAATAAATCTGCAAAAATGTCAACAATTCTGTGTTTTTCTGTCAATACGGGGTGCTGTGTGTACATTGAGGAAAAAAAATGAACTTAAATGATTTTAGCAAATGGCTAACAAAGAGTGAAAAATTTAAGGGGGTCTGAATACTTTCCGTACCCACTGTATATGTATATGTATGTGTGTGTGTATGTATATATATATATATATATATATATATATATATATATATATATCCTAACTGACTGATATTAAATCCAATTCTGTTCAAATCAAGAAGTGAATCGGAATCAAATCAATTTATTAAATCAATACATATTAACTCGTCTGAATCATTCCACACCTTGTATGTATCTTGTGCTACATGAATCATATCTCAAATCTTGCTGCTTCAGTTTAGAGACTTGACAGTGAGATCTATTGACTTGGACCTGTAAATAACCACACAGAAAAACCTGTGAACCACATAGTGATGCCCTGGCCACCACCCACAACACCTTGCCATTGTATAAGTCACGCACCACTCACATTTTCATCACAAAACCTAAAAATCTTGTTTTCCATGTCAAGATCATTTATCATTTTCTGTATTCTTTGATCATCTCTTATTTATATACTCATCTCATTGACGTAATGTTCCTGTCATTCATATAAACCTGACAGGAATGTCAGGGGTGTAAGCATGTAAGTCATCAAAGCTACAGGAGTTCAATATACAGTATATGAAATCCTGTGTGCAGTCTGTTGTGCAACCAAAAATCACAATAATATCTATTAAAAAGATGATATTGTACATAATTATTATGGCCAATAAGATCTGCAGTCAGCATTTGCCCACCATAAATGTCCAGTAATCTGGTATTATATAAATAAAAACATTTTTCCCTTTTCTCTAGGGACACTGTCAGTCGGAGCTAGCAGAACTCAATACATAAATTATTTATTTATTTAAATAATTTTTACTATTTATTGAAATCTAAATAATTATTAGTGCTGTCAAACAATTAATCGCGATTAATCGCATCCAAAAATAAAAGTTTTTGTTTACATAATATATATGTGTGTACTGTGTATATTTATAAAGACACACACATACAGGTGGATCTCAATAAATTAGAATGTCGTGGAAAAGTTCATTTATTTCAGTAATTCAACTCAAATTGTAAAACTTGTGTATTAAATAAATTCAATGCACACAGACTGAAGTAGTTTAAGTCTTTGGTTCTTTTAATTGTGATGATTTTGGCTCGCATTTAACAAAAACCCACCAATTCACTATCTCAACAAATTAGAATACTTCATAAGACCAATAAGAAAAACATTTTTAGTGAATTGTTGGCCTTCTGGGAAGTATGTTCATTTACTGTATACTCAATGTGTACTCAATACTTGGTAGGGGCTCCTTTTGCTTTAATTACTGCCTCAATTCGGCGTGGCATGGAGGTGATCAGTTTGTGGCACTGCTGAGGTGGTATGGAAGCCCAGGTTTCTTTGACAGTGGCCTTCAGCTCATCTGCATTTTTTGGTCTCTTGTTTCTCATTTTCCACTTGACAATACCCCATAGATTCTCTATGGGGTTCAGGTCTGGTGAGTTTGCTGGCCAGTCAAGCACACCAACACCATGGTCATTTAATCAACTTTTGGTGCTTTTGGCAGTGTGGGCAGGTGCCAAATCCTGCTGGAAAATGAAATCGGCATCTTTAAAAAGCTGGCCAGCAGAAAGAAGCATGAAGTGCTCCAAAATTTCTTGGTAAACGGCTGCAGTGACTTTGGTTTTCAAAAAACACAAAGGACCAACACCAGCAGATGACATTGCACCCCAAATCATCACAGACTGTGGAAACTTAACACTGGACTTCAAGCAACTTGGGCTATGAGCTTCTCCACCCTTCCTCCAGACTCTAGGACCTTGGTTTCCAAATGAAATCTCATCTGAAAAGAGGACAGTCCAGTTCTTCTTCTCCTTAGCCCAGGTAAGACGCCTCTGACGTTGTCTGTGGTTCAGGAGTGGCTTAACAAGAGGAATACGACAACCGTAGCCAAATTCCTTGACATGTCTGTGTGTGGTGGCTCTTGATGCTTTGTCCCCAGCCTCAGTCCATTCCTTGTGAAGTTCACCCAAATTCTTGAATCGATTTTGCTTGACAATCCTCATAAGGCTGCGGTTCTCTCAGTTGGTTGTGCATCTTTTTCTTCCACACTTTTTCCTTCCACTCAACTTTCTGTTAACATGCTTGGATACAGCACTCTGTGAACAGCCAGCTTCTTTGGTAATGAATGTTTGTGGCTTACCCTCCTTGTGAAGGGTGTCAGTGATTGTCTTCTTGACAACTGTCAGATCAGCAGTCTTCCCCATTATCGTGTAGCCTATAGTGAACCAAACGGAGAGACCATTTTGAAGGCTCAGGAAACCTTTGCAGGTGTTTTGAGTTGATTAACTGATTGGCATGTCACCATATTCTAATTTGTTGAGTTTTTTTGTTAAATGTGAGCCAAAATCATCACAATTAAAAAAACCAAAGACTTAAACCACTTCAGTCTGTGTGCACTGAGTTTATTTAATACACGAGTTTCACAATTTGAGATGAATTACTGAAATAAATGAAATTTTCCACGACATTCTAATTTATTGAGATGCAAATGTAAAGCATATATATTTTGAAAATATTTACATGTATATATTTATATTCATATAAATTATATCATATATTTAATATATAAACATATTTTTCTTAAATGTGTGTGTATTTACAGTGCCCTCCAAAAGTATTGCAACAGTAAAGACAAAATTGCTCCGTTGGCTGTGGAGTCAAGACATTTGCAAATATGATTAAAAGATGAATATGAGACAAAACTACAGAATGTCACATTTTATTATTAGCCATTTCAACACATACATGTTTTACCAAATAAAAAGAAAAGCACTTTTAGAGTTCATCCCACTCATTGATGTGAGCATAAGTATTGGGACAGTTGAACATAAGGCAGATATAAAAGATTAAAAGTTATTATTTAGTTGCAGATTCCTTGTGCACAATCACAGCAGTGAGACTGTGACCCATAGACATTACCAGACTCTTGGTCTCATCCTTTGAAATACTTTTCCCAGCCTTTAATGCAGCCAATTCCAATTGTTGCTTGTTTTGGGGAGTTTCTGCCTTTACTCTCCTCTTCAGCTGTTCAATCGGATTTAAATCTGGAGATTCACTTGGACAATCTAAGACTTTCCATTTCTTTGCCCTTATAAATTCCTTGACTGAACTGGCAGGGTGTTTGGGGTCATTGTTCTGATGCACTATGAAGCACTTCCCAATGAATCTGGTGGCATTTTCTTGAATATTGGTAGGCAAGATGGTTTTGTACCCTTCCAAATTCATTCTGCTACTGTCATCATACATTAAGTCATCAGTAAAGTTGAGAGGGCCTGTTCCAGAGACAGCCATACATGCCCATGCCATGACACCACCTCCACCATGTTTTACAGATGAGGCTGTATGCTTGGGATCTTTTGCAGTTCCCTTTTTCTCTCCACATTTTTGCTTTCCCGTCACTTTCATCTTTGTCTCATCAGTCCATAAACACAGTTCCAAAACTCTTCTGGCTCACCTTTGTGCTTTTTTGCAAACTCTAATCTTGCCTTTCTATTTTTGGTGCTGGTCAGATGTTTGCATCTTGCTGTGTAGCATCTGTAATTCTGTGTCAAAGTCTCCTGAGGACAGTAGATTGTCAGAGCATCACCCCAGCTTTCTGGAAGTTGTTGGTGATTTTACAGACACGTCTTTTAGGGTTCATTTTCACAGCTTTTATGATTTGTCTGTCATCAACTACTGTTGTTTTCTCAGCCGATCAGGTAGTTGTTGGTTGCTGGTGTCGCTGGTGGTTTCCAAACTCTTGATTTCTCCATGCCCTTTGTTTTTGCTATAGCTCTAATTGACTTCCTCTTTTCTTTTAGCATCCAAATTACTTGGATTTCTCTCAAAGTCAGCTCCCTCGTCTTCATCCTGGTTTGAGTGTGTCATCATCAAATGCAAGATTCAGAATGCAGAAGTAATGGATATAACTGATATGACACATTCCCTGCTTTTAATATCTGAAGAATGAATGCAACAGGACACAGCTGATCACTTAGAAAGACCTGTGAGGCAGCTGTTCCAATACTTATGCTCACATCAGATAGGGGGATGAAACTCTAAAAGTGCTGAACTTCTTAGCTGGTAAAACATCTATGTGTTGAATCACCCAATAATAAAATGTGACATTCTGTAGTTTTGTCTCATATTCATCTTTTAATCATATTTGTAAATGTCTTGGCTCCACAGCCAACAGAGCAATTTTGTCTTTACTGTTCCAATACTTTTGGAGGACACTGTATATATACATAATAAATATACACAGTACACACATGTAAACAAAAAACTTTTATTTTGGATGCGATTAATCGTTTGACAGCACTAATAATTATATAAATGAAATCAATATTGAAACAGCCATTTTTTTCCTAATATCAAAGAGTTTCAAAAGCCATTATTGTTGCTGATTATATGGCAAAAACGATAAATCAGTCGACCTCTAAGCTTAAAATACTAATGTTATACAGGCCTGCAGCATTTCTCTCTCATCTGTCTCAGTAAGCTGAGCTGCTAATGACTGTCCTGTCTGTCTTCAAAGGGGGTGATTGTTGCATGTGTGTGAATTTTTTTTCTGTTTTTATTTCCTGTTTCTCTGTGCCACCACCAACTCCTGCACCTTTAATCTACCAGTACTTGGGTACAGGGATAAACTATTCACTCACTCAAACCAAAAAGCTTCAGCTAAGGGAAGAATTCACAATCAAGGTATAGTTTCTGTTTTACTCATTCTTACTAACCTAATCCATACTTGACTTAATCCATGTTCTCAGCCTCTCTTTGACCTCTGTCCATGCTTCTGTAGTGTCTGAAAGTTATACCACAATGAGGTTACCACTGACTTTTCTGGTTTCCTGAAGTAAACTTTACTGTGGCAAGACCACTTCTGTAGTAGTTTGTACTGGCAGGTCTGTAGTGACTGCAGTTTTGAGGTTCAGTGGTATGTTAGTGAATGTTTAGTGTGTTGTAGTAGCTGATGTCAGAGCACTGAATCATCACAGCATTGACCCCGTTTACTAAGTGAGCTAACATTCACATAGTCTCAGTCAGTCAAAATTCAACTCTCCAGGACAAGCATTACGAGAGTGGTCAACGAACTATATGATAATGTAATTCCAAAGAAACATGGTAGTATGTTGCATACTATTGAGATTATTACTCTGGGTATTGGCCAATATATATTACTGGTCAATATATATTACATGGAATAAATAAGATTTCCTGCATTTATTTGATCAAAAATACAGGAAAAGACAGTGATATTGTGAAATATCATTACAATTTAAAATAATGTTTTTCTATTTTAATATTTTAAAATGTCATTTATTCCTGAGATTAAAAAAAGCATCATTACTCCAGTCTTCAGTGTCACATGATCCTTCAGAAACCATTCTAATATGCTGATTTGGTGCTCAAGAATAATTTCTTATTATCAATGTTGAAAACAGTTTTGCTGCTTAATATTTTTGTGGAAACTGTGATACACTACCATTGAAAGTTTGGAGAAAGCAAGATAATATGTATGGAAATTAATACTTACATTCAACAAGGTATTAATGAATCAGTTTTAGAGCCCTGAATCTCAGCCCGGGCCCGATGGGCCCCGACTTTTTTATGCTCCTAGGGCCGGGCTTCGGGCCAATTTTCGTGTCGTAGTTCAGACGCGGGCCAGGCCTTGGACCTGTTTTAGGCTTGTCCTTATTTTTATATTTCAGACATCCATCAATTAGTGATGGAAAAAAAAATTGCCGCGCTGGTGGAAACTAGGGCTGTGCAATTAATCGAATTCGATTATCATGCACATTTAGTCAGTAAAGCCGGTTTCGTGATTAGTAGTAAATCGCCATCACCTGCTTTCAGATGGAGCGGCATTTACTACACAGAGCCGTAGTTCACTGACAAGCTAGGCAATATCACGTTCATAATCGCAGACGAAACGCCTTCGATTCTGAACTTGATATTGCCTAGCTTGTCAGTGAACTACGGCTCTGTGTAGTAAATGCCGCTCCATCTGAAAGCAGGTGATGGTGATTTACTACTAATCACGAAACCGGCTTTACTGACTAAATGCGCATGATAATCGAATTCGATTAATTGCACAGCCCTAGTGGAAACAACATGAGACCATGCTACCGCAACTGTCAAGAGCAGCTCGACGGCGTTTAGTGTCCAGTAGCATGCATGCCTTCAGCGCAGCTGAAGAGTTCTGCATTCAAATGCACACAATAGGCTAAAGCTTGCCACAAAGCCCCAGCAAATGTAATTACCGTGAATGTGTCAGGGGGAAATAGTAAGGAGATATTTTAATTATTTACTAATAAACTAGTGTTTCCTGAGTCGGTGTTGCAAGAATGAAGTTGAATCCTAATTTGCCATCTCCTCATTAGTCGCGCCTTTAGAGAGAAGTGCATCTTTACGGAATATGATTATAATGAAAGAGTTTTTGTTTTCGATTTGTTTTATCTTGTTAAGTAGTAATTTAAAGCTTTCTATATATATATTTAACATGTCTGTGTGAAGCATGTATTCACCGAGTTTCGGTTCATTTTTGTGAAGCGCTCCTGTTCAAGACGAGACGACAGAAAGCGCATCATGTGTTTTCTTTACTTTATAAAAGCACAACGTTTTGTCGATATTGTGAGTCCACACAAATAAAAGTAGACCCTTTACAGTTCCGAATGATGTATTACTCTTACCTTTATGAGCAAAAATGATGGCGTATCCACTGAAAAAAATGCAAGTGATTGCGCTGGCGCCTCCATGTCCTGCAAAGCGTGCTTTAGCTTGCACTCTCAGCAAAAACTATTGGATACAGCGCACATTTATCTAGGTTTAACATTTAAACATTGTTATATGCTTGAACTGTTTTATATCTATAGATTTTATTTTAGGCAAGTTGTGATGAATTGAGAAGGCTAAATTGATCAAACATAGACTATGATCAGCTCACTGTCTGCTGCTGGCCGCTTGGTCGTTACTTTAAAAAACAAAAACTTATAACGAACAAAAAATGCTCCAAACATTTTTCAAAAATAACTCAATAAAAAAATGAATGAAATATAATCACTTACAATTACATACAATTACATACAAAACTGAACTATTTTAATAGCTGAAACAATAGTATAAGCTGTTTTGGGAGAAGGGGGAAAAAAAGACGGGCTCGGGTCGGGCTCAGGCTGGTAATTCTGATAAGCTGTCGGACACGGGCTGAGCTAGGTAGGGCCTGAGCGTCTCGGGCTAGGGCCTATATTTGAGGCCCATGCAGGGCTCTAATCAGTTTCCACAAAAATATGAAGCAGCAAAAACTATATTTATCATTGATAATAGTAAGAACCATCATTAACTATTATTAATATTTGAGCACCAAAATCATATTAGAATGATTTCTGAAGGATCATGCGACAGCTGGAGTAATGATGCTGAAAATTCAGCTTTGATCACAGGAATAAATTTCATTTTAAAATGAATTCAAATGGTGTATATATATAAACAGCCATCATTTAATGTTCTTCACATCCCCTACCCCTTACATGTTTAAGATGTTTAACATGTTTATGTGGCTAATTTGATTATGATTTTAAGCTACCAATAAGTGTATAGTACTCTAAGCAGTTTTTGGCACATTTAGCATTGCTGAGTTTTCCGTCCTTGATATTAGTTACGATGGTTTGTTTTTACAAAGCTATTTTTGTAATCCTGCCTAACCTGTTCACACACATCTGCTGTATCCCCTCTCTCTGAAAGGTGTGTGGGCTAGTCTGCGCTCTAGCAGCAGATTCATCCAGCATCCCGCTGCTGCCGACTTGGGCGCGCGGTTGGCTGGCAAGGATCTGGCGCCCCCTACAGGCATTGAGAACCTCCAGGCCCAACTCCTCAAGCATCAAGCCGCTCTCTACATCTTTGGCGAAAAGTCTCACCTCAGGGTAAAGATGTTACACTTACTATGTGTTCTTTGAGAGAAGAAGCTAAAGATTTGATGTTGACCTTGTGTGATGTACCTTTTATGGGACAGGAGGCCAAAAGAAGTGTTCATTTCCAAATAGCCTTTTTTTTTATTTATTTTTTTTCGTTTTTGTGTTGAAGTGTACCAGGTCATATCACCCTGAAATACTTGGACAGTGTTCTCCCCAGTGCATAATAAATTCACGACTAGATAAGGACCTCTTAATAGCCATTTATAAAAGCTCTGATTTATCGACACAATTTGTCTGGTTTGGCTGAAATTATATTACATTTGGATGCCTGAAGGAACTTTGTGCTGCTTTTTACCTATTTGATAATGTGTTTCTTTAACATTCAGTGTAAAAAAATGAAAATTAATAGTTGGAATAAATCAGCCTTGTGGTTGACAGTTAAGTAAACTCAAAGTTATTTGGCTGGTCCTACTCAGTATGTTAACTGTCTGTTTTGAATTTTTGTTGTTGCCTGTGAAGTGGAAATTTAATTTCATCCACATTAGTAAAATACTTGGTCTGCTCAAATTTATGGTCTTGGATAGAATATAATAAAAGCTTATTGAAATACAAATTTGTGACTGGTCTGGAAGCAAGCAAAACTTCTACACAACGTTCTACCCAGAGGCATAATCCAAATGTTTGTTTCTGTGCTCTGTTATTTCCAGAAATGACAAACAAAACAAAATTAAAAGTTTGTACCAAATGCTTTTTCATGACAGGGCTTAAGACTGGACTCAGCACTGAACTGTGAACTGGTGCCGGTAGAATTTACAGACACAAGACAGGTGAAGGGCTCATTCAAGAAGCTTCTGAGAGCGTGTGCACCCAGTTCCATGTCCTCAGATACAGAGGACTCATTCCTTAAGGCTCTGGAGGAGAGTGAATGGATGCTACAGGTTAGCATGACTTCTGAACACACATTCCCTTAGCAGAACCCTGTTCTGTATTAAAACTCCTGCACCTTCCCCTTATTGTGACTCACAGTGGCCTATATCTTAAAGGGGTCATATGACATTGCTAAAAAGAACATTATTTTGTGTATTTGGTGAAATGCAATGTGTTTTTGCGGTTTAAGGTTAAAAAAAAAAAACATTATTTTCCACATACTGTACGTTACTGTTGCTCCTCTATTCCCCGCCTTTCTGAAATGTGCCGATTTTTACAAAGCTCATCGTTCTGAGAAGCAAGGCGTGCTCTGATTGGCCAGCTATCCAGTGCGTTGTGATTGGCCGAATACCTCAAGCGTGAGACGGAAATGTTACGCCCCTTACCGTATTGTGATGCCGTGTCCCGGCGCAATAAAACCCATTACAAACGAGGCATTTGTTGCATCCAGTGGGGACATAATTACAGATTATAATGACTTGTACTGTGTTTTTACACGTCGTGTTGCATCGCGCCGCGTAAACATTACCATGTCTGCATTTGTGATCGGAGAAACGACAAACAACAAGCACTACTCTACACTGCTCAAAACTCGCGTTTGAATAGTCAGTGGCAAATTCTTTAAATATGAAATCATACTTACAGGCTGTGAGTCAGAAGCGCCAGACTGTCCTTGCAAAGTTGGAATTGCCCCACTTTATAGAAACAGTCTTTGAGATAGCTGGTAGGCTGCTCCCAGGTTCAGGAAATAGTCCTCCATTAAAATCCGCTGCACACACTCGAATATTTGGGTTGAACTCTTCTGGAACAGTGTTGTAAATACAACTTAACCACTGATTTCTAGTTGTGTCCTATTTTGGAAGCCCAAACAACATACTTTCGCTTTCACAACGAAACAGCATCTCCAGGACATGGCGCCGGCGGCAGCAACAATATTACAGCGAGAATAAAAGTCATGCTCTCTTTCTTTGCCTATACGTTTGGGTGGTGTTTTGCAAATCTCCCCACACTGTGACGTAGACATGTGGGGGCGTTTAAATGAGCCGCTTTAAGGAGGCGTGGTCGAGTCTTAACTTTTATAAAGAATATCTCTTTGGTTTTGAGACTTTAGTCTTTGCAACTTCAGGGATCTTATCTATGCACAAACAGGTTGTAACACTCCAAAGAGAAAGGAAAACTTGAAATCGCATCACATGACCCCTTTAAGAAAACCAGAAACAGGTTGGCCTGTGTGACTCTGACCCTGTTGAAAAGTATTTCCTTAAAACTAGTTACCCATGGGAAACTATACAACACAAAGATGGGAAAATTGCATGACACAATTAAAGCAAAACAAAGTTGCTTACCACTCTAAAACCCATGCACTCACAAAACCCCTTGGCCTTATGGTCCACTGTGTCTCAAACACTAAAACAATATTATCTGTAAGGATCTCTGCCAAGACACTCCGAGAGCTCTTAGTCAGCAGTGTGCACAGCAGTGTTAAAATAAATGCACAGGAATTGCTAAACATAGAATGTGTTGTTTTGTACTCTGTATCTGTGTGTTCAACAGCTACACAAGCTTCTGCAGCTGGCTCTGGTTGTGGTGGAGTTGCTGGACAGCGGATCATCTGTACTAGTTAGTCTTGAGGATGGCTGGGACATTACCACTCAGGTGAGCATTGTCTCACACACGTGTGCTATAGCATGTGACAATTTAACAGTCCTATTCCTTCTGCTTATTAGATGCTTGTTTTAGAGCCATGTCTTTGCCTATTATCGGATTTAAATATTAATCACATGGTTAAGGCAATAAATGGAATTTGCCAATACAATTTTAAAACAGGATTCCCAATGCACCTTCAATCATATTTCATTGTTCAAAAAATAATGTTATCCAGTTTCCTTAAAAACAGCTTATAGCAGGTAGTTCCACCCCAAACTTCAGCCATTGGTTGGACCAAAAGTTCACGTGTCAGTCAATAAAAACCGTAATGGGAATGTCAATCTACAAATACTCAACAGTCATCTTTAAATGTCTATTTTGAATTGAAACTTTAATTTTGTTATGCTGTTGCAGCAGAGACATTTTTGCGGTCACAGCTAAGATTTTCCATGCCCACTTGATCAGTTAACTGTCATTAGAAACAGAATTGTGTTCTCTGAGTGTCAACTGGGGTTGTTAAATGTAGCTGTGGTCAGAATCATGCACGTGTCTGAACAAATCTATTCCTGTTCATTTCCCTGCTTCTTGACCATTTTGCCATTCTCTCCGTAGGCCTGATCTGATGTACTCATCTAAATAGGCTCCGTATGTCTGGCTTTGTAGGAGAGAACAGAATCACATTATTGTCACATGGCCATGCTTTCAGTCTTGGAAGGTGTTGTGAAATTGCTTATTGCTTTGTGAAATTGCTCCAATAATGCTTACAATAATTATATTTCTATAACTCATGGAAACAGGCTCTGTAGAAATTCTGCCTTTGCTTATAACGAAGCTTTACATGTAACATTTACATTTTATTATCTGGCAGACAGATTTTTGAAGTGGTATTTACAATGCATTTTTGATTATAAATAATTTTTTTCCCACATAAACTGAAAGTTGCAACAGATTTTTACTTCAGCATTTTGATGTATTTCAGAGTAAAACGGAAAACTGAATAATAGACGGGGCTTGAATTTAAGGAACCTCCACACCATATGTAGCTTTCAGAAGACTGATGTTTGGTGGGGAGTTGTTAAAGTGGTAGTTTACCAAAGAATGAAAATTCTGTCATTAATTACTCACCCTCATGTCGTTCCAAACCTGTAAGACCTTCGTTCATCTTCAGAACACAAATTAAGATATTTTTGATGAAATCTGAGAGCTTTCTGACCCTGCAGACAGCAAGGGTACTACCACAATCAAGGACCAGAAAGGTAGTAAGGACATTGTTAAAATAGTCCATGTGACATCAGTTGTTCAACCGTAATTTAATGAAGCTATGAGAAAACATTTTGCCTGCAAAAAAAAACAAAAAAAAAAACAACTTAATTCAACTATTTCTTCTCTTCCGTGTTGGTCTTCGATGCGCGTTCATGAGAGTACCCGTGATGCATGCATGTGGTGCTGCTAAAGCAGGAGCCGCTGTTCTTGCGTAGAACGGCCATCTCACTTAGTTCATCGTCTCTATATTCTGGTTCAAATAAGTAGGGCTGGGCAAAAAATTGCAAGTCATCCTCTCTGTTGAAATCTTCAGACATGTTTACAAAGATTGTTTTATGTACAGCGTGCGTCTTCCTCTGCTTGTAAACAAGGCACAGCGCATCTGAGTTCTGCGTCAGAACACCGGCTTCTGCATCAGCAGCACCACACGCATGCGTCGTGTTACTCTCACGAACGCACATCGAAGACATTGTCGAAGAAATTGTTGAATAAAGTCATTATTTTTGTTTTATTTGCACACAAAAAGTATTATTGTAGCTTCATAAAATTACAGTTCAACATGGACTATTTAATCGATGTCCTTGCTACCTTTCTGGGCCTTCAACATGGTAGTTGTGTTGCTGTCTATGCAGGATCAGAAAGCGCTCGGATTTCAACAAAAATATCTTAATTTGTGTTCCGAAGATGAACAAAGGTTTTACAGGTTTGGATCGACATGAGGGTGAGTAATTCATGACAGAATTTTCATTTTTGAGTGAATTATCCCTTTAAGGATGTTCTGCCCAAACTGTCGTCTTCAGAGTAGTAATGCCATTACAGAGTGAAAGCTAATTTTTTTTTTAGATTGTGGCTAATGAGTGTGAACTTTTTTTTTTTTCCTGTGGATTAATTGTTAACCATAAGATTATTAATGTAGTAAGTAAATAGGGTAAATTCCTATTTTCATGCAGACCTTAAATAATTGTGACAAATAGTGTAGATGAGTTAGTCTTTATGAAAGGACACCTACCACAAAAATATGAAGACAAAAAAAAGGTTTTTTTTTTTTCCTCATATTTTCATTTTGGAAGCTTAATGTACAGAATATTGCAGTTAAGAGGTTGCCACATGGAGTTGGGGAAGAAAAAGAAAACTCTTAGGCAGAGTTCTGATGGTAAATGTTTTTTTCAGGTAAAAGTTGTTGGGATGTGTGAGTTGTGACAGTCACTGATACACGCATTGGGTCTAGGACTGCAACAAATGATTATTTTGACAATCGATTAATCTAACGATTATTAGAATGATTAATCGACTAATCGTCGATTATTTCACTGATTAATCAATAGACTTTGATTGATTATTCAGCTTTTGCATTGTTAAAATATTGAATTATACATATTCTAACAAATAAATAAAAGGTAATCACTTCAGCTTTTGAAAATCATATGTGACCCTGCACCACAAAACCAGTCATAATTTTTTGAATTTTGAATTTATACATCACCTGAAAGCTGAATAAATAAGCTTATCAGTGATGTATGGTTTGTTAGGATAGGACAATATTTGTCTGAGATACAACTATTTGAAAATCTGGAATCTGAGGGTGCAAAAAAAAAAAAAAAGTCAAAATATTGAGAAAAGTTCTTAGCAATGTGTATTACTAATCAAAAATTAAGCTTCAATGGAACGTGATATTTACTTAATATCCTGAACATATTTTTGGTATAAAAGAAATATTGATCATTTTGACCCATACAATGTATTGTTGGCTATTGCTACAAATGTACCTTAAGACTGGTTTTGTGCTCCAGGATCACATGTAATTAATTAAAATTATTACACAATAAATTGCTAACACTTTAAAATAAAGTCTCATTAGTTAGTTGACTAGATTAGTTAACATGATCTAATAATGAACAATACTTCTACAGCATTTATTAATCTTAGTTTTCAGCATTTACTAATGCATTATTAAAATCACAAGTTGTGTTTGTTTACATTAGTTAATGCACTGTGCATTAATATGAACTAACAATGAAGGACTGCGTTTATTAAATAACATTAACAAAGATTAATAGTGTAATGTATTGTTCATTCATGTTAGGTAATACATTATAACACCTTACTGTAAAAGCATTACCAATTAATTTATATAAATTTATATATCTGGCACACAAAATGAGATGACATACAGAGAAACTCTCTTAATCACCATTACTGAATAACTGAATGACACATTCTGCCTAACATCTCATTTTGTAAGTCATATGGATAAGAAACAAAATAAATGTAAGTGATAAGATTTTTATCAGATTATTTTTGATAAACTATTTTATTCACAACATATATATCTCTTAAAATACCTTATAGGGTTATGATAATCAAAACAATCCTGAGCAAGATCAAGCTTTGATCTCTGCAAACCAAACTATCACTTTAATTAATTTATTTCCCCAATAAAAAGATTTTATCATTAGCTAGCTCCACACTGGAGAGCTGCTTTATAACAGAAAATCAAGTTGTTATTCTAACTAAAAGCGACACTAACTAAACTGCTTGATTTAAGGCTATCTCTTGCATAAAGTACTACATAAATAAACGTGATGTGATAGATTTACTGAAGTACCGGACTGAAGAGCTCATGCAAATATCACTTTCTCACCGCTGTCATTTTTTGTTGTTTTGTTTGTTGTTTATTGCGTTATTCAGAAGAAAACGCTGTGCACTAAAGCGCTGTCTCTTCTTCTCTTGAACAGCATCAGAATTAGTCTTGCGCTACAGCGCCACACTGGTCCAACCGCATTATTGCAGGCTCTTACATTAGGTCATATGAGATCAAACGACTGCTCGACAACAGAAATATTTGTCGACAATTTTTTATTGTCGATGTTGTAGATAATGTCGACTAATCGTTTCAGCCCTAATTGTGTCAGCAAGGGTTAAATCCAATAGGGCCAGAATTTACTTACACTGGGTACTTCTCAAGTACCGGCCCCTGTTTGTAACTCATCACATTCCTCTCTTCCTCTCTGTTGTATCTGTAGGTGGTTTCCCTTGTGCAGGTGCTCAGTGATCCATTCTACAGGACCTTAGAGGGCTTTCAGGTGCTTTTGGAGAAAGAGTGGCTGTCTTTTGGCCACAAATTCAGCCAACGTGGCAACCTGACCCCCAGCAGCCAGGGCAGTGGCTTCACTCCCATCTTCCTCCAGTTTCTTGACTGTGTCCATCAGGCAAGTTGACTTTATAAGCAGTCGTGTTGCAGACACCTTTATCCAAAGTAACTTGGGGTTACTTGCCTTGTTCAAAGAGATAATGATCTTACTTCTCGAACCAACAATCTTCTGATGTTTTCCATTATCAGGATTGGTGGAATCATAGTGGTTAAAGATCTGGGCTGGAAACCCAAAGGCTGTAGGTTCAAACCACAGATGGAATGACTCATGAACCCCATGATCATTTTGCATTTGAGCAAGACACCTTAACCCCAGGCTGCACCAAATGGGACTGTCCATGTTCATTTTGGATAAGTTTCTGCTAAATAACAAATAACCAATTGCTCCATCTCTCTTTTTCACACACTGCCCAGAATCACTTCATAACTCCCGATCTCTGTCTCTCACACCACCCCTCTCTTGTTCCCACCGTGCTTCGTCCATGAGCTCACAGCATTCCTGCATCTTCCAGCCAGAAGGAGGAGGACGAGAAAGACTCAGCTGTCAGAATGCATGCTCTAGCTTTCCTTTTGCAATCCCCATGGTGGGCAAGTAATTTAGACAGAGCTGCTCCTTCGGCGCATCTACCTACCCCCAGCCCACTTTGAAATGAACGTACACAGATGGTGTTTAACCTGCGGCCAGCAGTGTTTCACCATCACCTCCCAACATCGGCACGTTTAGCACAACTGGTGGAAAACTGCAATTTTGGGGTTTCTGTTCAGTCTGTGCTACATTAAGTAAAGGGCAGGAACAGTTTCTCTCCCTCCAGAGACAACCCGCACCACTCCCATGCGTTTACAGACATGTATTGTTTTTAGGCATATGTGATGAAATCAAGGCGTAGAGCATTTGAATGACCCAGCGGAGGTCCTGCAATGTCACAGACCGCAGAAATATAGTGAAAGCATCTGAAAATAGAAGTGTCTCATCTTAGAGGCAGCTGTTGTTTTTGCCAGGAAGTCCAGGTGGCCTCGAGTGTGAGAACTTTGCAAGCTCTTCTGTCTAGATCCTGTTGGCTGTACATTACCACATTATATCCCTCCTGCTGCTGTTATTTTTGTATTTGTTTTAAATTCCCTTCAACTAATCATTTCCTGGGCGTTTACTAATCATTTTCTTGAACTGCGGTCTCAATGGTGTTCTACTCATATTTGTTGAATCGCTGTGGCTGTGAAATGAGGCCAAAAAGCTTCTCCATTGTGACGCTCTGATTTTCTTATTCCAGGTTCATAACCAGTGCCCCCTTGAATTTGAGTTTAATCAATACTATCTGAAGTTTCTGGCATACCACTACATCTCCAATCGCTTCAAAAACTTCCTTCTGGATTCGGACTACGAGCGCCTGGAGCACGGTGTGTATGCACAACTCCTCATGTCATCCTTTAAGAAGAAACACACATTCCTCCACAATACAGTGTCTGTCTTTTTGTATTGCCATAATTACATTATTGTGCAAATATTTTTCAGCTGTGTTCTTCAAATAAACATGGCTTTGAATGCCTTTATAGTATTTCAACAGACACGTGCAGTCTTGCTCAGAAAAGTTTTACCTACCTGTAAGCAGCCCTGATGACCTTTGGAAGCACTTCTTTTAAGTGCTGCTAGTCTTATCAGACTTGGCTTCTGATATTTAGTTTCACACCTTATCACATTACTCTGAGTAATGTGTAATTCACAAGTTCTTCTTTGTGTCTCCTCTCTAAAGGCACATTGTTTGAGGACAAAGGAGAAAAGCAGTCCAAGAGAGGAATCTGTATCTGGGAATGTATCAACCGAATGCACCGCAAGAGCCCTCTCTTCTTCAACTACCTGTACAGTCCCTCAGAGACGGAGGTAAAGAGTCTTATCTGGGTGTGTGCAGAGGTACCAGACAGCTCTAATGGCCTTTAGTACCAGAGTACCAGTCCCAAACATGCTGACGTCTTTTGCCAGATCACATTCACAGTAAAGAATAGTTCCCCACAATTGCAAAACAGCCTCTTTGACCTTATAAAGCAGTCTTGTTACATGTGAATCAGGTGGTGACAGTCTATAAAAAAACAAAGCTTGAATGGAAAAGTGCCCTATCCTCAAATCCAGGCTGCAAGTGAAAGTTGTTTTTAACAAAGGTATCTTCTCACTGGCAGTCATCCTCTGACACGGTTTCAAAATGAGTGAATCAGTTCAGCGACAGTCAACCATAGCCCAACAAAAACATGTTTTATGAAGTTTAGTGAGAGCAAAGGGCCCTGTGGGCTGTTTCTTCTTTCTTCCCCATTCCTTTCTTAAAACCAAACACTGGAGAGAGGGTCACACGTTGTAATCTTGAGACTGTGAGATTTTAAGGTTGGGAAAGATTCTGTTAAGTTAAAAGTTCTGCAAGTGTGTTAGAGCTGAAATAATCCAATCAACAGAAAAAAATAAGCATGTAAATACTTAAGTCCATATGTTTTATGTCTTGCATATGTTTTCAGTCTTACAAACGTGCATATGTATATTTACTAAGGGTGTCAACGTTAATGCGTTAATGCATGCGATTAATTCAAAAATTTTAACGCGTTAATATTTTTTTTAACGCAAATTAATCGTTTGATAATGTTTGACCCCAACTTCTTCCCGTCATCGCACCGCAGAAGGTTATCTATCATTGTGTGATGAGGGTACAGTGAACCAGTGTTGCCAGGGTAACGGCACAAGTGGGCTATTTTGAAAATACAGTCGCGGGAAAAATTACAGAGCCGTGGGTTGCGTTTTTTTGGGCTACTTTTATAATGTACCGCGGCCCCCCAAGGTGTATATAGACAAATAAAAATTAAAATAGATCCTTTTACTAATGTGTATTGTACTTGGAATGTATACCTGGCAACTTAAGAACAGAGAGTCGGTTATAATATCACAAACAAAGTGAGTTTCAGCCAGAGCATACATGTTAAGGCTTTTACACAGCAGAAATAAACATTACAACACCCACTATAGATTAGATAATAAACAAACAATTACGATAGGATATTTGTATGTGATTTTCTTGAGTTAATGTGTACATCTGAAATGCTAATTTGTGCAGCAATATAAAAGGCTATAAATAACATATTTTAACAACAGTAAACGACCAAATTCCACACGTGATCGTAAAATGAAGTTATCACAAACACTCGATGGTGGTTTGAAGTGAGTTCTGAGTAAAAGTGTACTATTAATCTCATAAATTGTCTTATGTAGCATGATGCTAATATTATCTCTAATGCACCTGCAGAACAGGTCCAATTCTTCTTCATAATGCATTTTGTCATAATACTTCATGTAAAGTCGCAAGAAAATGTTTTGTTGTATTTATTTAGAAATACGTTTGATAATAGTTGGGTAAATGTAAACTGGGATTGAAGCGATGTGGCTTGGTAAACGTTTTATTACCAGTTTAAAGGCTGATAATGGCTGAATAAATACAAATGAATAATGATAAAAGAATAATAAGGATTATGTCTCATACCTGGCGGAAGTGTGAAAGGTTCTGCTTCCTTAAACTAGTTTGTCATGCATTTCTTTATTTCAACACATTTACAGGTAAATCCTAATATTTTAAAATTGCGATTAATCATGATTAATCACAGTCCATGACTGTGATTAACGCGATTAAATTTTTTAATCGATTGACAGCACTAATATTTACATCTTCCGAACTGTTCAGTAAAGGAGACTAAAGCTCTTCTGATAATATGTCAGGGTTTTTTTGTTTTTTTTTTAAGCACCGGTGACATTATCACAGTGGCTTTCTCTGGTTCTGAACATGGTGCCTGGGCACTGCGTATACACTAAATTTGAAATCGGATTGGATTCATTCCGATTGACAAAAATAAGTGCATGTAAACATGCATAATGGTAGAACAGTACCTTCATAGGGCAAGATTTTGGAAAGAGAGAGGGCGTCTAATGCAGTGGCTAATTCTGGCAGAAATTCTACAGTGACTAATACTGCTTACAGTGCCTTTATGTAAACTGAAAATGTCAGAACTGAAAAATCCAACAAATAATGATTCCTTTGTTTTCCCTTTAGGCAGTGTTGAAACCGCTGATTTCGATCCCCAATCTGATGACATGGGAGTTCTACACTGGGGAGACGCTGTCCACAGGCCCATCTTATGACTGGTGTATGCTCGCGGTGCGCTCACAGAGCACAGAAGAGTCAGACACCATCGCCACCACCAAGAGGAGGATTGTCTGGCCATGTTACAGCAGTGTAAGCCGTGCCCAGCCTGATGCCATCACCAAACTCTTGGCTGTGAGTCCATATGTCTTTATCCTTTAATAGTTTCTCACTAAGTCCTTATCCTCCCATAATCAAAGTGAGAATGTTACACGATGCAGTAAAATTGCAGCCGATCAGAATAGCGAAGGGATGAGTTTACAGGTGCATCTCAATAAATTAGAATGTCGTGGAAAAGTTCATTTATTTCAGTAATTCAACTCAAATTGTGAAACTTGTGTATTAAATAAATTCAGTGCACACAGACTGAAGTAGTTTAAGTCTTTGGTTCTTTTAATTGTGATGATTTTGGCTCACATTTAACAAAAACATACCCATTCACTATCTCAACAAATTAGAATACGGTGACATGCCAATCAGCTAATCAACTCAAAACACCTGCAAACGTTTCCTGAGCCTTCAAAATGGTCTCTCAGTTTGGTTCACTAGGCTACACAATCATGGGGAAGACTGATGAAAAGTGAAAGTCGTGACGTATTGTCAAGTATGGTGACCCATACTCGAAATTGGTGCTCTGCATTTAACCCATCCAAGTGCACACACACAGCAGTGAATAGTGAACACACGCACGCACACACACACCGTGAACACACACCCGGAGCAGTGGGCAGCTATTGCTCCAGCGCCCGGGGAGCAATTGGGGGTTCGATGCCTTGCTCAAGGGCACCTCAGTCATGGTATCGAAGGCAGAGAGAGTGCTGTTCATTCACAATCCCCACCTTCAATTCCTGCCGGTGTGAGAATCGAACCGGCAACCTTCAGGTTACTAGCCCAACTCTCTAACCATTAGGCCACGACTTCCCCGCACCCACGACCCTGAGATTAAGAGTCTCATGCTCTACCGACTGAGATCTGACAGTTGTCCAGAAGACAATCATTGACACCCTTCACAAGGAGGGTAAGCCACAAACATTCATTGCCAAAGAAGCTGGCTGTTCACAGAGTGCTGTATCCAAGCATGTTAACAGAAAGTTGAGTGGAAGGAAAAAGTGTGGAAGAAAAAGATGCACAACCAACCGAGAGAACCGCAGCCCTATGAGGATTGTCAAGCAAAATCGATTCAAGAATTTGGGTGAATTTCACAAGGAATGGACTGAGGCTGGGGTCAAGGCATCAAGAGCCACCACACACAGACGTGTCAAGGAATTTGGCTACAGCTGTTGTATTCCTCTTGTTAAGCCACTCCTGAACCACAGACAATGTCAGAGGCGTCTTACCTGGGCTAAGGAGAAGAAGAACTGGACTGTTGCCCAGTGGTCCAAAGTCCTCTTTTCAGATGAGAGCAAGTTTTGTATTTCATTTGGAAACCAAGGTCCTAGAGTCTGGAGGAAGGGTGGAGAAGCTCATAGCCCAAGTTGCTTGAAGTCCAGTGTTAAGTTTCCACAGTCTGGGATGATTTGGGGTGCAATGTCATCTGCTGGTGTTAGTCCATTGTGTTTTTTGAAAACCAAAGTCACTGCACCCGTTTACCAAGAAATTTTGGAGCACTTCATGCTTCTTTCTGCTGACCAGCTTTTTAAAGATGCCGATTTCATTTTCCAGCAGGATTTGGCACCTGCCCACACTGCCAAAAGCACCAAAAGTTGATTAAATGACCATGGTGTTGGTGTGCTTGACTGGCCAGCAAACTCACCAGACCTGAACCCCATAGAGAATCTATGGGGTACTGTCAAGAGGAAAATGAGAAACAAGAGACCAAAAAATGCAGATGAGCTGAAGGCCACTGTCAAAGAAACCTGGGCTTCCATACCACCTCAGCAGTGCCACAAACTGATCACCTCCATGCCGCGCCAAATTGAGGCAGTAATTAAAGCAAAAGGAGCCCCTACCAAGTATTGAGTACACATTGAGTATACAGTAAATGAACATACTTTCCAGAAGGCCAACAATTCACTAAAAATGTTTTTTTATTGGTCTTATTCTAATTTGTTGAATAGTGAATTGGTGGGTTTTTGTTAAATGTGAGCCAAAATCATCACAATTAAAAGAACCAAAGACTTAAACTACTTCAGTCTGTGTGCATTGAATTTATTTAATACACGAGTTTCACAATTTGAGTTACTGAAATAAATGAACTTTTCCACGACATTCTAATTTATTGAGATGCACCTTTATAAGAAGAGTGAGTAGTAGTTCTCTCTGCTTGCACCACGCAACTTATTTTTCACGCCATGCTTTTTCATGATTTTCCTTGTGGATTTGTCCAATATTCAGTGTTTCTGAACTTCTCAAAGCACAATCTGTATCTCCTCATCCATTTTTGATGTTGTCTGTGAATTGCAGGAATTATACTAGCTACTATAAAGCAAGCAACCATCAAAAAACATAGTGCTGCTTGCTTGGTAGGACAAAAATATCAAAGCAGAACCCAAAGATTTCCTGCTTGATCAAAGGCACCAGTAAAGGGAAGCCTTAAATTGGATTTGTGTGGTTGCAGGACATTGAGAGGCTGGAGGGAGAACTGGGGCAGCAGTCTGAGCCCTGGCATGCCACGCTGGAGAAGGTGCGGGACAGCATCCAAGAAGACCTCAAACAGGAGGGAAATGTGAGTGCTGCTTCTTCTGTCCAGCTATTTTAGTTCCACTTTGCTTCACAAATGTAGCCCTCGACTAGCATTTCTTCTTACCTGTTTTGTTTTCCAAATTGTATATTAAATGTGCACACTGTGTACACAGTTTTAGGCCTGTTTGACATCATACATGTATGCAACGTATTTATTTCAAGCCCATATTAACATTTTAGCATTGACACTGACCCTTAAATCCAGATGATGTAAGTAGTTTTTAGCTGCTCTTTTGGCGTTTGGATTCTTCTCTGTGTAAATTACAATTTGAATGTCCCCCTAAAATCGCATTTTTAGAACAAATCTGTAATGATTCATATGGACCAACTCTCAATAGTCACTTATTATTGATGGGGGTTCTTAATAGAAACCCCGATATCACATCACCATCAAGAGCCACAGCTTTAGGCAGTAGAAACAAAGCTGCTTATGTATGGCTAGGGGATGCAGTGGTAAAAAGCACATGAAAAAGCAAAGAAGCATCCTTGTTTGTGAACTTTATGTGAGCAAGTAGCAAAGTGTCTTCTCCAGATATACTGACCTCATCTCTTGCCTTTTAATCTCATAGCTACAGAAACAGTCAGTGTCCATCTCTGGTTTGGTCCCCACCTCCAACCTGCAGGCCTATCAGCGACACTCCATGTTACACCTACCTGACAGCGACCTCGGCGAGGACAGCAGCCCCACTGCAGTCAATGGTGTTAATCGCAGGGCAGCCACACTATACAATCAGTTTACCCCAAAGAATGAAGACAATAGGTAACAATGACAGACAACACTTTTGATACCACTTAATCTAACTTTATAGACAAAGTCAACAAGCCATCATTTCTTTGTTTATACAGATCATTTGAGGGAATCCTGTACAAGCGAGGGGCATTGCTTAAAGCTTGGAAAGCTAGGTGGTTTGTTCTGGACGTAACAAAACATCAGGTGAGTCGTTCATTACATTTTTGTATTTTGGTCTTTACCTTAATTTATTCATTTATTTGTCATCCATTTTGACTCTTGACCCCTATAGCTGAGGTATTATGAGACGGATGAGGACACAAGCTGTCGTGGCTATATTGACCTGGCTGAAGTAGAATCTGTCCTGATTGCCACACCAACTATAGGAGC
The DNA here is from genome assembly GCA_039654775.1 of Spinibarbus caldwelli. NCBI lineage: Eukaryota > Metazoa > Chordata > Actinopteri > Cypriniformes > Cyprinidae > Spinibarbus > Spinibarbus caldwelli. The sequence goes on from CM077220.1 coordinate 42,208,471, forward strand.
CCCCAAACACATCAGTGAAAAGGCTTTCTTTGATGTAAGTATTTCACCAGTTAATGAAGCAGTGCAGTGCGTGAGGCTGTGCTTTACCAAAGACCTTTATATATACCTAGTCTTGCGTTGCCAGACTTTCAGATTGATGGTCTTGACTTTGGCTGGCCAAGAACCAGTCAAGAGGCCATCTGACAGACATATAATGCAACCAGTCATAGTTCACTTTGTTCAGCATCACATTTGGGGCGTAAAAATGTTAAGTCGATGTCCTTACAATAATACACCACCGTGCAACCAACAAATCATTCACTCAAGAATGTTGTGCAGACTCTATGCTGTGAACTTCACGTAATTCTGAAAATCCAGCATTTAGTTGATCCTGATATGCAATCATTGTCACTGTTGTAAACAAAATGGCTTTCTTCTTCCATGAGGGATTTTGGCGTCAGAACAGCTTTGTGTCCAGGCAGACCATTAAAGGATGTGACACATGAAAGAATGCATTCCCCGAAAATCCTGTAGAATTCAACCAGTCAGATGATAACGACTTCAAAACTCCTCAATACTTTACCATTTTGTGCACCTTGTGCATCTGATGTTCAGCCAGCAGTTTGTGGGCCTGATGTCTGAGGGAGAAAGTGCAATGCAAAATATGGTGGAATAACTCCCTCCTTATAAAGAAAAGAGCCAGTCGGTAAAGTTATTGTGTCACTGCAGCTGCTCCGGTTGCAATGGAAATGCTGTTTCCAGACTCTTGTTTAAGACTGCATGTGTGCATTGACTGGTCCAGCTTGAGTTATAAGCTTTTGTTAATGCGCGCACGAGAGACAACATTTATGGGGCAGTCCATGTCAGATTTTGTTGCTGGTTTGAAATGTGTTGTTTAAATATGATCATGGCAAGCAGTTTTTGAGATTTAAGGATTTTCCCATTCAAGAAGATAGGATATGGCCTTGGATGCCTGAAATAGCTGCCTGGAGGCGTTGCAAACATGGCCACTGAGTAAACAGACTTCCATTGAAAGGGAATTTGCTGTACTCCCTCAGCCATGACTGTACTAACAATAGAGCACATGGCTGCTGTACCTGTAATATTCTGATTAAAAAAAAAAAAAACATCCTTAATATTTTTAAGTAAATATTTGACCCTGGACCACAAAACAAATCACAAGGGTCAATTTATTGAAATTGAGATTTATATATAATCTGAAAGCTGAATAAATAAGCTTTCCATTGATATATGGTTTGTTGGGATAGGATAATATTTGGCTGAAATACATCTATTTGAAAATCTGGGAAAAAAAATCTAAATATTGAGAAAATTGCCTTTAAAGCTGTCCAAACGAAGTCCTTAATGCATATTATTAATCAAAAATTAAGTTTTAATATATTTACGGTAGGAAATTTACAAAATATCTTCATGGAACATGATCTTTACTTAATATCTGAATGATATTTGGCATAAAAGAAAAATTTATAATGTTGACCCATACAATGTATTTTTGGTTATTGCTACAAATATACCCGTGCTGCTTAAGACTGGTTTTGTGGTCCAGGGTCACATATAGTAGGTGACAACCTTATGCTAGAAGAGCTGGTACCTGCCATGTAAAATAAGGTTAATAGTTGGGAGCAGCCACAGTGACATGGTGAACGTGCTGTTGCTATGACCAATCAGCATCCATCAGCATGAATAGAAATTTAAAAAGAACAGCATTTTTGTGAAATTGTATCATAAGTCTTTGCTGTCACTTTTGATGAAATAAATGCATCCTTGCTTAATAGAAGTGCATTAAAATCTCTTCTCTCTTTTTCTTTGTCCCTTCAGCTGAAGACAACTAAACGGGTGTACAACTTCTGTGCAGCAGATGCTCAGAGTGCCCAGCTATGGATTGATAAGATCCAGAGCTGCATCTCAGATGCATGAAGCCTTTTTCTTCTACATGACTCATCAGCACCACCTCTCACTGCAGGGAGACTCACTGTGCAATTAGTAGGACCATAGTAAAGCCTTCAGTGCCTGTTGAAAATCCAAAAGACCTGAGAAACTGCACCTGAGCAGTGACATACAAAAACACTGCCCCGTTCACTAGTCTGTGGAGCTGCATTTACTACGTCCCACTACCTGTGCTCAAAAACCTGATCCTGAGCTTCTGATCAGGTGATTGGTGAAAATGATGCAATGCACTACTCTGACATTTGCTGAACAAACTGCTACATGCAACTAAGACAAAGCAATAGCACTAATCTTAAACTCGGGGTCAAAATAGTAGTGATAAGAGGTGTGTTCTGCAAAACGAAAATACTGTTGCTGCTGTTAAAATGCAAAACAAGCACCAAAATCTGACAAATGTTTAGAAAGATGCACAATGTGTAAAAGGCAAATAATTTGCACTTATTGATATGCACTCCGTACAAAACAGATTTTTAATGACTAGAACAACTAGGCTAAAGGCATTATGTTTTAACGACACATAAAAGCTCGGAGCAGACAATTTTATGCTCTAGTGTGCAAAGTATTTTTTATATATATATTTGCAAAATCTTTTTTTCTTTTTTTTTCAGTATGAATGTTATACTCATGCGTAACAAAGTTGTTGTTCTGTAAATTATTTTTTAAGCATTAAAAGTGTCACCTGTGTGTTTTTGTTGAATGGAGAGTCTTATGTACATATATTACAATTCCAGCTTTTTATATTCTGCTGAATATGCTGTTAAATATGTTTTTCTAACCTTTTAGTCTAACTTGAAATAAACACTCATATTTATACTTAATTACAGACAATTTACGGACCAAGCAAAGCACTTCCTGCCTGAGATGGTTATCAGTAAGCCGTTTTGTTTGAAATGAAGGGAAGAACACTATATTTCTCATTCTCTGTGAGGTTACATGTGATGTTGATGGCTTTTTGAGGCACTAAGGTTTTATCCATTTGTTTTGGTAGCGTATCTGTAAAGTTTTAAGAAACACGAAAAAATATCAGACAAGATGTCTGTTACTGAACCTAAAATGATGTTACTGTATGTACAATACTTTGTGGTGCCACTAATGTTTCTGGTTTGTTTACTGTTTTTGATTAGTATTTTGTTTTGGGTTTTGCTGTTATTTGAAATAAATCTAGAGAAGTTGTATTACTTTTTGTGACTGCATGAATATATATCCTAAATTCTGCATGAACAATAAGACCTATAAAGTATGTTTTGAAAGTATGTAAGAACGCAAAAGCTAAATTTCATACGCTGGTGCATCCGAAAGTGTAAAAATCCTCAAAACACAAAATTTTTACTGGACATGAGGCAAAAATGCAGGTATGTCAGCAATATTGGGTTTTAAATTGTGTTAGAAGAAAAAACTATAGTTTATAACATTTATATTTTGATAGAACATGCATTTACAACAATCTGTAATGGATAATTGACATGCATAGAAAGTTGTCTTTGCAGACTGTCACAGAAAACCGTACAAACTAGTCGCCCACTTTGGACACTGCACGTGGCAAAAGCAATATGACAATAAGAGAATATTTAAATGTTTTCTATTGCATTCTAGTTTTGCATTCTATTCCATAATGTTGAGTGTAATAGAATCTATTCATACAGACTGACGGCATAAATGCATCAATAGCCCAGATGGGCAAGTGTCTGTTCAAATTTACTAGCCCAATCTCACTCATCTTCATAAATTGAGCCCTGGCATTTATTCTTAGCACTGCCATAAGGGGTTCTGTAATGGGCATTTGAATAAACTGTTTTTTCTTTTAGGTCAACAGCTGCCATGGCAGAGCAGCAGTTCAGTAAAAACAGCACACACTCCTCGACTGTCAGTATGCTTTTAGTTAACTACCTTAATAACAACACCTTAGGTTAAACAGCACTGACACGTGGAAGTAACTCTATCAGCCCCTTGAGTACTGTGGATAGTCACAGCCACAGTAATGCAAGCACACATAAGTGCCATGAGACAGGACAGCATGCTTGCAAATGTGCTGACCAAACTGTGGGTTTTATCTGGCTTACCCTGACGTACCAAAATATAATTTTTGTATACTTTGTCAAAATCATTTTACTGCCTGGACCATATATAGACTTGAAACTAGAGGCCATAAATTTACCTCTGCAGATATTTAAGAACATTGTTGCTCTCACAAGCAGCTGTCATCAAGCACCATGAAATGCTGTATAATCCTCATGCAAGTTGCATAAACATGTCTTAATGTCTTAAGTCTTTAAAAGCTAAGCCAGTCAAGGTGTAACGTTCAAGTCGGCATGAAATGAAAATTCATCCATGTTGAAATTTTAAAGTTTCGTTGTCATAAAACGAATATATAAAACATTTCTAAAACATTCGCTTGATTTGTTTTGGATGTGTAGAAGACTACATCAAGAATATAGCATGCAGCTGGCCTACGTAAGTGTAAATGTTATTTTTACACTAAAAATGCAGTATTTTAACAAATTCTATTAATCAAAATTCATCAAAAAACATCAATAGGTAAAAAAAATAAAAAAAAAACTTCTTGTCCTTATTAAAAAAAGATCCAATTCTGTGTACATCATTCATATGTTCTTATATAAATTGTTGCGCTGAATTGAATGAGACAAATTACATAAGAATAATTTTAAGAACAATTTGCACAGAAATTCATTCTGCTCGTGTTTCATGAATGAGGCCAATAGGAAATTCTATTCATGAGAGGACATCCCAGAAGAGACCAGATTTCCAAAAAACATCGCTTTTAATCATTAATAAACCATTGCTACTCAATCTTTGCAAAACAAATTCAGTACATCCTAAAAATATTTAAAGGTTAACATGAAACCTCGAAAATAAATTTTGTGCCACAAACAGATGTTACAGTAAAGAAATGCTAAGTGTCAATAATTGCTTTTCTCTTCAGATCTCAATAGACAAATATGTCACTGTAGAGGCCAGGACAGTTCAAGTTCGTCATCATTTGGCTTTGCCTTAAGCATGTCAGCTTGTATAATTTGATACACTGTGTGATTCAGTGTGATGATTCGGGGAAACAAGAAGTCTCGCCTTTCTTCCGGGGTTCTGAACAGGATATCTCACTTAATAAACAGTAAGATGAAACGGCTACAAATCCTTGTTGGATACACCTAATGGGTCGCATCTAACCATCACAGCCAAGCGGTCTCATTTGCAGTAATGTATAAGTAAAAGAGGCCACAGGCGCCTTTGAGACGAGACACTGCAGTAAAAAAAAACTGATGGGACTGAGGATTGCAAGAGCATTAGGGACATGCACGATGTGGGCTATTGTTCCCTGCTGACTTGTATTGAGAGCAGGTGTCGGCCTGGCAAAACATCTGGACTGAGGCTCTCACAATTCTCTCCAAATATAGATGCCTCCTGGAGTGGAGGATTAGAGAGGGAAGCAGCGGAAGAGGGAATCCCTCCAGAATGCTTGGAATGGGACAAATGGGATGCTCTGGAGGAATTGCAGTTAACTGGCCATCACAGGAGACTTATGAATCTGTTGGATGTTTCAGTGACTGAAGTCATAACAGTTCGTCTTCATAAATGGCTTAAATGTGACCTCTTTCCATGCAGATTGTTAAGAATTGTGAGCTCATATAAATATTAAACATTCTTTTCCATAAAACAGATAAACATTTTATCTAAAGGATTACACAGTAAACTGTTTACTCTTTCAGAGTTTTATGTAGATTTATCACAAGCGGTCGTTGTTTATTCCGGGCACTAGTACTGGCTGGTCATAGTTTAACTTGAATTTCAGAGCAAATCCGACTGTCTGACATACTTCAGATTCTTGTTGGCAGCCGCCACACATGGCAGATGTTCTTGTCTAAACACTAAAGTGTTTGACTGCTCACAAATCAGCAATGCGAACAATGCAAGTGTGACAAAAGCATGCAGAATGGGGATTACATGTAGGCCGATTGCAGAACACACCTGTCCCAAAGATAGGTCACGTCATTCCACTTCCTGTTACCAAAAAAGAATCAACATCACATTATATGCTCAATGCCGTCATGTCAGCACCCTATCTAGCTAGCTGGTAAATAGCTGTGGTTTGGTAAACTTGGCTTACAGAGCGCTGCAGCGATGACGTTTTTTTTTGTAGGCCAAACCTGAAGTTAGCCTCACATTGGTTCCCTTAACAAAAACCAAGAAGGATTTTTCCATAGCAGAAAATAAGCTCTGTGACCAACAAAAGTAATTTTACACATTGTTCATCATGATAATCTTCACAAATCAACACAACTTTTATTTTGAAGCCTAAATACAATCGCCAGAAGTAAAAAGCTAAACCCAGCAGGCACAAAACAGGCACACAACGTCATAAGACGTTGATATTTGGTTAAATTTTGGTTGCGACGTTGGGTGACCAAAATTCAACGTAAATTCAACGTCTAATGTCAATGTTAAATTGATGTCCAATACCGACGTCAGCTGACGTTGAGATTTTGTTGTTTTTAGGTTGTGCAACCAAAATCCAACGTTAAGTCAACGTCAAATTGACGTCAAATATTGACGTCAACACGATTTTCATTTTCAACCAAAATGCAACATCTGTCCGACGTCATGTCCAACGTCAACCTGACGTTACATAGACGTCTGGTGCCTGCTGGGAACAAACTACACCACCTTCAACATTACAACCATTAAGCTTCAGACAAAAATTTGAGCCAGAATAGTTTGCAAGAGCACAATTATTTACGAGGCGACGACAGCGGACTAGAGTAAATGACTTTACCTGATCAGCATGATGACATTTATTGTCCCGGACAATTTAGCCACTTGCTAGCAACTACTGTTTTCAAGCTAACTAAAAGCTTTAAAAAAAATCAAGTTTACTGATGTATTTTATTTTGTAGATTAAAACATGAAAATATCTTGAGCTTTTGTAAACATCAGACCTTGTTTTACCAAAAAACCCATTCAAAAATTGCCTTCAGGATGATGGAACAGGAAGTGCTAAAATGCTAACTGGTTTCTGGGTTTTTTTCCCTACAAAAACAGCACTCTACTCTAGCTCACCATGATCTAATGTAATCTTTACCGCTGTAGTTAGTGGAATGATCAAAATTTAATGAACAAAACATGATCAACAAAACATGATTATCATCAAGTTGGGTTACGCTTGAATGGGTCACACCAGCAAAACTAGAAAAGGTTGGAATCGCCAATGTTGGGGAATGCTAAATTCATATGAAAGGGCCTTAACAGAGTCCCAAAGAGGTCCCCAAAGTTAATTTACAATGGAAGAGCTATTCTCTCTGCGAGAGACAGTTAGAGCAGATACACTGTTGGCTTTCACTTGGTGTCAATCATCTGTGAAGGCCCATGTGTAGATATCATTTAGCCAGCATGGCTGTGGACTGTAAAAATCTACCACCCACCTAGACCATGATGAGCACTAAACAATGAAGTCATCAAGAAAACATCCAAAAAACAGCCTTTGCCTGAAGATATGTTCATGAATCTACTTTGCATTATACGAAAGTAAGTCAAACTGTGCTTTCAAAACCCAACATGTGAAGTAATTTCACACGTGTCTGTTAGTTTATCTGTGTGCTTTCAATAGCGGTGATGTCTTCTATTAGTCATCACGTTTCTGAGGAGAAAAACAATGATAGTTTATGGAAAACTTGAGCACCACCAGCACGCAGCTATCAGATTCATTCATCTGTTATTGAGTAAGACTAGGCCTAGAGGTATATCATTTGAATGACAGCCAGTCATGCAAACAAACAGGCTCTTTAAAGGATCTATTGCCACAATGATTTCTGATGCCCTTGGAGAACAAGTACTTGAAGGAGTTTCAGTTTGTTTTGTGCATAAAGTGGCAAAATAAATAGGCTTTTTTAAAATTGAGGACTTAATGTTTCCCACTTTTTTCGTTGTTGCCATCCACCGTGTCCAAACAACGGATCTCATTCCCTTAGTGTGTGTATGCTTAAATTTGTGCGAATTCTGCATATGATTGTTTCCACAAACAAATCATGACTCACCATTAACTTTTTGTTATTTATTAATAAAATTTATTCTAAATTTACAAAAATTCTGATTGGACATATAATAATGTCAAGAACTTTTATACATAGATATTTCAAATTACATATATTCAATCATACACAGTGAAAGAGTAACCTTGAGGTTTCTCTGTATAACAACACAACACAGGTATGTGGATGTACAGCTGGCTCTGTATAAAAGGTGTTTACTGTGTATGACAGTGACTCCTGGCATTGCTCGAGGATCTTGCTGCACATCTTTAGGGAGCGTCATATGTTTACTGAGAGCAACGAAAGGCTGTGAAGAAAAAGACTGTGCAGAAAGCCCTTATATGAGATGGTTTGGGCGTGTTTTATACAAATGAATAATCTCAGGCACCCAGTCGCTCATTTAAAACACTCCAAATTCATTACCACGAAAATTAGGTAGAATTTTTTTTGTTAGAAGTTCTTTTGTGCATACAAATACGAAATAATCCATGCAATTATTTGTCAACAAGACCCACTGTATTTTGCTGCACATTAATCTGTCACTTTAAGCAGCCAAATTAGGCAGATGCCAACATGGACAGGTTGTATGACATGCCTCCATTTGCGAAAAAAAATATCATCAACTATTATAGTAAAAAATAGACTATTTAAAGGTTTACTCCACCCCAAAATGAAAATTTTGTCATTAATCACTTACCCCCATGTTGTTCCAAACCCGTAAAAGCTTTGTTCATCTTCGGAACACAATTTAAGATATTTTGGATGAAAACCGGGAGGCTTATGACTGTCCCATTGACTGCCAAATAAATAACACTGTCAAGGCCCAGAAAAGTATGAAAGACATTGTCAAAATAGTCCACCTGCCATCAGTGGTTCAATCTGAATTTTATGAAGCGACGAGAATACTTTTTGTATGCAAAGAAAACAAAAATAACGATTTTATTCAACAATTCGTCTCCTCCGCGTCACAGTAGCGCCATTATCCGCTGGACACAAACAGCGTACACTGTTCTGTGTCAGCCACACAACACGAATAAAGTCGTTATTTTTGTTTTCTTTGCATACAAAAAGTATTCTCGTAGCTTCATAAGTTACGGTTGAACCACTGATGGCAGATGGACTATTTTGACGATGTCTTTCATACTTTTCTGGGCCTTGACAATGTTATTTACTTGGCAGTCAATGGGACAGTCACAAGCCTCCCGGTTTTCATCCAAAATATCTTAAATTGTGTTCGAAGACGAATGAAGCTTTTACAGGTTTGGAACGACATGGGGGTAAGTGATTAATGACAAAATTTTCATTTTGGGGTGGAGTAACCCTTTAAGATATAGACTACATTAAACATGGGTTACTTGCACTGATCTATATAAATGACTGGATTGCACACTGTGTTCTAGACTGGCATCAGGCAGCAAAGCCACCAGAATTCTTAGAAGTAGCCATATGCAATTCCCTACCGACAGAGGGCATACTGACTGACAGTAAAAACACTTAAATCACCCTATATGCAGGATATCAATCGCATGGGATTATTTTTATGTAATTGTTACTTCAGAGGTTATTGATGTATGGTTTGTAGGATAGGACAATATTTGGCCGAGATACAACTATTTAAATATCTGGAATCTGAGGGTCCAAAAAAATCTAAATCTTGAGAATATTGCCTTTGAAGCTTGGCAATTGAAGTCCTTAGCAATGCATATTACTAATTAAAAATTAAGTTTTAATATATTTACGGTAGGAAATTTATAAAATATCTTTATGGAACATGATCTTTACTTAATATCCTAATGATTTTTGGCATAAAAGAAAAATAGATAATTTTGATCCATACAATGTATTTTTGGCTATTGCTACAAATATACCTGTGCTACTTAAGACTGGTTTTGAGGTCCAGGGTCACATATATTAAAAATGTTATAGTGGGTATATCTGCTGCAGACTGACCAAATTGACCAAACACAAAATATTTATACAGAGAATATTTAACATAAACATATATATCTGGTAGTATTAATAGCAGAAATTGACATCTACAATAAATATTACAATACAAGCCTCTGTTACTATATTGCACTATACTGAATTAAAATTCAAAGATTACCATGCATCATCATGGAAATAAATCTTCATGTCTTTAAGTATGTACACAGTCAGCATTATTTGTCTGAATGATTTTATGATGTATTTCATTTCACTCTTTTCTATGCTCTGACTCTTAACTCTATGGCGTTCTACTAGAATTACAGAAGTTAGGTGTTATATGTAGCCTATATGTTGTTAAATTAATTATTAATTTAACCAACGTTTATATCAAATGCTTCAAAATGCATGCCGTTAACAAAATCATTGTTGAAACATTTGCAGTTATCCTACTGTACAAATAAAAACAATATTACAATACAACATAATTACATATACAGTGAATAACTGTATACGGTGAATTAAGGTAGTGGGCAAAGCATTAATCTCTATTTGGGTTTCAGAATTAGCATTTTGACACTTGTAATACATATGCTGAAATATTATGTCTGTCCACTGATCTGATGTTGACTACTGTAATGAATATATGAACATCTTTTTCATAAGCAGTGGCAATTCCCAACATTAAACAAATAACCATTTACATGCTTAGGATGTTTGCATTGTAGGAATGTACAGAGAGACTCCAGATATAAAAACGCTGACTTCTCATAATGATTTCTCATTAAAATTGTATTTCCATAGTTATTTCATTAGAATGTTTAGGAATACAGACGAATAGCAATATGACAGAGAAGAGGCTTCACTTTTTACGATGTCATGAGCAAATCCATTTCTCTGTTATAGATCAGTGGTTACTGGTTTTACAAATTTACAAAATCATTTTTAATACATTTCTTAAATTGACATGTCAAGGCCTGTTATCCATACCAGCTATGGCCTAAGAATGAACTGTTCCCTTTCATTTGCATCATTGCAGTTCTGAGTGTGACTTTAGTGTCACGGCTCCAATGTCTAACATTTGTTTTGTTAAAACCCACAGATGAGCTCAGCTAATGCCACAATCTCTGCAGATATTAGACGTTAGGAATTGCACGTGGGCTCTCTTTTCCTGCCCAGTGCCAGAAACGAAGACACAGCGTAACATAGTCCTGTTTGTTTTGACACTCACTTGTGAAGACTGGTGTCTATTGCATGTCTTATGTTGCACTGTAAGGACATGTTTTCGGGAATCTGGTTTCTCAAATGTTCTAATTTGTCAGCATTTATGGAATGAGTTTCAGTTTCTTTTCTGGAACAACAAAGTTCAAAGGAAGGTCATCACATTGCCTTGATTAATTAACTTAGATCTGAATCTGCAGATTTGTCAGTTGCATGGGTCTAGTTTGAATATTTTAAACTATTATATGTGACCCTGGACCACAAAACCAGTCATAAGTAGCATGTGTATATTTGTAGCAACAGCCAGCATTGTATAGGTCAGAATCACTGATTTTTCTTTTATGCCAAAAATCATTAGGATATTAAGTAAAGATCATGTTCTATGAAGATATTTTGTAAATTTCCTATCGTAGATATATCAAAATTAAATTTTTGATTAGTAATATGCATTGATAATAACTTTATTTGGACAACTTTAAAGGCCATTTTCTCAATATTGACTTTTTTTGCACCCTCAGATTCAAGATTTTCAAATAGTTGTATCTCAGCCAAATATCGTCCCATTCTAACATACTTAACCATACATCAATGGAAGGCTTATTTACTCAGCTTTAAGGTGATGCATAAATCTCAATTTCAAAAAATTGACCCTTATGACTGGTTTTGTGGTGCAGGGTCACATAGTGTTTATAATGCATTACCTTCTAATATAGCACATTTAATTATGCCTCTGCTATGCTTCATTCCCAAAAAGTATTCATTCTATTACTAGAATAAATGCTTAATCCAGAATAGACAGAACTATACAAACATTTTGGACAAATACAGCCTTAAAAGGATTGTTTACTAAATATGAAAAAGAACACAGGAGGCCAAACAACATTTGACACCCCTTTACATTCAAAAAGATTTCCCAGAAGAAGATTCCAGAGAAGAAAGTACGTCATGCAGGTTTGGAACGACATGAGGGTGTGTGAATGATGACAAAATTTTCATTTTGGTGTGAACAATTCCTTTAAATGCTGTTCGTTGGAATCAGTGTGGTAGCAAGTCATTTCGGTTGCTAAAAGGTGTACCTACCTTGTAGTACCCAAATGTATCACGAGGCGACATGTGAACTTCACTGTCTGCACTCACTGGCAGTCGCCACAGTGTGATTGCTGTTTCAGTTAGAAAAAAATCATGTATAATAACAGAATAACCAGTGAAGAACTACTTACTTACTTACACCTCTTCGTCTTGAGTGGGACATAAAGCATCAATGATTTGTTTCCACTTGGCTCAATCATTTGCAGCATGCTGTGCCTCACCCCATGTCAGACCCATCTCCTTTAGTTCTGCCATCACTGTATGTCTCCATGTTGTTTTTGGTCACCCTTGTTTTCTTCTGATAGGTGGTGTCCATCTCAGGGCAGTCTTTGGAATTCGGTCCTGGTCCATTCTGAGGACATGTCCAAACCATTGGATGCGAGTCATACAACGGCGCTTGATCTCAATGACCATGCTATGGCTCTTTGCTCTTTTGTACAATTCTTCATTGGTAATCTTCATAGGCCAGAATATATGACATATTCTCCTGAGGCATCCATTGTGGAAGGTGCTGATCTTGTTCATTTCTCCCATAGTAACTCGACAACACAGGACTGGTTTGACAAAACTCTTGTTGTGGGGCTGTATTGCCTATATTTCCAGAGCGTGTTTAGTCTGGCAAAACCCCTCTAGCTTTTCCGAGCCTTGCTTGTATGTCTTTTTGTGCTCCATTATCCTTGCTAATCAGGCTTCCTAGGTATGTGAAATTGTTGACATATTCTAATGGTTTGTTACTGACAGTGACTGGTGCATTAGGGATGGAAATTAATACACACAACTTGGGTCTTGAATGGACTGATGTTCAGGCCTACCTGCATGGCAAAGCTGTTCAGTCTGTCTTTTCTTGGAGATGTTTGAATTTTGTGGAGAATACAGCAAGGTCATTGGCAAAGTCAAGTTCTTCAAGTTGTGACAAGGTCTGTTGGATGCCTCTGGGTCTGTCAGCTGTTGTTTTCCACATTATCCAGTCGATTGTGACCAGGAAGAGAACTGGAGAGATAATACAGCCCTGCTGCACACCAGACTTTACAGGGAACTATTCTGACAAGTGTCCATCTACAATGGCACTGCATTTGATTTTCCTGTGGAACAGCCTCATCAGCGAAACCATTTTTAGTGGAACTCCGCAGGATAGCATGATTTTCCATAGGGTGTCGCGGTGTAAGGCTTTTTTAAAGTCTATAGAAGTTGATGTGCAGAGGGGTGTTCCACTCGATGCATTGTTCAATTATGTAAAGATCTGGTCTATGCACGTTCTTCCACTTCTGAATCCTGTTTGTTCTTGTCTGAGTTTAAAGTCATAATTTTGTCAATTCTGTATAGAAGAACTCTACAGAAAACTTTTGATGGGACTGAGAGCCAGTGTGATGCCACGCCAGTTGTCACAACTCTGAAGATCACCCCCTTCTTGGGAAGTTTCACAATGAGGCCTTTATTTCAGTCATCTGGGATGGTCTCTTGTTCCCAGATATTTCTGAAGAGGTCTGTGAGAACCTTGCATGAGGTATCAGCCTTAAGCATTTCAGCACAGATGGAATCAATTCCTGCGCTGTTTCCATTTTTCATGGCTTTGCTGTGGATAGCCTAACCTCTGCCTCAGTTGGGGGACTAGTATCAATATCGAGAATGTCACCTGTTGCAGTGGGATTTGCAGGGTGATCTGGCTCTGGGTTGTTGAGTATTTCATGGAAGTATCAGCTTTTTCTTGGTCGGTGGTGAGGTTGTTGCTATTTTTGTCTTTAACAGGCATGGACTGGTTTGTCATTTTACCAGTAAGTTGTTTGGTGATCTTATACACAACACTCATTTCACCGCTTTTCAGCTTCTCCAACTATCTCCTCTACAAATGCCCTCTTGTCATTTTTGGCACTTCACTTGACCTCTTTATCTTTGGCCTTGTATGCTTCCTGTGCCCTTTTAAGAAGTCTTGGTGATTTTCTGGCCAGCATCTTGACTTTAATACAAAAAAAACTGTTGTATTTGTATATATATTTTTTTTACTTTCAATAAATTTTAATCTTATAATATATTTCAAATGTCAAGTGATAGTTTTATGTAATGCTGTATTTTCAGATTATTATTTTTTTTTATTTGTCAACTTTATTATCTACGTAATGTGTCATGGATTAACACTTAATTTAATCAAAAGGTTAAGTAATCAGTCTCATCCTATGTTTTCATTCGTTTTAATTAATTTCTGATTTGGCTGATTTAGTAAATAATGGGTTCAATAAAGGGTTTTGTTGAAAGGAAAAAAAAACGAATGGGGTCTGTACTTAGGTTGCTGACAGTAAGTGGTCACTGAATTATACAGAAGTGTAAATAAATAAATAAATGAAAGGCCATATGTACTATTTTTCTGGATAAGACTCCCCTTTCACATCGGATATCTGCTTTTATGTCACTCACCTCCACATCAGCGGTCCCTCCTGGCCTTCTCCCATCCTCCTGCTCTCCCTCAGCTCCTTACTGAGAGCGTTAAAATAGATAAATGTCTGAACAAGTCTGGTATGAAAATATTTTAAGCCTTTCCAAATTTATAGAAAGTCTTCTCAAGAAATTCAAAGCATACTGCTTGTACCTGCATAATTTGCTTATTTAGAACAATAATGAGATTGTTTTATTTTATTTTATTTATTTTTTATTAGATATTTGGGGACTTGGCTCAAAATAAAATATGAATATTTTTGCATATTCGATCCCTCCACTCCATCAACACGTCGCTCACATAATCGCAATGCAATTAACAAATCGCTCAGGGAATTTCGCGTGCTTCGACCACTTTTCAGTCACGTCTTTTAACGTTTTAGTGGCTGGCATGATGATTTTTTTCTTAGGCTATTAAAATTAGGGTTTTTTTCACTTTATATGTTTAAAATATATTGCAATACGCTTAACTGTAATTTTAAATGTCTTACAGAGTGCGGTGATCTGATTTGTAACGTTCTACTAAATTCGCGCCCGACTCAACCAATGTCAGTTTTTATGTCCAAAATAAGGTAATTAAAACACAAGTCTAAAAGGGATAAGTCGCTCTAAAATCATTGGTAAAAAGAAAACTGCTGATGTTGTTCTAATGAGTAACGTTAGGCCTAACGTTTACGGCCAAGCCGAAGGAACCACAGAGGCGATATTCAATGATTAAAATTGATATTCAATAAACGAAAGACATAATATTGAGTAAAGTACATTTTAGAGACAATATTAGTACTTACATTATCTATTTTTACTTCGCCAACTAAAGCAGTTTCAAAAGCAAGATCAACCGTCGCATCGTCTCCGAGCATTCAAACACACAACAGTGGAATTTTGTTCGCGAATGAATCAGTGTTCAAATGTACCGATTGAATAAATGATTCAATGATTCGCTCATAAAGTAAGTCACTTTGTCGCCCTCTACTGGTGGATAGATGTAACCTGCAGAAAGAATCACTGAAAAACACGTGGGACTGTAATTCTTTCTGCAAGTTACAATGCACAGACTGACAGTCTGTCTGGAACTCAAAAGCAGAATGATACAATTTGATTTATTAAGGCTTAAGATATTTACAATGTGCACATTATCAGGCTACTTTGACAGTTTGATATCCAACTTATAAAGCCATCAAACCACTTGTAACAACTCTAGGTAACTCTATTTTATGGTAACTTTTTGGCGTCCTGCCTAACAACATCCACCACAGTAAAATAAAGTAAAGTAAAGTAAAGATTTAAAAGCACTGTAATTATTTTACAGCAATAATAATAACAACAAAGATAACAAAATTCAAACATTACAGTATGGCATTATGCTAAGGTCATAAGTTTGATTCCCAAAAAATGCATGAACTGATTAAATGCATTCCTTGAATGTATGCTGCTTTGGATTAAAGCATCTGTCAAATGCATACATGCAAAATGCTATCAATATATTAAAATAAATCCATCCTGGTTGACAAAGAGATTGAAGACAAAATAAACAACATTAACCCATTATGGACAACGTGATTTATTCTTTTATATATTTTCAAACAAGCTGAAGTTAAAAAGCAAATTTTGAGCTAAATGGATTATACATACACTGCTAAGAGTAACACAGTTATGTATCTTTTGTAAATCGGTGACTCTAGTCTACAGAAACTATGTGAATTGGTCTTATGGGTTTATCTGTGTATCAACAAGGACATCTAGTGGATACGGTAGAAATCAGGTGCTTTGATAGCACTAGCACCTCCAACTGCCCCTGAGCAGCTATATTTAACATTAAAAGTGAATACACTTGAAATGACTAAAGTTAAATGATAATAATTTTACATTTTCTAAGTGTGTTTAAAAAAACAACAAAAATGTATACAACAAAGTATAAAAAGGTACGGATGTCACATTTTACATGAATTTGATGACTTAAAAACAAAATTAACACAATCAACTGCACATCATTTATCTGCTAATGTTCCATTATAAGAGCACGTGATTAATAAATGTTTGGATAAAACACATTTTAGTAACAACAGATTTAGCCAGTAACAAGAGTCAAGATGACGACTAGCTGGCAAACTGAAAATAAATACACACAAATAAAAGAAATGGATGTTTTAGATGTTATTGTCCATCATATGATGTGTTCTTGTTCTCCTGCCAAATCCTCTCCAGCTCATCCAGCTCTGTGTCTGTGAACGCTGCCTGTCCCCAGTTGGTCATTTTAGCGGGGGACTTGGTGCCTGAGAAATACATGAAAAACATTAATCTGGTGCTTTTGGAAATGGTATCTGCCATCTGAGAAAGTTTACACTCGGTCACCTGGTGGAATGATTCGAAGTAGGCCCTCATGTTTAGAAACTTTGTGCTTCCAGTTCTTTGTTTTGTTAGCTGCCCGTTCCAGTTTCTTTGTAACGGCCTGAAAAACAATAAAAGTCACTGAAATTCTGATCATTTATCTTAAAGGAACAGTACACCCAAAAATGCAATCTTGCTGAAAATGTACCTCTTCCTCAGGCCATCCATGTTGTACATGAGTTTATTTCTTCATCAGAACAGATTTGGATAAATTTATCATTACATTACTTGCTCGCCAATGGATCCTCTGCAGTGAATGGGTGCCGTCAGAATGAGAGTCCAAACAGCTGATAAAAACACCACAATAATCCACAAGTAATCCTCATGAATCCAGTGAAGTGAGAAGCTGTATGTTTGTAATAAACAACTTCATGATTAAGACGTCTTTAACTTCAAATCATTGATTCTGGCTAAAAGACAAGTCCCCTATCCATAATATTGCTTCAGGAGAGAAATCTGCACAGATCAAGCACTGTTTAAAAGTGTGAGAGGACAATAGAAGATGGAAGCATTTTTATGCATTATGGACATGTATTTTGGACAGAAGTGATTATTTAAAATTAAAACGTCTTGAATGGATTTGTTTCTTACAAACATGCAGCTTTTCACTTCACTAGATGTTAACTGATGGACTATAGTTGTGTGGATTATTATGATGTTTTTATCAACTCTCATTCATTTTTATCAACTCTTACGGCACCCATTCACTGCAGAGGATCCATTATTGAGCAAGTGATCTGATGAAGAAACAAACTCATCTACATCTTGGATGACACTGAAGGTGAATATATTTTCAGCAGTTTTCATTTTTGGGTGAACTATTCCTTTAAGTTTAAAATTAAAGTTGTACTTTTTTGCATTTAAAAGAGGAAACAACAACCAACAAAACTTTTAACGTCTGTTCTATCTAATGAGATGGACATCTGTGCTACAAAGTAAAAGAAGCAAAATTAAACATGTTGGAAACCAAAATATACTAGAAAAGGATAATGTTGATTTGACACAGCAAACATTATAAAAATCCCTAAACACACTCTATCAGTATGAAACCGGTACCATGTATTCCTCTTGCGCCCCCTCTCTCTGTCTTCTAAGGCTCTCCAGCTGCTCCTGTGCAGCCTGCAGGGCACTTTCCTTTTCTGCCCGCTCCCTTTCCAGCTCTTCTTTCTCTTTCTGAGACTGGCATAAGATTTCTTGCTGCTGTCGGTGAATTTGCTCCAATTCAAGCCTCTTGTTTGCCTCCTCTTGTAGCAGCCTGCAAATAAAACACACAAATGTTCTGCATAATACGGTGGCCCAAAACATTGACTACTAGACGTGTATACTGAATGTTGTGCATTTGTGCACCTGGCCTGCAGTTTGCGCAGGGCTTCTTCATCATCTCTGGCCTGCCTCTCGTCGCCTAGTGCCTTTTTCAGTTGACGGTACATTTCTTCCAGCTCCTGCATACGCTGCCAATACTGTTCCACTTCATTGGCCTTTTCAACCACCTGCTCTTCCATCTGCATCCGAGCCTAAGAAGCAATTTTACATTTCTTTATTACATCAGGCCTGTTTCACACATATGCAGCACATAAGTGTAACTGCAGACTGGTATTGTGTTTGATTGCACACTGACAGCCTTTCTGCAGAAATAGCGCATTATTTTTCTTTATTAGTAAGGAATTGAATGCATCAACATGTTCACTACAAAAAAAAAAAAAAATATATATATATATATATATATATATATATATAATAATAATCACAAGTAAATAATAGAATCAATTGACACCCTAAGTTTCAACAATAAAAGAGTTTACAAAAATAGATTTAAGGAATGTGGATGGCTCAACTTTATTAAAAATATTTAATTTTGGCAGCAAGAAAATAATAATCTTGTTTACATTTTATTACCAGCAATACATCTAATTTATGAACAGATTATTCAAAGTTTTGGCCACTTACACATCCCACAATTATGTTGCAAAACCTCATTTCAGGCAGGTAGCATTACTGCTTGCTCGTAAGCTTACCCAGGTGGTTTCATTCAATACATTGCTGCAAAAGTGACATCAGTGTGATTCAATTTGAACAGAATTGGTCAAAGGGGACGCATTTAAAATGCACGTATAGGTGGAAACGTAAAATGCATCTCAGCTGACAACTTGTGATTGAATACTCAAAAATGCACTTCTTTAATACCCAGGAAACAGGGCTCCTCTCTTTCTCAATTTAAGGGATTGCATATAATTTGCGGGTGTCAGGGATTCGCTATCAATAAGCAAGAGACTCCTGGTCCTTTTAGGAGAGACGAGATGTCTGCTAGTGGGACATAGTTAATGTTGCTGTTACCATTTTCTCTTGCTCCAGGTCTCGTCTGTATTGGTCCAGTAGTTCTTTTTGGGTCTGAAGTCTTCTCTGTTCCTCCAAATCACCCCTCATTGATGCTTCCTGCAGGTTCTGCCACATCCAGACAAAATGAAACCATGAAAGGCTTCTGTGAGCCTGATTAAATCCCAAAGTACAAGCACTAGTACTACTGTACAAAGTACTATTGATTTCAACAAAAGCATTTCAACACCTCCCTCAATTTGTAAAAAACAAATGCACACAAGTATATGAGGCAAGGCATTCAGGATTATTTAAAATCAGAAATGTGCAGATTATTAAAATGCTTAATGTTATTTGAAAAATATGTGCAATGTTGTCTAGTATGCACTTTTTCATTATCATTGTTTGTGTAGTGCAAATGTTTCCAAGATTAGTGGCTTTGCAATGTTTAACACAGGAGATAATAATCACACAATTCTCCTGCTGCCAAGGAGTAACATTATTTCCTGCTTGACAGGCAATAAAGTACAGCTTAATGAAAGAACTATCCCTTGAGACTGAAGATATCAAACAGGAACTAGTGACTCTCAAAACCGCCTGTACACAGGAAGTGTGGCTTCATTGCTCAGGAGTGCTCTTTTGCAGGTGCCCTAAAATAAAGAATTTGCATAAGCAAAGCTGTTTTTTTAAGTTATATTTTTGGGCTTTTTTATTTATTTGTTTATTTTATTTTTATTTTTTATTTTTTTGACAAGACAGTTGAGGGGAGCCACTTGAAACCACAAGGCTATGGCTTCAATGGCAGTTTTAACATATTTTAACAGGGAAAAAAAAGTTCAAGAAATATCTACACATTTATCAGTCTCAGTTAAGAGCTTCAGTAGGAGTTCTGTAGCTTTCTTATCATTGTTGAACAGGATTGTCATAAAAATGTAACATTAAATCTAATTAAAGGTTTAACATGGGAGAAAACAAATAGACAAGGAAGTGAAACTTTAGTTTCTAATTACTAATAGTGTGCTATAAAAAAAAATGTAAGTGAATGAAAATGAGCCAAAAAGGGGAACTGACAGTGAAAAGAGAACACAACGAAAATAATATTGTAATAGAAGAGGTACTGCAAGTTTAATATCTTTAAAGGTAACTCCCAGTTTATAATATGAGTTTTTGTTTCCACCCTTCTGAAACACCACCACATGCCCCTGAATGTGTATATATAAATCAAGTTGTGCTCTTAACAACTCATGTCTGTCCATCAATCACAAGAGTGATTCTGCTATTCAGAATCTATTATCTATATATCTATATAATCTATTAGCATATTTACTGACAGATGTATCCACTGATATAAAAAAATTGTAAACTTTATTTGGCATATTACTTGTGCACAATCCAATTTTCTTAATATTAATTCTAAAATATGTTTTAATGTCACTTTTGATGAGGATTATATGATTTTTGTATAATATCAGACTTTAAATGCAAAATATTTAAAGTGTACCTGAAGTATACTTGCAATAGTTCCACTTTAACACAATAAAATATACTAAGTATATCTTTAATTGTACTTCAGCACTACTTCTGCACAATTAAAGTGCATCAAGTACAAAATTAGTTGTTCCAATTTAGCAGACCAGTTTAGTATACTTAAAGTACAATTGCAAGTACATAAATATAAAAATGTATTTGTAGTATACTTAGCATGAAATAAATGTATTTCAGATACATTTAAGTATATTTATTTTCACTAGGCCGTCTACTCAGATTTGTGAAAGAGGTAGCATCACTTGAAATGAAGTGCTTGTGACAGAGATTGAAGATGAGGATGGAAAATGATCATTTTTACAAAAATGCAATGTATTGTATTTTTATGCAATAAACTTTGCTAACTTCATAAGCTAACCTCCAGAAAAATAATATAAAGCTCTAAATATGCATTTCATGACCCATTTGAAAGCGTTCAGTCTCATGCTAATTTATAAAGTTTTGCACAATAAATAAATTGTGTTTTTGAGAAGAGTCATCAGAATGTGGTATGCTTGCATATGTAGCATTGTTTGGTGATACAAAAAGCAAAAATTTAGATACTGGAATGCACTTATTGTCATGCTTCACCAGCAGAGACAACAGTAAAATCAGTACCTGTGTGGCATGTACAAACACAGACAAAGACAAAAAGTAAACATCGATACGGAAAACACAAGGTGGAAAGATTTAATGGCGAAGAAAATATGAAAGTAGTGATGCCCAAGTTGCTTCTTTTTTGTTAGATAGGACTCATTATTGTGTGGACCACTCTCTAAAACTCACTAGTATCATGTCATTTACTTAAAACTCAGAGATGTTGATTGTGTTGATCCAGTGCATCAACACCACTGTGGTATCAGAACTTCAAGGACACAATGAACAGCAATGCTACCACTAGATATACAGTAGAACTACTAAATGTACCTTTAATCCAATATCGCCAATAGAGATGCTACTAAAATAGTTGGAAATAAGATGTTTTAGCAGGTAACTTATATTTGTATCTTTCAATAACTCAAGGAGGATTAGAGTACCTTGGTCATGGCCTCCAGCTGGGCCTGCTTGCTCTCGTTGGCCAGCTGCAGCTGTCTCATTCTGTTCTCCATCATCTCCTGTTCAGCTTTCATCTTGTTTCTCAGCTCCCTGCGTTTCTGTCTGGATTCTCGGTGCGGGGAGGAAAGGCCCTGCCTTATGCGTACAATGCAGTCCTGGATGGCTGAATACACATGAACACATGGAGTTGTGGATAGACAAATATTTCACAGTCAAAAGTGTAAACTCTATGTGTAACCAGCACAGATATGTAATACCTTGAATCCACTCTTGTTTTGCCTTTTTATCCGATGCACTGATCTCAAAACTTTTCTCAACACATTTTATAATAAAGAGGTTTTTCTTTCCATCCTTGTCTGGTAAGGACTGCCAAGACAGAGCAATTTAGATATTTAAAAGGACAGGTTACCCAAAAATCTAAACTCTGTCAACATTTGTTCACTATTTTGTTTTTCCAACCCTGTATGCTTTTCCGCTGTAGCTTTAATTTCTATTAAGGCTTTCATTTAATTCAAAATATTTAAATATAACATTGTGTGATCAGTCGTGAAACATGAAAGAATTTATAATGTTGTTGTACATGCATCTTTAGGTGCCAAGTTTGAATAAATGTGCTTAATGATTTTTGGTGGATAACAACTTAAAGCGATAGTTCACCCAAAAATGAAAATTCTGCCATCGTTCACTCACCCTCAAGTTGTTCCAAATCTGTTTTGAGGGTGAATTTCTTTCTTCTGTTGAATGCAAAAGATATCTTGAAGATTGTTTGTAACCGAACAGTTGATTATGTTTCTATGGAAGTCAGTGGCTAGCTTCAACTGTTTGGTTGCCAACATTCTTCAAAATATCTTATTTTGTGCTCCACAGAAGAATTAAAACTCATACAGGTTTGGAACAACATGAGGGTGAGTGAATGATAGATGACAAAAGTGAACTATCCCTTTAAATTTTGGTCCTTTCCTTACACAACACTTTTATATGACTTGCAATATAGTGCATAAGTCATATGGGCTGCTTATTTTCGTTTGACTGCCCTAATACCCACTGACTTTATTGTATGGAAAAGAGCAGCTTGGACATTCTGCTAAACATCTGCTTTTATAAGAAATCATACAGGGTTGGATCAACATCATATGGAAGCTTAATTTTACCAGAGAATAAAAAAATAAAAAAGGTAATTGCAACTTTTTATCTCGCAATTATGACTTTTTTCTCATAATTGTAAGGGAAAAAAGTCTGAATTGTGAGATAAAAAGGTGTGGCAAAAATAAGCTTCCATAATATGAGGGTGTGTAAATGACGACAAAGTTCTTGTTTGTGTGAACTTTACAACAAATACTGTAACAAATGTTCTGCTTTTACCTCAACACAGCAGTTGCGATCAAGTGAAATGCATCCCTTTTGCTCTATGAGGTCTTCACTCACATAATAGGACATGTAATTGAGATGGAGCTCAAACCATCGCTCTGTCCAGTTCTTTCTCTTATGGCCTTTTTTCATCATATAGCCCTTTTTGAATAAAAAAAACAGCAAGTTAATCACTTGTAAGGAATATCTGTTTATTTTTCCAGTTTTGGAGAGTGTATATTTACATTGGCTTTAACACAGACTCCCACCTGCTTAATAACATCCACTACAAGTTCCTGATAGACCTCATTGATGCCCATAGAGAGAGTCTGAGGGTTTATGCCCTTGGTGAATTGGCACATGCCAATAAGCTCAATCAGCTCCCAAGCATTCAGATGTTTTTTCCTTGCACTGAGCTGCATTTTGTAGTCTTCAAACCTGCCCTCGTTCCAACTGCAACCCATTGCTGCAAACAGCCTGCGCAGGAAGTACTCGAGCTGTTACAATACAAAGATACAGCATTATTTCCATTTGATATCAAGTAATTAGAAAAAAATATAAAAACACTAAAAGCACTATAACCAACCTCTTCTGTGACAATGTGCAGTGGATATTTATCTTCAGACAGAAAGTTGAAGATGCACCAGACCTTGAAGGTCTCAGCCCCTGAGATGAGCAGATGTTTGCCACTGATGTGCTTTGGTGCAGATAAAGTCCAGCACATCTTATTCAGCTCGTTGAAGTCAAAGTTGGCCTGGATCTGCCATTAAAATATTCAAAATGAAGTGAATTTAGGGCAACAATTTTAAATCTTTTTGCAGAATTCATAAGCAGAGGCATAAAGTTTGTCTTGTGTTGACTAACTGCAAGGGTTTTGATTCCAGAAATTCCATATTAGGCAGCAAGTAAGGAAATCTGAGAACACGGGCAATGAAAATTAATATATCTCTGTCAATGCATAAAAGCATGCAGACGTGGACAAGAGGTTCAGTTCTTGTTCGAACCAAACATCAGAATGGGTGAAGATCTCCTGTAAGCGAGTATGTCAGAAACTGTTGATCTTGAGTCTCTAGAGTTTACAGAAAATGGTGTAAACAACCAAAAACAGTAAGTAGCCGTTTCTCAGGGAGAAAAACGATTTGATGAATGGACAAATAGGTTTGAGCTGACAGGATGGCAACAGAAACTTTTACAGAAGTTATAACCACATGTTACAGCAGTGCTACAAAGGAAAGCATTTCTGAATGCAAAACATGTCTAACTGTGAAGTCGAAAATAAGCAGAAGAACTCAACAACTGCTGTAAGTTAAGAACAGGACATCGGATTGAATGTTGGGGGAAAGCAAATCATATACTGTAGTTACTTATTCACTTCGAAGAAGAAAATATATAGAAACTTCTGACAGATGTGGGTGTTTTTCTTAAGAAAAACATTCCTAAAAGCTACTGTGGTTTTTTTGCACTTTATTTAAGAAAAAAAAAAAAATATTGTCTGTCAAATGAGAAAAATAAGCAGAAATCTTCAACTAAATCAAATCCAGCAACCGAATCCACAACTAAAATATGAGGAATTATGTTGAGAATATAACACTAGAGGACAATGCATGATACCTGGCAAAACTCTTAATGATGTGACCATGTGGAACAGTTTACTGTTCGCTCATCAGTATGCCATCCATGGGTTTATTTCCCCCAAAATTGCAAAAATTAAGCTTCCCAGGCACCATCAAAACATTTCGAGCTGTCCACTGATATCTGTCAATCTCTTTCCAGCTCAACCAATAGTGAGAGTTTGGGGCGTGGCTACTGTAGCAGGCTGAGCCAGAGGGTGTTTAGCCAATGTGGAACCATGGCTGATGCTTTACATGGCAAAAAGAAATTGCAATTTAGTTACAGATTACTGTTTTTGGAAGCTAAAATGTGAAAATTAGGCAAAATACACAGAGAGCATTTGAAAATGTGTGACAAGTAGCACAGAAACTACATACTTCATCTTAAACAGTATGAAATTTTAAACACTCACTTTAAGTTTTTTTAAATGTTCATTTTCATTTTCAGTAAGAGACAGACAAAAAAAAAAAATTAATATGTGAGTAACAAATCTCATGCCCCATGAGTCACAAGTGATGGCCCATATGAACCTCCTTACAGTTGTTTTAGCATTTTAGGTCTCATCTTCTTTAGTACTTGCAAGCTTTTTTTTTTTTTGGACAATTTTCTAATTTAAAATGGGCTGAAAACATTAAATACATGTCCTAACTGCTGAAATAATACAGTGGGCTCCAAAAGTGTGAGACCACTAGTGAATATGTTTTAAATTGCAAATTATGCAATTTGAGCTAAACTAAAAATGTACATGAATTTCAAATCTTGCAAGTTTTATACATTGCCCTTTTGCTTTAATGACAGGATCATTTTATGCAGCAGTATGTTTAAATGTTTAAAGAGCATCTTAAGTCATATGAACAATGTGACAAATGTACTTATTTGAGTCGTACAGATAGTATTCAGTTTTCATGTGTTGTGTATGATGACATTATTCATTTATTTATTTACTTTCCAATTTAAATCAGATTTTGAATCCTAGATTTTGGACGCCACTGAATGTCTTGATACAGAAAAACAGACAGATACAAAAAAAGAATATGCCTATGTGAGTCATGAGATGTAATGTGTAACCTTTTTCCAGAGGAAATGATAAGCATCTATTCTTAAACAAAAACCTGTGCTGGTGATGGTGGGAGATATAGAGTAATTCATTCTCTGACATTTCTGGGGGGACTTTATTGGGACAAGAACATCCTGCTATTATTGTTATCTGATTACTGTAACTGCTGGAGTGAAATACAGCAATAAAGCTGCGCTTTGATAAGAGACAGTGTATTTATTACCTTATCAAGTATGAACATGTTGAGGTAGGGCATGTATCCTTGAGTTGAGACTGGTCCTTCATCATCATCTTTAAAGTGCTCCTCCAGGGCTGAAGCATTATGAGGGATTTTCATTATGGTGCACAGGTTGTGAGACAGCACCTACAGAGAGACAGACAGCAAGGCCACTTGGGTTCAATCATCATGTAAAATAAAATAGATCAAGCGTGGTCAAAAGTTTTGACACACTTGACTGAATTTATGCTTATTACGCTTAAATGCCTGAAATGAGTTTTGTAGACAAGCAAATGACATGTGAATTTATTTACAAAACTAATTTTAGCAACAGAAAAGTCAATACTGAAATTTTAGTCAGAGTGGATAGTGATGAAAAAGCATTCTGCTTTGTATAGAAGAAAATGTAGTTTTTTTTTTTTATTATTATTGTTATAAAATAATAATAGCCTAAAGCATCTTTCGAAGGTTAGGCATAATGTATCTTTTAAGTTGATAAAATATCCAACTTTGCATAAAGTGATAATTTAAAATCTAAGTTTATTTCAGTTTCTCCACTTTTGCATACAGCCATGAGAAAGTCTAGCAAGACTGATCAGGCGTTATTCAGACATTTAGTCTCTCTCATTATAGTTTCTATTATCTTCTGCAAATATCTGTTAAAAAAAAAAAAAAAAAAAAAAAAAAAGCCCTAATGTTCAGCTGTCAGTACTTTGTAGCCCGGTATCGAAAGGGAATAATCTTGGTTGCACAGAGAAACTAAGTCACTAAATGTATAATTAAAAATTGATTTTCACTTTATCTAAATTAAATGTCAATAAATAAGTCAATGCTATGGACAAACTTTCATTTTTTAAGTGGATAAACGACTGCGCATAACTCTTGAGATCCAATACACGGAAACTAGAGCTCAAACAGGTGATTTCTATAGTTGACAGAAGAGTAGTTTGTTTACCTTTAACTGGGATTTGGATACTTTCCCGTTTCGGTCTACATCCAGAGCGGTAAAAGCGTACCAGATGGGTTTGAGTATTTCGTCTCGGGATTGCATGATAAATTCAGTTCAAGATGTCAGAGCGCCTGTAAAACTGATCCTCTTCCTTCAGTGCGCGCTGCAGGAGCGCGAGTCACGTGACCTGCGCTTTACATAAATCTCACACATTTACATACAAATAAACCGAAATGTGAACCAAAAGTACCTAAAATGTTCCTTTTATCCGTGCTTTCAATTTTGGCGGTCCATTTTGGTGTTTTTGACTACAGTGAAGCGGTTTTTCCATGTGCGCATTACTCACAAACAGCACAAAACACTTAAAATAATATAAACCTTATATTCAATTTGTGCGAATTATTATTTTCAGAGGAGTCGACCTATTAAGTAAATGGCTTAGTATTAGTAATCTTCCACACAAGATCGTCACTTATCTTAAAACACTTGTTATTTTGTAATATAGGCTATTTGCAATGTGTAAATTGATAATAACGTGATAAATAACCACAGCACTTGTTAAGCACGATACCATTCGTATGATATGCGCTAGTTTCCTCCTCTGCATACTTTTCTGCTTTTGTGTTTACTACTAAACTGAAATGCATACTTACTGCATGTGTAAAAAAAATAAATAAAAATTGTATTTTCTACTAATTAATAATAATAATAAAAAAAACAGGTTAATAACATGCAGTGTGTCACAACACAGGACTTATCATTTTAATGCAATAATTGTGTTCCCTAAAACAATGTTCAACCAAACAAGAGCTTTGTCTTACAACATAAATCGTTGGCCACATGCAGCAGACATTATGAATCAGCAAGTCTTTGTTAAAACAATAAGTGTCTAAATCTATAAATAGAAATGAATGCAGAAATACATGTCAGATGGCATCTATCAGGCCATGTGTAAATGTAGCAGGCATTAAAAACATTTTAAAAAATGATTTTCTGCACTGCATTCACAAACAGAAAAAAATGGCACAGCAACTACAGTGCATGCTGGGGAAACACTACTTCTTCTCTGGTAGATTCCCAGAGTCCTGAAAAACAGGTCTAATAAAACACCTACAACAAACAACCATTGGTATGAAGTCAGAGGAGGAAGTTCAACTGTTTCACAAAAATGATATCATGTACTAAGAATCTTTGACAGTCTTTTGGCCTTGAGTCATCTTACAAACAAGTTCTAGAGACTGCATTGTTTTTCAGTGATTTCCTCTTCATATTCTTGAGTATTGCAGTACTGACTACAATATCATTTCAACCATGCAGACCATTTCTTCATGAACCAATTTATGAACAATAACCACAAGTAAACAGTATAGTAAATATTTTTTATAGTCCAGTGATTTTAATAAAAAGTATATTTTTGGAATGTTTTAAACACCTGGATGGTTTAGTGATGAATCTACACAGACAGTATAGTAAATAAACCTACACATTACACAAATATTTACTGAAGGCTTTTTATAGAAAATAATCTTTTTTATTTGATTCATTTCAACTTGACATTATAAACAGATCCTCATAATAAACATTTATTATGTATGCATATTGTTATTTATCAACTTGACTGCTGTTTTCACTTTTTACAACTATTTTCGCCAAAAATATTTTATTTTTGACAAAAAAAATCAATGTAGCCTATATATATATATATCCAAACATCCGAGACTAATAGTGAAAATGCAATTCATATTATCAGCATAATCTAAATGATAAAAATTCAACTAAAAAATGTATTATTTGTATTTGGCATGTTGCTTTAATGTCAGCAGCACTTGATCTGACCTTGACCTGAGCTTCTTTTGCTTCAAGGCAAGCGAGAACATTGGGAAAGCATCACGACACACCAAACATCCCGTTCATCTCTTTTTATTTAAAAATGGCAAACAGGTTTCTGCCCTTTAGATATCTATATCATTGTGAACAAAATCTGTTAGAAATGCTATCATAGTGCACAGCTTAACCTCTGTACAATTGTGGCGAAATGGTAATTACAAAAGTTCATAATTTGCTCATGTAATCACTAGTCATACTTCATCAGTTAATTGGCCAGTTCTGCTGTTTCACTTCCCTGTAATGACGATGCTATTCTCAGAGCCTCTTCCAGTGAAGTCTGTTCATTGAGCTGCAAGAGCAAATACAACACCTGTCTTCAATAATACACACATATGCCCAACTAGACAGATAGAGGTCAATGAGTGACTAATGGCTGGAATAAATTACATGACTTTGCTCAGATTTTTTTTCCCTGATTTGCAGTCTGAATGAGTCAATGTCAGCTGCAGACAAGTCAAAGCCAGTCGGCAAGTTTCAAGCTGTCGAAGCTGATAAATTTAAAAAAAGAAATTGTGTAGTGTATGATGTGCAAAGGATCCGATTTTTTTTTAGCTCCAGACTCATAGCAGTTGCTCAAAAACATACATTTATACACAAACCAACTGGCCAAAATCTGGCTTTGACTTTAAGCAACGAGCACTGAATTCCTATAGATAGCAAATCGAGGCAAAAATCTGGTCAATTGTGGTGTATTCCAGCCAGTGAACTATACCTGAACAGCAATCTGTGTGCCATTAGAAGTAGCCAGCAGTGTAATTGGATGCGCTGATAACTCATCCTGTATGCTCCTGGAAGATGATAATTCTGGAATCATAGTAGTCATCTGGAGAAAACAGGAAAAAAAAAAAAACACAGTTCATGTGACCACTTTATAGACTGCTGTGGACATGATGTTTTTTTTTTTTGTCCAAACTTTTGTCCAAACTTTTTTTTTTTTTTTTACAACTTCCAGTTCCATCGTTCTGAAATCAATGGGTATCTGAATGGGTTTTTGGTTAAATGACTGAAATAAAGTTAATCTGTGGTTAATAAAATCTCAAAATATTTTCACATTATATTCTACAACATAAAATGCATCAGTAACACCCCCTTCTGATTTTTTTAAAGCTTTTACTCGACTTTAAAAAGGCATTTGCTAACAAATGGCTTAATAGGACTGCAGAGGTTGAAAGAAAATGCTTTTTAAATAATAAGAGCTGTCAGAAAATTAGTGATGGTGACGCTGAAGTTGTGCAGGTTATTCATAGCCTACGTTCAGCTTTTTACTTTTGGCGATTATATTAGGCTTCTGTTGTGTTCATTAGTGAAGATTATCATGATGAACAAAATGTGTAAGAATCATGAACTTTTGTTGGCCACAGAGCTTATTTTCTGCAATAATCCAAAAGCAAGTGGCAAAATCCTATCGGGTTTTTGTCGAGGGAACCAAACTACAAACATACGTCATCACTGCAGTGCTCTATATCCACACAAATCAGCAGTGGGCAGAATATAGTTATGTGATAATTAGGAAGAGAAAGTTTGATGTATTTGCTGAAAATAAAAACCACACATAAATATACTTATTTAGTTCCCAAATTTATGACAGCCAAAAGCCTACACACCTGTCCTTCAGTCCCGTTCTCTGAGACCACAGTCACTGAATGAGCCTCCGCTGATGACAGCAAGGACTCAGTGGGTGGGATGGTGATCATACTGCCATCTTGTGTTACCATTGTGATTACATTTCCAATAGCCTGTCAGAAATCACAGAATTTCCCATTCAGCACATGTATTATGATTAGCTTCTGGATTTCCTGTAGAAGTCTATGGCTGCAGCACATATAAACTAATGGCAATGTCATGAAATTTTTTGTTATAGGGTAGGGTTTTTTAAAAACATTTAATAAATGAACAAGCAGTCTTCTCACAAACTGTGTAGATGCAAATCAGTGTTAATTTTGAGTATAACTGATATATATTGTTTTTCAAAATTTTGAATTAGATTTTATTTTTGTATATTCTCATTAACTTTAAGTTAAATTTTGAGTAATTTTGTTTTTTAATCTCTATATATCTATATAGATTAAAATATATCTATCTATATTTAAAATCTATATAGTTTTTGTTTTGTTTTTGTTTTTTTATTATTAGAAATGTTGTCTTGAAAAAGAGCTGAAATAACGTGTTTAAGCTTCTTTATATTTCATTCAATTTCAGTTACCAATTATTTTCAGTAACGAATGTTTTTTATGGTTATAGTTTTAGTTAACAACATTGTAATTTTTTTAAGTTGTAAATAAAACAAAGATAATTGTAACATATTTTACATGCAAATACTACACTGTAAAAAACTGATTTTCCATGAATTTGTAAATAAAATGAAGATTTTAAAATACTATTTCAGTTTTTTTATTTATTTATTTTTTTTGTTTTACAAAATTTAGTGTAATTCAATGTTGCCATTTCCTTATGAAATTTACTAGCAATTTATAGTTTTTTTTGTGCAAATTGTTTCTACACCACTTTTCCAGTGTATTTCAGTTTTTCTACTTCAAAATTTCATGTTTAATTCAATGTAAAGAAATTCACAGTGAAAACTCTTTAAACTCCCATTTTTTTCCCTGTGTATAATAACCCTGATGCAAACCTGTGATGCTCCATCTTGTGTGATAAACGTTACATGTTGTTCTGTGACATCAGAGATCTCAGAATCCATCTCTGGACAAGAGTCTTCACACTTCACAGGGCTAACAGTCAGGGAGGGGTCATCTATAGCCTCTGAATACAAAACACAGCCCAGTTTCACTCAGAAAATATCATCAAAATCTCATCTTGTGTCTATAATGAAGACAGTTTTCAAAACCAACCTGAAGGTGGCTCAAAATAGCCCTCCGACTCCTCTTCTATAGGCTCAGAGTCATTGTGCGCTGAACGTTTATGCACGACCAGTGTGGAAATCTGCTTGTACGTCTTTCCACAGTGGTTGCACTTGTAGGGTTTGCAGGGAGTGTGCACTACATTATGTTTGTATAGACTAGAGTACTCAGTGAATCGCTTGTCACAACCAGGAACTGTGCAAACATACGGCCTCTCTCCTGCATGCAATAAAGACACTGGTTTAGACATTTCACAGAGTTAAATTCATGGTTACATTTAGGTTAGATTAAAAATTATGATGAAAGAATTGAAATAAAATAAATTCCGTTACATGTCTTTTCAAATCAACATGACTTTCTTTTCTTTCATGACAACACAAGGTCAGTTTTTGAATAACCTGGATACTTAAAGGGACAGTTTACCCAAAAATGACAATTTTGTCACTATTTACCCACTTATGTCGATGCAAACCTGTATGATTTTCTTTTTTTCTGTGGAATATATAAGGAGATATTGTGAAGAAACTTGGTAACCATATAACTGTGTAGTGACTTGACTTGCATAGTATGAAAGAAAATCTCTGAGAAATATCTTTAACGCTTTACAAAGTCTTCTGAAGCCATACGATAGCTTTATGTTAGAAACAGAATTTATTATTTCTTAAAATCTTGATATCTTACCACATCAGCACATTATTCAAAATTTCTCCTTTTGAGTTGCACGTAAGAAAGCAAGTCATGAGGTTTGGAGAAATATGAGGGTGAGTAAAGGATGACAACTTCAATTTCTGGGTGAACTATCCCCTTAAGGCTAAATAGCAGCACACCTGTATGGATCCGTATGTGGTTCTTATAATTGGTTGCGCTGGCAAACGCCCGATTGCAGCCTGGCTCTGGGCAGTGATACGGTTTCTCTCCAGTGTGCGTGCGAACGTGCACCTTACAGATGTTTGAGGTAGTGAAGGATCGTCCACAACCCGGGAATGGACACAGAAATGGTTTCTCTCCTTAAAAGAGCAGAGAACAAATAGATCAGTGGTAGGAGTCCAAGCACTGTGGTGGTACCGTGGGGTATGACAGTGTAATAGGGCAGATAATATGACAAATCTTCATATGAAACTATTTTAAACAGCTTTCAAATTCTCATGCATGCAGCCTTTTGTTTACTTTTCAATTCCAGGATAGTTTAACACTGTATTGTGTGATTCGTATTTTCATGATATTCCAATAAATAGATGGAAGATTTTAAGACATGTACCTGTGTGAATTCTGGTGTGCTTTTGAAGGTCCCCTGAGGTCTTGAAAGATTTCTTACAATCCATCTCCTGACAGCGGTAAGGCTTTTCTCCAGTGTGCGTCCTGATGTGACTTTTCAAACCGTAACCTAAAAGGAAATTAATTATACGTGATTAATATATAACAGTCCAAATATGTCAGAAATACACAGTTCAAAAGTTTAAGGTCGGTAAGATTTTTAAAAATGTTTTAATGCATTTATTTGATCAAAAATACAGTAAAAACAGTACAACAAATCTGTACGGTACAAACAACTGGTTGCTATTGCAATATATTTTATGATGTAATTTAATCCTGTGGTGTCAAAGCTGAATTTTCAGCATCATTACTCTTCAGTGTCACATGATCCTTCAGAAATCATTCTGATATGATGATTTGCTGCTCAAGAAACATTTGTTATACTATTGCAATATATAATTGTTGTAATATTGAAAAAAGTAGTGCTGCTTCATATATTTGTGGAAACCACAATACACTGTTTTCAGGACTCTTCGATGAATAGACAGAATTTACTTGAAATAGAAATCTTTTGTAACATTATAAATGTCACTTTTGAGCAATGTAAATTTAATGCACCCTTGCTGTGCATTTCAAAGTGTTTTTGTTACCTGTTGCAAACTTTTTTCCACAACCTGGTAGATCACAACAGTACGGCTTGTCACCTGTATGTGCTCTTTCATGTACCTGATGAAACAAAATGTAATCATAATGCATTGCATTTGTCATGTCATCTATAAACTGTTTTTATTTACAAGCTCAAATATAAAAGCCATAATAACCTTAAGATGATTTGCAGTGGTGTAAAGCTTTCCACATCCGTCATAATTACACTGAAAACATTTCTCTCCTGGCTGCTGCGCATTATGCCGAATTCCTTGACCCTGAAGAATGATCTAGAAAGAGAAAGGATAAACTTTTTGAGCCACTCCGAGTCTTGCTAATGATATTTTTATGTTGCATGGGAAATTCTCACCTGCATCTCCACAACACCATGAGGATCATTGGTGATCAGCTCAGAGTTTGTGTAAGAGTCAATTTCTTCAATCTGCAGGAAAGAAATCAAGATTTATAATTAGACTTTACATATTTACTTATTTTACCAACTTTGACAATTGAGCAAGTGAGACCGATTGTGCTAAAAATAATTTATAATATATGATATATAACAATGCTCCCTAATTTAATATCGCCAGCAAAATCACAGCAAATATATTGTGAATATCTTTGCATTAGCCCTAATCATATTGGTTGTACCTTAGCTGTGTACTGCTCCAATGCATTGATTGTTTCTTGGTCAATAGCTGCATCTGTGTGCAAATCTGCTACTGTGCCATTCGTCTGGATGGCCAGAATGGTGTTTGGTTGCGACACCTGAACAGCATGATGAATGTAAGCGGTAGACCCGTCCTCCAACTGCACCGCCTGCAGGGTATTAGGTTCATATGTATCTGCCAATGCAATATTGATATAGATATATTAAAAAGCATGTTCATCCGAATCCCATTTAACATCTTGCTGCATAGTAAAAACAGCAGAAAGGAAAAACCTTTTGCAGTGTGGTGGATGTAAGCAGTAGTTCCATCTTCCAACTGCACAGTCTGAGCATCCTCCAGTCTTAAGCTCTCATTACCAACAACATCACATACAGATGAGCCCGTCCAGTTATTTGACTCATCTAGTGTGAATAAAAAATAAATAACATCATAAGTCTGTTCCTAAATTTAAAAAATGTCTGATGAATCTAATATGAAGATTTCTTACATAACAAAGAATAAAATACCTGCTTTTGGAACAGCAATGTGTTGCACATAAGCAGAAGACCCATCTTCTAACTGGATCACCTGTCCTTCAACTATATTGCTGTCTGGGGGAAAACAACCAGCACTCAGTTAATGCCTCACTCAGAATATCATGTCAACTGTGTTTAAAAAAAAAAAAAATCTTCCATTGTATTATTTTATGGAAAAGCAAAAATTCATGCAACTTTGATCTGATTATTTTAAAAACAGGAAATACAGGAGTTAAAGATTATAGATGGTTCATGATCAATTTTAATTTAATGTTTTAATTATCTTAGCTTAGCTAATAGATATGAAAGTTTGTTTCCACCATATAAAAAAATAAAAAGGTAATTGCAACTTTTTTATCTCAGTTCTGGGTTTATACCTCACTTTGTTTCACACAATTCTGATAATAAAAAAATAACTGCAAGATATAAACTCAGAATTCTGATGTTTTTTTCTCAATTCAAGTTTACATTTCACAATTCTGAGATTATATCTCACAATTCAGTTTTTTTTTTTGTTTGTTTCCACCATTTAAAAAAAAGGTAATTGCGACTTTTTCTCACAATTCTGATGTTTTTCTTGCAATTGCAAGTTTATATCTCACAATTCAGTCTTTGTTTCTAAGATTTGCAAGATATAAAATCTGAATTGCCAGATATAAACTATACGAACTCGCAATTCTGAGATTATATCTCACAATTCCGTTTATACCTTGCAAATCTTAGAAGCAAAGAATTGTGAGATAAAAAGTCACAATTGCCTTTTTTTGTTCCATGACGGAATGAGTCTTCCTTAAACAAATTTAAACTAATAAATACAAAAATTAAACTAATAAACAAGTATTTTGAGATCCTGCAGCTAAACTAGTTGAGAACGCATTACCAATAAAGTAAATGCAAATGTTTGATGGAAAGTGTGGAAAGATAACCAGCAAATGAGATAACCAACAAATTTGCTATTCTATGTTAATTTATTTCATATAGTGATGCTGAGCTGAGTTTTATTACATCTTAAAAGTGTCTCAGATGAACAATGTTTCTGCTCAAATTGTTGTTCAGGGGGCACAGTAATAAACATACCTTGAGGGTTGTGAGGTATATATGCAGTGGAGCCATCTGCTAAAGTCACAGCCTGCAGACTGACTGTGTCCATGCTCTGATCATCTGAATCATTAACAGCATAATTAGAGACAGGCATAGATCATCATGACTGTAATACTGGAATACACTGCCATTCAAATATCTATTATGCTCACCAAGGCTACATTTACTTGATAAAAATACAGCAAAATCATGGCCATTTTAAAATGTAATTTTTTATAGCATCATTACTCCAGTCTCATGATCCTTCAGAAATCATTCTTATACTGTACTTTTCTTGGTGCTCAAGAAACGTTAATTATTAATATCAATGTTAAAAACAGTTGTACAGCTTAATATTTTAGTTTAAAATGTGATCATTTTATAACAATGTAAAAGTTATTCACTTCTGATCAATTTAATGCATCCTTTCTGAATAAAAGTATTAATTTCTTAAAAAAAAAAAAAAAAAAACCTTTCCCTTTAATAAAATGCCAATTTTTCAGGGAAAAAATGCTTATAAAGTGTGCTGCTCTGACCTGCAATCCCCACAGTCTCAGTTAAGCAGAGAGTGACCTCCTGAGCATCTCCCTCATGCTGGAAATCTGCTGACTGATTTATCTGAGCCAGCAGCATTATAACCTGGGAGAAATCAAATGTTATTAATCAAACACGGTTAACTCTATGATCACATTTATTATAAGAGTTATGGAAACATAGTCTCAGATTGTATGTATCGTTGATTGCATATGGTTATTAAAGATTCCTGTATTCCATCAAATTTGTCAAAAAAAACATGGTATTGCCATGATACATGTCCAAAAATGTTGTTTAGTGGTACACTTTCCTTACGGGTTAAGAAGGTTGATTGCACTGAATGCTGTTAGCGGTCTCTCTTTTTATTTGCCCTCAGTTGTAATGTTTTGATGGAAACCTATTATTAAAATTGTATTAATTTAGCTTCAAAAGACACAGCAAACTTTATCCATCTGATAGAATCGTACATGGATTTAGAAGATAAATTTAAAATATATTATAATAATAATTCTAAGATTACAAATGATAATACAAAAAAAAAAAAAATTATTTAAATACTTTAAAGACCCTTTTGCCCCGTGCAGCTCTTTTCACTTTAAACATATAGCTACACAGGTCAACATGGGAATAAAACTCAATGCTTCTTCCTATTTGGTCCATCATGATATTTCTAGTTTTCTATGTAGATGGAGTGCTTATATGGATGTTACATATCTTATTAACCGTGCAAAGCCTGATATATGGAAAAACTGCCAGAAAAAAAAAAATAAAATAATTTCTTTAAAATTGAACAGTTTATTGAATGTTTAGTCAAAATA
Source organism: Spinibarbus caldwelli (assembly GCA_039654775.1). Classification (NCBI taxonomy): domain Eukaryota; kingdom Metazoa; phylum Chordata; class Actinopteri; order Cypriniformes; family Cyprinidae; genus Spinibarbus; species Spinibarbus caldwelli. The sequence goes on from CM077220.1 coordinate 42,245,843, forward strand.
TAAAGGAAATACTAAAAATAAAGTTTGCCAGTATGTTTTATGTTTTGTATTATGTATGTTTAAAGTATGACATGATAAAGTGAGAATATGGAGCATGCAACTATTATACAGGCCTACATAGGCCCAAACTAAACAAAAATATCCAAATTGGTGCAATAACCAAATAGACTATTTACATAAAATGAATAAAATTACGAGTTGTCAATCAATCTATATATACACACCTAAAAATACATCTTGGTATTTAAATGCTTAGTTTTATGATGAAACTCTGTAGTTTTAAAATGCTTAGTTTTATGATGAAACTCTATAGTTTTAATTGTTGGGGAAGCAAAACATGTAATGCAAAGCAAAGCAATGATGACTGAGAGATGGACAAATAAATTTCACACAAATTTCCTCAAAAGCCAAATGTATCATATCTGATACTTCCGTTTTAACATGTTTTGTCTTAAAAAAATGGATGCATGGATAAATAAAATAAAAAACGGATCTATGGGAAATGCATCATTCCTCTAAATATCCATCTTGAAATATTACTAACAATACACAAGTTATTATGATGTTAATTTTATAGAATCGTTAAAGATTTCACAGCAAAAAGAGCAACCTGACAGTGGACAGCTTTAAAATGATACTAAAAGGCTTTTACTTACTCAAGTATGAACTATTAAGTTACTCAGATGACAGAAGGCATGTAACGTAGAAGATTATGCATAATCAGGTTTCACCAGGTTTTTAGAAATTAATGTATCGAATATGATACAGTAGGTTTTATATGCTTTTATAGGATTTATAGGGAGATGATACCATTAAAATGATAAACCAGACGTGAAATTTACTTCCTAATCTCGAGAAAGCTTTTTGTCCTTCAAATTTGCAGTTTTACAGTGTCTCAATCACCTCAGGCTGGCGGTGCTCATGTATGATAGTGATTCTTCATGAGTCCTTTAGCTTGTATCATTTGTAAATAAAAATAAAAATACAAATAAAAAACAGTGTTGTCAGGATTTCCCCTAACATGAAAACAGTGACACTTGAGACTACAGGAGGTGAACTAAAGGCAGAGACACATGCTGTGAACCTGCGGCGATATCTAGAAGCAGATGTAAACAAAATGCAGAGACAACAGATTTTAGCACATTCTGTATAAACATGGTTTATTACTGCTGCTGCAATGTACTGAAAATCGTCTGATCTAGCACAATAATAAGAGATGTGTTTAGTGTTTCAGACACTCACCTCTCTGAAGAGCCCTGATCTACCAGAAACAACGCACCGGATCAAATTATATGTATAATATTTCCATAAATGTAGGTACCTAACACAGCGAAATAAAACGGTGGTGTGTTTTGAATCGGTATTTTTCTTCTCTGGTTTTAATGTAAGATATTCAGTGAAGAGGTCTGTTCTGCCCCCTGCTGTTCAGGAGTGAAAAACACTACCAGTACAAAAAAAAAAAATAAATAAACTTTTGTAGACGAACATAAATCGTGGTTATGTATACAGTGCTCTCCAAAAGTATTGGAACAGTAAAGACAAAATTGCTCTGTTGGCTGTGGAGTCAAGACATTTACAAATATGATTAAAAGATGAATATGAGACAAAACTACAGAATGTCATATTTTATTATTGGGTGATTCGACACGTAGATGTTTTACCAGCTAAGAAGTTCAGCACTTTTAGAGTTTCATCCCTCTATCTGATGTGAGCATAAGTATTGGAACAGTTGCCTCACAGGTCTTTCTAAGTGATCAGCTGTGTCCTGTTGCATTCATTCTTCAGATATTAAAAGCAGGGAATGTGTCGTATCAGTTATATCCATTACTTCTGTATTCTGAATCTTGCATTCGATGATGACACACTCAAACCAGGATGAAGATGAGGGAGCTGACTTTGAGAGAAAAGCAAGCAATTTGGATGCTAAAAGAAAAGAGGAAGTCAATTAGAGCTATAGCAAGGGCATGGAGAAATCAAGAGTTTGGAGACCACCGGAGACATCAGCAACCAACAACTACCTGATCAGCTGAGAAAACAACAGTAGGTGATGACAGACAAATCATAAAAGCTGTGAAAATGAACCCTAAAAGACATGTCTGTAAAATCACCAACAACTTCCAGAAAGCTGGGGTGATGCTCTGACAATCTACTGTCCTCAGGAGACTTTGACACAGAATTACAGATGCAACACAGCAAGATGCAAACATCTGACCAGCACCAAAAATAGAAAGGCAAGATTAGAGTTTGCAAAAAAGAAGAGTTTGGAACTGTGTTTATGGACCGATGAGACAAAGATGAACCTTTATCTAAGTGATGGGAAAGCAAAAATGTGGAGAAAAAAAGGGAACTGCAAAAGATCCCAAGCATACAGCCTCATCTGTAAAGCATGGTGGAGGTGGTGTCATGGCATGGGCATGTATGGCTGTCTCTGGAACAGGCCCTCTCAACTTTACTGATGACTTAATGTATGATGGCAGTTGCAAAATGAATTTGGAAGGGTACAAAACCATCTTGCCTACCAATATTCAAGAAAATGCCACCAGATTCATTGGGAAGTGCCTCATATTGCATCAGGACAATGACCCAAAACACCCTGCCAGTTCAGTCAAGGAATTTATAAGGGCAAAGAAACGGAAAGTCTTAGATTGCCCAAGTCAATCTCCAGATTTAAATCCGATTGAACATGAATTTCACCAGCTGAAGAGGAGAGTAAAGGCAGAAACTCCCCAAAACAAGCAACAATTGGAATTGGCTGCATTAAAGGCTGGGAAAAGTATTTCAAAGGATGAGACCAAGAGTCTGGTGATGTCTATGGGTCACAGACTCACTGCTGTGATTGTGCGCAAGGGATCTGCAACTAAATAATAGCTTTTAATCTTTTATATCTGCCTTATGTTCAACTGTCCCAATACTTATGCTCACATCAATGAGTGGGATGAACTCTAAAAGTGATGTTTTTTTATTTGGTAAAACATGTATGTGTTGAAATGGCTAATAATAAAATGTGACATTCTGTAGTTATGTCTCATATTCATCTTTTAATCATATTTGGAAATGTCTTGACTCCACAGCCAACAGAGCAATTTTGTCTTTACTGTTCCAATACTTATGGAGGGCACTGTATATCTACAAACCTAAAGGAAATATACCAGTGTCATTTTATTACTGAGAACATTTTTTTAATCGATTTTTATCTTTTTCATATTTTCTGTTTTCATTTTAATTTTAGTTTAGGTTTTGCTGTTTTAGCAGTTTATTTTCTTTTTCTTTTTAGTTTTTATTAATTTTTATGGAACATTGGAACATCCAATGGAACATTGCCTCTAAGTTCTTGCAAGCTTCTGAGACCTCTCTACTGGAATCTTGTGCAAAAGCTTCCAGATCTGATAGTCTTTGGTTTTCATGCTGCCACTGCTTTCCTCAAATCCCAGAAAATATTTTCATTGAGATGTAAATCTGAACACTGAACAGGCAACTCAAGAGCATTCAATAACCAATCCCTGAACCAAGCTTCAGTAGATTTGAATGGCTGTCCTGCTGGAACATCCATTGATCTCTGCACTGAAGGCATCACAATCTTCGCCGAAATAGCCTGATGCTACAAAGAATCCATAATGTCCAGGGTTCTTCATACAGTCAAGATTTACACTTCCTGCAACAGAAAAACACACCCATAACAAGACTGGTCCACCTCCACTTTTGACCATGGAGATTCTTAGATTCTTCTGCTCATAAGCTTTGTCTTTTATTTATTTATTTATTTATTTTTTGTACCAGACATACTGCTGATCTGTAGATCCAAAAAGTTACAGTGTGCTCTCATTACTCCACAAAATATCATTCCAGAACTCCACAGGTCTATCCGAATTAATATTACCATAATAAAGCTGCCAACTCTATGACTTTAAGTGTCTTTGAAATCTTCTTGTAGCCATAGACCTTCTAATGTAATAAAATGATTTCTTTTCTAAAGCTTTTGTGAGAGCTCATTTGACTTGGCCGTGCTACTCAACCTTACATTCTTGGGCTAAATTTATGTATCTGTAACAGCTCAAGCTAATTACGTTTTCTTATAGATTTTCCAGTGGCTTAATTGTGTTTTAATACAATTTTGTACCCTACCATACAAACAAGTGACTTAAAACAGCAGTTTTGAATAGGGGTTGGTTGACACAGCTGTATTAGAAAGAAAAGAAAATCCTATAGCTCAAAAATATTACATTATTTTTAATATGCCACTAAACTTATAGATTTTAAAAGCTCTAGATTTTAAGGTTCTTTTTGATTTTTGATTGATTTTAAAGTTCAATTTGTAAATTATTAGTCTCTTCATAAACATGCAAATTTCACTTGCCATTTAGGTCAGTAAACCTTTTACTTGGTTATATTTTCCTACTTAAATGTCCTAATATTAGCATTATCATAACACTCACACAAGATTGAGAAACAAAACATTTTAGTATAATATAAAGTAATATAGTATAATTTTCTGAGATGGAGAGACTGAGCCAGGAACCTCTGGTGCAGTCGTGGCAGGAGCAGCTTTCACAGGAACCTCTCGTTACTCTGTTTACCACTATTCACAATTTCCTCCATGTCGGTTTGGTGATCTGGAACAAAAAAAGAAAGAAAACAGAGATCAGGGTTACTGTCCACAAACATTACAATTAAGACTTCAGAAAAAAAAAAACAAAAAAAAAAAACAGGTTTATAGGCCTACTGTAGATATGTATCCATACAAAATCTTAACAGTCTTTAAAAAATACAAGCATACACACATACATGCACACAAAAGACACCAATGCACAGAAACACACACCTATACAACATGATCGGTTCATTTTTAATTACATTAATTAAATATTCATTCAACTTTCTATTTTTTAATTAAATACATTTATGGTGTTGCTATGGCACACTAAAGACAATAGTGTCAATTTACTGTTAAAAACAAAATGATTTAAGCTGAAATTACCTGTGTTGTTCTCTGTTTATATTGGCCCATTTTAACTGAACAGCTGGCCCATTTTACCTGAATGTTGTGCCGTGGCTCAAGAAGGTACCTGCTGATACTCTCATAATTTTAAAACTTTTATATTTTTTTCACATTAAAAAATATAAATATATTTAAGAGACCCATGCTAATTTATAAGAATATAATTAGATCTCATGCATAGCTTAGTTGATGGTATTATAAGTCATTTACCAAAACGTGGCCCATTTTAGCTGACTTCACCCTAATGTTTTCTGAAACTTAGTTTAGCATTGGTAAAAGAAGAAGAAGAAGAAGAAGAAGAAGAAAATCCCCAGTCCCCAGGTGGTGCATAAAATAACTTTATTTTGGATTTTTGGATTTTACACGTTTTGTTTATGAAACATCTAGGCTACATGAAATTATGAAATATCTGTAGTAGTATTCTCTTCTCAGATTATTTTGAATATGACTTTCAACTTTCAACAGAGGACCTTCCCTCCTGATGAATATAACGTCCTAAAAAATCTGTCCTGGCAAAACCAACAGGGTTTTGACCTACAGTGTTTCCCCCCATAAAGACAGATAGAACTAAAGAAGGCTTTATCCCCCCTGATGGACGTCAAAATTAGATATTGTTGGGGGGGGGGGGGGGGGGGGGGGGGGGGGGGCTACGCATAATATGGAGATTTACTTGTAAATATTAATATGCATTTCTATAGCCCTAACTGATTTTAAAATATAATTTTGTCAGCCCCTGAAATGGGTCGTATTGGCATTACCTGAGTGGGTGAAGAATACGCTACAGCGCTCATTCAAAGACGCGCATTTATTGCTTGGACAGAGCAAGACCACCTAAAATACATGTGTAGATTCAGTCAAATGAAAAACTTTACCCTCTTCAATTTATTGCTGTTGAACAGAATTTACGGAGCAAACTATTTGCTAAAATAACCATAACATTAACAGCACCGCTGACTGAAAGTAATTAGCTGGTAGAAAGACAAAAATAGGTAACAAAAGTTTTTACCTAAAAATGAAGATAATGTAATTACACTTTAGACACATTATCAGTAATTTCACCAATGAAAATAAATCCCGAGAACTGTTGTGCGTCTTTGATCAACACACAGTGGTGTTTTATTAATGAATCCACGTTTTTAAATTAATCGAGTGAATCAATGACTCAGTGAATCATTCATAAAGGCAGTAACTTGCTTCGTTTCATGAATCAGCCATTTGGAATCGATTGAATGAATGATTGAATGACTCACGTAAGACAGGGATTTGCTGCCACCTACTGGCGCGTTTAGTTTTATATTTACAGTATAGTTTCTTTTAAAAAATAATTTCATATTTCACTATTTATTTGTATTATTGTATGTTGAATTAAAATATTTCTTTCTAAAGCTACTTATATCTCAGCTACTTTTTTTGTAATGTCTATTCAGGGTTTTTTTTTTTTGTAAATTAACACAATAACAGTAAATTAATTATCTTTTATAATAACTTTATCTTTAATCGGCACATGATGTGCATGTTAATTAATGAATATCATTAATTTGAGATTAATTTGATTCATTAATCAGCACATTATGCAATTAGATTTTTTTTTTAAATAAATCACTTGACAGCCCCACTTAAAAATAAATAAATAAATAAATAAATAAAAATAACGAGTTTAAATGTAGGTAATATTGTAAACGATGCTGTATTCACCCAAATAAATTCAATTTGTCTTGTATTTTGTCCATGGGTGTTCTTGCTTAATAATAAATGTTCATCTTTTGATTATTGCTGTTGCCTATAGTAATTCTGTGTGATTTTTAATTTTCAGCCCATTTCAAGCCAGCAATATAATAATTTTTAAACAATAGTTGACTTAAATAAAACAACGCAGCATGGTGGGTAAAAACGTTTAACCCAACCAGCTGGGTCAAAATAACCCAGCATGTGTTCTGTACAATATTCACCCAGCGCTGGGTTGCCAAATAACCCAAGTTGGGTTGTTTTTAACCCAGCATTTTTTAGAGTGTGGATGCAATGTTGCCAACTAATTTTCAGGGGAAGTTGCTAAAGGAAAGTCGATTTGTTGCTAAAAGTTGCTAAATAACATTGTGATGTCATTGCGCAATGACATTATTACGTAATCACGATGCAAAATTATGTCACTGCATCAAATCTCAGCAAAAAAATATATTTTATATGTTAATTGATTTGTTTGTAAAATAATATAAATGCATAATATAATATTAAAATATAAATAACTATTTTTAAATAAAACATTGAATTATTGAACACTTACATATTTTTGAACAATTTAAGGTTATTTTATTAGCTAGTAAATACATTCTGTACAATTATAGTTTTAAGCAGTGTATTAGTTAGTTAGTTATGGTACACTCTAAGAAGAGTCTGTAAAAATAGGGCAATAATTTCCATTTTCTAGATAGTTTTCTTACAGTGCACTAACTTATCAACAATCGCAGGTACAAGCTACTAACAAGGTGTATCATAAATGAACAATTATTCAATTATTATTACTAAACTGAACAATTGCAAATAGCAGCTAACTTAATTCATGTGATGTGTGTACTGCTAGGTATCTTAGGTTTTCTCTTTTTGTGTAATTTAGATGGAAAATGTGTGCCTTTTTATTGTTTTAGTCACTTATCAAAAGTTGCTAAAAGTTGCCAAATAAATTTTAAAAATATCTAAATTTGCTGCTTGGTGCTTTTGGAAGAAAAAGTTGCTTGTCTGAAAAGTTGCTAAATTTACCAACAAAATTACTAAGTTGGCAACACTGTGTGGATGACATCCTTTTTAGGACAACAACAAAATAACCAAGCAAAGTCATATTTACAAGTAGGAGCTCAGAATTCAGAGTTTTGAAGTTGAAGATGTTCATGAAGGACTAGGAGTGACAAAAATAAAAAGAAGGAAAAGTTATCAATCACTAGGATCCATATCTCAGTCACTGGAGTCTATGTGGGTTAAACTGTGGATCATTGCTTTGGCACAATATGCATTCAATGACTATATCTATCAAATGACATAAATTATTCTCTCACTCAGACACAACTACCTCCTGTAGGCCAATTTGCATGTTTACATACTCTTTTTAAAATGGTTAAACTTAAGTTTAAAACCTTACATTATACTGCAATAATACTATATTGAAATATATTCTAAATCTAAACAAATAAACACTATCAAAACAGCTAGAGGTAGCTGAACACCTACATAGGTGTAGTCTTTCAATTTCATTAACATCTATACAAAAAGGGACACCTCAGGAATAATTTTGTAATGTAAGAAAAACATGGACTGCAGTCACAGAGCACTTTCACAAAAAAATCCTTGTTATTAGCGTTATTATAAAACTCCTGCTTGTGCACACAAAAAGTACAAGAGGCTGAACGCAATTCTTTTTCATTCTTTGTTTAGAAGTAAAAGGAAGTTGGAAATAACTTTGCAGTGATTTACTGTTAACGATGCTGTCCACACTGCTGATAGCGACGTTTCCTCTCAATACCAAAATACACACAAAAAATGCAGCAGTGAGAAATCAGTAATTAAGAAAGCATCTGATCGCGACATGGATGTTTCCACCATCATGTCGACAGATGAGGAAATTAAAAAACACTGTTATGATAATTTGATTATTTTATACTACATAGATCTGGCTGTGAGACTATAGTTTGAATTCATCCCTTTTCTTTGCATGACACATTAACATTACAGTATACAGATACTCTAACAGCATTATCCTGAACATAACCGTTCGTTTCATGTGTCATAGAAAGCAAGGAGTAGAAGCCAATATATAAGTTCTTTGTAGAAAGGAAGAGAAGCTCTTGGGAGGGCGTGTAATTGTAAACATCACTTCCTTTGGGTTTTCCCGCCAAAAACGTTCAGAGTTCTTCACATAAAAATCAGTCTACTTGTAGATCGATTTTTATGTGAAAAGCTGTTCACACATTCGCAGTAAAAAAATAAATAAAAAAATTTAAAAAAAATAAATAAAATATTAATACATGAAAATTCTTAAATATAGCCCCTTTAACTTAGATCAAAATCACTTTAAAAATAAAATAAATAGCCTAATATACATGAAAGAAAAATACTTCAATATAAAAATTAAAATGAAGGACTGTTTTACTGGAATATCTATCATTTTAATTTGTAATCTACTGAAAATGACCTTATATGATTCTAAAATAACATGAAACAAAAACTAGATCTTAAGACTATTGTGATAAATAGAATAAAAAAAATGACTAATACTTTTCAGAACTTTATTCTGACACAATACAGCAGGGTTCTGAATATCAACATCAATATAATTCTCTATGATTCTTATTTGATGTAAATTCATTTCTGTTTGCAAAACCATTCAGTTTACAATGATGAAATTCTAACCTGGAACTATACTAACTTCTAGTGTGTTGTGCTTCACTGTGGGTTAAGGCTGGCTTATCTGGTTGATCTAAATGAACATTGCCTTTGTTTTTTGTAAAAACACAATATGCATCCATTAGGCTATTGCATTACTGGGTTTTGTTTAAGAGCCAATCAATAGGAAGGATTCAGTTGTCATTTAGGTAGCTGGTATATTTTTTGGCAGGGCTCAAAACCCTTTATATTGAGGAAATCCCTAGGATTCCTCTTCTAGCACAAGGACTAGAGATGGATGGCAGACTCTTTACTTTGCTATATCTGATTGTAATTAATATCATCTCAGCATGTGGCGAAGCAGTTAGTCAAGGTCTTTCTTGCTCAAAAAATCAATCTGAAAGCTCCTGCTATGAGTTTGTGGTCCTGCAGCTCAGTTTCCTCAGCGCTCAGGCTTGGTGTCAGCAGGACGGTGGACACCTGGCCTTCATCCAGAATAATGAAACCCAGCAGTTTCTACAAAAATACCTGCAGCCGGAGCAGGAATGGTGGATAGGACTAGTGTCTACCTCCATCAACCTCACTCAGGAAGTGCAAGGTACATGACTGATTGTGAAAGCTTGAATCAATGCAGTTTAAATATTACATTTATAACCCTAACTGCAACATAAAATATTTAGGGTTAAATTTATATGAATAATGTATTTAAATAAATAATGTATTTAAATGATAAAATTATATTATAAAATCAACTGTAACATAACTAATAAGCTTAATGTGATGCATATTCATAAATAAATGAAACTGGTAAGAAACATACATTTTCTGTAATAGTACCAATAAACTGACTGTGTTTTAAGTGCACAATAACTAGGTTTATGTCAAGATCCAGGCTAGGAGACACAGAGGTAAATGGTCAAACAAGAGAATTTATTGAACAGAGACTGAGGAGCAACCAGGTGATGACGAGAGGTGAGTGAAGCACAACGTGACAAGGTCCTGATGGCTTAGCTTGCAGTGACAGGTCTGTGATCTCTTGCAGGAATCCGGGGAGCGGCTGGAGCGGTGGAGAGGTGGAGAAACAGGAGCGTCTGAGGTAAGGAAACACAGGTAAGTATAAGGGAGTCAGGCTTAGTTCAGGGTAGTGAACGGTAGCCCGGACGAGGAGCGTGTGTGGAGTGAGCACTGATAAAGGGGAGCTTGATTAGCTGCAGCAGGTGCAGGGAATTAAAACTCAGGTGATTGTGATCTTGTGAACGTGGGTGCTGATGACTGTGTAGACTGTGGTGACTGAGACTCTCTGACATTACCCCCTCCCCCAGGGGCGGCTCCTGACGCCCTCACACGACGACGGGGATGGCCACGGCCTCTGGTTGCGGGACGATTGGGGCGGTTCCGATGGAACTCCTCCAGGTCTAGGATATCGTCCCGGGCCACCCAGGATCTTTCCTCCGGTCCATATCCCTCCCAGTCCACCAGGTACTCGAGCCAGGCGCCCCGTCGCTGTGAGTGTAGAATGTCACGGACCTGATAGACTGCAGCCTCTTCCAAGAACTCTGGGGGAGGATGTGCGTCCGGTTCGGTGCGTCCTGTGGTGGAAGGGGAAAAGGGTTTCAGGAGCGAGACATGGAAAGTGGGATAGATTCTGTACCTTGATGGGAGTTGGAGCTGGTACGTGACTTCGTTGACCTGCCTCTGTATTGGAAAGGGACCTATGTAGTGGGGACTCAGCTTTTTACAGGGCAGGCAGAGGCGGAGGTCCTGGGTCGACAGCCAGACCTGATCGCCTGGCTGGAACGGAGAGGGGTCTGACCGACGGATGTCTGCAAAGAATTTATGCCTCCATACTGCCAGCTGGAGGTGGATGTGCATTGAGTCCCATACCCTCTCGCTCTCTCGGAACCAGTAGTCCACAGCTGAAACCTCCGAGGGCTCACATGGAACACAATTTTTCGGAACACATGGAGGAAGAGACTTTCTGCCGTCTCGAGAGCCGTGGGTAGACCTTTCAGGGGGATCAATTTGCAGGCCTTGGAGAAACGGTCCACGACCACGAGCACGCATGTGTGACCTTCAGAGTTTGGGAGATCTGTGACGAAGTCTACCACAATGTGCGACCAGGGCCTTTGGGGAACAGGCAGGGGAACCAGCTTGCCAGCCGGAAGATGGCGGGGGGTCTTTAACATGGCACAGACTGAGCAGCGGTGGACGTACCTGATGACATCCTCGACCATACTGGGCCACCAGTACCGAGCTTGAAGGAGCGAGAGGGTTCGCTGGCTGCCTGGGTGTCCAGAGCCCGGTACTTTGTGAACTGAGCCCAGAAGGGTTAATCGCTGGGAGGATGGCAGGTACATCTTCCCTTCTGGGCCTCCCTGCGGAGCTGGCTCAGTGCGGGTGGCGTCACTATGGGCGGCGCTAGGGAGGGGCTAGCAGGTGCTCCAGCACCCCCAAGAAAAACCAAAGCACCCCCATAACACCCCCATAAAAAAAATTAAATAAAAAAAAAAAAATTGACTCATTACACATGCACAACTACTGCAATGCAATACAACGTGACTTGATTTGCAGTCGCACGTAATGTCAGCATTTTATTTTATAAAATGGATTGGTTCTTGTGCCAAGTAGGCAGGGGCGGCGCCAGAGAATTTTGAACGCAGGTGCTGAGGGGGTGCTAGATCATTGTCAGGGGGAGCTGGGCAATAATTGGCAAATACCAAAACAGGTTATTATTGTTTCGCCCACTCGATTTTGTAACATTTTATAACATGATTATTTGACTCATCACATTTTTTTGGCCGTTCACTCTGACGTTTATTTAGATGAATATGCACTATATAGGCGCATGTCAACTGTTTATGAGTGTGGGAGTATTATTGCACTTAATGCATGACATGGAGGCGTCCGTGCAATCCCTTGCATTTTTTTTTTTTTCCCTGCGGAACGAACTTAAAATACGTCATTTTTGGATGCGTTTTCTGCCGTCTCATGCAGTCTCCGTGAAATTCAGCGGGTCACAACAATGAACCGGCTCACATAGGCTACATAAGAAATAAATCTAGGCCTATAGAAAGCTTGAAATGTAGGCTATACTATTATATGAACAAATTCAAATAAAAACAAATATTCTTTAATCATGTAGTCTCTATGAAAAGGTGCATTTCTCGATTAATTGCACGTCCATTACTGTGGAGATGGAGTCAGCATCGGCATTAGGCAGCTTCATGTTTGCAGCCAACACTGAGAAAGCACTAGTTTAGTAATAAATAATTAAAATGTCTTCTTTTTCCCCAGAGGCATTCATAATCATTGCTTTTGCAGGTTCTTTGCGGCAAGCTTGAGCGGGGAATAGGCTATAATATGCAAGTATGCCTATAGCCTATATTAAAGGATGGTTTATCATATTAATCAATTTAACATAAATGTGCGACTAGTTGACTAGAAGAATCTTTAATCGGGGGCAGGCCTACTTGGAACAAGGAAACGATCCATTTTTAAAATAACATGCTATGACGTTACGAAAAGTGCGTCTGCAAATCACGTCATGTTGTATTGCTTTGCATGAGTTATGCATGCGTAATGAGTAAAATGGTTTTTTTTTTTTTTTATATATATATATATATTTTATTTCATCTTCTTTATTTGTGGGGGTGCTATGGGGTTGCTTTGGCCTTTCTTGGGGGCGCTGAAGCACCTGCTAGCCCCTCCCTAGCACCGCCCATGCAAGTAGGCCTGCCCCCGACTAAAGATTTTTCTAGTCAACTAGTCGCACGTTTATGTTAAATTGATTAGTATAATAACCTACTAAACCATCCTTTAATTTAGGCATATTATAGCCTATTCCGCGCTCAAGCACACGCATAAAGCTTGCCACAAAGCACCGGCTAAAGTAATGATTATGAATACATCAAGGAAAAAGAACACATTTTAATTATTTATTAATAAACTAGCGCGTTCTCGGTCAGTGTCGGCTGCAAAGATGAAGTTGCCGAATGCCATCTCCAAAGTAATGGATGTACCTTTAATAGAGAAATGCACCTATACGGACTACATAATCAGAGAAGATTTTTTATTTTATTGGTTTTCAAGCTTTCTGTAGTTTTATTTCTTATGTCTGTGAGCTGGTTCATTGTTGTGACGCGCTCCATTCACGGAGGCTCCACAGAGTTCCTCAAGGGCGGCTGGGACCAGGGGAAGTGGATACGGCAGCTTCACTGTCTGTGAGTTCAGGGCTCGGTAATCAATGCATGGCCTCAAGCCTCCATCCTTTTTGCCCACGAAGAAGAAGCTTGAGGCGGCGGGTGATGTAGATGGCCGGATGAATCCCTGTTGGAGAGCCTCCTTCATGTAATACTCAATTGCCTTGCGCTCCGGGATGGACAAAGGGTAAACTCTACCTTTGGGAAGTTTAGCTCCAGGCAGCAGGTCAATGGCACAGTCCCATGGCCGATGCGGTGGAAGGCGGGTGGCTGCCTGCTTGCTGAACACATCCTGGAACGCCTGGTAGTCAGATGGGATCGTACACGTCACCTGAGGCTCAGGGCTTTCGACGAGGGTGGAACACACTTGGATTTGCGAGGATTTCCTGAGTGGCTTAGGAATCGAGGACAGACAGTTCTGGAAACAGGTCTCGGTCCAGCGAGTGACTTCACAAGGATCCCATCTGACTTCTGGAGAATGTTGGTTGAGCCAGGGGCGTCCCAGGATGATATCCACCGTGGGTCCCTCCAGTACCAGAAATGAGATGGTTTCTTTGTGCAAACATTCGACTCGTAGCTTCAGTGGTGGAGTTCGATAATTAACCCTTCCACGCCCAAGCGGTTTTCCTTGAATGGTCTCGACTCGGAGCTCCTGGGGCTGCCGCTAACGGTGTAGGTTGAGCCTGGTTAGGAGGGCTTGAGATATAGTTCCCTGAGGAACCCGAGTCGACAAGGGCAGAGACTAAAAGAGGATTCTGGGGTGAGTAGTTGCACTGGCAATAAGGATAATGTGGAAACATCGGGTTCCAGTTGAAGTGTACTCACCGCTGGGGGTGGAGGTCTCACGGGGCAGTTTCTGATGAAATGATCCAGGGATGCACAGTACAGACATAATCCAGCCGCGAGGCGGTGTGCACGCTCCGTGCGCGAAAGTTGAGCGGAGTCCATTTGCATGGGTTCTGGTATTGGAAGCCCGGCGGCGGGTGAGGCTAGCTGGCGTGGGGCTTCGTCCTCCTAACAGGCAGTAAGGCGTTGCGAAATGCGGGAGGCACGCTGCATGAAGCTTTCCAATCCCACATTGTCATCGTAGATCGCCATCTGGGTGCGAATATGGGAATTCAGCCCCAGACGATAGGCGCTCAGCAGTGCGGCCTCATTCCATCCACTGGTGGCAGCAAGCGTGAGGAACTCTAGAGTGTAGTCGTCAATGGAGGACTCCCCTTGATGGAATCTCAGGAGTTGATCTTGCACGGACAGCCGTCCAGCGGCCACACCAAAGACCTCCTTGAAATGGTTGGAGAAAGCTTCATAGGAATTAATAATGACACTCTGGGCATCCCATATCGCCTTCGCCCACAGCAACGCCTTGCCACTTAACAGGGAGATGAAAAAGCTACCTTCAATTGCTCGGTGGTGAACTTCTGTGGCTGCATCTCAAGGAAGAGAGAGACTTGGAGCAGAAAGCCGCCACACCCAGCTGCGTCACCCGCGTAGGAAGCAGGGATGGCCATGGGACATACAGAGGCAGGTGTCGGAGCTGGAGCCGGCAGGAGAGAGGCTAGGCGGGTAGTGACCAATTCCTCCAGCATGTCAACCCCCGCGGATGGCCGGGGCTCCATGACACATGTACGGTCCTTGTCCGGTCTTCTGTCACAGTACAGGCTAGGAGACACAGAGGTAAGTGGTCAAACAAGGGAATTTATTGAACAGAGACTGAGGAGCAACCAGGTGATGATGAGAGGTGAGTGAAGCACAACGTGACAAGGTCCTGATGGCTTAGCTTGCAGTGACAGTTCTGTGATGTCTTGCAGGAATCCGGGGAGCGGCTGGAGCGGTGGAGAAACGGGAGCATCTGAGGTAAGGAAACACAGGTAAGTATAAGGGAGTCAGTCCTAGTTCAGGGTAGTGAACGGTAGACCAGACGAGGAGCGTGTGTGGAGTGAGCACTGATAAAGGGGAGCTTGATTAGCTGCAGCAGGTGCGGGGAAGTAAAACTCAGGTGACTGTGATCTTGTGAACGTGGGTGCTGATGACTGTGTAGACTGTGGTGACTGAGACTCTCTGACAGTTTATGTATTTATCATCAGTAAATTAAATTCGTTTCAATCTCATACATTTTGACAAATTAAATATTGCTTGTTCCTTAGCTATCCATACTTGATAACACTTTTTAACTGAATAAATGTTATCATTTTCACAATGAACAGATTTATTCTGATTAAGCCTTAAGTCTGATTTGAAAATTATTTTATTATTTAATTCAAATCAAATATTCCAATAGTTAAGAATAAGTGCCATGATGTTTGAGTATAGAAATCTTACTTGTTTCTTTATGTATGACTGACAAATATGCAGTGCATAAATTTTGTTCATGATAAGAATGTTTAATCTAAATGAAAGGAAATTTTATATTTTATTTAAAAAATGCATGAATCTTAAATTTAGGCCTACATCTTTATGTGTACATTATAGTTGGCCTGCTTAAAAGGAATAATCATTTTACATGCATCAGTTTCTAAGTCCTCAGGTGGCTTGCTCTGGTTAGATGGTTCACATGTGATTTACTCAGACTGGCTCAGTGAGTCGATGCTGGAGACTGGCTGTGGCTACATCAACACAGACTCTGGATTTCACTGGAAGACAACGAGCAACTGTAGTCAGGAATTCTACTTCATTTGTGAGTTTGGTGAGTTTTATGGTAACTTTTTATATAGTATTTTTAAATAATTATGTAGAAGTATTTTAATATTTTATCATGCCCATTGGTTTTATTCAAACTAAAAAAGACAAATATAAATAAGCCTAATTATATTGAGTTGTACCAATAAAAAAATGCACTTTTTACAGTTTGGCAAACAGAAAATATAACTCCATTTTGAGAGATCTGTGGTCCCTCCACTGTATACCTAATAAATGAAAGTATGAAATAATTTGAACAGATTTACAGGCACTTTGTGAGAAAACATGATACTTATTGTTTTAAAAACTACGCTTAATAGTTTTTCTTTTTTTTTTTTATCTTTTTTTGTAGAATTGGGATGCTCTCTGTCCTCACTGTTAAGACATTTGAAAGGGTTTTTACAGTAAGTTACTGTAATTAAGATTTACAGTAGTAAACTGTATTTGATTTACAGTTGCAAACTGTACTGTTTTGCAGTACATTACTGTAAAAATAATCCAATTCATCAGTATACTACTATAATTCATTCATTTTAATATAGATTTCATTAGATTTTATAATTTTTATATAGAATTCATTTTATTTTTACTGTACATAGGTACTACGGGCATTCAATTAAAACAGACACAATAATTACAAAATATCAAATTCTTTATTTAAAACATTGTGTGTAAAATTTCCACTTAAAAATACAGTCTTCCAATGCTGGAACAGTGCATCTTCACCATTTCTCCTGTCTTAGGACGTTTTGCAGTGCATTATGTTGTATCCTCTGGATTTATCCTCACAAAAATACACAGCCATCTGCGAAACCCAGGTGCTGCTCCAAAACGTGGCCACCACCTTTGCTCACCATCCACTTTGTTAGTGACAGAAATGTCTTCTCTGAAAAACAAGAAGTAGAAATGACACACTTTTAAAATGCAACCCCCATATTAAATACACAAACCTCTCAAAACCATAGTTGTTCTCTTACCATGAATTATGGGTGGCTGGCATGCTCATGTCTTTCTTGATGCTTCATTGCAGTTGCCTTTAAAATATAAATACAAAAAAAAAAAAAAAAAAAAAATGCAGTAAATTTTAAATTCTATTAAAAACTATGACAAACTAATTCTAAAACTAGAAAGGCAGCTGGCCATAAAACTTGTTTAACCTAGCTAACATACGATTTTATTTTCTCAATATAGGCTACTGGCCAACATTAACTACTAACACCCGAACAAAATTTCACTTTAATTAACTTAATGTTAATATAAGATAAGCGTTGCTCGTTAAAAATCATTTTAATTCGGTAACTTAATTCAGTACAAAAGTCATTTGTAACGACAGCGCAGTTTACCATAGTAAAGTTTGTTGACGGGTAAATGTTACTAGGTTAAACTGGTGTGCAAAATTATGACACAAACACACAGACAAACGTACATATATTTTTACCTTGCTTGCTGGTCTTATTATCTCGTAAGGAGCATCGACACACAGCGCAGATGTTCTCCGGAGCTCTTCCACTCTCACGGGTTCATCCCCGGGCAAAACCCGCGGCGCTGCCCTGCTGCTGCGTCTTCCTCGGACACGAGTGGCGCAGTGCGACTCGAAAAGACAATATAGAACCTATTATAGTATCTACAGTGGATGCGGACAGTAAAGTGATGCCCAGGTATATTTCTGACGTACAGATGTACTCCAAGCGCTCGCGCTGTTTCTGACTGAAGGACAAACGGATTTTCCAATAATTACAAGCCATGTAAAATGCAAGAAATGAGGAAAATAAAACAACCTCATTAGAATGGCGCCAAAGAGGCCGCTACGGCAAATACAGTAGTATACAGCAATTTTAAAAAATACAGTAAGTCTCTGTATGTGGGGTTTGACGTCACAGAAAATTCCCATGATGCAAAGGGTATTACAGTTATTTACTGTAAAGGGAATTTGCAGTATTATACTAGGTGATATACAGTAAATAACTGTAGAAATTACAGAAATGTCTAACAGTGCTGTATGGACAGCACTATCCTGCACTGTGGCTCAGATCAGGTGATCGAGGTTGAGGAGAAAAATGCGGCAGGAAGACGCCACATTACTGCAGGAGCAACATCTCCAGCTCTCTCACAGCTTCGCTGGAGCAGTGCAGCTGGATCAGTGTGCTGGATGTAGTAGCAGGTAGATGACACTAACAAAGAAAGTACCATAATAAAACAAAATGTATCACAGTTTCCACAAAAAGTTAAGCAGCAAAAGCTGAGCAGCAAATCAACATATTAAAATGATTTCTAAAGGATCATGTGACACTGAAGAATGAAGCAACAGCTGCTGAACATTCTTTGCATCACAGGAATAAATAATATATATTTAAATAGAAAACAGTCATAAATTGTAATAATATATCACAATAGGACTGTTTTTACTTTTGTTCAAATAAATGCAGGTGAGCATAAGAGATAAGAAACTTCTTTCAAACACATTAAAAAAATCATATTTATTGTAAACTTTTGACGTGTAGTGTACAGTATATATCAAAGTACCAGCACTGTACCATGGAACTGCAACAATAATTTGTACATAGGTAATCCGAGAATGTCAGTTAATTTCCTAAAACTTTAATGAGTCCTAATGTCTCCACCTGAAGAGGACAGAAAATGCTTTTGTGGGGTGCTTGTAAATTGATGCTCTTTTTCTGACTTCTTTATTTTCATTTGAATGCAGAGCATACAATATGAAATCTAAAATGTAAAAGTGTTTTCATTTTTTATTTTTTTTACCTGAATGTATATGGCTCCTGACAGAACTGATGTTTAAAATCACAGTAGGCTACATCATAACAGATATAAAGCAGTACTAACAGCAGAGGAATTGTGAACATATTTTAAATATTTACAGAGGATTCATATAATGTCTTTGTGAAGACGATTTTACTGCACTGTAAACCCGGATAAGTTCTACTAACTCAAAAAAATTGAGGCAACTGATTGCCGCTATTTTTTAAGTTTGCAAACTTAAATATCATCAGTAAGCATACACTTTAAAAAAAAAAAAAAAAAAAGGTGCTATATAGCACCAAAAGTGGTTCTTTGGCTCGTAATCATAGGGGAACCACTTTTGGTGCTATATAGCACCTATTCTTAAAGGTGCTATATAGCATCTTTTTCAAATGGTGCTATATAGCACCATAAGAGGTGCTATATAGAACCATTAGAGGTGCCATATAGCACTTTTTCTCAAAAATGGTGTTCAACAGTGGTTCTTTGGCTTTTAATCATAGGGACACCTCGTTTGGTACTATATGGCACATATTCTTAAAGATAAGAAGCTTTATAGCACATTTGTCAAATTGTGTTATACCGAACCATTAGAGGTGCCATACCTATATGACTACCATAGATGAGCCAATATGGTTCTAAATGACACTTTTACTTAAAAGATGAATGATAACTAATCGTTTCTTACCAAATTGCGGCTTTAAAGATTAAAAATCCTGTACTAAATGCTTACTGAGAAACAAAATACATCACACTTTCAAAACCTTTTAATTTATTTCTTTCAGCAGCAAATAAAATGAGTGCTGACAAGCCAGGGAATATACATATACAACATCACAATATACGGGGAGTTGTTGTTTTATACACATACAAAATAATGCAACAAGCTTGAAATATGTACATTTTTGAAGAAGAGAGAGTCCTGGTTTACATAAATATACTGTAGCCCTGTAATAAGGTAACTTTTTCGCCTACGGTCTTAGGCCTACATTAGTTCTTTACTTTATTTGAAAAATCTAGTCTTTTTAACATTAAAGGGATACTCCACCCCAAAATGAAAATTTTGTCATTAATCACTTACCTCCGTGTCATTCCAAACCTGTAAAAGCTTTGTTTGTCCTCGGAACACAATTTAGGATATTTTAGATGAAAACTGGGAGGCTTGTGACTGTCCCATTGACTGCCAAGTAAATTACACTGTCAAGGCACAGAAAAGTATAAAAAACATCGTCAGAATAGTCCATCTGCCATCAGTGGTTCAATCTGAATTTTATGAAGTGATGAGAATACTTTTTGTACGCAAAGAAAATAAAAATAACGACTTTATTCAATAATTCGTCTCCTCTCTGTCTCTCTGTGTCAGTGTAGTGGCATTTTGGAGAATACAGCTGGATGCAAACTACATACACTATTCTGTGTCTACCGCACCACAAGGATGCGCTGTTTTGGTGCAAATCAAAGCGTAAATGCACGTAGAAAACGTATCGCGGCTGACACAGAATAGTGTTATGTTAGATTAACATAACATGGTGGATGCTTTTACCCTTTTTTTATTTTTATTTATTTTTATTTTTTTGTTTTTTTTTACATCCATTACTGTGTGTAAGACAGATAAATGCAGGAAAGAAGACAGGGATGATCTCAGTCAGAGAGGCAGGCTGTCAGTCAGTGGCACAATGAAAAACTAAGCAGTAATGATTTAATTACCTTTTTTCAGTCTGCCATCTTCACAGTCATCAATCATGCACCTGAACTTCTCCTTCAGGGGACTCCACAAAACTTGAAGGACTCAGGGTGTCATTACAGAGAGCTGTGTGAGAATTTGTTGGTCCACATCAACATTGATGTGGACCAACAAGATCCGAAAGGAGCTTATGTTAAGAGGAAGGCAAAGGAGGAAAGACATGTATTAAAATATAGTCATAACTCATACAATTATTTTGGCCAGTCTGAAACAAAGGAACTCAGAGAGAGTCTCCTCTGTGCTATATTTGGACACAAAATTTGTCCGATAGCATTTTATCAGCACCATCCTTTCTTTGAGGAGCTCTACATTTGGTCTAAGCTTCTCTGTTTCCTCCTTCATTACACGCAGATGTTCTCTGATGCTTTGTTAATTTTCTCCAGCATCAACCTATTGGGGTAGTTAAATTGTTAAAAATGGGGGCTGTCAATAAAATGTAAAAAAAAAAAAAAAAACAGTCTTTAGAAAATCTTTAGTCGAGGGCAGCCCTACTAGAAAGAGTCCAGACTTCTAATTATTATTAGGCAAAAAACAAATAGTAATGATCAAAAAGTTATGCATGACAATCAATAATCTTAAATATGGAAATGTGGCTTACCCATGTCTGTTATTTGTCCTAAAAATGTTAACAAGAGCTCTTTTCATCCAACTTGACAATGTACTGATGATTTTATACTCAAACAAATTTCCTTATGATTTTTCAATTATTCCAGCATGAACCATCTGTAACATTAGAGGAATAATTTACTCAGAATGTAATTCCAAACCCATATAACTCACTTTTGATGAACACAAAACACATTCTTAAAAAAAAGCACCCACAAAAACTTAAAAGTTAAAAGTAGCTTATGTAAGTCATGTGTCATATCTTATGAGGTGACAAAATCACTTTTTAATTTTTTTTAACTCACTCAATATAGAAAGTTTGAGTACACTGTAAAGAGTTATTTCAAATGAATATTCAAAAATAGCACTCAAATCCAGTAAATCGACATCAAAATAATCTCAATGTACAAGCTTCATGATATGATATGACATTTGGTCACGAGGCATGCAAGTTTACAATGGTTTGATTTGTCAATATGATGTTACAAAAAGCATTATAAATGAGGTAGAACACTTACTTTAGGTCTCTTGTTGATAATTGTAACCTCTTTGCCTGCTCCGCTTTGTGAATCAAAGCAAATGTCTCTCTGAGAAAAGTTCAGGAGCGCACATCACATAAATGTCTTTGTAAAACAATATGATGCTATAAATACATATTGTAAATGAGGTAAATCACTTACTTTTGGTGTTTTCCAAAAAGTATCTTCTCAGTCTTCTCAGTATCACGAGTTAAAGAAAATATGTCTATGAGAAAAGTGTAGGACTGCACAGCACAAAAATATTGTTATAAAATAATATAACATCATAAAATACATATGTAAATGACACTAAACACTTACTTTCAGTGTTATCTCTGTTAAAACCTCCGTGTCTGCACCGCGAGTCAAAGGAAATGTCATCTGAGAGAAAAGTTTCGGCCGTTTAAACGCGCACAGCATATAAATATCACTATAAATCAATATGTTATAAAATACATATTGTAAATGAGATAAAACACTTACTTTCAGTGTTTTCCTGTTAAAAAGCAACCTCCTCATCAGCTCCGCACCGCGAGCCGCACACACAGCACAGAAATATAATTCTAAAACAATGTGATGTTATAAAATTAATACTGTGTGAATAATATAATACACTTAAGTATTTTCCGTCCTCGTGTGCTCTGCGTCGCGATTCGCGGTTCAAAGAAAATGGCGACTGTGAGAAAAGTTTCTGCCCGTTTAGGCGCGCAAAGTACGTAAATGTCCCGGATGTAACATGTAAAATGATTTTTAATTATAGTAATATAATACTGATCCGAGGGATGTGGGCGGGATGTAATGCCAGAGTAAATTAAAGCCACAACTTACACAACAGTGTTCAGATCATCTATTTTCCTGACAAAATCAATATAATGCAATATTTCTATCTGCTGAATGTAAGCTTTTTCGCATTCCAAGCTTGCCTGCTGCACTGGGGACATCACATGCATGTGCAAGTCGTGACAATTATGAAAATAAATCTAGGAATTATTTGATTGTTGGATTTCAAATCAGCAGGGTTGATGCATCAAAAGTAACTAAGCTGTTTTATGGATGGTAACTGTAATATTATTATTGAAATCTTATTAGTAATTAGTTACACTACTAGTGCTAGTTACTGCAAAAAGTAATATTATCAGTAACTAAGTTACTAGTAACTAGTCACTGCCCAACACTGGTAATATCTAATTCCTAACATTCATTTCCCACTTGCAGTTCAGAGAGGAACAGAGTTCAGATATATGTGCAATTTTAGCAGAGGAGCCACTCCAGCAACCCACAGAAGTGCTGACCTTTGCTAGTGTTTTGGCAAAGGTCACTGAAGATAAAGAAAAAGTGAATGTTAATGCTCAGGTAGTTCTGTGACCAAACATATCATTATATATGTGTTAAAACACTCTACTGCATAACGCCTGAAAAGGCACTTTTCTTTCACAGGAGAATGGTGGATGCGTTCTAGATATTTTAAGTAAATCCCTTGAGTCCATCAGTCTGGATAACATCACTGCACAAACTGAAATAGCCAGCTTCATTGTTGCATCCTCTAGTAACATTCTCACTGCCTTTGATAAGGATAAAGAGGTGATTAAGAATTAATCACAATTATGATGAGGTTCGTGAATGATTCGCAGACCAAGACTGGGAAAGTAACACAGAAAAGCTTTTAATTTATCACAGCTTTCATTCTTCCTCTGCAGGTGCTGAGTTCTGATCCGGTGCTCGGCGTTCTCATCATTTCCACTTACGTCATCTTTATTACATTTGTGATCCTGACCCTCTTTGTCTCAATCATCCTCGAGGTGTTCGGTGAAGAACAGGAGAATCACCAGGTGTTATACGAGTCACTTTCACATTTGACATTTTCTAACTGCTGTTAGCAAACAATCATTGGCTGAAGTGTGATAACTAAAATTCCTCTTGATACTCAGCCTTCTGAGGAAGAGGAAATCGTCAACCTGATGTTGGTGAAGATCCTCAGTCTTTTTGGCATTAAATGCAAGAAGAATCTCATAGTGACAAAACTAGCTAATCCACATCATTGGCACATGCTCTGCATCTGCTACCTTGTCTTCAAATACTTAGTCAGCACAAAGAAATTTAATATCTGCATCTCTGCTGAAATTGAACATAAAATGGTTTCTACACTGAACATGGTCGTTTTGATTAAACTTTAATTTTCATTTCAGAAAACATGAAATGTGCCATTTAATTATAGAGCAGATTTTTTTTCTGAAACATTTTCTTGTATAAAGTAGCAAGGAAAAACATGTTTAAATGAACACTACAATAAACAACAAACTGCAAGCTTTGCATGTAGTGAACAAAATAAAAACAGGTTAGGCTGGAGAAGCTTTTTTGACATTGCTTTTTATGATAAAAAATCTCAGTGTAAATACAATGACATGTCTGCAATTGGACTTTGTTGTAACGCTGGACACCTGTCTTGATATTGCGATGGTCTAATAATGGTACTATAATGTAAGTGTAAATAGGTCAACCTTGATAAAGACCAAAACATCAAACAAGGGAAAGAAACATTTGAAAAAAAAAATCCTTTCTCTTTTAAGCAAAACCAAAAGTAAGTCCTTTATATCAAAAAGACAGAAAAAATGCCCAATTTAAACTGCAGATTGTTACAAGAGGAGGCAAAGAAACGTTGAATTCCTCCCTCATGCAGCCAAGATTGTGTGAGCCCAAGTTCATGCCAATTCAGGTTCATTTCTTTTCCTTTTTGTCATCTTTCTTGGCTGTAGCATCTCCCTTCTCCTTGTCTTTCTCCTTATCTTTATCCTTCTCGTCCTTCTTTTCTTTCTTGCTGTCATCTTTCTCTTGGCCCTCTTTCTTTTCTGCATCACGGTTGGCTATTTTGTTGTTGATGAGATTGTGGAGCGCCACTACAGAGCGGATGAGCGAGGCCAGATAGACCACAAGCATCTGGTCGTTGGTCTTAAGGTAGAAGGCCTTGACAAACTCCTGCAGGTTGACATCAGGCAGCAGATTGAACACGTCCTGCAGCTGATAAATGATCTGGTGGTTGATGGGCAGTTTGCCTGTTGCAACCTTCTCCAGATAGCTCTTGATATCCAGCAGCTTGGAGTTGAGACCTTTCAGACCATGAACCTGATTGGTGATGCGCTGCGACAAAGTGCCAACTGTTGTGTCCTTGATATCACTGCAAAAATCATCATGAGAATAAATAAACTAGGCTGTTTACAGATATTTTAATTAGTGCTGCCAAACGATTAAAAATCAATCACTTTTTTTCAGTAATTGATTAATCGCATCGAATATTAAAATTTGTAATGTATTTTCATAGTGAAATATATATTCATATATTCACAATAAATATCCAGATTAATGTAAAACAGCAAAGACAGCATAAAATATTTGTAAATTTCTGGAGTAATTATACCCATTCAACACTACAGTATAATTGAAATACAGCCCTGCCATCATTTTAGAATACAAAATGTTTAAAAATAACATTTTATATTAACTTAAAACAGCTGTGCCAATATTATACTGTGTTGTTTCTGCCTCCGTCAATATCAGCTGTCTTTGTTTGAATGAGAGCTGTCATTTTTCCCCACAGTTTATTTGTGCAATAATTTTCACAATATTTAAGAAAATTGCTAGTTAAAATATTTGGTATCAATATTTTACATGAGGATCCTCTTGATACATCAGTATCATAAGTATTTTGCCTAAACTTATTTTATTTGGCTGCTTGATCGAATGCTTTTTAAACAGAAAATATTAATCACAGAAGTTAACAGGTTATTTTTGACAGCCCTAAAATGAATCCAATAAACAGAAATGTACATGTTTTCATCCCCATCTTACCGCAACAAATGCTCCACGCCAACTTCCTCTGCCTCCTCCGCTCCGATCTCGCTGGTCACGTGTTCAAACGTCTTAGATGTGGGAGTTCCATCCTTCAGTGAAGAAGAGATGTCAACAATTAGCACGCAAGGAATCAAACATATTAATATAGCTTAATAACTTCAACAAGTCCTCACATCATGCACTTCCTCCACAGAGATGTAAGCTTCAGTTGGCAACCCCAGGTCCTTGGGTTTCACATCAATAATGACTAAAACCTTTGGGAAATACAAAATCAAAAGGAAAAAAAAAAGCACATTATTTTTTGCATTAAGAAAATATAGCCTGTTCTCAGGAAAATTGTGCCATTATTCTCTATTAAATTAAACACTCCTGCCAATTCTCATAAATTTTCAAAAATAATATTTAAATTGCTTATATATATATATATATATATATATATATATATATATATATATATATATATATATATATATATATAAACTTACATCATTTTTAATATTACTACTAAGAAATTGCTAAATAAATCTTTATTTCAGTCTAAAACATGACTTGCTTGGTACATATAGTGTCAAATAAACTAAACAGTAGTAAAACAAACAGTATTACATACCGAATTAGAGCAGTACTGTTTCATGAGTTCATTTATGGCAATATCATTTTTGTGCAGCTTTGGGCCCGTGTGATACCACCCAACTATTCGCTCCCTTGCTGGAATTGAAAGAAATAAAACCATGAGCTTGGACATGAGGTCATGTTCAATAACAATGACATGACAAAAATTCAATAAATCATATGTATGATATTGATTATTTACGTGTGCATTATAGTAAAGCAATCTTACCATTCACTTTCTTGAACATGCCATACATATTCTCCAGGTAGTCGTGGTCCAGGAACCAAACTGAATCATCCTTGTCATCCTCATCAAAAGGCACTGCCACACAATTAAAATATTACTTAAACTATATTTCAAGAAGAAAGAAGTGCATTTTGCACCAAGAGCTGCAAACATACCAGCAAAGCTGTTGGACACATCAAGCACTTTCTTGTGCCATGAACCCAGGAGAACACCCACAACTCGCTTCTGACTGCCAACCTTACCAATCCTACAAAACAAAGATAAGGTTTGCAAAGAAGACAAAAAGATAGACAAATGTAAGGCTATTTTTGAATGCATCTTCAAACGGCTCTTTGAATATATAAGCTGTGTCAGATCATCAACCTCGTCTGAAAGTGTCTGTTCCAAAAGCTATGCATGTAACGTTAATAACTTGACATATGCAAGAAATGTGTGTGTGTGTGATCATACAGTAAGTTACTTATCACAGTAGGTTCATTATCAAGAAAAGGATTTAACATAAGAAATGCAAGAAAACGCACACAACATTTAGTGTTATTATTTAAATTATAACAGATTATAAAATTCTGGAGTTTGTGTGCTGATTTGTCATTGTCGGAGAGCTTACGAGTCTACTTGTGAGTAAAACGATCAGCTATATAATGTTGACTTATAACTGACTTGCATCTAATCAGATATCTGCTTGCTTCTACAACATTTTATAACAAACGTTAAATGCTACAAAGCTAAGACGGTGTGCAACATCATAATATAACATTTTCAACTAAAGCATTCTTAAAATATTAATTATTTCCATACTTTGATTGCATCCAGTTAGCCTTTAGCTTGTAGCGGCTACTTTCATTGACACATAATGACAGTGAGTTAACAGTTTTACTACAGCACCTTCACAACTCTCTGATTTACCTGTTAAAATGGTCCACGACACTCAACAGCACCAAGGGATGAACGACGACCTTTTCTACCGCTAAGTCCGGCATTTTTACTCAATAAATCCGAATATTTCAAGAAAAAATAATGCTTTCTGTTGTTCAGCACGCCAGTTTGATGGACGCTGCGCCGCTTCTTCCGCTTCTTCTTCTTCGTTAGTTCTCCACAGGGTCGCTTCAGCGTGACGCACACGAGCGCCCGGCGGACTGGAGGAGGAATTACACCCTGACTGTCTTTGACGTGAACGCTGTGCTTTTAATACGCCAAATGGATAGTTTCTTGATCTAAAACCAAGATGAGCATTAAAATATAACAATATTAACTTAGATATAATTAATACGCAATAACGAAAATTCAATATCCTTTATATGTGAATGCAGAAACATTGTAATTGTTTGTTTTGATTACTTATAACGCTCATTTATACACAAGATGGTGCTGTTTGTCCTGTTTCTGTGGTAATTTTTAGTGTTACGTTCATGCATGGACAGTATTTATTCATTTATTTATTTATTTATTTATTTTAGTGCTGTCAAACGATTAATCGCATCCAAAATAAAAGTTCTTGTTTACATATGTGTGTGTACTGTTTTTACTGTTTTTTTAAACATTTTGTTTATTTATATGTGTGTACTGTGTATATTTATCATGTATATATAAAGACACACACACATACAACATATATTTTGAAAATATTTACATGTATTTATGTGTACATATTTATATTCATATAAATTATATGATATAGGCTATAAATGTATTTAATATATAAACGTAACATATTTTTTCTTAAATATATACATGCATGTGTGTGTATTTATATATATGTAATAAATATACACAGTACACACACATACATTATGTAAACAAAAACTTTTATTTGGGATGCGATTAATCGCGATTAATCGTTTGACAGCACTAATTTATTTATTTATTTATTTATTTAGTTAGTTAGTTAGTTAGTTAGTTAAATGGAAGTCCCAGTTATTATAGTAAGTTGATATATGTACTGACAAAATTAAAAATGTGCCAATTATTCCAGCATAATCTGTTTGTAAACAGAGGCAAATAATTTACTGTTGTGATGAATCATCTTGGAATGACCTAAATGTTTGGTCGGTATGTCTATTGTAGGGTAATAAAGCACTTTGTAGTCTACAAAGTTATAAATCTAGTATAGATAAAATCATACAGATAAAATGATGGCAGGGCTATAAACACTAAGGTCCTTGACCTTTTGAAAAGTTTGTGTTCGTTTAATTTTAAAGTAATTATGATACACAAATTGTGTGAACTTTGTAAACATGATTGAAATGGCAGGGCTGAAATAGTGCACTAATACTGCTGTGGTAGTCTACAGTAACCTGGTTTTAATATGAAAGACAACTAAAAACTAGTCATATGGAGATATATCTCAAGAAGTATTATAAAGGAGATTTATTAATGACTATTCAATCTATGTAGCTTTTCTGATGATTTGTCAATTATTAAATAATTGTGCTCACAAGTTGATCGGTTAATCTCACTTGTTTTTTTTTTTTCATACACACAGTTAAGGATATAAAATGATACAATGCTGTATTACAATTAATTAATTATTCTTTATTAACAACTACTTATCATCTCCTCAAGGCTTTTAAACTATAAAACCTTCACATATTTAAAGTTTGTTTTGACAAGCTTTTCTTGTTGACATTTACAGTCAAACTCTATGATTTTTTTTTATATTATTTGAATTTCAGTTGATTTTAATTCCATACATTAAAATTCGAATTGGATTTCTGTTCCTCAAAGATTTTCTACCTCATTTCAAATCCAGGAATTGAATTGGGATTTTAAGCACTCTTATTTCAGTTCTGACTAGCACACAGCCCTCATATTAACATCCATTGTGTGAGGACAATAGTGAGTCTATGCTGAACATGAATCATGTGTCAGTGACAAACGGTCCTCACAGCCCGTGTTGTCTCTAGACAATAATGGTTTAATTTTTCCCAGGAACATCACTGACATAATGGCGTGACTCCTAGACACTGATTGGACGCTTTGTTAAACACAAACACACAGGTTTGTTTTCTCACAAATAAACATCTTCCACTAATATAGAATGTAGGATTTTGAGATCCATCTTTTCACACTGAGGACAACTGAGGGACTTACATGCAACTATTACAAAAGGTTCAAATGATCACTGATGCTCCAGAAGGAAAAACAATGCATTAAGAGCCTGAAGGTGAAACCTTTTTGAATTTGAATATCAAGTTGAACTTATTTTGTTTTCTGGGAAACATGCAAGTATCTTCTGTAGCTTCTGAAGGGCAGTACTAAATGAAAGAAATATGATATTTAGGCAAAATAAGAAAAATGTATACATTTTCATTCTGTTCAAAAGTTTACAGCCCTGGATCTTAATGCATCGTGTTTCCTCCTGGAGCTTCAGTGACCTTTTGAACTTTTTGTAATAGTTGCATGTAAGTCCCTCAGTTGTTTTTGTTTTATTTACAACTTTGTTTGTTTGTGCAGATGTTTGATAATAAATTCTTTTTAGCAAAATCAACCCAAATCACTTTGGAGTCAAGATAATTACAAAATAAGTGGGTAATTGTATCCTTATAGTGAAGACAAAAGGAGCCCCTTGGTGAAATTAACTTTGCATGTTTATTGTGTACTGGATCACATATAGCCTAATTTAAAAATAAATTTTAACAATTTTTTTTGGACAGGAGAATTTTTTTCCCAGAATTCTTTCCAACATATCACTGAATTTATTATTCGAAAAACTTATCCAGGCAGGTAAAGCGATCTGAGTTCTGTTAGCTAAGATTTAATCTAATTAACCTACAACAAACTACAACAAAACAGAAACATACACAATTCTAACAAGACATTCAAATAAATATGGTGACATGCCAATCAGCTAATCAACTCAAAACACCTGCAAAGGTTTCCTGAGCCTTCAAAATGGTCTCTCAGTTTGGTTCACTAGGCTACACAATCATGGGGAAGACTGCTGATCTGACAGTTGTCCAGAAGACAATCATTGACACCCTTCACAAGGAGGGTAAGCCACAAACATTCATTGCCAAAGAAGCTGGCTGTTCACAGAGTGCTGTATCCATGTTAACAGAAAGTTGAGTGGAAGGAAAAAGTGTGGAAGAAAAAGATGCACAACCAACCGAGAGAACTGCAGCCTTATGAGGATTGTCAAGCAAAATCGATTCAAGAATTTGGGTGAACTTCACAAGGAATGGACTGAGGCTGGGGTCAAGGCATCAAGAGCCACCACACACAGACGTGTCAAGGAATTTGGCTACAGTTGTCGTATTCCTCTTGTTAAGCCACTCCTGAACCTCAGACAACGTCAGAGGCGTCTTACCTGGGCTAAGGAGAAGAAGAACTGGACTGTTGCCCAGTGGTCCAAAGTCCTCTTTTCAGATGAGATCAAGTTTTGTATTTCATTTGGAAACCAAGGTCCTAGAGTCTGGAGGAAGGGTGGAGAAACTCATAGCCCAAGTTGCTTGAAGTCCAGTGTTAAGTTTCCACAGTCTGTGATGATTTGGGGTGCAATGTCATCTGCTGGTGTTGGTCTATTGTGTTTTTTGAAAACCAAAGTCACTGCACCCGTTTACCAAGAAATTTTGGAGAACTTCATGCTTCCTTCTGCTGACCAGCTTTTTAAAGATGCTGATTTAATTTTCCAGCAGGATTTGGCACCTGCCCACACTGCCAAAAGCACCAAAAGTTGGTTAAATGACTATGGTGTGCTTGACTGGCCAGCAAACTCACCAGACCTGAACCCCATAGAGAATCTATGGGGTATTGTCAAGAGGAAAATGAGAAACAAGAGACCAAAAAATGCAGATGAGCTGAAGGTCACTGTCAAAGAAACCTGGGCTTCCATACCACCTCAGCAGTGCCACAAACTGATCACCTCCATGCCACGCCGAATTGAGGCAGTAATTAAAGCAAAAGGAGCCCCTACCAAGTATTGAGTACATATACAGTAAATGAAAATACTTTCCAGAAAGCCAACAATTCACTAAAAATGTTTTTTATTGGTCTTATGAAGTATTCTAATTTGTTGAGATAGTGAATTGGTGGGTTTTTGTTAAATGTGAGCCAAAATCATCACAATGAAAATATCCAAAGACTTAAACTACTTAAACAAAGACTGTGTGCAATGAATTTATTTAATACAAGAGTTTCACAATTTGAGTTGAATTACTGAAATAAATGAACTTTTCCACGACATTCTAATTTATTGAGATGCACCTGTGTATATGTGTATATATATATATATATATATATATATATATATATATATATATATATACATATATATATATATATATATATATATGTATGTATGTGTGTACCAGTTTTTCTGGTTGATCTAAACAAAATGAGCGGTTTTCGTCCATAATCATAAATTTTGACAGAGTAGCTCAGTGTTGTGAAGTGATGACGCGTGGAGTGGGCGGGGCCGCAGAGGAAACAGACAAACTAAACAGAGTCAGTGTTTACACACACACACACACACACACACATTACGAAGCGCGAGGAGCGACGCGAACGCTTTATTTATGATATTCAGAAGTGTCACTGCCTGCTTTCTCTGCACCTGGCTTTCGTTTGTTTTGGTTTTTCGTCTCGGCCAAACTAAACCATGGCAGTTTGTTAGGAGCTGCACTTGAAGAGCAAGTCTGTGTCATTTTCTTGGAGGATCGGAGGCACTGCGATGCCCTCTGATTTCACATCGCTCTTTAGCGCGGATATCGACCTCGATTCGCCCAAGTCCCTCTACTCCAAAGGTAACTCACTTTTTGCTCACTTTTCCAGCACGCTACTCATACAGTACATATGCTGCTCCGTGCACGCGCAGGCGGTGTTCCAAAACCTAGAGCGCTGCCTGCTCACAAATACTGCCTGGGTAGAAGTTGGGACGCAGCCCGTGTGTGATCGTCTGTGTAATGCCCCTCTGCACTGTCAAACAGTTTTGTTGTTAGTTTACATAGTGACTAATGGTTTAAACGGTGACCAAATAAATGAGCTTGTGTGAGATGATGCATGCATTGCATGAGTGTGTGTGTGTGTGTGTGTTTGAGGGGGCGGGGTGTGCATTGTAACCTACATCGGTATAGCACTCTTTATTTGGTTTATAAATATCTCTGATGGAGTGAATGACTGAGTAATATTTAAGTTCATTAGACATTCAGACATGGCTAATGGACCTCCTGATGGAGTTTGACATCCATTTAACACATTCTACATGGACCCATCTGCTGTGTGCCAAACACTTTAATAAGAAAGTATAATTGTGTAGAATATATAATCAGTCTGTTCTTTTTGAAAAATGAGAGCTGCTTTAAACTCAAACTTTTGATTCTTATTTTGTTTTACTGTCCTCAGTGTTTTGTACACAATGCTTTGCTTAGAGGGAAATTAACTCTCCTTATGGAAACTTTGGACATCAGAGATCTGCTGTTTCACAGAGATTTATTAAGTGGTTGAAAGCTAAAATAGAAAGGTATAAAGGGAGTGAATATGACATTTTGGAAGGTGCTTATGAGAGAAGCCAATGCTTGTGAAAGTACACACGTGGTCAGAATTGTTGGTACCCTTGGTAAATATGATCAAAGAAGGCTGTGGAAATAAAGCTGCATTGTTAATCCTTTTGATCTATTATTTAAAAAAAAAATCACAAAAATCTAACCTTTCATTGGAGAATAAGAATTTAAAATGGGGGGAAATATAATGTTTTTCTCTAATACACATTGGACACAATTAACGGTACCCTTTTATTCAATACTTTTTGAAACCTCCATTTGCCAAAATAGTTCCCTTTAAATTCCCAGCTCCATGTTGGTGCTTCTTCTCTTCAGTTCACTCCACTCATTTTCTATAGGGTTCAGGTCAGAGGACTGGAATGGCCATAGCAGAAGCTTGGTTTTGTGCTCAGCGACCCATTTTTGTGTTGTTTTTGAGGTTTGTGTTTGGATTATTGTACGGCTGGAAGATCCAAACATGGCCCATTATAAGATTTCTAACAGCGTCTGTCACTTTTTGATTTTTATCTGTTGGTATTTGATAGAATCCATGATGCCATGTGTCTAAACAAGATGTCCAGGACCTCCAGCAGAAATATAGGCCCACAACATCAAAAATACAGCAGTATATTTCATTGTACACATGGGGTACTTTTTATCCCTGTGTTCACCAAACCCATCTTGAGTGTTTGCTGCTAAAAAGCTCATTTTTTAGTTTCATCTGACCATAGAAGCCAGTCCCATTTGAACTTCCAGTCGTGTCTGATAACTGAATATGCTGGAGTTTGTTTTTGGATGAGTGAGAAGAATTTTTCTTGAAACCCTCCCAAACAACATGAGGTGATGTAGGTGCTGTTTGACAATTTTTTTTTTTTTTTAAGGTTTTCTGACCCCGAGACTCAGCTGTTTTCTGTAATTCTCCAGCTGTGGTCCTTGAAGAGTCTTTAGCCACTCAAACTCTCCTTTTCACCATGCAATAGGACGATATAGACACACGTCCTCTTCCAGGCAGATTTATAACATTTTCTGTTGATTGGAAATTCTTAATTATTGCCCTGATGGTGGAAATGGGAATTTTCACTGCTCTAGCTTTTTTCTTAAAGCCACTTCACTAATTTGTGAAGCTCAAAATTTGTGAAGCTTTTCTTTTGCTGCACATCAGAAATATATTCTTTGTTTTTTCTCATTGTGATGGGTGATTAATTTGGAATTTGGCCTTTGTTTTCCCTCCTATTTATATTTCTGTGAAACAGGAAGCCATGGCTGGATAATTTCATGTTCATAATCAAGCTGGTTTGCTCAAAATTGTGAGTATGAATGGGAATATATTTCAGATATATTTTACTCATAAGAATTTCTAGGGGTACCAGTAATTGTGTCCAACATGTATTTAAAAAAAAAAAAACATTTCATGATATTTCCCCCCATTTTAAATTCTTATTCTCCAATGAAAGCTTAGATTTTTGTGATTAAAAAAAAAAAAAAAAAAAAAAAGATCAAAAGGATTAACAATGCAGATTTATTATCACAGCCTTCTTTGATCATATTTACCAAGAGTACCAGCAATTCTGACCACGTGTGTAAATGTTCTTTATTGGCATTGATGGTTTCATGAAGAACCTTTAACATCCATGGAATCTTTCCAATGCAGGTTTTTATGGTGGAAAAAGGTTCTTTAGATGATTAAAAATGTTCTTTACATTAAGAAAAAAATGGTGCTTTTAAGAACTGTTCACTGGGAAATGTTGGGAACCAATGGGAATCAAAAATGGTTCTTCCATGCTGGCATCGCTGTGAAAAACCCCTTTTGGCACTATTATTTTTAAGTGAGTGTACGCTAATGTCTGAAATAGTCTTATTTTAGTATACATTTTATATATTTATGTATTTGTGTTTTTATATATATATTTATTTGTAGTATCAATATCAATACTAAGCTTTTATTTTTATGTTTACATATTTTAGTTTTAGTTTAAGTTTTAGTAGTTTTTATTCGTGTAATATTTCAATGAACAAAAATAGTTTTTTTTTAATCAAATTTAATAGTTTTAGGTTTAGTTAACAATAACAACACTGGCCTGAACAATATTAAAAAGCAGCACTTTCTTTTAACATAAACTGGGAGTAGCTCAAACTCCCGCTGAAGCCCTCGCTGTG
Source organism: Spinibarbus caldwelli (assembly GCA_039654775.1). NCBI lineage: Eukaryota > Metazoa > Chordata > Actinopteri > Cypriniformes > Cyprinidae > Spinibarbus > Spinibarbus caldwelli. The sequence continues at coordinate 42,281,051 of CM077220.1, forward strand.
GTGGCTCAAACATTGTTCTCATACTTAGAGAGTTATTATGGGCAGCTTTCTCGTGAAATACACCCCTCTCTCTGAGATCCTCTGTTGATGCATGTTTAATTTCCTGCGCATTAGATGTTCTTTATGTTGTTTGTATTGGACATGTCGGCCTTACAGAGAGGCCACAGTCTTAGATTTTAATTTGCCCAGTGATTTGATGTAGATTTTCATCTTATTAGCTGTTTTGGTCAATGACGAGCATTACTGCTAGGTGTGTAGTGTAGTATCCTGAATCTGGTCTTTAGTCGCACATGTTACGTAAGACACAGCCTAATCTCATTTGCAATTCTTGGGAACAGTCTGCTGGCCCCCGCTGCTGTTGTTATTGTTGTTGTTTCATAGTCAAAGCATTGAATGAGTATTTAGCTATTCTTGACCATTTTTGTTTAGCTACACTTAGACATTGATTTCAGTTGTCCAAGTAATGAAGTGTTCTTCCAGTCGTGCAGTTTTACAGCGAACATATCTTTATTCTGCAGAAAGTCAGTATTTCTTCAACCAAAAAATCTCAAGTTCAGCTCCATTGTCAAGAAAATGTTTTTAGTCCATTGAAAATGTCATGTAAAATGTAATGCATATAAGACTCTGTATATCAATAATGGCAAGTGCCTTTGCTTTCTAAGCATCAAATATGTGAATACAGCACTCCATTTTATATAATATGTAACACCTGTTGCATCTCACTAGCCAAGAGAAAGGTCTTTAGCCTGAATGAGGTTGAAGACCTCTGGCCCAGAGTATAAATAAACAACCTCCATATCCACTTCCTCTGGCCGGATATCAGAGGTGAGCACAAGGTTACACAGTAACAGGGTTAAAAAACCAGGTTAACATGAATAGTCGTGAGACTTTTTCCTTTTCATTATTTATTTCACTTTTAAATGAGATGGTGACTGTGAAAAATAATAGTCAGGTCAGGTTTTGGAGGATGGCCATCAGATCTCAGGAGTGAGATGGTCCAACGGTGGAAGCTGGTCATTTTGCAAGGAAAGCAGAGGGACTATATGTACCTGTATAGTTCATCGATATTGATAAATTTTTTATCTTAGGTTTATATGTGAAAAAGAAACTTTTATATATTTATTTATTTATTTGTTTTACTATAATTTAAATTTTTCGATTTTTTTTTTTTTTTTTTTTTTTTTTTTTTTTTTTTTTTACAGTTTTCTTGGAAATTAATTACATTTTTATATGATTTTTCATGTCTTTTTTTTGTTATCTCTAGTGTTATTTTAAAATCTGATATACTGTTATAGTTCTTGTTGATATTTTGAATTAGGATTTATTTTTGCTTTTTTCATTTTGTGTGTCATTTATTTATTAGTTTTTTAAATGTTTATATAATTATTTAATTTTAAATTTTAGTTATTTTAGTAATTCAACTTAAACTAAATGAAAATGAGAAATGTTGCTTTGCTGTTGCAACTAGCTGAAATTAAATAATATAATTTAAATTTTTTTTAGTGTTTATTTTATTGGAAATATTTATTTATTTATTTTAGTTAATGACACTAACCCAGCTATTGGCTTACGACTACTGCTTAAGGATTAAAAAAACATTTTAAAAATTGTATTTATATTTTTACATTAAGCAAAAAAAAACTTCCATCTGAATAAAATTTTCTATCTGACAAAATTATTGGATGAACATTATTAGAAAAGGTGATATTCACTTTAGATATTCAATGATTAAGACATTAATTTCCATTATTTATTTCAGGCCTGTAAATCACAGTTTTTATATTTTCTGATATTTCTTGGTTTTCCATGATTGTGAGATCATCATGATCAACTTTCTAAATAGTCCTGCAGTGTCACATCAATTATTCCATGTAGACATATTTAATGTAGTCTCTCATTTATTATAAGGTCACGAAACTGCTTGTAGAGTAATTGTACAAGCATTAGAAAGTAAAGAAAAATGATGAAGTATAGCAGTACTAGTGTGAGAGTTAAAAAAGTGGAAGGGGGCTTTGGGAAAGAGGCAGTCTGTCTAATGAGCTTATTTAAAGTAGTGGGTAGATTAGGCCTTTTCTCATAGACCTGAGCCAGTTTTGTTCCGTCATTTCACGTGTTCGCTCTTTCAGTATTCCCGTCACTCTCTGACATCTGCTGTTGACCTTTTCACATTGTTGTTTCCCCTTCCGCATCCCTGCTGCGTGGACTGGCTAATGAGCTCGTGTGTCATGTGACGGGGACAACAGTGAGGATGAGATGGAGCTAAGCATATGGCTGTGCATTCCCAGAAGGATGGCAAAACGCCCTGGAGATGTGGCTCGTGAATTTATTTTTAGCGAGCTGTTGTTTGGTATGTGAGCGGAGGGGCACTGCTTTGAAAACACATTGTCCAGTTTGAGTGGCTGTGCGATGTAGGATTGATTTCCAGCCAAGAGTCTGATTATTTCCATGCAGCTGATCACTCTTTTCTATAGAGGCAAATCCTGTTTTCATTCACTGGATTAGCGCCTTGCGTTCCCTACGTATATGCTATACAGTCAATCACATAGACTGTAAGCCACTCTATACGTGTCCAGTAAAGTCACGTTATAATGAATCTAAAACTAATTTAATATACCATTAAGTATTTTGAGATATTACATGGAACATTTTTCTTTTCAAAAATATATTTGTCACAGTAGGACTATTATAAAAAAGCTAAAATCTATTTAAAGTTTTAGTCATGTTTTGAGTATTTGGTATATTTAAAAAAAAAAAAAAAGTCTATTGTTTTTAGTTTTGTCTAATTTTATAAGTTTTACCCCCGGTTTCATAGACAAGGCTTAAGCCTAGTCCTAGACTAAAAAATTTGAGCTGTTTCAACTGAAAGAAACTTGCACTGACTGATCTTAAAACATGTCATTGCCTTTGTTTTGTCTTAAGATGCACAACAGTAATGCTTTTTTCTAAGGCATGTTTATAAAAATTACTTAAATGTCCTAATTGAACTATGGCCTAATCCTGGCTTAGGCTAAGCCCTGTCTATGAAACTGGGCCGTAGTTTATTTAGTTTTAGTTATTTTAGTACTTCAACTTAAACTAAACGAAATGAGATATGTTATATACATATATACAGTACCTTCCATAAGTATTAGAACAGTAAAGACAAAATTGCTCTGTTTGCTGTGGAGTCAAGAAATCTGTAAATATGATTAAAATATGAATATGAGACAAAACTACAGAATGTCACATTTTATTATTGGGTGATTCAACACATAGATGATTTACCAGTTAAGAAGTTCAGCACTTTTAGAGTTTCATCCCCCTATCTGATGTGAGCATAAGTATTGGAACAGTTGCCTCACAGGTCTTTCTAAGTGATCAGCTGTGTCCTGTTGCATTCATTCTTCAGATATTAAAAGCAGGGAATGTGTCGTATCAGTTATATCCATTACTTCTGCATTCTGAGTCTTGCATTTGATGATGACACATAAACCAGGATGAAGATGAGGGAGCTGACTCTGAGAGAAAAGCAAGCAATTTGGATGCTAAAAGAAAAGAGGAAGTCAATTAGAGCTATAGCAAAAACAAAGGGCATGGAGAAATCAAGAGGTTGGAGACCACCGGAGACATCAGCAGCCAACAACGACCTGATCAGCTGGGAAAAACAACAGTAGTTGATGACAGACCAATCATAAAAGCTGTGAAAATGAACCATAAAATACATGTCTGTAAAATCACCAACGACCTCCAGAAAGCTGGGGTGATGCTCTGACAATCTACTGTCCTCAGGAGACTTTGACACAGAATTACAGATGCTACACAGCAAGATGCAAACCTCTGACCAGCACCAAAAAATAGAAAGGCACGATTAGAGTTGGAAAAAGCCAGTAGAGTTTTGGAACAGAGTTTTATGGACAGATGAGACAAAGATTAACCTTTATCTAAGTGATGGGAAAGCAAAAGTGTGGACAGGGTTTTTCCTGGGTCAAAAAAGGTCTTCGGTGGTGGCTGACGGTCATCCACACACACAGTAAAAAGTACCCTCCCCACGTGATCTGCGAACCCAATACTGACCATAACTAAAATAAAATGCAAAGAAACAGTTTGTGATTTTTAATTATATTTATGCATGTAAGAAAAAACAGCACTGTCAGGGTTTTAATATAATAAAATATAATAAAACTCCTTTGCTAGACCTCACAATTATAATTATATAAATATTGAAAAAGCATTTAAAAGTAGCATTAAAACGTTTATAACTAGTAGTCTAATTTTCTATCATACATCTGAATAAAATTAGCAGCTGGCTAACAAGTTGCTTTGTGCCTTGTTTCACCTCACTCAGTCTAAAGTAAATAATTTTAACTACACAATGTCATATAAATAACCTGAAATTAGGCTACTGTGGATTATTAAGGCTAAATATTTATTATTATTATTATTATTAATATTATTATTATTATTATTATTGTTAAATCTTTTTATTTTATTGAAAGTGTGTTTTATAGTTGCATGTGCAGAACGCTTGTCAGAGAAGATAAAGATCCTTTTTTTTTTTTTTTTTTTTTTTTTTTAGCACAATTCACAACACCGGTAATTCAGTTTAAAAAAAAGAAAAAAAAAAAAAAGAAAACCTCAGAATGCGCTGCATGAAACATGGATTCAGTCTTCTGACCTTTTACTATCACGTCAGTTGATTTTGAGGGAGGGAGAGGAAAGATAGTTAGGGCCAGGGGTGGTTCTAGACCACAGTAACTGGGGGGCCAGACAGGGGCCACTTGTGCTTTTAGGGGGCACAATTTTTAAATTCATCTTAACCTTAAATTCATCTTAATACTTAAAGTATTATTCATTGAGTCATTTTTCACCATGTCATGCATCACTGCAATCTCTGGAAGTAATCTATAACAATTTCAACTAAATTAAATATTTCATCATGTTTGATTTATTTAACACATAATTTTGTATTGTAATGTCAGGGGCATCATGCACTCATTATTTTTGAAGGGGCACGAGTCCCCCCCAAACACCAGAATGGTTTTCTGTAATATGTTTTAGGACATATTCCATTAGGATTTATTGGTTTTAACAAGCCACCAATAGAAGTCATCCAATTACCAGTAGAGACCAACAGGATCCATTTCAGTTTCCAGTAAAACCAATACAAGTCCCATTATAACCAGTAAAACCATTACTAATTTTGTAATGTGTCTATTGTTTTTTTCAGCAGGGGTTTTATTTATTTATTTATTTATTTATTTTTATTCGATATATCCCTAAAATATATCATGAAATATATCGATTCTCAAATATGTGTAAGTAAATGCATTTTGCACCTTTATAGATTATGTTATTTGATCTATAATGGGCGATGGGCAAAGTAGCCTACTGTAGTCTATTAACTACACATAAAAGCCCGTCTTTTTACTTAAGTAACAGATATGGGTGTCATGCCATGAAATACTTTTAATATGACTGACTTTGTATTTAATGTGAATTTAATAAAAACATTGTAAGTTACTAATTAGCCTATAACATTTTCAGTGTACAAGAAGAGAGCAAAGAACATTTACAATATCAAAGAACATTTTCACTTCAGTCCAGCCAGTTCAGGCACTCTCAAAACTGTCAAAATAATCTCTAAAGCTGTTTAAATGTGAAATTAATAACTTACTTACATTCGTACTTCTTCACTTTGTTGTTTCTGATGAGAGAATTAGAATTCAGTCAGCCAACGCGCGTTTCAGCGATGACTTATCTGAACGCCTCTGATTGGTCCTTGCATTCATAAGCTCAACAGAATCGTATGTGATTGATTATAATGCGCAGCGCTTTAAAAACGTGCGTACCTCTGGCTCTGTGCCAGCCAGCGAACGCACATTTGAATTTAGCAGCTGGTGATTTTTTTTCTTTTTATATACATATAGTTTACAGAACAAACTGCGCATTTCACCCAAAATTGTTTGCTGTAATATGATTCCAAATTTAGGGGAGCCAAAGGGGGGGCCAAGCTTGTTGACAGGCCCCTAAACCCCCCCCCCCCCAGAACCGCCCCTGTTTAGGGGTTGTTTACACCTGGTCACTTTATACGTTTTGTAATACGGCTTTGGCGGGACAAATTCGTTCTGGCGGCCGCCAAAAAATTTTCAATGCAGAGAAAAACCCTGGTGGAGAAAAAGGGAACTGCAAATGATCCTAAGCATACAGCCTCATATGCTGGAGGTGGTGTCATGGCATGGGCATGCATGGCTGGCTGTCTCTGGAACAGACCCTCTCAATTTTAATGATGACTTAATGTATGATGGCAGCAGCAGAATGAATTTGGAAGGGTACAAAACCATCTTGGCTACCAATATTAAAGAAAATGCCACCAGATTCATCAGAAAGCACTTCACATTGCATCAGGACAATGACCCAAAACACCCTGCCAGCTCAGTCAAGGGGTTTATCAGGGCAAACGAATGTAAAGTCTTAGATTACCCAAGTCATTCTCCAGATTTAAATCCGATTGAACATGAATTTCACCAACTGAAGAGGAGAGTAAAGGCAAAAACTCCCCAAAACAAGCAACAATTGGAATTGGCTGTATTAAAGGCAGGGAAAAATATTTCAAAGGATGAGACCAAGAGTCTGGTGATGTCTATGGGTCACAGACTCACTGCTGTGATTGTACGCAAGGGATCTGCAACTAAATAATAGCTTTTAATCTTTTACATCTGCCTTAAGTTCATCTGTCCCAATACTTATGCTCACATCAAATAGTGGGATGAACTCTAAAAGTGCTGTTCTTTTTATTTGGTAAAACATGTATGTGTTGAAACAGCTAATAATAAAATGTGACATTCTTTACTTTTGTCTCATATTCATCTTTTAATCATATTTGCAAATGTCTTGACTCCACAGCAAACAGTTTTGCAATTTTGTCTTTACTGTTCCAATACTTATGGAGGGCACTGTATGTGTGTGTATATATATATAAAAGATTTATTTTCAGTTCATGTTTATTTTAAGTAATTATGCATTTTGGTTTTAGTTTTACTTTATGATAACATCCTTGCTATTCACTTATGACTACTGGATAAGGATTTAAAGTAAAAACTTATATAAAAATGTTAAACGTTATAGCCAAATGCTAATTTAGAGGTGAATCTGAGGTGAATAAAAATTGTAAAAACAAAACAAAAACCAACAACAACAAAAAAGGTCCCACTTACACTTTAGAACAATTCACAAAGACAATAAAAGGAATTTGATTCACTTTTTTTTTTATAGACGTTTCAGTAGTAGATATGTTAAGAATGGGTTCATTTGCTTTGTCAACATTACAGACTCTATCTCTGTTCCAAAACCTCATGAGCTGTTTACAGACAGCATCTTGAATTATCAGAGGTGTGTTCCTTGAAGAAAACAAGAAGGGATATTTCACACAAAAATGAATATTTTGTCATTATTTAGTCACCCTCAAGTCGTTCCAAATTTGTATGAGTTTTTTTCTTCTGCTGAACACAAAAGATTTATTTTTTTCTTACTACTTTCTCTTACTTAGTAAAGTAGCAATAAGTTAAGAAAATAAAGCAGTCACTTATAAAGTTCCATTTCATTCGCTGTCTATATAGACAGAAGAGAGCAAATTTACTGGGTTTTGAGACAGAGCTTGTTTTCTAATATTTACTCTTATTGGTTATTTATTTTTCATGATTATATTCTCCAGAGTCAATCCATGTTTTCTGAATAAACAAAATACAAAGGCCCATACAGAGCAAAATTAGGCCCGAGCGGTTTGGCAGTAATGCTTACAATACTTACATTTCATAGCCTGCTGAAATGTACCAGTCAACTATGTGCTACCAGCCTAAATTGGTCAATGTGCGTTCTAAATTGAGCTTACCTGAGTTTCTTTTTGCTAGTTTTGTACGCATTGTTTAAATTGTTAGAAAATAGCTCCACACGAAACTTGATCACACATTTGAGGAATAATTCATCCAAAAATGAAAATGGTTCATCCAAAAATGAAAATGGTTCATCCAAAAATGGAAAGATGCTGAAATGTATTCACCCTCAGCCCATCCTAGGTGTAAATGAGTTTGTTTCTTAATCAGAACAGATTGGCAGATATTTAGCATTGCATCACTTACTCACCAATGGATCCTCAGCAGTGAATGGGTGCCGTCAGAATGAGAGTCCAAACAGCTGATAAAAACATCACAATAATCCACAAACTATCCACAACACTCCAAGACTTGTGAAGTGAAAAGCTGCTTGTTTGTAAGAAACAAATCACTCATTAAGATGCTTTTAACTTCAAACCTTTATTTCCGTGAGGACAACAGAACTTTTTCACTGGAGGAAGCATTATTATTATTATTATAGGTTATGGACACACATTTTGGCCAGAAGGGATGATTTTAAAGTTAAAATGCCTTGATGGATTTATTAGTCTGCTCATTTATTCTGAAATACACTGATGCAATTCACACAAAGTAACTTGAAAACAATTCTTATAAAAAAATAACAGCTAATTTGACGTTAAAGGGGTCATATAATACGATTTCACCTTTTTAACTTTTGTTAGTGTGTAATGTAGCTGTGTGAGCATAAACAACATCTGCAAAGTTATGAAGCTCAAAGTTCAATGCAAAGGGAGAAATTGTCTTTTACAGAATTAGCATAGCATCGCCTACAGTGAACGGCTGGTAAGGGACTACAACAAAATAATTCCGGGTTACTCACATCATAAACCCAGATAAACACTGCCCCCAGAAACACACAACGAAGGGGGCGAGGCCATGCTGTGCTGCTTTAGAGAAGAGAAAGAAAACTAGGGGTGCATGTAAAAATCTGTTCATATACTGTATGAATCGCGATTCTGTCTTCTAACGATTCTAATGGATTCACAAGTTTAAAAATCAATGTTCTAAAGCAGCAGCTCTTAATACTGTTCCTCGCGTCGCCCTGCTCTGCATCTCTCTCTCTTATTCAGATCAGCTCAGCACCAACAATGAAATGTTCCATTTATAGACTTATTTTCACATAGCTATGACATGCGTTAAACATGGACGCGCATGCTGTTGCCGTACTAAAAGCTAACAAACAAAAAAACTACCATTAGAAAGGCCTACCATTAAAAGCCGTGCTTGCACAGGTTCTGCACAATCCTCTTCACTAAATCCTCTGCGTCTCAATCGGGCTCAAACTGATAAGCAATATAGACGACGCCATTGTTTACAATACAACTGGAGCACATGCCGCTAAGCTGAGGGGCGGGTCGTTTAGACGCGCACTAGAGGCGGTTTATCCAATCACAACACACTGGGCCAGCTAACCAATCAGAGCCTCGTGTATTTCTGAGGGAGGGGCTTCATAAAAGCAGGAAATGATCAGCGCATTTATCAGAGAAGGGACATAGCGGTGTGAAATAAAGGTAAATTATGTGAAAAATAATGCATTTTTATGTTAAATTGCACCCCATAAACACAATCAAGCCTAGAAAAAAAAACAGTCAACCACCCCTTTAATGACAAAGCAAAGTTAGTTTAGGGTGTGCTTGGTGCAACTCCCCAAAAACTTGATATCTGACTAAATAATTCATGATATTTGTAAAAATGTTTTTTTTTAAATAATGATTAAAATGTGTGTCACGTCACATGTATTCCCAGTGTAAATTTAAAATATTCATTCATTTATTCATTCAAGAAAGTGTTTTCAAAACCATATGAAACCAAAATAAATATAAAGAGTATATTTCCAAATTGTTATGACACCTTTCAGTGCAATGCTGTGTAACCTTGAAACATGTATAATATGCGCAAAAAGCCTGAAAATTGTATATGTGACTTCTTTTGTCTCAAAGATGGCTGATTTGATCTGTGAAAAAAAAAAAAAAAACATTTTATTTTTTACAGTTTGTATAAGGCATATATGAAAAGTGTCTGAAGTTTTTAAACTCTGATCTCTTGTCTATGCTGCCCTGACCCAGACTCATTTTGAGGCCACAAACCGTGTGTTAAATATGCAGGAAGTTAATCAAAGATCCAAGGAGTAGGCTTTCCATTGGCTGATAAGGAACACTCAGGTTACGGGATCGACTTTCTTCTTAAACCCAGAACCGTTTCATCCGGCACTTGGCAAAGTTTCCCGCTGGACAGCGCGGTCTGACGGCCTAAAGCCAGATCCAGATTTGTGAGAGTGGCTGTGCTTTAAAAGGTTTTTCATTTAAGCCACACATCATGTGTCACTCTGTCACACACAACTCTTGGTCAAAGTTCAAAAGCTTTGTCACCGACACATAATCTGTGATTTTTATCTCCAGTAGGTTTACAGTAGTTTTGTGAGCATGTCTGGGGTTGAAGGGAGGTGGGCAGAGCAGTTGCGTAATTTCAGCTTCCTGTGTTTTCATTCCTGCTCAGTGACTCACCTGTATCTCCCCATGGGGCAGAATAGCACATTACACATGGACTGAGAAGAGTTTGTGCAAATTCCAGCTCGCTCCTGATGTTGTAGGCCACCTAATACCCTAAAACCAGTACTTAAAACAATAGAGTGCTGCAGGGATGATGTATTTTTGTTGGCAAAAACAAGTTCGCATTTTAGCACTTCTGGTTCCAACATCCTGAAGTCAATGGGCTTTTTGAATGGGGTTTTGGTTAAATGCCTGAAATAAGGTATGTGGCTACACACAAGCTCAAGATATTTTTTACCTTTATTCAATGACTTAAAATATATCAGTAACACCCCCTTTTGATATTTAAAGCTTTTAGTAATCTTGAAAAAGGCAGTTGCTAACATTGGCTAAATGGGACTACAGAGATTAAATGTCATAATGTTGAACTGGTGAATTCACAGCCTCATTGTGTTCATAATCACACTCTTGCAAACTATTCTCAAATTATTTTAGAGAAAATGTTTTTAAGTAAAGGCAGAAGCTTAATAATAGTGATGTTGAAATCATGTGACTGTGAGTGTAGTTTGTTCATAGGCTATGTTTAGCTTTTTACTTCCGGCTTCAAAATTAATTAAGGTTGTGTTCCTTTGTGAAGATTAAGAATCATAAACATTTGTTGGTCACAGAGCTGCAATTTTTTGCAGCAATCCAAAAGCCAGTGGCAAAATCCTATTGCGTTTTTGTTAAGTAAACCAGGGTGATGCTAACTTTACAGATATTCGTCATCACTGCAGTGCACTATTACAATTTTTGTAGTATGAAAATAACCCATAATGTCAGCAGGTCTGTTTATTTGGCTTTATTTAAAGTGAATTAAAATGAACTCAGTAAGTGACTGTTTTCATCAGTCTGTTTATTAATCCAGTGTTTGTGCTATCTTGTGGGACATTTGCTGCTGCATTAAGATTGAATCCAAAAATGTCCAAGAAATGGTCAAGATAAACAGGCAGATCCAGTGTGAAGCCACAGCATTTAATAAAAATTGCTGAGTCCCACTTTAACATATAGCTTTATATAATGCACTTGTATTTTCAATTGATTATTTTCCCTGCTGCTCTCCACTTACTGTGCGCTCTAGCATTTTATTATTCTTGAGCACTGTGCTGCTGTTTTCTTCTCTAGATAAAACGTTTAATTTGATTATAATATTCTCATTTGTAAGTTGATTTGGATAAAATCATCTGCTAAAGAAATAATTGTAATGCGAAATTTATTGCAAAGACGCAGCGCTTTTTACTAAATGGTGCTATGATTTAGGCTGTGACTTTCCGCACTAAGAGAGAATTATGTGAGGTTGACTTGCGCTTGTCTGTCTGGGAATGTAAAATCTTTCAGCAGCTGAACATGAAGTGATACTTGCCTTCGCAAAACTCGCTGTAAACTCATTCTGCCATTGCATGAGCTTTAAGGGATAGTTCACCCAAAATTCAAAATTCTGTCATAATTTTTTTCACCCTCATGTTGTTCCAAGAGTATCTTATATGTTTCACAGAATAAAGAAATGCATGCAAGTTTGGAGCAACATGAAGGTAAGTGATGAGAGCATTTTCATTTTTGGCTGAACTATCCCTTTAACTTAAAACAGTTTGTTGTGTTCTTTTTCAAACCTGTGTCAGTTTATTATTTTGAAATTGTGAGATGCTTTTGTTTAATTTTTCTGTTAACCTCGACTCTTGCCCAGTTGCATTGCTGTGATAATAGACACGTTCTCCTTGTCCATTTCTAATGAATCAGCAGACACTCTAGAGCCTTAATTAGATTGCCAGCCGAATCCTCTTATGTTATTAATGTTCTCAAGGTGTGGATTTAGTCTGAGTCCAAAGGACAAACGCACAAAGCTGAGGACTCTCTCTTACAAGATGACAGGGAGGAACAGTGGTCTCCAAAAATCTGAGGCCACGATGAATATCTGTGAACTTTTGGGGGTGGAAAATAAAAGTGTTTTGGAAAGCAAAACCCTAGATTTAGGATTTTTGAAAAAAAAATCCAAATGAAGAAATATGTAAAAATCTTCACTATTTATAGGTCCCTAATTTCTATCTGTGGGTTTTTGGATCTCACTCTTAAAAAAAAAAATAAAAATAAAAATTCGATATATTTATAAACCAAATGTTTTATCAGATTTTTCCATTGCTTTACGTGCTTTCAGAAGTAACTAACAGAGGGATATTGTTCCATGTTATGATTTGGTTCAGTACATGATCCTGATCTCATAATACAAGACTCTCACAAAGCCAAAATACAAGTTAAAATGGAAACTTTTTAAAATGTGTTATTACTTCTAAGACATGATAAACAGTTAACAAATAGTACCCTTTATTTAAAAAACAAAAAACAAATTTGGTATTACATCAGGATCTGGATTTGATCTTGGCCTCCATTGCACAATGGTGGCACCAGAATAGAAATATTCATGATTTTGCTTAGCTGATAACACATAATTATATCAGACACATATGCTTTGTCACATTTAAAAAGTTTTAAACATTGTACATTTTAAAAGGGACTGACACTTACTTTCACATATTTTAAACATTTCTTTAAACATTTAATATTTTATACTTTAATAAATATTTTAAAATGATTTTTCAGTGGTGCAATGCAGGCCCTATTTTAATTTACTGGTAAAATCAGACATTTAGCATTATCAGGGCCAATAAATCAAATTCACACATATCTTTGATTATATTCATTATATATAGTAGTGTAACAGTTTACACCTGTTATCAACATACATTTTTTTTTTTTTTTTTTTGTAATTGGATTACAGATGGTAAACATAAAATACAGGTGTAAACAGGAAACCACATATGGAGGTAGCTAGAAACCCTTGACCATGTCGCGTTTGTATACACTCATCATTTCATCATTTCTGATTTCTCACAGCTGCAGTAAATCAAGACCTACTGACCTTATGTTGCAAATATTTATTTTTACATCAACAATACATAGTCACATTTTTGTACTGAGAAATATCATGCCATGATGATATTGACACAGCTGACAGCTTTGACATGACTGTTCACTAGTCAATGTCTCTCATTTTAATTTGTTTTAGACTATTTAGATTTTGTGAAATTAAGCAAGAAAAATCTGCACACTGTTCAGTTCAATTATTCCCTTTTATTTTCTAAATTAAAAAAACAAAAAACAAAACAGCAATGCTTTGGTCAGAGATACTTCGTCAGGCATTTTTTTATTATTATTTTGACCTTTACCAGGTTGATTTGACATATTGTGATTTTGAAAATATGTAGGCTAGTTTTGTATGTAGCTATGGATGGTTGCATCTTGGTACTTGGTAATGGCTGTTAATGTGGGTCTCTTAGCTTTCTCTATTGCATTGAAATGCGTATGTGTTTCATTGTTTGATGTGATTTGGAGTGTCACTCTTTCAGCGAGGGTTGGATGGCTTTGTGTTTGTGTCTGTGAGGGTGTTTGTGTGCATGTGAAGCTGTCAGTGCAGTGGCCATGCTTGTGTAAACAGCATGAATTCCTCACTGCGCTGAGGCCCTGCTTTCATCTGAGCCCAGTGTCTGTTTCTTCCCCTGCTCTGCTGTCCTGTGAAGCTGCTGGTAAACACAGCAAACACAGACTTGTTTCTGTGCTAAAAACATACTGCTGAGATCCAGCTGAGACCTAGAGCGGGCTTTTCACAAATGTCACTTCAGGTGAATTCACACTTCATGTTGCAGTTTATGTACTTCCCCTTAGGTTCTTAAAACAAATATGCAGCATTAAATACAGAGCAGTTAGTGTTTGCATTATTTTTTTTCATGAATTCAGTACAAAGTAACCACGTTTCTAAGATTCAAGAGGTCAAAGGTCATGCTCAGATAGTATAACCTTATGAAAAAAGTAAAGTATACTTTAGCATGCTTTTAAAAAGAGTATTTATTTAGGAAATAATATACTTAAATGTGAACTGATTGTAATGTTTTCAGAAATTTAATTGCATGTTAATTGAATATAAATGTACAAAACTGCACCTTCATCATTACAGATTTAAATACATGATATACAAGTTTCAACAGATATGTTTTAGTTTGTCATAAATGCTTGTCAGTACACTCATTTAAAAAAAATTATGGAATTATGAAATTACACAAAAAGATGTACCTAAGTTCTACTTAAACACTCAATCTGCATTTAAAGGGGTCCTATTATGCTTTTTCACTTTTTGAATTTTAGTCAGTGTGTAGTGTGTATGTTTGGGCATAAAAAAGATCTACAAAGTTACAAATCTCAAAGTCCACTCCAAAGGGAGATATTTCGTTTTAAAAAAAATCCCTTTTCAAGAACTACAATGAACGGCTCGTTTGGACTACAAAGTTGTTTTCCGGGTGTTGTGACATCACAAAGCGGCCCACTAGAATATCATTCAAATAAATCCCGCCTCCAGAAATTCGAATGGTTAGGGGGTGGGGAGGGGTGAGCTCGTGGGTAGAAAGCTTGGTTGAGTACATCAGACAAGACGACGACGAAGAAGAAGAAGTGCTGCTGTAGCGTCTAGTTTCTGCCATGTCGAAGAAACACAGTTTTTTTTTTACCCCCGTGCCCAAACGTCTTTTTCCTTCTTAAAGCAGACGACATCAGGAAACAGTGGTTGCAATTTATTTTTAACTCTGTTCCTGAGCATTATAACCCCAATTTGGTACTGTGTGCTGCACATTTTACTGAGGACAGCTTCCACAACGTGAGGGAGTACAGTACTGGTTTCGCCAAAAAGCTTTTGCTGAAAGATGGAGCAGTTCCCATTTAAATTGCTGACGGTACAATACTGGACAATGATGTAATCTGCAGAATTTACACTTCAATTATGAGACTTTGGTATAAATAAATTCAACTGTATAACAGTTTCACTGCAATTCATGTTATAATGTTAGAATTAAAGAACAATAAACATAATACATATTACCGTTGCACTTATCTGTACATGGTAAATGCAGTTATTTTTAAGCGGTTGTTGACATCATTTCTAAAACGTGATTTAGCAAAAAAAAAAAAAATAATAATCTTTGCAATCTTGCAATATCCATGCGTGCAAAGGCTCTGCGCGATCCTCTTGTTCAATATTCTCGGGGTCTGAATTGATATGGCAATATTGACGAACTTGCTGCTTTGGCAAGGGGCGGGGCAGTACTGAAGTATAGTACTTAGACGGCTAAGCTGTTCGCCAATCACAACGCACTGGGACAGCTAACCAATCACAACACATTTTGTTTTTCGGAAGACAGGCCTTCATCAAACCCAGAACTAATCGAGCCGTTTGTGCCAGGCTGGGGAGAAAGGTATTGTAATAATGTGAATTATGTGAAAAATAATGCGATTTTCGAACCACCAAGCATGAGAGCATGTTCTAATACACCCACAAAACAAAATCAAGACTTTGAAAAAGAGCATAATAGGACCCCTTTAATATAGCCTAAATGCAAACAAAAAACTTTTCATTTAATTCCTGTAAAGTGTCTGAAAACAGTAATTTAACTCTTTTTCAATTTTCTCTTCTTTTTAAGTATGTTGTTTCCGTAGCCTAACAAGTACTCTTAAAAAGAATATGTATACTTTTTTCAGAGATACCCAAGGCACCCAAATGACTCCAGAACTGTGCACTGATATAGAAACAAAATTATTTTGTTTTTTGAATCCTTCACTGCTCCGAGATCAATTTAGCATATGGATTTCCATCAAGAAGCTTTTGCTGTCAGTTTTAATTTTATTGCTGTTGGTTCTGTTTGCGTAATCTTTAGTACTGTGTGTACCATCTAGTATACCTCCTGACAAAACATTATGCGGACAAAACTTGATAGACAGCAGGTCCATGAGGAGGACATTCTGAAGACACGTTTCAAATTTGCGTGTTTCGTTTTTTGCCAGATATGAGTGGCCAATATAAACAGAAACAGACAAAAAGTGGAAACTTGGCAAACTTCATCCACTTATGATGATAGGAGGTGCCTTTATTCTTTCCTCTATAGTCTCTGTGTCTGTGGAAAGCTGAATAGAGGTTGGTTTATCTGGCTACACAGTCAGGAAAGAGGCCATTGAGAACCATCCTCATTCCCACATTCAATGAACTCCTCTGGCAACGTCCCTTGGATCCAAAGCGCCACAGAAATATACAGTACAAATACAGTATAAAGGTTCTTTATTGGCATAGATGGTTCCATGAAGAACCTTTAACATCCATGGAATCTTTTCATTGCACAAAAGGTTCTTCACAGTTTAAAAATGTTCTTCAGATTATGCTCTTCACACTAAGAAAAACTGGTTCTTTAATGGCATTGCTTTGAAAACCTCTTTTGGAACCTTAATTTTAAAGTGTGTATGGAATGGAATACATTAGTCTACATGTAATGGGAAGCATGTGGTGGCACGCAGAATGAAACAAACATCCTCCTTACGGTACACTCTGTTCCTCCACCCTGTCCCAGGTTGGTCTGTAAAGTGCCCCTTCATGCCTGCCTCAAGGTTAGGCCATTGTTTAGGCCAGAGCAATTGACACTAGACTAATAATGTAGCTGGTTTGATAGTGTTCTTCTGGCTTCTTCTTGACTGTGTTTTTGTTGCCCTTGGATGTTCTCATTATCTATTGCCCTCGTGGGACGGGGAAGATCCTACCACAGCGGTCCAGAGGTTAAACGGATGAAGTGGACACTGGCTGTGCTATCACTTAATGAAACAGCATTCACTCTCTTTGATTGGACCCATGTTAGAGCACAATGTGACATTTGTTTTCTGGCTTTAATAACTTTTTTTTTTCTCTGAATGTGTGACTACAGATTTTGCTTGCATCTCTGTTTCATCTATCAGTGTTCTTGTGCTCTGACCTTGACTATTGTTTCTCTTAGCATTTGTTAAAAAGATCATTTTGACTAAAGCGTGAAACATGAAAATGGTCTCTCAAAATCTCTTAAATTTATTCATTTATTTATATTTTAAATCCCATGTTCATTTCATGGTGACAGTGAGTTTGATTGATGGTATCACAATTTAGGACAAACAAGGTAAAAAGTAAAGATGTGTACTGCAAGGTGTGATGTGACTGAGATATCATATAATTTCCTAACAAATAATTACAAAAATGTAAGTACTTAAATGACAAAAATTATGTGCTTAAAATTGAATACTTAAAGGAAGTACTCAGAAATGATACCATTGATTGATCATGAAAACAAAATAATTGCATGACATGGTTTTTTTAAAATTCTAAACATTTTGCACTGATTTAAGGTTTAGTAAACTATACTCAAAAAGAGCCCTCATTTTTGTGTAGTTATTTATCTACTTACAATTACATGCAAATTACTGTCTCAAAATAATTTAAACTGTGGCCTAAATGAAATTAGCTCACGTACTGTAGCATATTTGCTTCAGTGGCAGCAAGGCGGCGGTTTTCAACCAGGATTTATATTAAAAAATTAATTAATTTAAATACTAGAAGCCAAAAAAAAAAAAAAAAGATGTATCATATTTATTTTCCACCTCAATAACTATATATATATTTAATTTTATATAATTTTTTTTTTTTTTTGCAAAAAACAAATCAGAATCTTAATCTTACAGAATCAAAAAATAAATTGTTTAACTAATTTCTTATTAACATTTCCAGTTTTTCTAAATAAAAAAGTTTGCAAACAAGCAGCATTATCATAACTACATTAATTCTGTCAGAGTTTGGGTGACACTTGATTAGTTTCATCACAGATCACAAGTATTATGGCTTGTAAGTGAACAAACCAGACAATTTCAGATGTTGTTTTGCTCTTGAATTTGTGTTGCAAAATGCAGCGATTTGACGTTAAAAACATCTTTATGATGGATTTGTTTCTTACGAATGTGTAGCTTTTCTCTTCACAAGACATTAATTGATGGACTGGGGTGGTGTGGATTACTTGTGGATTATTGTGATGTTTTTATCAGCTGTTTGGACTCTCATTCTGACGGCACCCATTCACTGCAGAGGATCCATTGGTGAGCAAGTGATGTAATGGCAAATTTCTCCAAATCTGTTATGATGAAGAAACAAACTCTACATCTTGGGTGACCTGAAGGCAAGTAAATTTTAATTTTTGAGTGAACTAAGCACTGATTTTTGAATCCATATGAAAACTGAACACTATATATAAGACAGTTAACTTCATTTTATCTACAGGACATGCTAAACGTCACATTAGCAACACATACTCACAGTTTGATTAACAATATAAATGCACACCTTTAGACAGGTTCTACTTTGATATCTCTCTCTCTGTCTGGCCTGGTAGTCCTTGCTTAGGGCAGCAACAGTTACTTTGTTTTTTCCTCATATAGAGCACCCATTTAAATTTCACTTTACCACCTACTTAATGCTCAGAATACTTGGAGATGTAGGCTGCGCATTGCTCCTGGTTGCTATGGTGCCGTCGGCAGCAGGCTGGAATAGGTAATAAACATTTGTAGAGTGTTATAAATGATTCCCAGCTTAAATCCCTCTTGTCCTTTGATTGGAGACTTTCACCTTGTAAACCTTCAATGGCACTGTCTGTATCAGGTGCCTGGAGCCATTTAAGATATTAAAATACTGTACATTGCTCATCTCTGTTGGCTTGCATTAAAATCGCATTTCTGATTCTGGTTCTGAAAAGGAATGTCAGAACTCACAGACTTCAGGAGGCCTTACATTTGTGTTGAAAAAAGTGTCAATAATTGTGCTACTGAGAGTTTTATATGTTAAGTTGTATTTATAATAATATTTTAATCAAGTTTAAGTTTTTAGATTTTGTTAACACCTATTGTATTTACATATAAAATATTATTATATTATTTACATTTATACATTTTGCAGACACTTTTATCCAAAGCTAGAGAAGAGGGGAAATGCAGAGAAATAAAAAATCTACTAAATTAATATAAATCTAATAAATAACAATACATATCTTACTTACTATCTACTGAATCTTCCTGTCAAAACATTAAAATGTCTTGCAAGGTCTTGCAACTGACCAAATGCGGTGATCTGATTTATGCAAAGCCCATCAGTTCATAAATAATATCAAGTTTGGTCCTGAATATTAGATAGGTAGCATGACTGGATGACTGAGTCTGAGCATTAATATTCATAAGCTCAGTCTTTCTATATACATAGAATTGTCACATACTCCTTTGTAATCTGTTTCCAACCTCTGTTTCGTCTGTGATTTGACAGTTCACATTTCTGCTTGACAAGCCTCACAGTCACTTCACAAAACCTGTTTAGCTAGTTAAATAAAGCAAGATCAAGCCAAAACGCTAACAAGAGGAAAAGCACAAGGGGCTGAAGGTGGAGGGGGTTACAGGGGGCTTGAAGGACCAACAGCCAAAAACACTGGCACTCTCGCGTAACCCAGGGCTAATTAGAACAAGTGCCAAGAATCTGCAATAGTGAATGAAAGTGTGAATGAACTTGCAGAATGTTTTTCCTTTCTTTTCTTTTCCCCTTTCATGCACAGTACAAATATGTTGAGCTTTATGGTGAGAGAGCATGAATTTCAATTCTTTTTCCATCTTCCTTGTGTGGCTAAACTTTTGTATTATGAAGATTAGCACCCCAGGCCATGATTTTATTTAAGGCTGCATGAATGAATGAATGAATGAATTTTCTGATAAAAAGTGTGATTGAGATTTAAACAGTTTTGAAAAAAAGTTTGTGATTTATATATCAATAACTACCAAATACATACATACATACATACATACATATATAAATAAATAAATAAATATTGTAATATTTAAAATGGTAAAATTAAAAATGTGAGTATTTAAGAAAAAAATATTTTAGAGTACTGAAAAATTTCAATATACATTTAACTTAATTTGTTCATTTTTCAGCTTTTACTTAGGTGGAAAATAGCTTCTCCTAAGTTTACAGCAGCTGATTTATCAGCACTTGTCATCACAAGTTTAGGAAGGTGGTTGGTACATTATATTATCACACTTGATAATGAATTACAAATGAATTACAGTAACATTTCAACCAAATATTGTATGAAAAAGAGCAGATTCTACTAAATTTATTTATTTTTTGTGTTACATGGAAAAGGCAAATCTTCTGCATGTAAAACAACACAAGGAAGAGTAAATGACTGTGAACTATCTCTTTAATTCAGTGCAAGTGTGTTTTGGCTTCAGATCTAGTCTGAACAAGAAAGGAGCTGGAAAGTGAGAAATTGCTTTGTAGAAGCAATGAAATCATAATGTTTACCAAGTTAATGATATTGCTCTTTGTTTTTCTTTTCCCTAGTGAAAGAAAAACTGTGTTTTGGGACATGAACGGCAACCACTGTGTCCTGTTTGTGTGGGAAGAAACTATGCAGCAAAATAGGAATTTTCTCTCTTAAAAATGAGTGGAAACACTTAGAAACAGTCCAGGTACTGATTCTGCAGCCGCAGTCTTAGTGCACAGCGCATATTTTCTGTCTATGTGGTTGGCAATCTGTTTACTTGAAGGGCCCTGTGCACACGGCACGTGTTCCTGCATGTGCAGACCAGCCTAAGACATAAATTGGTAATGGTTAAGCAGGGAAAGAGCAGTATTTGGGCACTATCATGTCTTATAAGTGATAAATGTGTTTTTGTGCATTAGAAAAATCTACTGATGTTACATGAAACCAGATGCAATTACTCAATATACGAGTAAGAGCAAGTGAACATTCAGAGTTGTGAGGATTCAGAGGCAAATTCCATACAATGCTATTGATCTGCAAGTTGGTCCTTCTTCATAAGCAACATGCCATGACAGGTCTGTAAATGATCACTAAATCTTCACTATCAAATCCATTGGATTTCCATGGTGAAGCTCCAGAAAGATGCAAGCTAAATGAAATCAGCCTATATCAAATAGAAGTCTATCAAAAGTGTATGTCGAAGTACCATGGTACTGCCAATGATACCATACATTTTGAGACACGCTGTAAATTATAAAAGGGAAAAAATCAAGACACATTAGCGTTTTCTTAAAGTCCAGACAATGATATTTGGAAAAAGTAATGGTGGTTGTGTAAGAACTGTGATGTTTTTGGTCTCAAGGCCTTTAAAATCCACTTTCCTAGGCTTGTTTGAGTTAGAAACAGAGAGTGTCTGTTGGTCCCCGTCTCGCCTCTGTAAACTGTGTTCATGGCCATACTGAGAATTTGCCTTTACCTGCCCCCATGTTTGCATCTATTTCAGGCCATATAAGAGATGAATTTATTCTCCGAATTTAAGAGGCCTCTAAACACACCAGTGCTTTTCACACTTTATTTTGTGCAGGACTGCTTGAAATCTTCTGAGCACGGCCATTACATACATACATACATACATACATACATGCAGATGGAAAGAGTGTGAACATATGCAGACATCCACAGATCTGTAATTTTTTTCACCTATGTGCAGAGACTGCTATAAATAAACCATATGTAGATTGTCATCCCCTAAAGAGTGTAAACACTGTGGCGCTCCACAAACATGCTTGCTTTGTTGGAGCGGTTTAACATGTCAAGCTTGTTCAGCCAATGGTGTGACTTGGGGGTATGGCTACCTGTTTGTCTGTGTTTGGGAAACCTGTTTGTAAGCCATTATGTAGGCCTATTGCGATTCCATTTGATGCCACTAATATTCAATAGGTCAAACTGTTGAGTGTCTTTATACCAATCATTCAGCTGATGGAAAAAGTCTTTCAAAAAATTTCAAGAAGACAAAAGACTCATTGATTGTAAAAACTGGACAATACCTAGAACAGGATTTCCCAAACTGTGAACCCCCGGGGGTTTGTGAGGGAACTGCAGGGGGTTCGTGAGTTGATGCAAATCTAACCAAAATTGGTTATGCAAATCATGCAAGTTGCAGTTAACAAATCGCAAAAGGTTGCAATTTAGTCTGATGCGGTGCGTGTTTCAGTGTTCATTTACACACCAGCAGCTCCTGATCAGGTGTTTTCAGTCTCTCGGAATGGTAAATGCTGGACCTAACTTGGTAACACTTTAGATTAGGGAACACATATTCTCTGTTATCTAAGAGTGTTCCCTCAATAAATTTGATGCTTATTATAGGTAATAAGGTAGTTTAGGTATATGAGGATGAAGGGATGTAAAATATGATCATGCAGAATAATGCACTAATGTGTGCTTTATAAGTACTAATAAACAGCCAATATGCTAGTAATATGCATGCTAATAAGTTAACTAATTAATAGTGAGAATTGATCCTTAAAATAAAGTGTTACCTGTAAGTTTTCAACCTTTTATCGGTTAATTTGTAAACCCGTTGTCAATTAAACAGTCTAAAGGTCTCCCCTGCAGATTTCTGCCAAAATAAAAGCTTGAAGGTTTAACATTTGACAGTGAGGCATTATAACTTGCAATGTAAAATATCAAATTACTTTTTATTTTAAAATACAATAAAAATGTAATAATATTTTATTAATATTATTATTAAAATAGACTGCATTCCTAAAAACAACATTATGAACTTAATGTAGACTGAGACACTATCACAAGATCCAATTTAAAGTCCAACTACAAAGTCAATGCAAAGACTGTTTGTTTTTAAACTCTGTTCAGTCTTATTTGGTTCTTGTAAAAATTGAAGCCAACTGTGAATAGCCTTAAAAAGCAACTATTTCTATTAGCATCAAAGTGTGGCATTCTTTATGCTTGGATGTTTCAGCAGCAGCAATATGAGAAGTGTTTATCACATTGCAGTTCAAATTGCAATTTCAATATACAACAAAATAATGACAATGTAAGTTTGTTTTTTGTTTTTTTTTTAAACAAATTCTGCCGCCTAATGCTATGAATCAGTAATTTAAAAATAAATACAAAATAAAACACTAAAGGAAAAATTAGAAATATTTAATTTGTTTAACTGCATGTCATGACCTTTAGCTGACATCAGAGAACCGTGAACATGCAAATGTGTTGTTAAATTATTATTATTAATAATAATAATAATAAATAATAATTTCAGGGGGTATTTGAGAAAACATTTTTTGTTGAAGGTGTTTGGATGACAAAAAATTGTGTAAATCCCTGACCTGTAACATTAAGACAGCACAACCTACTGATCACATTGTATTTGTATCTTTCACAGCCTTATTTTTATTCACATTTAATTAAATATGGCATCGTCTCTCACTTTGGTTCGAATTTTCTCCATTCGCCTGCTGTTGGCAGGTGTGGCAAATAATCTCTGAGAGAGATGTGAGAGATGATCTGTTCTGAAACATCATAATCTCATTCAGACCCAGTGATAAATGACAAGGTACAGAATGAAGGATTTGAGGAGCTTGTCTCTGGACGAATGGGTGATGGTTATATTAAATTATTTTATTCATTTTTTTTGTGCTTGATATGGCCTAACTGCTGGGATCAGTGAAAACCACCTCTCAACTTCTCAAATCCCTTGTAGCAGCCTTGTTTTCAAAGTTGAACTCATCAGAATAGCGAGCAAAGTTTGAAGGCATTGTGTTCTTGTTCTGTTAAAATAACCCACTACAATCACAGAGCAGTGACTAAGGCCTCTGGCATGCCAAAAATGGTATTTATCACTTACTATTAGTGTAAAATAAGCAGTCAGGACTTTTTCCACGTTGATGGCCAGGCAGGTCAGTGGCCAGGCCGTGTGGGGTTCAGAAAGACACTGTATACCTGGAATTGGACTGACAGATGTAGACGACTTTTATGGTCATGGAAAAGTACTGGAATAAATGTTGTGCTGATTATCACCCCTGCCTGGCGATAATCCACTTGAAATGAGATATTGGAAATTCACTGCATATATCAGTTGACACAAAGAAATCTGCGCAAGGCCATTTTTACTTACTGTGTTTACTGTCTGAGACTTAATAGATTTCTCTGTCTGATTCCCTTTAGAATCAGTATATGATCTTCTCCCGAAAGAGCTGCAGCTGCCATCTTCTAGAGAGCAGAACGCAGCCGCAATGAGTCAAAAAAGTGGTGGAGAGGCAGGACCTCCGCCGTCGACGGCTCTCGCCGCAGGTAAGCTTTGCTTTCATCTTTCAAACCGTCTTTTCTCTCAGATGCTGAAGACTGGAGCTAAGGCCTGTATCGTGATATTCACCTGCCCACATTTTTTGTGGTTGATTAATTTGGTTCAAGAAAAATGGTCTTTATATGACAGGTGGTTTGAGGGGAGGGTGTGGTGACATCAGAGAAAAGTCTGAGGTGGAGCAAGCTTTTGATAAAAGATAACAGACAACTAACATTTCTTTTTTTTTAGAGTAACATGCACTGAATGCAATGAATTGTTCACAATAGCACCAGAAAATAGGGACATTTAAGCACAGAAAGCTGTTTTAATGGTAAATATTAAAATAATACTCTATTATTTAATCAGGAAAATATATCTGATTGCATATAGATTTGGTTTGTGGTCTAAACATAATCTTGTTCCTTTGTGAATGTTGGGCCTTGCTGAAAAAAAATATAACGAAAACCTTCAAAAAAAAAAAAATAAATAAACAAAATAATGTGGGGAAAAAGGATATTTCAGAGAAAAAAAAAACTTTTATTGGGGCATCAGAGTAGCAAATATTTTTTTGCAAATTGTAATTAAATATCAGTTTTTAATTACATTTAAATAAAAAGCATTTTTTTTACTTGGTATTTAACATACTCAACATTATTATTATTATTATTAATAATAATAATAATAATAATAATAATAATAATAAACAAAAATAATTTTGCAAGTCTTACTTTAATTCCATTTGGCCCTCCGGCATTGTTCTAGCTTTGTGAATGAACATAAATGGCTCATAAGTCCCAAATTTCCAATTTTGCTCAGAAAAAGCAAAAACAAAACAAACAAACAAACAAAAACCCCCTGAAATTATTTAAACGGACGGACGGATGGACGGACGGACATACATACATGCATACATGCATACATGCATACATGCATGCATACATACATGCATGCATACATACATACATACATACATACAAACAAACAAACAAACAAACAAACAAACAAATAAATAAATAAGAAAATCTGTTCAGTATAAAATCTGTTTGGTATAAAATTACAGTAGGAATTTTAGATTTTTTTGGGGGGTATAAAATTCCAATCTGCATTAACATATACAAAATGTATTCTCAGAAATTCTATATGCAAAACATATTTATGTATAATGCATGTATAATTGGCAATTATTACAATTTCTCGTGACTTGCATTGAATACTGAGGAAAGAATCTGTCCACAGTGAAAACACTCCTCAGAACTTTTATTTTGAGTTCCTATTTGTACATTCAAAATGCAATTCACTTTAGTTTTTTCACTCTGCCCCTTATCAAAGTGCCCAGATTTAGGGTGAGTTTCTGTAAGCCAGAAGTCTGTTGCCTTTGGACATCTGTACCTAACTGCAGCCAAATGCATCCCTCTGACGAGGCAGGACATGCTGGCTGCAGCTGAAGGAAGGTGACGTATTTTCCAGCTTAAATGAATTTCATTGTGGGATTTTAGGTTTCACTGCAAATTGGACTTGCTTATTCTGGCTATTTTCTCTTCTAGTTTAATTCATATTTTATTTGTGAATATGTTCTTAGCAATTAAACAATTGCTCTGGTATTTTCTATTTGTTTGACCTGTTGTTTGGCATTTGTTTGCTTGTAGTTTTGTGTTTTTGTTTTGTTCATTGTTTTGTTTTTGGTTGTTTTGCTTTGTTTGTTTTATTTATTTATTTGTGTTTATTGTTTTTTTTTTTTTTTTTGTTCTGTTGTGTTTTGTTTTATATTGTTTTGTATCTACTTTTTTGTTTTATTTTGTTTTGTGAGGGACAACTCTTTTGCCACATTCATGTCCCTTCAAATATTGTCTTCCCGCTGTTGAGTGTGAATATTTTGGGTTCAACTGTATTATCGTCTTGTTTCTAACCCTAGCCTTTTATTACCTTTATTATCTTCTCTTTTACACTGAATAATAACAAAACATACATGCAAGGTATTGTTCCTTTCTCAAGATAACTTTTCATGTGGTTTTCATACTTGTGAAAAATAATGGGCCAGTAAGTAATGTTTAATTATAATGTAAAGCAAGGTTTTTAATTTAGTTTGCCCATGTGTTTTAATGAAACATTCTAGATGTTTATCTGTTCATCGAAATTTATATTTTGAGGCTCAACATATGAATTAACTGGAATACACACTAATGGTCAAAAGTTTGGAATAATTAAGATTTTTCATGTTTTTGAAAAGAAGTCTTTTCAAAAGTATCAATAATACAGTAAAAAAATAGTTATATTATTACAACAACAAACAAACTATTTAAAGCAGCAGTGCTGATTAATATTTTTATGGAAATTGTGATACATTTTTTCAGGATTCTTTGATGAATAGAAAGTGATCAAAAATGATCAATAAAAAATAAAAAAAATGATCAATTTAATTTTCCCTTGTAAAATAAAAGTCTTTCTTTCTTTCTTTCTTTTTAAGACTTTTGAAGTAGTGCATTACAGTTTTCACATAAATATTAAGCAACAAAATTGATAATAATGTTTTCAACATTGATAATAAGAAATGTTTCTTGAGCAGCAAATCAGCATATTAGAATGAATTTTGAAGGATCATGTGACACTGAAGACTGAAGTAATGATGCTGAAAGTTCTTTTCAGTTTTAATAATATTTCAAAATATTACAGATTTTACTGTATTTTCGATCAAATAAATGGTCAACATAAGAGACTTCTTTCAAAAACAGTAATAAATCTTAATTATTCCAAACCTTTGACTAGTAGGGTACATAAAAACTATATGCTGCTCTATTCAGATTAGTTCATTTTGCCCCTCTCTGTGTTATACCCCCAGCCTGCCTCTTAAACTCAAGCTAATCTCTCAGTCTGTCGTGGGTGTCACAGTCACCAGTTGAACTGCACTGCATTTCCCAGCATCCCTCTTGCCACTCACCTGCACTCTTTCGTAATTACTCACGCCTGACTTCTATCAGGGAATCCTCCTCACCTGTTGCTGCCAATCAAGCTACCTATAAGACATCATGCCATCCATACATTCATTGTCTGGTCTCGAGGTTACAAGCTCCTCATCTGTCTAGTCACTTACCTGCTGTCCAGTCCCAGAGAATCCAGTTCTCTAGTCACGGCCAGGAGTGCTGTTCCCAGTTCCAGTGGATCCAGTTCCCCGTTGAGGCCAGGGAGGGCCACAGATCCTAATTCCAATCCTCCTTCGTCTTTGCTGGTCTCAGCCAGCTCCGCTCCTCCAGAGCACCCTCAAATGCCAGCTCCTCTAGAGCGCCCTCAAGTGCCCGCTTCTCCAGAGCGGCATCCTGCTCCCAAGTTAAGCCCCGGAAGGGCTGCTGTTCCTACGACTGGCCCAGGGAGGGCCTCAGATCCCAAGATCCAGAGCCAGTTCCAGTTCATGAGTTCGTACTAATGCTTGCTTCTGTCCTGAAGGCCAACGAGGCCAGTCAGGAACCCCCGGAATGTCCGCCATGGCCAGGGAGGTCGTCTATGAACCCACTATCTACCCTGTCGCAGTTGTAATGGTCATAGGGCACAGACAGATTACCAACATTTCAGCTTCATCTGCTCCACCCTGGTGGGTTTCAGTTCTACCCTGGTGGGCTTCGGCTTTGTCTGCTCCGCCCTGGTGGGCTTCAGTTCGTCCCTGGTAGGCTTCAGTTCCGCCCTGGTAGGCTTCGTCTGCTCCGCCCTGGTGAGCTTCAGCTTTATCTGCTCCACCCTGGTGGGTTTCTGCTCCGCCCTGGTGGGCTTCAGCTTCGTCTGCTCTGCCCTGGCGGTATTCCTGCTCCGCCTTCCTCCCATGGATCTCCAGTGCATGGACCGGGCACTCCATCCCTCCTGGTTCCTCCACTGCTCCGCCTCTGTTGTTGTCGGAGCGTCTGGAAGCCGCTCCTTCGGGAGGGGGAGGGGGAGGGGGGGGATGTTGAACTGCACTGCATTTCCCAGCATCCCTCTTGCCACTCACTTGCACTCCGTTGTAATTACTCACACCTGACTTCTATCAGGGAATCCTCCTCACCTGTTTCTGCCAATCAAGCTCCCTATAAAACATCACTCCATCCATACACTTATTGTCTGGTCTCGAGGTTACAAGCTCCTCATCTGTCTAGTCACTTACCTGCTGGACCCCTGTGGCACCGTGGAAGTTTTCTTCCAGTTTACTCTCCTAAAAGCGAAAGATAAGGACTGTTATTTCCTCTTCATTGAACTCAGAGTTATTGCACTTACCTTTTGATGTTGCCTTCAGTTTGTTTAATAAAGAAGCTCTTACTATACTCACCCTTGTGTGCCTCTCCATCCAATGTGTGACAGTGGGACCCTCTGATGTGACCATGGGTCTCTCTGATATTGAGTCAGGATGACTTTCTTGACCCAAGTCATGATTCTGTTACTATTATTATTATTATTATTATTATTATTATTTTAATAATAAAAAAATAATAATAATAATTGAATTTAAATGTTTATTTTTCTTCTGAGATGGAATCAACTGCAAGAATTCTGCTGCCTAAATCAGTAAGTGTAATTCTCTCACTGCTCCCCTGCAGGAATGTGTGTCCTCCATTGGTGAATTCAGATTACATTTTAGTTTGGCCCCTCGGGGCCCCTGTTGGCTTGTGTTACAGTTTCTATCAATAGTGAAAGCTCTGAGGGCTCAGTATAACACAACACAACACACTCAGGTTGCTGTGTTAAGTTGGTCATTTGCAGAGTAAAGAGTACAGTGCGGTCAAAAACATGCAGGCCAAACTAATGAATCAGAGGGGGTCTTGTAAATCTGACACAGATTGACCAAAGTTGAATATACTATCTGTTATCTAACTCTGGTTTATCATCTAATGAATATGAATCTTTTGACTCTGAGTTTGTCTGACCTGCATTTTTCCATATTAACGTTCCCAAATTCTTATCAAAGTTGATGTTACACTGGACTTCAGACCCACTGTACATAGAAAGTTGATTTGCAGCCACTTTTAGCCACCTTAAAGAGGCAGAAGAGACAGACGCTCTGTGTTTCAGTGTCTGTATTGTTACACGCCTGCCAAGAGATTGCAACATAATGCATAATGAAAAACTCTGGCTTTGTAGTCCTTCGCCAGAACAGGGTTTCAATTAATTTCATTAACAATTCTGCACAAACATAGGAGCAGATGACTCAAATGTCGCTGTATCAGATGTCAAACTGGCAAATCATTTCTCCCTTGTCTTGATGTGACAGAGAATGAAAATAAGGATGGAAAAATAATCAGTTTTACAAATATTTGACATTTTTGATGCATATGACTCATATGCTAACCTCCAGAAACATAACATAAAGATCTGAAAAATGCATTTGATGCCTATGATTGCCTCAAAATCAAATGGTTGAAACTCATACATGTCACACCCCCAGTTGATTTGATTCAGCTGATCAGGAAGGACGATTTCAATATATTGAATAGACAATGGTTTGTGGTTACTATTATTGTCACATGTTAGACAGTATTTCGCACATGGAAAGATTTCTTCCTGATTTAATTATGTACGGCCACACTTCCTGTTCATGCAGGTGTCCTCATGTTTAACATGCCACATTTATGCAGCCGTTTGATCAATCCCAGTAAAATAATACATTTAAACTGTTTATGTTGTGAGACACAACAACAAATCTTATAAATGAGGATATGCATAAGGCATAAATAGCAAGGAAACTATGAATAAAGCTTATCAGTTTCATGTTTTGGGATAAATTCTGAAGGTGGATGCAAATCATTCTCTCTGATTTATGTGTGAGTATTATTGTTTCACTGGATGTTAACCAGGTTTTGTTACTGTTGCTATAGAATCGACATTGTTATCTGAATCAATTCTGTTTATACATGTCTTGTCTTTAGACCAGCTGCATAGTGTAGGCACTAAACTATTGTGAATGAATCCTCTACCATTCATGGTAAATGGTGAGGATGGTAAAAGGATGGGAAGTCACATTATATAGTGCTTTATCCTATACTGTTTTAAAGCTTCACATTAATAAAAAGGAAATAAGTGTTACTGTTGTAAAATCATGAAACCATTTCAGCTATAAAGCAGATCTGCAGAAGATAATAGTGTTGTTATTGAGCTCAGTTTAGTTTAGTTCAGTTCATTTCAATAGAGTTAATAAGTAAGTTCATAAATTACATGAAACAAGTTTAATTCAGCAGTAAGCATTTCTATAGAAGATAATAGTGTCATTATCCAGTTCAGTTCATTGATATTGATATTAGTGAGGATTAGTTGTCTTTTAATCTGATTATTGTTGTCAGTCTTTGCTGTATTTGTGCTGTGTATGTATTAAATTCTAAAGTATTCCACAAGGAATTGAACAAGGACAAATGTACCAAATTATACTGTACTTCTATGAAAAATGTTTTTCATGGTTTTGTTTTGTGCACATTTGACTGACATATGTTTGACTATGACATTTGTTTAGAATTTTTTTAATTAATTTTTAAAATACATTTTTTTTATTTATTTATTTATTTATTTTTATCTTTTTAAGCAGTATTGTTCACCATTTAATATTTTTATTTTCAAAGAAATTCCATTTGGACGCAGCAATGAAGTTCTCCTAAATTTCTTTCAGAATGTTTTCATTCATGATCCTTTCTCCAAAGAATTAAAGAAGTTGCGAAACCGTGTTAGTATAATGCTGGTTGTTGCAACAGGGCATTATTCCCACATATTTGAGCATTTGGAATGGGAAGACTGGACTGGGGAGGACTAGAATGTGGCCAGATTAGCCTAGACTACAGTCTTCCAAATGTAAACACTGTCATCAGACTGATGATTATGTTTTTATGTAACATTTTTCCACAGCCATTGTGGTTAGAAACTGTTAAAAAAAAAAAAAAAACATTTTTTAGAGGCATAAGCGACCCACAAATAAACGTTTTATGGATATGATTACAATGGAGAATCCATTTCATAAGGTATTTGTAAAGAGCACATTCTGAGATAGCAACATACAGAATTTGAGTTTGTTTTATAAGGAGGGGTGTCAAGCTCACCCCATTGTTACTGTCATTCAGTGGACTCAATATCTAATTTAAATTACATCATTCATATTGTATTGGTTCAAAGGCTTTTTTCAAACAAAGGAGCGAGCTTCACAGGTAGATATGCATGTTGTGAGTCTGTAGCGGATCTTAGAACTGCTTAGATTATGGTTTTGGACAATTTTTTGGCCATGGTCAGCCATATATACTTTTCATAGAATTTTAATGTAAAATATCACAAAATATTTTCAACCCTTTGTTGTCTCAGGAAGACACTATTCAGAGGATCTCAAAGTGATCACCTTTTTTTCCGCTATTCCTACAAATCCTAAAATACCAGTCCAATCCTGCTTAAAATGGACTATCTTCAGAGTATGATAAACAAAAGCTATCTTTTTTTTATTTTTGTATTCAACCCATCTGGCTGTTTCTGTGATGCCCTCGTCTTGTTAAGTCTCGGCAGTCGGCAGTGTGGTTTGGTGGTTGAAGATGTAGATTACTGAAATGTTGGTTGGTGCCACCCATGATGCAGCTCATGAACCATCCCAGTTTTGTACATCAGATCCTTTTGGTGCTTGGCCTCAAAGCACTTTCATTTCATCCATTTCATTATCTTGCAGTACAACAGATACATGTTAAAGAAATATTGAAACTGCATAAGGTTTAAAGAATTAGTTCAACTAAAAATGAAAAGTGGATATTCAACAACATCATTTTTGAAACACAAATGAGGATACTTTTAAAATTCATTTTTTCCCATCATTTTGTAATCCATATGAGTCAAGCGGTTTAATCTTCAAAGTCTTCAAAAAAGACATGATCGCGTACAGATTTAAGTTAGACTTTTATTTACATATAAACATTTATCAGTGCATGTGCAAAAAGCTCATCAAATATGGTAAATAGAAGCTAAAAGTGCTTGCTTAACATGAAAAAGCATAAAATTGTTTATGGAATTCTAAATTAAATCTGTTAATTATATAAAGCGATCATGTTTCTTCAGAGGACTTTGATTTAACAGCTCAATGCATACGCAGTGTTGGGGAAAGTTACTTTTAAAAGTGATGCTTTAAAATATTGCGGTACTCCATAAAAAAGTAATTGTGTTAATTACGTTTTATGGAAAATAATGCATTACATTATGTTCATGTTACTTTTTGTCACCTGAGCTGGGCTTGCTTATTTAGTTTAATAACAGAAAACCCCAAAGTTATATTTTTGGCAACTGTAATATACTGAACTTTTTGAAGCATCAAAAGGTTTGGTTGTGTGGGCTTTCAATGGATGGACAAAAAAATTATGAGAGAAAAAAAAGATACACGTAAGTGTTATATGGGTAAGTAAATTTTGAAGATACACGTAAGTGTTATATGGGTTTCGAACAATATGAGGATGAGTAAAATTTATGATTTTTTTGGGGAGAACTGTCCTTTTAATAAATTATTTTTTAATTTCTTTTTATTTTCTAATATGCAAATTAATCCGAAACAAACTAAATTATTGAATAGGTCTTATACCACAGACCGGATTCATGTACCTTCTTTAAAACTACTGTATATGAATGCTTTACCTCATCCATTTGTTTAAATGAGGACATGTGGATGTTGTGTAGCTTGATTTTCAAGGCAAATTAATACAGAATGCCATTAGATGCACTAAAAACAAACAAGTAAAATTTAACAAAGCCTTCTTCATTTTAATATATTTTAATGGTCAGCTTTTATTACTCATTGGTTGTCTCATTTCCATTCCAGGAATTTCTTTCTGAAGCAGGGAGTGTCTGCATACAAAATGCTCTGCAGTTTTCTGCTTCATAGGTCAGACACTGGTTTATGTTGTTTCTGTGGCTATGCTCACTCCCATCAAAATTTTTGCAAATTTGTATAAGAATTTGCTTGCATCATTTGACACATCTGGATGAGAGATGTAGACCCTCAACTGGAATAAATATTGAAGCATATGCCATGTAACAGTTTCTGAGGGTCATATGCAAGAGCTCATTTACTGTAGATTTCCAATGTATGCTTAAATAAAACCCAAGACATGAGAGGATATTATGGCTAGCGGGCTGTGCGTAATGTCTTGGAGAGTGATGTCATGCTCTGCTCTGCAGTAACTCTACATGAAATGCTTGTTTTTCTTTTTTCACAGATGTTATTCAGCATGATCATTTTGCTCCTGTTGTTTGTTGATTCATTTCCACAGCATTTCAACTGCTTTTTGTCATTTGCCCTAATGATAGATAATCCTCTGTGAAAGATTAAAAACAGGAGCTATTGGAAAGAAAAGATAAAAAGCAATCATGAGAAATGTCTTGACTTCACGAGACTGTTGGCTCATGATGATACCTTGTCAATGCCTTTATTCACTGTCTAATTGTACACACTGCAGATGCTTCATCCGCCTCTTCTGCTACGAGCATGGGAAGTCCTCGCAGTGCTTTTCCCACCTCTTCCACCTCAGCTTCAGAGCGGATCGCCGTGCATGAAAGCAGCACGCCGGGAGATGTTAGCAGTCGAAGAAAAGCAGAGGTTCTGGCTGCAGAAAACAAGCTTTCCGGTCGAGAAAAAGGTGGGCAGCAGACCCAGCAGCAACACCAGATGACACCCTCCAAACGGCCTGTCCTCAACATCTCGCCTCCACCCGAGGACCTCTTCGATGACAGCCATATGTCCTGCCAGGATGAGCTGCTTCTCGACTCGGAGCAGAGTAACAGCATCTGGATGGAAAACTCGGTGTCCAACTTCAGCATTGTGAGCTCCAGCTCCTACAATGACAACACTGAAGTTCCCCGTAAGGCCCGTAAGTGCACCCCGCGACAGAAGCCTGGGCCAAAGCCAGTCCCTGCTGAAGAAGCCAGTATGGATGTCTTTGATGCAGATAGTGCCAAAGGTCCACACTTTGTGCTCTCGCAACTTGGCCCAGACAGCAAGAGCTGTTCCAAAGCAAGGTGAGTCATTTAGTGTACACTTTGGGAATTTGACATTCATAAAAACTTTGGTGCCTCTTTGTTGGAGATTGATGTGAACCAAAATACTGAATCCAATTAAAGGAATAGATCACTCAAAAATGAAAATCTGTCATTTACTCACCCTCATGCCTTTAGAAACATTTCCCAGCTAAGAACATTCTTAAAACGGTATTTCTGAAGGTCCTCTAAACATTGAAAACATTTTTTAAACGTTTTTTCTTAGTTATGTGAACATGGAGCCAGAGGCCTCGT
Organism: Spinibarbus caldwelli; assembly: GCA_039654775.1. Taxonomy (NCBI): domain Eukaryota; kingdom Metazoa; phylum Chordata; class Actinopteri; order Cypriniformes; family Cyprinidae; genus Spinibarbus; species Spinibarbus caldwelli. The sequence continues at coordinate 42,315,708 of CM077220.1, forward strand.
ATACACTAGTGCGTTTTTGTTTTAAAACGGCGTTTTAGAATGAAAAAGATCCACATCTACACTGGCGTTTCCGCAGCGTTTCAGAAACTATCTCCATCTACACTACACAACTGAAAACGCATGTCACATGACCATTCATGCAGGTACAACCATAGGTAGATGCCCTATTTTTTAGATGGCAGACGCGTCTGCGTGCTTCCCAATCTACCCATACATATCTATGGGTACAACAATGAGCAGAGCAAATGTGGGTAGCCACGCCATCGCTTTCAAAAGTCTCCGTTTTGGTTCGTTTACACTGAAACGCAACCCCGGCGTTTTCAGAAGTCTCAGTTTTCGACCTCGAAAACGCCGGAGTAGTGTAAACGATAGGCGTAACCGTAGCAAAAGTTATGCGTTTTAAAACGAAAACGCACTGGTGTAAATGGGGCCTTAGAGACAGCATTAAGGGAATGTTCCATTTTATAATTTTGCAATTATTATAGGAATGTTACATTTGAATGTTCTCAGAACCATCTGAAACTAAGTAATAACATTTAAAAATGTTAAAAGAATGTCTGATCCCACTTTATATTAAGTGGTCTTAACTACTATGTACTTACATTTAAATTAATAATTTGATACAATGCACTTATTGTGTACATGTTTTTACATTGTACTTGTTTTAAAAAATATGTGCATGTAATTACATCTGTAATTAATTTTTGTAATTACATATATAATTACACTGTTGAGTCTGACCCTTGCACCTTAACCCACCCTTAAACCTACCCATACCACCAAACCTGTCCCTAACCTTACCCGTATACCTCCTCAATAGCAGCAAAAGTATTTTGCAATACAATATGAACACAATAAGTACATTGCACTTATGTTTTGATATAAGTACATAGTAGTTAAGGCCACTTAATATAAAGTGGGACCGAATGTCCAAATAAAATGATTCAGAAAAATGTTCCATAAATGAAGTTCCCAACGCAGGTATGGGAGGAGCCTTATCATCCAGTCCTGTCAATCATTGCTATGACCGTATATGAGCAGCAGTCATTGCTCCATTCCAGCGATAATTCTTCCGGCATTCCTCCACCTTCCCTTCTCCTCCTCTTTTCCTCCACACTACCATTATAGGGAGGGTTCTTACTCTGAGTTTGAGCCAAGCTTCAGGTTTGAGCCTCCTTTGCGAACAGCAAGCCAAGTTTGTTTACTATTATCTGCCAGGGCTGAATGGGCAGGCGAACTCATGAAACAATGTTTAAATGATAGTTTTCTGCCAACGTTTTGAGAACATTATTAAAGACCAGATAAATTTTAATGAACTTTCTATTAACATTACTAAAAGAATGTTTGTTAATAACTTTGCTAAAGTTCCCATTAAGTTATGAAAATTTTATTTCTTAGTGTTCTATGAATGTTCAAAACACCCGTTTTTTTTTTTAAATGTTTACAAAACAAAATGTTCCCTGTTAGTTGGGTTCATGCAACTCTTTTCTAGAACATGAAAGTGAATGGCACAAATACGTCTCCAAGGTGTCTGTTAAAGAGCGCTTCATCTGGAAAGCATCTTCTGTGCACAAACAACTGATAAACATTATTAAAAAGTGAATTTTACATACATTCTAAATCATAAAATTCTTAAAGACGTGTTCCAGATGAAAACACACATAAAATAGACGTCTCTGAGATGTACATGTGGTGTCAGGGATGGTCAAGTTTTGCCTTTATGTTTCGAGAAAGTAAAAATCGGATTATATGACATGACTTTTTTAAAATTTGAATAGATTTTAAAACACTGGGTATTGTGCACCTTTGGCGACTTTGTAAATAGTTACAAAAACTGGGCTTCATGCACTAAATTTAACACTACTGAGGATCACACTGTGACAAAATTAAATAAAATTCGGCTCAAAATATATGTTTGAGGTCCTCCAACTGGATTAACTGGAATTTTCTGTAAAAATCTCTCAACTCCGACTTTTAGTAACTAACATCTTCTGTGACTAATTTGAGTAAAAATTATGTAGTGTTTTCCAGCCTTAAGTCAAACAGTTATTTGAATGACATGAGAGAGAGAGTTAATAGTGAAAGAAATTTTATTTCTGGAAAAATTAAAGGTTCATAAACTGCAATTAAAGTAGCTTTTAACTGATGTTCACCATCTTTGTTTCATAGCTCTGATGGACCACAAGCTTCTGGTGTTAAAGGTGGGATACTGTCTTGTCAGTATCCTCAGAAAAGTGAAGGGAAAGAACTGAAGATTGTGGTGCAGCCTGAGACTCAGCATAGAGCGCGTTACCTGACTGAAGGCAGCCGAGGGTCTGTGAAAGACCGAACACAGCAGGGTTTCCCTACTATCAAGGTGGGTCACACAGTTATTTAAACCAGAATAACCTACAGCAGGTTTTAGAAGAGTACTATTCATCCCTAGTAAAAAAGTAATATATTTAAAATACATTTATTTCATACTAAGTATAGTTCAAATCTATTAATATATTTACTAACATATCACTTGAGACTTACTGATATAAAAATGATAATTAAATTTTATTTGGAGTACTAGTGCACAATGCAAGTTTCTTTATATTAAACCTAAAATGTGTTTTAATATGACTATTGATGAGGATTCTATAATCTTTGAATATTATAGTCTTTAAATGCAAGAAATTTAAATTGCACCTAAAGCATACTTGCAATAGTTCCACTTAGCACAATAAAATATACTTCAGTACATTAAAGTGCATTAAAGTACAATATTAGCCGTTCAAATTTAGCAGACTTTAAGTATTCCAGTTTAGGATACCAAAAGTACAATTGCAGGGTATTTTTATTAAGTACATAATATGTAAATGTATTTTTAGTGTACTTAGAATGAAATAAATGTATTTCAAATACATTTTAGTATATTTATTTTTCACTAGGGATTTCTTTATGTGAAACCTTCCAGTGTGGAGTGTCTTATGGTTCTTAATTTTCACTATTGATAAAAGGATGCATGTTACTCTGTTAACCGCAAGTTTCTTGATCCTCGCAGCTTGAGGGTGTGAAGGATTCAGTGGTCCTGCAGATTTTTGTGGGCAATGATGCTGGACGTGTAAAGCCCCATGGCTTCTACCAGGCTTGCAGAGTTACAGGCCGTAACACAACCGCCTGTAGGGAAGTGGACATCGAAGGCACCACTGTCATCGAAGTGCCTCTGGATCCCAGCAACAATATGACTCTGGCGTATGTAACGACATGTCATCTTCGTAGAATTGCATCAGACTTTCAAGCTTTGCATTCAGAGGCTGTATTGATCAAATGTGGTGGAAGTATTGATATTGGCAATGACCAGCTGACATTCGGGTGTCTCTACAGTGTAGACTGCGTGGGGATCCTAAAGCTCAGGAATGCCGATGTGGAGGCCCGTATTGGGGTGGCTGGATCTAAGAAGAAGAGCACCCGTGCCAGACTGGTGTTTCGAGTCAACATCCCACGCTCGGATGGCTCTGTGCTCACGTTACAGACCTCGTCGTCTCCCATACTGTGCAGTGAGTGGCTTTGGGTTATTCATAGCATCTCCCTGCTGGCGAGCCCAGCTGGTGCTCTCATCACATAGGAGAGGTAGGGATTAGAAGGGGGGATAATGAATGTTTATATTATTAAGGCCATAGAGCCAAAAAAAAAGAATGAATCCCAGGCAGAACATCAGGTGTCTACTGAAGAGAGCTACTAGGTGTGTGGTGAATTGCACTACTTTGTTTTGAAATTGAGTTTCTGTGTCATCAGCAAGTAGAGGAGTATTTCAGGTTTATTGTAATTTAAGTTCTGCTGACACCATGTGTAGCATTTTGCTGATTAACGCAGGAAATTATTTTGATTGTGTTAATAAGGACAGAAAACACATTTGCGTTAGGATTCTAAAGGAAAAATGAAAATTTGATGAAAATTTACTCACCCTCTCAGGCCATCCAAGCCAAGATGTAGATGAGTTTGTTTCTTCATCTGAACAGATTTGGAGAAATGTAGCATTACATCACTTGCTCAGCAATGGATCCTCTGCAGTGAATGGGTGCCGTCAGAATGAGAGTCCAAACAGTTGAGAAAAGCATCACAATAATCCACAAGTAATCCACACCACTCCAGTCCGTCAATTAACATCTTGTGAAGTAAAAAGCTGCGTGTTTGTAAGAAACAAAACCATTAATACATTTTTAGCTTCAAACCGTTGTTTGCGGCTAAAGTATGAGTCCCCTATCCATAATATTGCCATAAAATAAATTTTCGTCTGAATCAGGGGAGAAATATGCACTGTTTACAAGTGAAAACTGTTCTAAACCAATATATTGGCGGATTTTGGTGGGGGTTGGATGTTTTCACTGGATGAAGGGTTATTATGGATATTTTGGCCCAAAATGATGGTTTAAAAAAAAAAAAAAAAAAAGTCATAATGATTAATTTCTTTCTTACAAACATGCAGCTTTTCACTTCACGAGACGTAAATTGATTAATTTGAGTACCATGGATTACTCGTGGATTATTGTTATGTTTTTGTCAGCTTTTTGGACACTCATTCTGACGGCACCCATTCACTGCAGAGGATCCATCAGTCCTAAAGATGTGGCACTCATGGTGTAAAATGCTGAAGAACAGTTAATACTAAAGTAAATAATGCAGACACAATACAACGTGTATGTTAACGATTAATTGCAATTAATTTGATTATCATGTAATTAATTTTTGATTCAGATTTTTATACTTTGAAGTTTATATTAATTCACTTATAATAAATGAAGCAATTGTACCACAGCATTAAATAGCAAAACTGCGAAGCTTGCCAACTTACCATACATTACCAGCATAATACCTATGTTCCTTCATGGTTTCCATGTGTGGATACAAAGCAAAAACAACCAGGTTTTTCACTAGTCACAAGCTGATTTGGCTGTATGGCTTTGTTGACCCGCACATAATGTCAGATGTGCGGAAACTAAATATTTAGTCATGGTCTGCTGCACAGAAACATTGATACCTGGCTGTGTATCCTAATGGTCGCTTTCTCTCTTTCTCCGATTGGTCCTGTTTTTATAGCCCAGCCTGCAGGAGTACCTGAGATTCTCAAGAAGAGTTTGCACAGCTGTTCGGTTAAAGGGGGGAGTGAAGTCTTTATTATTGGAAAAAACTTTCTCAAAGGAACCAAGGTCATATTTCAGGAGAATGCTTCAGGTATCTCTACATGTTAAAAAGTATCATGCCCTGTTCTGTGCAGATTTTCCTGCACTGTTTAACCTCTGCCTCTTTGACTGCAGCAGATGATAAATCCTGGAAGGCAGAGGCTGACATTGACATGGAGTTTTTCCATCAGGTAAGCCATAGCATCTGCTGCGTCTATTATTTGACTGTGTGGGCTGATCAAGCACTGCAAAAATAGAGGCAGCTTTGCACAGGTCACAGACATTGGTGTCCCCAATTGTTGTCTGACACGAATATGGAAAGAGCGGCAGATTAATGACCTACATAAACAAACAGTATGCAATACGATTTTTAGTTCTTTTTGATTAAGTATTTTGAATATATCTGCGTATGCAGTGACTTGCCCTAAAATGCCAGCAGTGATCTTTGTAATTTTCAGTGTTTTTTAATAGATTGAGTGCTGCCACAGCTAGCTCTATTATACTGATGCATAGGGTCCAAAATTTACACAAATGTATGTAAAAAGAGCTAAAAAACAGAGGAGTAAATAAACCTGGTTAGTATTTAAATTGCAACAAAATGCATGGTCTGACATCCCATTTGATTTGCAGGTGATTTGAGTGAATCGTATCAAATTGTCTGATAATCTTCTTTGAAGTCACAAAGTACACAAACCATTAAAGTGCCCCTATTATGGGTTATGAAAGGTTCATATTTTGGTTTTGGGAGTCCCCAACAACAGGCTGACATGCATGCAAGGTCAAAAAGCACTTTCATTGTCTTATAATATGCATTTATTTTTACCTTACTTGTGCAACAACTCCCAAACGATTCGCTCAAAGATTCATTTTTCCAAACCCCTCCTTTGCGTGACGCTAATCTGCGGTGATTGGTCCAATTGGTCGATTTTATTTCCATTTCATCATGCCTGTGATGCCTGATAAAGCAGCATTTGTCAAAGACTTTGCATTTGTGCGCGAAAATCAAGTTTTCCCAGGTCTGCGCGTGCATCAAGTGGACGGGCAATGTGCTAATGTTTCATGTTGACGTCAACATGAAACGGCTTGGGATTCGTTTTAAAAAACGACTCGTTTCAATGATTCAGAGTCAACTCTTTCTTTTGAGAGACAATAACTTTATACACGGTGCACTTTCAGATTTAAATCTTTGCAGGATGTTTTCATTCACTTAGAGCTATGTTACACACTGCATGAAAGGTAATTTTCAAAAATCCATAATAGGGGAACTTTAAATTGTATATATACCAGACACCAGTAATTGTTGCTCATTAATGATGTTATGAGAAAAATAGTCAGATTCAACTGTAATAAGTAAATAAATAAATAAACTGTGCAATTTTTCTATCTTTGACTTTTCCCCCTTTTAGAATCACCTTATTGTCAAAGTCCCTCCATATCAAAATCCAGCTATCACATCTCCTGTATCTGTTGGTATCTATGTTGTTACGAATGCTGGACGTTCCCATGATGTTCAACCATTTACATACACTCCAGAGCCAGGTCAGTTTAATCTCCACCGTAAACATGACACTTAATCACAACAGGTTTGCTAAAAAAGTGTTTCCCATCCCCATTCCTGGAGGCACACCAACAGTACACATTTTGGGTGTCTCCCTTATCTAACCCATCCATATCAGGACTTGGAGTCTCTACTAATGAAGAGTTTAATTGGGTGTGTTTCTTTTGGTAGAGTTTGAAAATGTATACTGTGGGTGTGTCTCCAGGAACAGGACTGGAAACCATTCATAAAAATCCCTGACCTAGAAACATGCTTTTTTACAGTTGTCGATTCTTCTGTGAAAAAGGAAGTCTTGCCTCCAATGACACCTTGTTGTTTTGAACAAATGAAAGGTGAGCAAACATCTACGTGTCTATTAGCATTACGTAATATTGCTCAATGACAGCCATGGTTATGTAAGTGTCACTGGCCCCTTGTCTTTTGTTTCATATAGTAATCGATACTGCCTTGATGACGCCAGTTTTACCTCTTGTTAAACAAGAAGAGGTCACTCCAATGGAGGTCACCAGTAACCCCTCGGCCTTCAAGGTTTGTATAAATCATGAGACAGAAACCATCACAATAAATCAGTCCCTATTTCCATATATTTTGATAAATGCCTATGTTTATCTTGTTTGCAACCCAGCAGACCTCTGAAGTTATCAATTCAGCCCAGCAAACCTTAGATATGAGTGCTGAGATCTCCACTAATAACTGCAAATTTTCCAGTCCGCTGGCACACCAAACAAGAGAACAGGATCAATCTCAGAGCTCTGTCTTTTCCAACAAAGAACCATTCAGCACCATCCAGGAACAGAATCTTGCACCCAATGGCTCTTTCCATGTGCCTAATAAATCTCTCCTCCAGCAAGGAGTTCAGCCATTCCTCTTGGAACACAGAGAGAGTCTTGGACAGGAGAGGACAGGCAACAGTGGCGGTTCAGTGGTGGGGCTCTCCCAGATTGATGACAACTCGCAGCAGCAGCTCTCACTTCTACCTCCAGATGAGGTGGCACAACTGGAGCAGGCTGTACGGCAGCTGCAAGCAAAGGGATTCTGCAACATCCATCTCCAGAGTGAGAATACACTGTCAAAACAAAGACACCATCAACTTCAACAGCAGCAGCAGCAAATCCAACAACAGCAGCAGCAAATCCAGCAGCAGCAACAGCAAATCCAGCAACAGCAGCAGCACATCCAGCAACAAGAGCAGCAAATCCATTTGCAGCAGCAGCAACACCAGCAGCAACAAGCTTTGGAGAACCTTCAACATCAGCTCTTTCAGCCCCAGGTTCAAATCCATTGTACTTCAGAGCAGCAGAGCTCTTCCCAAGGTATGGTTCAGAATGGAAGCTCTCTCTTCCAGCAAACCACATCACAACAACAGCAGCAGCAGCAGCAGCAGCAGCAGCAACAAGCATCCTTGTTTCAACAAGCAACTGGCTTTCTTCAGCAGCAGCCCAGTCATTCCTCGCCTTCTCTGTTTCACAACCCTACAGCCATGACCGAAGCCCAAAGCCCACAGGAGGCTCTTTTCCACACACAGAAGACCTCACCCAATCAGGATCAGGTCCAAGCTTCCCTTTTCCAAAGCAATCTCACGGTTCTCGGTGGGTCCAACATGTCAGCGGAAGCTCAGCCCTCTGCGACCAGTATGTTTCTTTCCCAAAATGCCGTACCAGGTCAACTTGCTGTTAACGCCGGCCAGCCACAGCAACTGGCCTTTCTCACTTCTATGCAGACATCTTCTCTCGAGGCACCATCTGTATTTCAGACTCCACCCCAACTGTCCCCCATTCAGCAAGGCACTCCGATGGATCAGCAACAATCACCACAGCGAGCCCAACCTGGCTCTATGTTTCAGAGCATCTCCCAATCACCAAGTAAACTCCCCCCTGGTCAGCAGCAGCAGGCTAGTCTACTCCTCGGATCCTTAAGTTCTCCAGTGACACAAGAGCAAACCTCCAACCTGCTATTCGGTGGCCAAGTCCAGATAGGATCGATGAACAACAGCAGCCTAGCTTCTCCAGAACAACAGAACACTTCCCTTCCCTTCTCTCAGGCCGGCATGGTTACAGTCAGGCAGCAGGAGTCGTCTGAACCCATGACATTTCAGGATCAGACTACTATGGTGGTCAACCAGTCCTCGAATAAGCCCATCTTCCAAGACCAGCAACCAATGCAGTTGGCACCAAGTTCTGGTACAGCCCCTTCACAGTCTGTAAACCTCTACATGGCCCAATCCAGCATGCAAGGGGGTATGGCTTCTCAAGAACCCTTTTTTGCACCACAAAGTGATGTAACCAGAATTCAGACTAGCACTTCCTCTCCAGTACAACAGCCTGGTCAACTCTTTCAGACCACAATGAGTGGAAGCCTCAACCAGCCCAACCAGAATCAGCAGCCAGACCTGTTCCTCTTTGAGATTCAGAACGGTTAGTCAATATTCTTGAACATACTTGCCTGTTTGACTCATTTTACTTGCCGTAACTCATTTTAATGTAAGGCTGGACGATATGGCCAAAAATTTATATCATCAAATATTTCTTTATTTCAGTCGATACAATATAATTCCGAGATCAATATGAACAATATAAAAAAAAGCCTCAGAAAAACTGCCAAGAATGCCCACAACGGATGTCTGTACAAACAAACTTATAAAAAATGAATTTGCCAAGTCTATGAAACCTCCTCCTACAAAAACTATAATACTTTAATTTATTTGCACCATTTTTATTTCTAATGTTAACCTTTTATTTGTATTTAGCCTTCATACAAACAAGAAATGTGAAATAACCATGAAATAAATGTACTGTAAAACTCAGACTCACTTCATATTAATATCTAGGGCTGCCCTTGACTAAAGATTTTTCGGCCCAACAAACCCAGTCCGCAACACACTGCACCACACCATAAATGACTGGTATTCTTCTTTACATTATAATTGGTCTTTCCTGGTTTATATGGCAAATAGTAAATAATTTTTAAGGATTTTTACAAGGGACAGTTTAATATCACTAAAGTTAAATACCAATATTATCAGTCCATATGACACAATGCTCTGGTATCATCTAGATGACTTGAATAGTGCAGAATGCGGACTGTTTTATGGTGCCTTTCTATTGGCCATGTACAGTATTTGTCCTTTTGCAGGAGCTTGACATCTATCATTTTAAGGAATAGAGTTGCAATTGTGGAAAAGAGTATACAAATTATTTGGATAATGAAAAATACAGTGAACAGTACTGTGAAATATGTAATGTTACAATTTAAAATCGCTGTGTTTTATGTTAATATATAGTAAAATAATTGATTGCTGTGATCAAAGCTGAATTTTCAGCATCATTACTCCAGTCTTCAGTGTCACATAATCCTTCAGAAATCATTATAATATGCTGATTTGCTGCTCAAGAAACATTTCTGATTATTATGAATGTTGAAAACAGTTGTGCTGCTTCATATTTTTGTGGAAAACGTGATACCATTCAGTCTTGGGTAAGATTAAAACATATAAATTAATATTTTTCTTCACTAAGGTTGCATTAAATTGATTTAAGTGACAGTAAAGATATTTACACATTACAAAGTACTTACATTTCAAATAAATGCTGTTCTTTAACTGAAAACCATTATACCAATAATAAAAACCATTGTTAATAATTGATCACTAATAATAATAAATAATAATTAAGCAGCAAATTAAGCAGCATTAAAATGATTTCTGAAGGGACACTGAAAACTGGAGTAATGATGATGAAAATTCAGCTTTGATCACAGAAATAAATTACATTTTAAAATATCCTAAATAGAAAACCACTATTTTAAGTGTAATATATCATAATATTATTGTTTTTACTGTATTTTTGATCAAATAAATTCAATCTTCTTTCAAATAAATAAATAAATAAATAGATAAATAAAAAGCCTTAATTATTTCAAACTTTTAACCACCAGTGTATATATAAAATAATGCATGTGAATTAATAAGCAAATTATATTTTTATTAGGCCTATAATATAAATCACTTTCCAATGCACAGCACTCGAAAACAAAAGTCTTCAGGTTTAAAATGTTCTAGAGTAAGATTAAGAATGATTTTGATAGATTTTAAACACTTTCTTAGACACGTGAAATCAAGGAGGAAAGCCTATATAGAGATATACATTAACTCTTATCTCATGTCTGCTGAAAACTGCTGTTATGTACATTGTGACGAATAACGTAAATGGCATTAAAATCTGAGAAATTTGAAAAGGTCAGTAGTCGTTTGCATTCCTGAAAATTAATGTCTGTCGATTATTTTTATTTTATTATTATTATTATTTTTTTTTTTTATCGTAACGGTTGGCAAATATTGCTGAATTGTCTCGTCATGTTTAGCTGCTTACATCTTACCTCAGAGTCAGCTCGCATTCAATCTCGCGCAGCTCAGTGTCCGTGAACAGTAAATCCTGCCTTCTACACTTTGATTGGCTATTTCAAACATGACATTGACGAGTGCTTTTGAGCCACTGCACTGAGCCAGAGCACGCTAAATTAATTAGAAATTTTTAATTGCGCAGGCCATTTGTCTGGGCCGATAGAAGTGTATACGTACATTTACTACAATTAATTTTTTATATATATATATATTTACGCAATGGGCCGGCCCACATTGTACAGTGGCCCACCGGGAAAACTCCCGGTGCTCCAGATGGCCAGTCCGCCACTGATTGTGAGTGCACACAAATAAACACATATTCAAAAGATGTATTACTCTTATCTGTATTATTTTATTTTAAGAGCAAGTGAGCGCAGCTGCACCTCCATCTGTCCTGCAGTGAACGCTACTGTTTAGCTTCCACTCTCCGCACAGACACTTAAACAGTGCACATTTCTCTAGGTTAACATTACACTGCGCGGCCATGTAAAGTTGCTAATACTTACATATTTCAGATGATAAGCCATATTTGATATTTGAGGTCGATGAATGATAGTCGAGCGTTTGGATGTCCTGCCCGAGGACTGTATTACCACATAGACCAGCTGTTAACAATCTGTCCATCACGAACTGCGTGACTTCGCCTGTGGATTTTTTTTCTTTCTGCGACTAAAAAAATTTTGATCGACTAACGGTTAGTCGACTATTAGGGGGCAGCCCTATTAATATCTTTAACTTTAAATTATAACATAGGCTGATTATTCTTATAGATTGAAACAAAAGTGCTTCAGCCAGGATAAAAAATATGAAAAGTGCTCAGAGTTGCCGCAGAAAAAAAAAAAGATTGAGCAACAACAAAAGCACATGTTGCTGGAGACGGACTTATTAAAAATGCTAATTGATTCTCTGCCAGCAGGAGGCGCTTTTTTAGCAGCAGAAACAGTGGTTTCCCTGGTAGCGGCTGTACACAAAGCAGAGCCCTGCTTTGTGTCCCAAATGGCACCCTAAACACTCGCGGTCTTCCTCTGAGTCCGCACTTTCGTGACGTAATGCCGCTTTGACTGTCGGGTAGAAGTCTGCTGCGAAGCTCGCCCCAGTGTGGCCTCGGCAGAAGTGCGGATCGAGGGCGCATAGCGGCCACAAAGGGGGCGCTCGTGAGCACCCTTCTGAACGTAAAAATGACGAATGGGACACCCTACGGTCTCGTGGACTTAACAGTAACAGTCAGTAAGACCGCAAGTGCACATGAAGTGTTCCATTTGGGACAGGGCCATGAACGCAACTTTATCAGATAAAATTAAAATGTCATCGAAACTTTTCTGAAGATAGTCGGTTCCCTTCAAAGACACATTCATGTAAAACACTCACACCACGTTTTGATTTTGTAATGTGCAGTGCTTATGTTTATTCAACAAAGTCAAACTGTCAAAGCCCTTTGGAAATGTCTTTGTGGCAGTTAGCGTTGATATTGTGGCGGGCCACCACACATAAATCAATGTATGTGAAACACTGGTAATGTATATTGAAATACTGGAAATGTCATATCACCATTATTGAGAAGAAATTATATCACAATATATATTGATATTGAATTATTGTCCAGCCCTATTCTAATGATTTCTTTCCTGCAGAGTGCCGTCAGCTGATGAACAGCCAAGGATCTACACTGTCTGACCAGATCATTGCCATCAATCAGTCTGGACAGAGTCAGCAAGAGAGCGAAGGGCAAATCCAGTCTTTACTTGGGCAGTCTATAACAGACCCTGGAACTGTGCAGACCACCTTGACAACCTCTCAGAACATGGAGAAGATTGACGACCTTCTGGTGAGCCTTCAGGAGCAAGGCAATAACATCTCCCACTCCTTCTAGGGCCTTCAAGGTGTGGCTGCCCAATCCATTCCATATATGATTGTAGATATTTCTTGCACGCAGATTGGATAGTTTGATATCCTCTATCTTGGATATTTGATGAATACATGATGTTAGAGATATTTTGCTAGACCCCTTAAAAGAAATAGACAGAGTCACCTGTTGAAAGATCTGGCAGAATCACAAGTCAATCAACTTCTGCTTTGATCTGCAATTCTCCAGAGAACCTTTTCTGAGGAACTTACAAAATGCAACCCATATGTTCCTGCTATAAAGACTGTCATTAGTTCCGCAGCAACCCCATCATAAATAAAGGCTTTGAGGCGTTTGAGATATATATTGAAGTTCCTTGAGTACACAGTAGGATATTTGAGGCACCTGGAAACCTAGAGATTCCCCAGAGGGTTTCGCTAGTGTGGCAGTCTGAAGAACTGAAACGCTGCCTCGAGTATCTCTTTATTTTTACAGTGACAGAAAGAGAAGATCAGGACACATGGGATGACTGCAGTTATGCCTGAACATGAGTTGTAGACACCCCACTTTCTCAGTGAGCCTCGGATAACGTTGTGATGTCTATTTTTAGCTGTTTAACTAAACATATAATCAAGAATGCTTGATAGAAGCAGTCTGCAGTGAGATTTTTATTTTCAACACTTTTTGTAAACAGTCGTTAATACCTTTCTGTCTCAGTACACTTGAGTATCTATAAGCTATTTTTCTTTTGTAAAAATATTTTATGCAGTCAAATGGGGAAAGAAAATATCTAAGTGAAAAAAATGTGTTTTGGCATTTTCCTCCTAGCACTTTATATATGTTTTCAGTGTGGTTAGTTACTCCTGACTCATTGACATTTCATCAAGATGTCTATCTCAAACCATGTTTACTGTATTAATAATTCTAATGTCTTTAATTTCTTTGGACTTCTATTTTAAACTAATCCATATAATACTATACCAATTAGAAATGTTCTTTACTGCTTTAAAAAAGCAGTTATCAGTAAACTGAAAAAAACAAATTGCTTCTGATATTTATGTTTGATTATGGTTTACATACGTAATTTCTTGCCATCTCATTTAGTTGGTGTCTGCTTTGTTTTGCATGTCTGAGTGTCCTATATACATGTGTATGTGTGACATTATTTTATGATAATACCTCTAAAAGTGTGTCATTTATTAAATTTATTCTTTTACTGATTCTAAAATATTGATAGTTTATGCTTATATCATTCTGTGGCATTGTGATGGGTTGGGTTATTTTATTTGCCAGTGTCTGGTACGCTGGAACAAGGCCGATTGTTTTTATTGGCAAATCAGAAGGGAGTGTCCAACCAGTATTATCGACAAGTTCTCTGAATATACTGGCATACAGTAAATACAAATGCTGAATATGCTGGGGAAGCAACCCTTTATCTTTTGTAGCGGAAGTTTTTATAGCCAATAAATAGCCATCACCGAAGACCATGTTTAACCTTTGATCTAAATTGGCCATTTTTGTGGCTCAGGTGGTTTGTATATTCGGCTATGAAGTGAGTTTGTTTTGAATGTAGAGAAACATTACGTGAGCTATATATTTAAAGCTCATGAATGTGTTCTAGTGTCAGACGCGATGTAAAGCTGCCAAACTAGTCTGTGCTCAGAATATTAGGCTGATGTGAAGTTAGTTGGCAGATTGTCTTCTTGTTAGCATCAGGATGAATATATACATTATGAGGGAGCTGTTCTCTGTAATGTCACAGAAATGGCTCAATTGAGCCTGCTATGGTATTAAATGTCAAATTTTTGACCATTTTCTTTGCTCAGAACCTTGGGTGATTTTTATGCCTACTTTTTAGTAGAGACTATTTTATCCTCTTCTTTGGAGAAGTTTTGCTTGAAGGGTGCTCTCATATATCTCTGCATGGGGAAGAACTGTGAACAGGAACTGGAAAAAGCATTCTCTTGTGATTTATTTTCGTCTCTGTACAATAATAATTGTTATTTTTTCCATAATTCTCAATATTTATGTGAATATTTACTTTTTCACCATACTTCTTTTTAGAAAGTATTTATTTTTGTCTCAAGAATTTTCAAAATTAGAATCAATGCCTAGATTTAAATTAAAATGCATAATTACGACATTTCATATATATATATTTGTTTATTTTTTCATATAGAATGTCATCTTTTAAAGAAAATAATCTGTGTAACCTATGTACTATTGTAACATCATGTTTAGGCTGCACAGACATTGTTGAGAGTCATCATCATGATGCACAGTGATTCAGTTGTACATTTCTGTTGTACTTTCACTATTGCAAAAGGATATCATGGTTCTCAACTCTGGATTTTTAGGGGATTTAATAACTGGCTGATCAGAACTAGACTTCCTATAACAATTTCATCAGTCTTTTGGGAAATAAAAGCCATGAAAACAAGCGTTGCCCCTAAAAATTCTATTTTGTATGATTCTTGGGACCAATTATTAATTATTTAGAGTTCAATTAAGAAATCTAAACATCTGTTTTGGGCGAAATAACTTTTATAAATTGAAAAAAAAAAAAAAAAATCAATAAAATGTAATAGGTAAAGTGTGCAAGTGCAATGTCTGTCCTTTGGTAGTCTTTTTCTTTAAAAATGATAAAAGCCACAGTTCAATATTGCAAATGAGGATTTGAATATCAAAAATTGTTTAATTTATTTGTATACTGAGACACATTCTTCCTACTCATCCCAGTCACAAAATCTATACTAAATAATATGCCTCTAAAATTAATTTAAAATTAATTTTTTATATTGGTTGACGTTGTAAATATACAGTAATTGGTAGTTGTGCCTTCTGATTTGTACTTAAAAGCAGATGATTTCCTGGCAATTGCCTGTTTTGACTGGTCATGAAACCAACATCCCTTTAAAATATGTTCCAATAAATATACATGTATGTATCACTTTAAATGTGACTAGATAATATGCAATATTATTTTACAATCTGTTTAATACAATATACGCTTCTGTTTAATTTTTGTGCAGCAGGCAATATATTGCTTTAAAGTTTAAACAGTTAAGCGGTTAGAACGACTGCAAGAAAAAAAAATACAGCTTTTTCATATTCAGTTTCACTTCTTTAATCCTTCAACAAAGAGGAACTTAAACTGTTATGGTTCTGTTGCTTATTAATATATGATAATTCCTAATGTGCCATAATGATGTGCACAGTGGGTATTATATCAGTCTTACGGCAATATACTTTTGTGTGTCCGTTTGCTCTAATGTGTTGTCAGGTTTGGAAAGTCTCTGTCGGATGTGATGATAAAATATATGAGCTACTTCTGACATATTTGTGACAATTTATTACAAAAATCATATATAAGTATTTTGCTTTTGTTGGGGCATTTTTACTCTTGCAGCTATTTTTTCTGTAAATGTGCTGCTATGTATCAATAAAAATAGGTTAACGAAAAATTACTCCAGGCTTGTTTTTTTTTTTTTGTTTTTTTTTTCTATCATGCAACAAAGTCATTTTAAAGTTAGGGTTAAACAACTATTTAACCAGTAATAATAGTTACAATGGTAATACTGTATTGTTTAGTTAGAGTTATTTCCTGTGTTTGCGATGAATGAAGAGAACTGCAGTTACGAGGTCACTGCTCTCAGCCTGACAAACAGACGAGATGAGAGAGATCACCTACGTTTTAAAACGTTTAACTGTGCATTTTGTATCAATCAAATAGATATTACGGATATTCAGAAAATATAGAAGCTGCCTTGTATATTGTGGATAACATATAGACAGGACTGTCGAAGTAAAGTTATTTAAAAATAAATGTGAGCACTAGGCCTACTTCAAAAGACAAAACTTTAAATTAGGTTCATGTGTAGGCATATTTTAATTCACAGAATTAAATAAATGCTAATAAATATATTAAACAGTTACATTCAAATTTTTAAGACAGTGGGAGGGTGAAATACTGAAAAAATTGAATGACCAGAACTGATGCAACATGACAGAAAATTTAAAAAAAAAATTGGGTAGAAGTGATGGCCCTTTAATCACACACACACACACACACACACACACACACACGTGTGTGTATGTGTGTCTGTGTGCGTATATTTAATTTAATTTTATAGTATTATGTATAAAACTAAATATTTATTATATATATATATATATATATATATTATATATATAAATATTTATAATAAATATATATATATATATATTTATATTTATATTTATATTTATATTTGTGTTCGTGTGTGCGTCTGTGCGCGTATATGTGATTTTATTTTATAGTATTATGTATAAAACTAAATTATTATATATATGTGTGTAATTTTTTATATTTTACAGTTTCACAGTTTAATCAACTATAATGTGCCATTCGTTTTATACTGTAAATAAACATTTCTGATTTTTTTTATACAAATATTTATTAAAATATATACAAATATTTATTAAAAATAAACTAAAAGTTAATGACTAGATAAAAGGAAATGATGCAACGCCAAGCTACGGTACTTTTACATTGAAAAGTGGTTGAGCGCGAGCGCGTTTGTTGCTGCGGCGCAGTGTGTGGCTTCACGGTCCGCGGCGGAGAAGATGGCAGACGGAGCTGTCGTGGATGGAGAGAAACTCAGCAAAAAGTACATGCATTTATAGCATTACAGCGCTTAAACTGATTCTGTACGAAATAACACTCAAGATGAGTTTGCATATGTGTATTATGTGGCTAATCGCGTCCGTCGTGATATATGAGATTGATGGGGAAAATGCATGTGAACAAGACTGACTCTTGATTCAGTTTCATCAGTTACAGTGTTCGTGACGATAATTATCTCTCTTCTGCACCCTCGAGAATAAGTCTTTTGATGTATGTAAATATGCAGAAGGTACAGGCGGTTACACTTAAGTAGTCCCAAATGACAACTTCATTGCCCTTAATTTCCGAGTCATTTCCGTGACCTTGTTAATTTTAAAGAAACGTTCAAAAATAAGATTCAGCGATTATTGTATGTTTGACAGCGTAGGCGTATCTTATTGTGGCTTTTCTGCTATTAAAGTAACTTATTTTTTGGGTATGTATTCGGTTCACTCTAAATGATTCACTATCGGTTCTCGGTTCATTACAAATCTGATGCAAGGTGAAGTACCTTGCTAGCATAACAGTTACTACTCTTTCAATTTCTGCAATATCTGTATATGCCTGTCACACAAGTGAATTACAGTATGCTTATGCTGTTCCGAATTCAGCGAAAGGACTGCTTTTATCTGTGAACCGATTAAAATGATTCATAGAATCGTTCCGACTCTAAAGAACGAATCATTCTGATTCAGTTGTGTTTGTTATGTCAGGACGCATTGTTGTTGAATGAGGAGCATAATTGTCCCCATTATTAAGTAAAAACAACAATGATACCAAAATATATTTATGATAGTGAATACTAATTCCAAAGTACCATAGCATCACCAGACAAAACCATCCGTAAAGTACGTTTTGCTAAAAAATTGTGCTTGCTTAAGGCTTCCACAGATAGATGTGCAACACCAATGCCTGTAGTGTTTCTAAGCATGGCGACTGATTTTCTTTCTTATTTGTCCTCAGTGAGCTGAAAAGGCGCATGAAAGCTGAGAAGAAAGCAGCTGAGAAGGAAGCCAAGGTCAGAGAACATCAGGAACCGAAGGAGACCAATGACAAGTCACAGCAAAATGCATATGGGGCCGATGAGGAAACCTTGGACCCAAATGTACGTTGAGTGTTGATTATAGAAGTCACATTTCTGGCACACAAATTCAGAATAAATTGTAACAGTTTCTTCTTACCTTTCTGTTTTCAATGCAGCAATACTTCAAGATTCGTTCACAAGCCATTCAAGCCTTGAAGGGAACAGCTGAAGACCCATACCCTCACAAATTCAACGTGGACTTGTCACTTTCAGAGTTCATCGAGCGATATAACAACCTTCAGCCAGGAGACCACTTGACTGATGTCGTCCTCAATTTATCAGGTAAATGTTTTCTGCTTGTATTTTAAGTAGTGCTGTCAAACGATTAATCACATCCAAAATAAAAGTTTTTGTTTACATAATATATGTATGTGAACTGTGTATATTTATTATGTATATATAAATACAAACACATACAGTATATATTTAGAAAATATTTACATGTATATACATTTATATTCTTATATTTTATATTATATATATATATATTTAATATATAAACATAACATATTTTTCTTAAATATATACATGCATGTGTTTGTATATATATATATATATATATATATATATATATATATATATATATATATATATATATATATATATATATATATATATATATATAATATACACAGTACACACACACACATATTATGTAAACAAAAACTTTTATTTTGGAAGCGATGAATCGCCATCGTTTGTCAGCACTAATTTTAAGTGATGCACAGAACTGAACTAAGCAAAACAAAACTGAAATTAAAGTCGAAAACTGAAAATTAAGTTTCATGTTAAATTTGGGTAACTGAACTAAGCGTACTAATCAACTTTTTAATTTTATAAGTAACACCATTTTGTTAATGAATGTTTAAACAGCAGCTATAATAAAAACGTGTTTACATTTAAATTTGCCTTAAACAATAAAGAAATAGCTAACAGGTTAAGTAAAAATATAATTAATATGTAATAGAGTGCATATATTTATCAAAATGCTCCTCTCTAGAGGCAATTTTTCTAGATAACTATCGAGTTTATGATGTAAATAGAAGGTTAGGTGAGATTTGACGTTTTATTGATGTCTTTCCATGGTTAAAACACTGAGCGATTACAAGAGACATGACAGTAAAGCGGAAGTTAGTGAAGAGGAAGTGATGACTGGTTTACGAGCACTGCGTGTTGCCGCTTGAATTGTGGCTACGGCGATCTGTCGTGACACATTTAAGAGCGTCAAAATGACATTTATTCATTTTGTGGTAAAATTGACAAAGCTGAGACTTAGTAAAGTAAAAAGTAACCAAGGAAAAGCTTATTGAAAGTCACTTGCGCTACAAATAAAGTTTAGTTGAGTTTTGCACATGCATCAACAGAAAACAGCACAGACTAAAAGAGAGATCTTGGGATTTAAGAATTGATATTGGTTCTTCAAAATGACGATTAAAATGATTAATCAATATCTTCAACCTGTTTCGGTCAGTGATTTTATAATTTTCATCCACTTAGAAATGTGATAAATTAACAAAAAGAGAATTTTCTTTTTTTTTTTTTGGTGTTTGACCTAGAACATACTTTTAAAGACAGTTTGATCCTTTTCTTATTTTGTACCTTTGCGTTTTGCTTGATTGAAAGGTCGTATCCATGCCAAGAGGGCTTCAGGTGCCAAGCTGCTGTTCTATGACCTGCGAGGAGAGGGAGTCAAGCTGCAGGTCATGGCCAACTCCAGGTCTGATCTGCTCTCTGCCCCATCACGTTTCAGTCATGTTTTTGTTTTATTGCAGTAACATAACCAGTTATTGGTTTGCTATTCTTAGGAACTACAAATCAGAAGAAGATTTTGTGCACATCAACAACAAATTAAGGCGTGGGGACATCATCGGGGTCCGGGGGAGCCCTGGCAAGACAAAGAAGGGCGAGCTGAGCATCATCCCGATCGAGATGACCCTGTTGTCTCCATGTCTTCATATGCTTCCCCACCTTCACTTTGGCCTGAAAGACAAGGTAAAGTTTAGTTGTTGAAACGCCTTGGAAACAACAACTTTCTTTTAGTTTTGTTCCTCATCAGCATTTTCTTTGACTCTTATTTACACTTTAGTGTCTGTGCAGAAGCACCGCAAAAACGTTGAACACAGCAATTGCTGCCAGTCCCTTGTGAAAAAGCAGTACACTTTAGCATACTTTAAAAACAGTTACTTATTATGGAAAAAATATACTTTACAAGAATATACTTTAGTGCAGATTAAATGTAATGTAATGTTTTTGAGCTCATAATTGCATTCTAGTTGCAATTAATTGAAAATGTTTTATAGTTTAAACGGTAACACTTTACAATAAGGGTACATGAATAATCATGTACTAATGCATAAATGAATACTTAATTCATCAAATACTAATGATCATTAAAGTTGTTAACTAATCATGAATTAATGAAGAACTATCCTTAACTACAACTGAAGTCATATGGATTCACGCATGAATAACAGCCGCCTTAATTACGTTAGTATATGTTTGATAGTTAATGCATTAATTAACGTTTGGGTAAACTAAATCAAACAGCCTTTTTAAGAAATAATAAGAAATACTCCGACTTTGAAATAAATGAAAAGAATTTAATATCATAATTTGAGCTTTTGACATCTTCAGCTTTATGATTGATCTTGTCTGTTTTGTGTTGTTCTCTTTCCCTTTAAACTCACCCTGCTGTGATGCATAAACAGCTGAATAAAAATAAAAACTCAACCTACAAAGAACATTTGTAGAACAATCCTAAAGAAATGCCCAAACCGGAAACAGTTCACTGTCCATCCAGATGCAGGCCGTGATGATACTGTACCTCCGCTGTATCTCCACACAACATCTTTTAACCGGGCTGAGTACTCACTGTGTTAGTACATGTGTGTTTGATAGTAAGTATAAAATAAATCATGAGCTGAGTTTAGTAGGTAGTTAACAATGAATTAATTATGATTGGGCCCCCTCAAGTAAAGTCATGTCAAAATAATGCATTAACAAACCATGAGTTGATGTTAGTGCATGGGTAGTTAATAATGTGTTAACTATTGTGGGCCCTCTCAAGTAAAGTCATGACAAAATAATGCATTAACAAGCCATGAGTTGATGTTAGTGCATGGGTAGTTAATAATGTGTTAACTATTGTGGGCCCTCTCAAGTAAAGTCATGACAAAATAATGCATTAACAAACCATGAGTTGATGTTAGTGCATGGGTAGTTAATAATGTGTTAACTATTGTGGGCCCTCTCAAGTAAAGTCATGACAAAATAATGCATTAACAAACCATGAGTTGATGTTAGTGCATGGGTAGTTAATAATGAGTTAACTATTGTGGGCCCTCAAGTAAAGTCATGTCAAAATAATGCATTAACAAGCCATGAGTTGATGTTAGTCCATGGGTAGTTAATAATGAGTTAACTATTGTGGGCCCTCTCAAGTAAAGTCATGTCAAAATTATGCATTAACAAGCCATGAGTTGATGTTAGTTTATGGGTAGTTAATAATGAGTTAACTATTGTGGGCCCTCAAGTAAAGTCATGTCAAAATAATGCATTAACAAGCCATGAGTTGATGTTAGTCCATGGGTAGTTAATAATGAGTTAACTATTGTGGGCCCTCTCAAGTAAAGTCATGTCAAAATTATGCATTAACAAGCCATGAGTTGATGTTAGTGCATGGGTAGTTAATAATGTGTTAACTATTGTGGGCCCTCTCAAGTAAAGTCATGACAAAATAATGCATTAACAAACCATGAGTTGATGTTAGTGCATGGGTAGTTAATAATGAGTTAACTATTGTGGGCCCTCAAGTAAAGTCATGTCAAAATAATGCATTAACAAGCCATGAGTTGATGTTAGTCCATGGGTAGTTAATAATGAGTTAACTATTGTGGGCCCTCTCAAGTAAAGTCATGTCAAAATTATGCATTAACAAGCCATGAGTTGATGTTAGTTTATGGGTAGTTAATAATGAGTTAACTATTGTGGGCCCTCAAGTAAAGTCATGTCAAAATAATGCATTAACAAGCCATGAGTTGATGTTAGTCCATGGGTAGTTAATAATGAGTTAACTATTGTGGGCCCTCTCAAGTAAAGTCATGTCAAAATTATGCATTAACAAGCCATGAGTTGATGTTAGTGCATGGGTAGTTAATAATGTGTTAACTATTGTGGGCCCTCTCAAGTAAAGTCATGACAAAATAATGCATTAACAAACCATGAGTTGATGTTAGTGCATGGGTAGTTAATAATGAGTTAACTATTGTGGGCCCTCAAGTAAAGTCATGTCAAAATAATGCATTAACAAGCCATGAGTTGATGTTAGTCCATGGGTAGTTAATAATGAGTTAACTATTGTGGGCCCTCTCAAGTAAAGTCATGTCAAAATTATGCATTAACAAGCCATGAGTTGATGTTAGTTTATGGGTAGTTAATAATGAGTTAACTATTGTGGGCCCTCAAGTAAAGTCATGTCAAAATAATGCATTAACAAGCCATGAGTTGATGTTAGTCCATGGGTAGTTAATAATGAGTTAACTATTGTGGGCCCTCTCAAGTAAAGTCATGTCAAAATTATGCATTAACAAGCCATGAGTTGATGTTAGTGCATGGGTAGTTAATAATGAGTTAACTATTGTGGGCCCTCAAGTAAAGTCATGTCAAAATAATGCATTAACAAGCCATGAGTTGATGTTAGTCCATGGGTAGTTAATAATGAGTTAACTATTGTGGGCCCTCTCAAGTAAAGTCATGTCAAAATTATGCATTAACAAGCCATGAGTTGATGTTAGTTTATGGGTAGTTAATAATGAGTTAACTATTGTGGGCCCTCTCAAGTA
Organism: Spinibarbus caldwelli; assembly: GCA_039654775.1. Classification (NCBI taxonomy): domain Eukaryota; kingdom Metazoa; phylum Chordata; class Actinopteri; order Cypriniformes; family Cyprinidae; genus Spinibarbus; species Spinibarbus caldwelli. The sequence continues at coordinate 42,339,225 of CM077220.1, forward strand.
AAGTCATGACAAAATAATGCATTAACAAATCATGAGTTGATGTTAGTTTATGGGTAGTTAATAATGTGTTTACTATTGTGGGCCCTCTCAAGTAAAGTCATGTCAAAATAATGCATTAACAAGCCATTAGTTGATGTTAGTGCATGGGTAGTTAATAATGTGTTAACTATTGTGGGCCCTCTCAAGTAAAGTCATGTCAAAATAATGCATTAACAAGCCATGAGTTAATGTTAGTGCATGGGTAGTTAATAATGAGTTCAGTATTATGGGCCCTCTCAAGTAAAGTCATGTCAAAATAATGCATTAACAAGCCATGAGTTAATGTTAATGCATGGGTAGTTAATAATGTGTTAACTATTGTGGGCCCTCTCAAGTAAAGTCATGTCAAAATAATGCATTAACAAGCCATGAGTTAATGTTAGTGCATGGGTAGTTAATAATGAGTTCAGTATTGTGGGCCCTCTCAAGTAAAGTCATGTCAAAATAATGCATTAACAAGCCATGAGTTAATGTTAATGCATGGGTAGTTAATAATGTGTTAACTATTGTGGGCCCTCTCAAGTAAAGTCATGACAAAATAATGCATTAACAAACCATGAGCTGATGTTAGTTTATGGGTAGTTTATAATGAGTTAACTATTGTGAGTTATTAAAAGAAGTAATTTTAAATCATGACAAAAGCATAAGACATGATTTAAAATGTACTTAAACTTTTAATTTTAAATTATTCCAATGTAAACTTTAGAAATGTACTAAGTTATGAAAGTGGCCTTTTATTTCATTAAAATTGTATTATCTGCAAGTATAGATTTGAAGTACACTACAAGTGCACATTTAAGCATGGGTCGCAGAAGCGGGGGGGCCGCCTGGGCCTGGGCCTGGGCCTGGGTTACTTTTGAGGTCTGGTACAAATATGACATGGGCTAGAAAAATATATAGGCTATAAGGCTCATATATATGCACATTTAATCATTAATATTATATAATAATTTATAGTTATATTATGTAATAATTATATCATATAAAAGTTTATAGTCCTGATATAGACTCTGATGTTGCGGGAGCCGCGATCAAAATGGGTCTGGGAAAGTAATGATACACTGCAAATAATGATTGTATATGTTACATTATGCCAGTAGGTGGCGAACAGTGACTGTTAAATGTATTTGATGTCTCAATCATCCATTCAAGAGATTCAAAATGAAATAAGTCATTTATTTCAAATGATTTTTTACATAATTAGGCTAATTTGTTTAAATTAATAAACATTTTTAAATAGACTCACTCATCTATAACATTAATAAACATTTTGCCAGAATTTTTTAAATGACATATTTTGTTTGGTTGTCTGTTTTGTTTTCAGAATCGTTGGAGAATTATAGCTTAAAAATACATAGGCTAGATGTGACATCTAACTAATACCATTAGTGCTGTTAATATTAAAATTAGTTCTTCAGCCCTCCCCCGGGTCCCCCCTCCTTTTGGTTCGTTCCGCGATCCTTGACATTAAGTACACTTTTCATAGAGAATTTGCATGATATTTACAAAAGCAGTCAATATATAATATTTAGTATTTTTATGAATGGTGCTTATTGCTCTATGCAACATTGACTTACACACAGAGCTTTAGCATTTACAGATTGTAACAGTTGTCAGTAGATGCCTCAGTGCCCATTAATGAATTTATCTGATGTGTTATCCAATGTAGTCAAGTTATTCTTCATTCATAATGTTGCATGTACCAATCTACATGAGAAACTTTCTCATTGTTCCTTCAGGAAACCAGGTTCCGACAGCGTTATCTGGACCTGATTCTTAACGACTTTGTGAGACAGAAGTTTGTTACCCGCACCAAGATTATCACCTATCTCCGCAGCTTTCTTGACCAGCTTGGGTTTCTTGAGGTAGGGATGTTGGTTTCTGCAAAGAAAAGCAGTGCACATTTAGGTTATCTGCTGAGAGGTTCTTCAAGTTTTAATGGTTGCCATTTGTGAATGTGTTTTACAGATCGAAACACCAATGATGAACCTGATACCTGGTGGTGCTGTAGCAAAACCATTTATTACCCACCACAATGAGCTCAATATGAAACTCTACATGAGAATTGCTCCTGAGCTTTACCATAAGGTAAATGTGTCACTGCAGTAGTGGTTCAGGATTGAAATTTTTGAGTTAAATTGCATAATATCTAACCTATATCAACGTTTCAGATGTTGGTAGTCGGAGGAATCGACCGTGTGTATGAGATTGGGCGTCAGTTCCGTAATGAAGGCATTGATCTCACCCACAACCCAGAGTTCACCACATGCGAGTTTTACATGGCTTACGCCGACTATCATGACCTGATGGAAATCACAGAGAAGCTGCTCTCAGGTTTGTTAAACCCTTGCTGTACCTTGTTCTGCTCATTTCCTGCTCTGGAATGTCTGAAACTTCACAAGAAAATATGCAATACACATAAGCTCGTTAAGAAACTGGAATAATGAAGTAGAGTCGAAACAATTTAGTTTCTTACTTCTCATTCCTAGGGCTTCTTAAAGCAAATGAAAATGTAAAATTCTGGCATAATTTACAATGTTTTCAGGAGAATAAGTTGCATACAGTCAAAATTGCATTGAGGACAAAAAAAAAAACTCATCAGTTGTCACAGTATATAAGCAACATTATTACATCCATAATGTAAAATACAGGTAAATAAAAGACAAAATGTATAGACATTATAAACATGCATTTTAGTTTCCCTCACTCCACAACAAATTATTTGGAGCAGAACAAACTAATTATAGTGGCATTCATTGTAAACAACATTTATTATAAACTCCAAGCATAAACTAATTTGTTTAAAGTGAAACTAAAATTACCAGAGTGTGGGAAATGCGGCAAATAAACTTGATTCCCCGTATCTCTGCCATTCGGCACAAATCCAGATGTGCACTTTGTGCATGCTTTGGGTGTTTGAAATTAATTGATGCAGTAATTGATACATGAGAACCCATAAGAATTACATTCTTCAAAACACTGTTTTTATATTCTCTCTTTATTTTTGTGCATCCATTGAAAGGCCACATAACCAACATTTTCAAGCTTCAAAAATTTAATCAAGACATTGTAAAAGTAATCCATTCATATTCACTTTTACTATTTCTTTGAACTTTTTGAAGCACCAAAGTTTTGGTTGAGGGACAGAAATCTCTCAGGTTTAACTAAAAATATCTTCATTTGTCTTCTGAAAAGCACCGTCTTAAAGGTTGGAACGACATGAGGGATCTAATGACAGAATATTCATTTTTGAATAAACTAAACTTTTAACATGCTATTTTGACATTAACAGTAATTTGCACAACCATGATTTTTTTTTTTTTTTTTTTTTTTTTAATCTGTAAGTACTTAAAATTATGTGTTTGAAAACACCAAGTGAAGTTTCTTTGTTGCTTTGAAAGGAATGGTGAAGCACATTACCGGAGGTTATAAGGTGGCGTATCATCCTGATGGTCCAGAGGGACAAGCCTATGAAATAGACTTCACTCCTCCCTTCAAACGGATCAGCATGACTCAAGACCTGGAGAAGGAATTGGGGGTGAAGTTTCCAGCTCCTGACACCTATGACAGTGATGGTAAGGGTTACAGTCCATAAACCAAGCACAGAGAAGATCTGTTGAACCACTTGGTTTTTACAAAGTACAAGTAGTACCAGTTACAAATTAATTGACATATCCTAACATAGGTGCTGGGGCTTTACTCTATTTGTTAGAATGATTAAATCTCATAATTTATGTATTTTTTTACAGAAACGCGCAAGTTCTTAGATGACCTTTGTGTTCAGAAAGAAGTTGAATGCCCTCCTCCCAGGACAACTGCCCGTCTTCTGGATAAGGTATGAAGTACTGGACAAAAACGGACACTGTAATGACCGGTTAAACCAGTCGCAATGAAAAAAGTGCACACTCATTAGTACAGAAATCTGCATCAAGTGCAAAAAGATGGTCTTCGAGGTGTTTTTTTTTTTTTTTTTTTTTTAATTCATCCGTGAATAGTTGTTTTTTTTTTTTTAAGACGTTCTTAAAAAATGTTTGAGAACATCCTTAAAAAATTTAGAATTGCACTTTGGAACATTCCTTTGAAAATTCTTCTCATTAAATGACTTCTTTCTTGAGATTTTCATGAATCCTGCCCCAGAAGCCTAACTTTGGCCTTTTTAAATGGCAGATACTTGTTTGGCCACACAAAGCACACTAACAGACCAGTTCAATTATATGCGATACTTGTTTCTGACTCTCAAAAATATGCACTCAAGACACTTTTTTTTTTTTTTTTTTTTATACAAATGATTCTTTTCATGTTCTTTGTGTTCATCATCGTACACACATTTTAAACTCATTTTGGCACATTATTGTTGATAGTTGGTGGGAGACTTCCTGGAGGTGAAGTGCATCAATCCAACTTTCATCTGTGATCATCCACAGATCATGAGTCCTCTTGCAAAATGGTATGTGCCTAACTTCCATTTATGACTTTTCACTGTAGTGTATGGTTAAATCACAAATGATCTAAAACTTTCAACTGATGTATATACTGATGTCTCCACCCCAGGCACAGATCACAGAAAGGTCTAACTGAGCGATTTGAACTGTTTGTGATGAAGAAGGAGATCTGCAACGCCTACACAGAGTTGAATGATCCCATCAGACAACGAGAACTGTTTGAGCAGCAGGCTAAGGTGAAGATAACCTATTGAATACATAATTTCCTGTGTTAATCTTGCACAAATGTGATTTTCAGGGGACTATCTTAGTTTTCAAATTTTGTCCAAAGAAACAAACTTTTGCTGCTGGTCCTATGAAGCAAAAATTCTAGAGAATGGAATAAATTGATCAAAAGTGAGAGTAAAGACTTCTACATTGTTACAAAAAAAACAAACAAATCTATTTTAAATTAATCCTGCTCTTTTGAACTTTCTATTCATTAAAGAATCCTGAAAAGAAAAATGCATCAGTTTCCTCAAAAATATTAAGCAGAAAAACAATTTTAAACATTGACGATAAGAAATCATGTGGATGTCACATAAAAGATCATGTGACAATGCAAACCAGAATAATGATGCTGAAAATTCAGCTTTGCATCACAGGAATAAATTATATTATTAAAAAAAACAACAACAACTAAAAACAAATACTATAAATGATAATTCAATTTTGCCATATTACTCTTTTCACTGTATTTTTGGTCAAATTAATTAATAAGCACAAGAGATATCTTTTAATAACATCTTTCTTTGATTGGTTAGTAAAAATGGCTATAATGAGCTTGTCTCACCATACCTGGCTTTTTCTTTACCAAGAAAGTATCCTCTATTTGAATGAATGTTCTATCTGTGTCCACAGGCCAAGGCAGAGGGTGACGATGAGGCGATGTTTATCGACGAGACCTTCTGCACTGCCTTAGAGTACGGCCTTCCACCCACGGCAGGATGGGGCATGGGCATCGACCGCCTCACCATGTTCCTCACAGACTCCAACAACATCAAGGTACGACCCACCATGGCCCCTTTTTTCAGACTATAAAAAAAATTTGTGAACCACTTATATTATTAATAAAACAATGGACATTTTGTCCCTGTAAATAAACTGATCAAATCTCATTCTGCAAATACTTAAAACTGCTTCTGACATGACTTGATGCGCTCTACTTTAGGAGGTGCTTCTCTTCCCGGCCATGAAACCTGAAGACAATAAACCACCTGCAGAGGGCACATCAGTGTAACGCTGTGACCGACTTCATATGAGTGAAACACCACACCTGCGGATTTCGTCCATCTCTGGATTTCTTGATTCAGTCTGAACTGTCCAAGTTATTGTCACTTTTGAGGGTTATAGCCTAAATATTTAAGACCTATGCACTGTCCATACTGAAGGGAAAGTTGTCAATTTCCTGCATTTTTGTGGCCTGGGGTGATTAAACATTTTTCATGATCTTCTGTCCAACTGTGTTTTTTTTAACAGGCTTAATTCAGTTGAATTACATTAAATAATGACTTGGACAAGCCAAATGGTTTGTGGGTTTTGTTTCCATATTGCATCTAATCCTCTGTTTTCTCTCCTTTTGTTTCAAATAAGAGACATTCCCTTGCAAAAAAAATTAAAGCAGTCTTGTAAATGACAGTAAATTAATGGTAGTTGTCATAATGGGTAAGTTTTATTTTGCAGTTTTAAGAACTCTAAATTTCTTACCACAAGTGACCCTAAAAATTGTGTAATTGTGTTAGGAAAATTTATAAATTTTACACTATTTTATAGAGAGAATGCAAAAGGTTTGATAGATGTTAAACATTTACATAAAACATTAGACTGAACTATTGTGAAGCTTATGTTTGTCAAATGTTACTGCAACAAGGTTATTGTGATTAATTACACCTGTTGTTATTCTGCTATGACACTGTGAACTTAAAAAATCACTAGGTAATTGAAAGTAATTGGTAAAATGTTTAAGTTTGTTTAATTGCAGGCACAATCAATCTAGCCTTCTTAAACTTTATTCAGACTGGCAGTCTTATTCGTTTGGAATCGGATCATGTTTAGCAAGTGTGAATGGTAAAAATCACACGAAATACGTCTCGAGCTACATGCATAAGTGGTTTGAAACCTTGTTTGTCATTATGATAACTATTAGTCATAATTAAAGTCCGTAGCCTATGTGAAGAAACTTACTTTGTATTTCCATAGCTCTCAAAACCAAGGGATTTATACTCCTTGTGCTACACGCATCCTTTTGCTTTCATCATGCTTGGACTTTGTATAACAGGTCATATTGTCTGTGCCAGTGTTCTTTTCGTTATCGATATCTTTATTCTCAGTCAAAGTTATCAGCACCGCGAGGTTCAGCGGGAGCGCGCTTCTCGCCTCTCTCGCGCGGTCAAGCGCATCAGGCTGTTATTTCATGACTGAAGCCCAGAGTCGGTGAAGATGGCGATGCGTGCGGCGCTCCGATGCTTTTCGGCAACATTGCCCCTGCTCACGAGACCTGCACATATCTGGACGTGCCAAAATTCGCTAAGACCAAACGTTTTAAGGACGCTTTACACGAGCTCGCGGCTCTCGGGAGGTAAAAACTTTACAGAACTCCACGGCTCCTCCGTTTCACATCTCACATTTACCTTTGCTGCAAGAACTGCAGCCATTCCTGTTTGCATTTTGCTCTTTTTAAGAGCTTTAGTCTTCTAAATGCTGAGGTTTGCTTATCAGCTGAATTTGTATTGGGATTTAACGTTTGTTACTTTGTTTCGTTTGTTACGCCATGAGGGTCCGCAGGCGTTTTGTGCGTTCCATTGATTTATTCGCAGAAAGTTACTTGGCGGATTCGAATTCGAATCTTCAGTTTAAATGACCTTTTTATTTTTGGAACTGTTACATATCTTTAAGTGTTAAAAGTGCACAATGTTCAGGTCAGTGTAATTTTTGCTGACGCTTTCATCGGATCAAACTCGCCACGCTTGACTAATTTTCTCGGTTCAGTATTATCATGTGGCTCTAATTATTTTGAGATCTTAAATTTAAAGCTAATTAAAGTTAAGACCGTGCTGCATCTTGTGCCCATGAAGTTGGACCAGAGGCCCCTGACTCTACGCATGACCTCGCTTAAATCTGTCATTCACGAAATCTATGAAATTAGACTGATGCATCACCTTCATTAGGTTTTCTCAGATGCCTCAAGATCAAAAATAACAACAGGGGTGTCTTGCATAAAGCCCAGCCATGCTTCAGCATTCAGCCCTGCTCACAATCTGGTTTAAACCTGTATTGTTTCTGCATGGGCTGATGCTAGAATCCGAGTCAGTTGAGGCATTGCCCCTCTGGGTGTCCTCGGTTGATGGTGTTCATTGGTTTGCCAGACTGCTCTCCTAAGAATTATGGTGTTAATTTTATACAAATTTCATATTAAGAACAGTCAATGGTTTTCTTTCTGAATCAGGTCTTGGGAAATGGAGGCATCCTGATATATTTTAATCATACTAGTTTAATTTGATTCTAATTTTGTGGGTTTGTTGTACAGAAACCTACAAATGGGTGTTTGAGAAACCTGTTTGAAAGCCGGTTGTTATTTTGCAATTATCTGGCACAGAAAGTTCACCCTTTGGCATGCCTTAACCTGACCTTTTACAGTTGCTTCCACCCTCAGTGACTGCATCATGTTCAGTACAGTCATTTAAAAGATTAAGTAGAATAATTCCAAAAACCTTTAGTGACCTGGAAAGACCGACCGGGAAATTGATGCATCATTAACTTTATGGAGATTGAATGGTCAAACTATCATCAGCATAAGTTAATATTTATGCAAAAAAAAAAAAAAATGTCCTTGAAGGAAAACTCACATTTAAATGAGTAGTTCTTTCAAACCAAAATAATGTAAATGGTACCAAAATAGGCTAAATTCTTATGTCATTCCAAACCAAAAGTTTTTTTTTTTTCTTCATGACATGAGAATACTGTGGTTATTCTTACTTTTGCTAAATAAGTTAAAGCTATATAGAAATGTTTAAATTAAAACTGAAAATATAAAAATAAAAGCTTTTTCAAAATATTTAATAGTATACTAAAATAACACTATGTGAGAGAGTAATTGACAGCACTTTTTTTTTTTTTTTTTTTTTTTTTTTTTTTTGATGTATTACTTTTAATGAATGGTTCTGTTTATCTTGATCTTATTATTGTATTTATTCTCTTGTGTTTTTTTTCCAGCTCTGAAGTTTACAGACAAACACGAGTGGGTGCGAGTGGAAGGGAGTGTGGGCACGGTTGGCATCAGCAACTTTGCTCAGGTGTTCTCCTCTTTAGAAAGAAATAAATGTTTATAGATGGTGTCAATTTAGTTTAAATTTTTTTTTATACTTTTTACTACTTATTCTGTGAAGGGAAAAAACATAATTCTCAGGAAAAAAGTCTGAATTGTGAGATGTAAATTTGGAATTGCCTGAGAAAGTCATTTACGAATTCTTAAAAAAAAAAAAAAGACTGAACTGTGAGATAAAATGGCACAATTACCTTTTTTTTTAGTTTTTGTCTCTTGGCAGAAACAAGCTTCCATATATGCACCTTAAAGTCAACTTGAAATAAGTCACAACCAGTTTTACTTCAATAATATGATGCGTTTCCAAATAAAATGAAATATTCAATGAGAAGAAGGGGAGGTGTTGAAACAATCACTTTTGTCTTTTTTTGGTCCCAAATTAAAATGGGGTCCATTTTAATTTGATGTTGACTTTAAAAGTTATGTTGTTATTGCCAGAGGCGGACAAAGTACACAACTCCATTACTTGAGTGAAAGTACAGATACTGCTGATCAAATATTACTCCATTACAAGTAAAGGTTGTAAAGACCGATTTTTACTTAAGTAAAAGTACAGAAGTACCAAAAGTAAATTTCCTTTTTTATGTCAATGCACTGTTTTGAAGCACCTGTCCTCTGAAGCAACTTACAATACGTTACACCTACTGAATACACTGACTAGCTTGTAGTATCTTTGGAATAAAGAGCTTTTAGAATTTTAAAAACCTATGGGGAAAAAAAATAAAAAAATAAAATTATTTAACACCCCTACCCACTCCCACAAAAGCAGGATGGTAGTGATCTCACACAGCTCTGACAGTGTGTGCACACATCTATGTGTAGCCATTCATCCACATTTAAACAGAGTGGACAGTGAAATCCTGTAAATACAAAAAAAAATATCAAACCTGCTTTAAAACCCAGCAACACAACTGTAGCTGTATAACTTTACAACAGCAACACTGCTTTAACAAAAAAGCAAAACAGCAAGACTTATTTGACATCAAAACAAAAATTTTAAAAATGCCGTCTAATTGCTCTCGTGGTACTTTGATGTCACACACAGAGCGGTCTGTGCACTGCTGCTTCAAGTCCAACACCTATTGTGTTTTATTAGGAGACACAACAGTTCTGCTGTGGCTTTATAGGTAATATTTTAACGTACACAATTTAGCAAAATCAGACAATATTGTGCCTAATATATACCACATTAACTTTTTATTATTGAATTGTTGTAAATATCACATTTGCAACTGGTCAGTTTTCACAGAAATGCTGGGAAATCACTTCATGTAGCCCTACAAGAGTGATTACTGATACACTGTCTGAAAAAAAGAAAGTCACAAAAAATCACCCACTGACTTTCAAAGCAGCTACATAGTAATAACTTTCTACTTCGAGGAGCTTGATAGAAATGTAGTGGAGTGAAAAGTACAATATTTGTCTTTCAAATGTAGTGAATTTAAAGTCATAAGTTTCCAGAAAAAATAATACTTGAGTAAAGTACAGATACTTAAAAAGTGTACTTAAGTACAATGCTCGAGTAAATGTACTTAGTTACTCTGTCCGTTATTGCAATATTTTCTTTTTATGCAGTTTTCAAGTTTAGTTTAGAATGATCTTCCTTGTTAATAGATGTTTTTCATTTTCTGCGTTCAATCACCATAGGAGGCGTTAGGTGATGTGGTATACTGTGGGCTTCCAGAAGTGGGAACAAAGCTTGAACAAATGGGTGAGAAGAATCTGAAATCCCCATCTTATGCCTTTTCCCTGCTATAGCACAGACAACATGACATGTATTTCTTTTTCAGAGGAGTTTGGTGCTTTAGAAAGTGTCAAAGCTGCTAGTGAGTTGTATTCTCCACTGACTGGAGAGGTGACCGAAATCAACACAAATCTGGCAGATAACCCGGGACTAGTAAATAAAGCCTGCTATGAAGAGGGTGAGTGCAGCTGTTTGTCTCTTATTAAACTGAAATCACACAATACTGTACGTGGATGTGTAATATACTAACATTCCTTTCTCCCTCCTCAAGGATGGCTAATTAAGATGACCATAGAGAAACCTGCAGAACTTGATGAACTCATGGATGAAGCATCTTATGAAAAATTCATCAAATCCCTTGATTCATAAAGGTGTTCAGACCTTCGTTATTTGTTATTATCGATCATTCAGAGCCTTTAAGGATTCCTAATGGCTACTTTAGGATGCCGGTGGTAGAATTAGTACTAATACAGTTCTTTGAAATCTATTTATTTTGATTTTGTAATTTTCTTTTCCACCAAAATAATCTTTTGTAATGTGCTAGTTTAACAAACTCGTGTATTTTGGAGTCAAAAGCCAAATATTTCAAGGGCTTTTGGATACAGTTTGAGGTGCTTTACATGAACTCAAACAAAGAGAGGGCTGGTTCTGCTGATTGTCTTAAATAGTATATTTGTCAATATAACGTGTGACATTGACGTAACATGACATGCAATAAAAAGGAAAATGTAACATTGTGAGCCAGTTTGCGTCTGTTCTGCTGCAGCGTTCTGGTGTGTTCAAATTTTACCCTTTCAGATTTTCAAATTGTGTTATGACACCAATAACGTATTGTTCTTATAACTTAAAGCATTTAATAAATGATGAGTTTAACACATGAATGTGAAGCATTGCTTCTGATGTACAAATGCTTCCATTACAAAAAATAGCTACAAAATTTGAGCTTGGTAAGATTCTTTGTTTTTGAAGTTAGTCTCTAATGCTCACCAAGGCTGCATTTATTTTAAATGACAAATACAGTAAAACAGTAATATTGTGAAACATTATTACAATTTAAAATCTCTTTTCTATGTTGATATTTTAAAATGTAATTTATTCCTATGATGCAAAGCTGAATTTTCAGTATCATTACTCCAGTCTTCAGTGTCACATGATCCTTCAGAAATCATTCTAATATACTGATTTGCTGCTCAAGAAATATTTATTATTATTATGATACATTGATTTATGACATTTTTCTGGATTCTTTGATGAATAGATAGTTCGAAAGAACAGCAATTCGTTTAAAATAGAACTCTTTTGAAACTAATATTTTTATTGTAATTTTATCAGTTGAATGCCTTTGCCAAATAAAAGTATAAAATAAATACATCTAACCCCATTTTGAACAGTGGTGTACATTATCAAGAAATGCACCACTGTTTGTTTCAGATTTTTTTGTTTGCAAGCAAATTGCACAAATATAATGTGAGGCATTTATTTCTTTTTGTACTGTACTGTTTGTTTTAAGAGCTAGTTCTCTCTCTCTCCATGCTGAGATTGGTTTAGAGAAAAAAAGGGCACCTCCCAGCCCAGCACACCTTGACCTTTGCCCTGAGATTAAACGATTGATGAGTTTCTGTGTTTCAGAGATCAATGATTAATGAAGGGTGATCATAGTATCTTTTTCTGCCTGAAAAAAAAACTGAAACCTGTGTAAAAGAATTCACAGCAGATTCCTTTGACACCTTTCTTTGCATTTGTTAGGAAACACTAACTCCTTGGCCACAAGGACATTCATTTAAATGTTTATAATGTTAACTTGTTTTGTAAAGTTTTAAAACTGTGAGTAGTAGTTATCTATTCTAAGGTTTTATGTAATGAGATTCAACCAGCAGATCAAATATGGCTGATCTTATCTTGAACTTATGTGATGCGTGTAAAAGGCAAATAGATGTATAATTATATAAGCCTTTGTTTTACCATACAAGTTTACCAATATTACGCAAGAATGACCACACATGCCTTTAGGATTTCACATATGAATATGTGCTTTTGGTTAAAACTCATGTAGAAAGCACTCTACATACAGTATAAATCTGTCAAAATAAGAAAGAACCAATGCTCCTCTAACAGGCTTTTCATTTAGGGAACTGTTCTTTAGGATGCAAAGCAATGCTTACTCCAGATATACCACGTTTTCTATGTAAGGACGCCTTATAACGCCCCCTAATGATCGATTTTAAATAATTCTCTTATTAGACTACAGACAACTGTGTTTCGAGAGTTTTTAAGTTTCCCAAATCCCATAGAAATATTAGAGAATTTCAAACACGTCAGTGGAATAAAATATACAGCTTTCTAGTTACGCTCACTTCTAAAGTAAGGCCTATTTAGAACAGATTTGACAAAAATTCTAAAATTCCGTGTATGCAAATATTATTTTTCTTTTTTATACATTGATAAACGTTTTCTTTATGTTCAAAAATAATGTTATTAAATTAATGCAATGTAATGCATTAAGGGGGTTTCATATTTTATTTAGTATGATGGAGTATGACTGTTTAATTCATTCAGGAACCCATTCATTCTTGATTTTACTTTCTAAGTTTTATTTTCGATTATGTTAATTTATGTGTGCATTATATGAACATATTCTTTTATTTATTTATTTATTTATTTATTTATTTATTTATTTGCATGCATGCACTTATCTAAGTGTGCATTAAAAATATTTTTACTGCGTTAAATCAACGTTCTCCTTTACATTAACGATCATACGTCAAAAAAGAAAAATAATAATAATGTTAGTTGTCGAACTTGTAATCTACGTCCATCCACGTGCTGATTTGTCACAACAAAAACCGGCTTCACACTTCCGGTAGACCGGCACATCGTTCGTTGCTATTGGCTCTTTTCTTCCCTTCCCATAAAACCCCGCGTCGTCATTTCCTTTTCCTTTTCAGCCATTTTCCGCTATAGACGGTATGTGCATTTATTCCGGCTAAACATCAAGTTTATCCGCATTAATCCTTGTTAACTGTTTATCATATGATAATTTAAGTAGTCCAACTTTAAAGTGTAATTTGTTTCACGTGCACACTTGGCTGTATTGCCAGTATTATTCATTACTGAGAGATTAAAAAGGTCATTTTAGTAGACAGTACTCTTTCCTCCAGTGTGCTTGTGTGAAAATCAGTTTGATGTTAAACACGCTTATGAACCAGTCAAGTGTTTGGAAACCTAAATAAAACACATTCAGCTAAAGGCTTACACTGAGTTGTTGCTCTCTTAGAGCCTTAAACTAGAAGCATGACTCCACTTCAGGCGAGAGCATAGCTCATATTGAGACTGTGGTACAGACTTGATGATAAATGCAGAAGTGTTTTAATAGCTTTCATGAGCATGCAGTTCTTTATGAAACTATAAACGACTGTGCAAAACTTCAGTTAATGCTAGTTGAACTATGTGCACGTGGAGCAGGGAGCTGTCTGCTTATTAATGTAAGGTTTGTTTTACTTTAGGAGTGAACAATCATGGCTCCCAGCAGGAATGGCATGATCTTGAACCCTCACTTTCATAAAGACTGGCAGAAGAGAGTGCGCACCTGGTTCAACCAGCCTGCCAGAAAGATCCGCAGGTAACACAAGACTGACAAATGGATTTTAGTAGTTCATGGAAAGCACCACTTTATTAAAATGCATCTATCTTGTTTCTCCTCAGACGAAAGGCCCGTCAGGCAAAGGCTCGTCGCATCGCTCCAAGACCAGCTGCTGGACCTCTTCGGCCAGCGGTCAGGTGTCCAACCATCCGCTATCACACCAAGATCCGAGCCGGACGCGGCTTCACCCTGGAGGAGTTGAAGGTGAGGTTGATGCCACATTATTGATAGTTTTTTAAAGAGTTAGTTCACCCAAATGTGACCCTGGGCCACAAAACCAGTCAATTTTTTGACGTTGAGATTTATACAACATCTGAAAGCTGAGTAAAATAAGCTTTGTTAGAATAGGACAATATTTGTCTTAGATATGGCTATTTAAAAATCTGGAATTTGAGGGTGCAAAATAAAAAAAAAATCAAAATATTGAGAAAATTGCATTTAAAGTTGTCCAGATGAAGTTCTTACTAATGCATATTACTAAACAAAAATTAAGTTTTGATATTTATAGTAGGAGATTTACTAAATATCTTCATGGAACGTGATCTTATCTATATCCTAATGACTTTTGGCATAAAGAAAACTCGATTATTTGTTTGCTATTGCTACAAATATAGCCTACTCTTGTGACTTTAGACTGGTTTTGTGGTCCAGGGTCACAAATATGAAAATTATTTACTCACCCTCACTCTTTGGTTAATATTCGAAACACAAGACATTAAATGAAACTTGAATTTTCTGTCTCTCTCTTGAAAATCCAGGTAACCAAAACTTAGAAGATCCAAAAAGGCCATAAAAGTGTAAAATGAAAGAACGGATACAATCGTTGTATATGATGAATGATTTTATTAGGACATTTATTCACATAAACGCACATTGTATCTCTTCACAAGACTTGGATTAAATGAGCAATATCACACAAGTAGAAGTATCGCACGTCTATGAGTGTGATATTGCGTTTATACAACAGTTCGATGGTACGAGTGTGTAAATAAATTAGAAACAACAACGAAGTGTCTTTAAAAGCCCTCTTTTGTGCAGAACTACTTCCTTTCGCCACAGATTTAAATCTAAAGTTGACCGTTTAACAGCTGAGCCCAAGCCTCCGTTACTAATTCCAAAACGTCACTTTAGAATTAGTAACGAAGGAATGTTGAGTTGCTTCATTGAAAACTTGTTTTACTGCAGTAAAAGCTTGTATTATGTAGAATGAAGTATTATGAGAGAGAGATGGACTGAGTGACTGTGATTACCTGCATCTGATACAGCATCTCCTACAGACAATAAAACATAAGTTTGAACGTCCACTGAGGAAAGCGTTATCTTTGTCGTATTGTCAATATCCTTATATATCCGTTAAGCGTGATTTGTGATGACAGCACTGCTCATTTGTTAGCCGCGTCGTTGTTGATTGTGAAAATAACCTCTGTTCACAAAAGCGTTTATTTTTCAAAGTAAAAGTCTTTACTGCAGCGCTGACTCATAATAACAGTCTCGTCCCCATCTAATGGCGGAACAATGTAATTAAAATCACCATCACGAACACGCACCATGCCTCGGTACTAAACACTATTATTAAATACTATTATTACTTAAATAAAATATTATTTATTGAATAATCATATTTACTGTAATAAACAACAACAGCCATCATAAAAGTTGCTAGGCAGTTCAGCCAACCGTACAAAGACAGCGCGATATACAGCATTGAATTTAAATAAACATGATAATATTTTGACACAACTATTTGCTCTGGAACAAATAATAGTTTGAGACCAAAGACTGGCCGTTAGATTTACCCGAAATGAATTATATATCGTGTTTAACTACTATAGAGACATCAGAGCCAGCGGTAAATTCCAGAAGATCTGGCCGCGGTCAGGCACTCTCTCTGGGTGTAATGAGTTCTGAACGGCTGCTGAACCAATGGATCTCCCGTCTCCGAAAATGTTGAAGCAAATTTTGAAATTTTGACCTTATCTTTATTAACAAACCGCATATTTGAAGTCCAAGCAAGCACATTCTCGCCTAAAAAAAACTCTTAAAACTGCGTTCCGTGACAGAACAGTAATAGTGGATTTGGCCGTCCGCCATGACACTCGCTGTGAGAAATATGGCAAACTTCGGCAAGCGGAGTGATACAAACGGTGAAGAGGACAAGGAGCTCTGTTGGACTCCAATATCGCATGCCAATCAGATTCGAGAACCAGAAAGAACTGTTGTATGAACCATTTTATATGGTTCGTGTTACAACACATTGTTCTTTTTGGATCTTCCTGCTTTGGTTACCTGGACTTTCAAAGATTGGACTGAATCCTCTCAAGATACACCAAAGTCTTGTGGGTTTGGAATGACATGAGGGTGAGTAAATGATAAGAGTTATTTTGTGTGAACTATCCATTTTAACTATGATGGTTTTTTTCTTTCTCATTTATGGTTATTTCAGACAGTCAAATGATGACAATTCTCCGGAATCTCTGTACTTCATTGATGATCTCCTTTGAACCCTATTTGCTGATGACTGTTGATGCTGAAATTGTTGATGTTACAGCTGTTCCAGCACAATCAAGTCTCACGTTGCTCTGTAATTTGCTTATACAGGCAGCAGGAATCAACAAAAAGGTGGCCCGCACCATCGGCATCGCTGTTGATGCTCGTCGGCGTAACCGATCCACAGAGTCTCTGCAGACCAATGTTCAGAGGCTGAAGGAGTACCGCTCCAAACTCATCATCTTTCCCAGGAAGGCTACTGCACCTAAGAAGGGAGACAGCACTGTAAGTGGCTTCCTTCAGTTCATAACTCCGACCTTTCTTGGGATAAATATTTTGAAGCTTTGCGTTTTGTTGTAAATCATAGCCTTCAATGCATAATTAATATGGCAGCAGGTCTGAAATGTAGTTTATTGTAATGGGTAACCGCTTTAGTGTTTGCAGTCAAATGATGACACTTTCTCCGGAATCTCTGCACGTCCTTGATGACTTTTGAACCCTTTTACAGCTGATGACTGCATACTCTTTAGCCTTAATCAGTAGTGTTGTTTTGTTTGTTTTTGGTCTTTTGACACTCTTTGTGTTTTGTGTGTGTAGGAGGAGGAGCTCAAGATGGCTACACAGCTTACTGGACCTGTCATGCCCATCAAAAACGTACGTATCTTGTCCTTAACACTATAAAGCAGGGATGTCCAAACTACGGCCCGCGGGCCATCTGCGGCCCACTGTCACTCCTGTGGCGGCCCGTGAGGGATTTTTAAAAATGATACGAATCTGCAGAGGTGGGCAAACTACGGTCGATTTCATCCAGCCCGTGAGGCAGTTGGTCCAAAATAACTAATTTGCTACAATATCAGTAAAATCCAATAGATGGCGCTGTAGCCTGTAGTGCGGTATATCCCTGATTTACACCGCTCCGACGCGGCCACTCCAGTCAATGCTTTTGTTTACACCAGCTACGCCGCGGCACGTTTTTAGCTCTCTGCGCCGCTTCGCTAAAGATAGTCGCCTAGTCTATTTTTGATGGACGCCGCGTTCAAGCCGCACAGCAAATACAAAATAAAAAGTCAAAATAGCTATATACACTACAAAACTGGCGCAATTGTAAAAAAAGTTACTTGTTTTAAAAATGAGTGTTCATTTGTTTTGAAAAATCATTGTATTGGTAGGCCTACTGTTTTAAAAATGTGTAAAATGCTCTGTAGACTTTCCAGTAGGAAATGCCAGTGTTATCCTCCTGTTGTTTTATCTTGCAAAGATATGCTTTCCTCTTCTGTTTTCCACACACTTTTGTATGAAAATGAATACAGAAGGTTTTTTTTTTTGTTTTTTTTTTCTGGATTATAAATTGCGGGGGGGTTTTCATCTGAAACGTGCTGCGATTTTATAAAGCAATCAATGAGAAACGCAAAGCGCGCACATTAGGATTGGTGACGAATGAGAATTTGTTTTGATTTTGTATTGTGCATTTTCCACCAACCATGCCGCTAGTTTCAGTTTCGCTTTAAATATTTAGGCTGGGTATTTATAAAATGTTTAGTGAATGCCACTATAATTTGTTTGTTTTTTACTTATATTTTCGTTCCTTTTTGTATTCTGAACACTTCTAAATTTACAGGAATTTGTGGAGTGTGGGGAATATAAATATGTTTCTAATGTTTGTAAACGTTTCATTTATTTTACATTATTTCTGAATGAAATGATAAAATGTGTCTTATACATCAATCGACTTGTACACCAATGCAACTTTTGTGTCATAAAGTGCTCATAAAAAAATAGGTAGAGATGGTACAAGAACTACCATGTATGTAGGCTACAAGTATACATACGGTACAGTAGTAAGTGTCAATTTAGAATTAAAAAAAAAAATCGAAGCTTAATTTGTCATGAACGTATTATGCAGCCCCTCACTTGATGAGGAAAACCTGTTGGGGCCCTCGAGTCAAAAAGTTTGCCCACCCCTGCTATAAAGCCTACTGTATCATATTTGGTACACAAATTTCTAAGGTCTATTAATATATTCAAAACTTTTCTTAACACAATCTTCTGCATGCCTTCTGTCATCTGACTGATAGTGTATAATTTTTTATTATTATTACTATTTTTTTTTTAAAGTAAGTGAATGGCCTTATAATTCTGAAAACATCCAGCTTCAGGTCAGGTCATCTTTTTGCTGTGGGGGGGGAATTATAAAGTAAACTAAACTTTTATATTTGTTAGTAATATTTTAAGATAAACGACAGTTTACTTGCTTATCTATACATCATATTTTAGAAAATCATGGTTTGGAGCAGAGGCGTAGGAACTTGAGCTTTTCAAAATGAATTAAAAAGTAATGGAGATCTTTTGGAAGTTGTATTTCCAGACATTTACATTTACAGAACCTATTGATGTATTGTTTCATTTAATTTATTCCTTAATTTGAGTTTCTTTGAAGTCAATTCTTTACTTCATCTTCAAGTCATAAATTTACCTTCATAAAACCTGCAAAGCCATAAAAGCTTGATGTATTAAATGATACTCAGGGCAATAAAAACAAACTTTATATATTGTCTGAAGGCTTAAACTGGTCTTATTTCATGTCAGGAATAAGATGCAGGTTGAGAAATGTGGAAATGAGATGTTTAATGTAAACTCAGCTCTTGTTATATAATGTAGTGTTTTGCTGCAACTGAGGAAGTGTCCATCTTTTCTGCAGGTGTACAAGAAAGAGAAGGCCCGCATGATCTCAGAGGACGAGAAGAACTTCAAGGCCTTTGCCAGCCTGCGTATGGCCCGTGCCAACGCCCGTCTGTTCGGCATCCGTGCCAAGAGGGCGAAGGAGGCCGCTGAGCAGGATCCCGAAAAGAAGAAATAAACCATACTTTGTAAGGAACTGTCAAAAAATAAATGTATAAAAAATCGTGTTTTTGGAGTCATGTCTTGGGGAAAAAAATCTGTGTAGATTTGTCTGCTTTTAAGAAGCTGTGTATATGGTTTGGTTTGGTTTTTTTTTTTTTTTGTCTCAAAAGTGACTTATTTAGTCGATGTTTAGAAGTTCCTCATGGCTAAAGTCATTGGTTTGATTCCTATTGAACAAGCGCTTATAAAATTAATGTATCAGAAGTACCTTACAAATACATAACCTTTTTATAGGTGAGTGAGATGGCCATTTTCAATATTCACCAGAAGATGGCAGTGTTTACCTTTATTGGTTTTGGGAGTTTTCTAAGAAGTGGTTGGTTTAGCTATATATATATATATATTTTTTTTTTTTTTTTTTTTTTTCTTTTTTCCTTGGATAACTGCTAACTTTATTTTTTTTAAGCTGGTTCTGGGTAAGGACAGCATTTAAATTATTTTTCCAGGCTTGTGCTAGTTAGACTTGCTAAAGGGATAGTCCACCAAAAATTTTATCCAAAGATTTTTAAAAATGTCCACTGAAGAAAGTCTGATACTGATCTGCTGTTTCAATGCTTATAAATGCCAACATTCTCTGTTCTGTAGGTGACGTCATAATGTTCGGTGCTGGTTTTGGTGGATGAATGGACTGTGGGTGTATTATGCAAACATTGCATTGCCACATCATCATATGTTGTGTGTGTTCGAGCAGGAGAATATATATCTTTTCTCAGTTCATGCCAGGGCTGTGTTTTGGTACTATCTTTGCTTGTATTGTGTGCCCTGTTTTATAAACTCGTTTCTCTGAGGCTTTTTCACACAGATGGTTTGGAGACTGGTTTAATGTGGAAACACCCGTGAATGATTCGAGTAATGGTACATTTTCCAGTGCTGCTGAACTGAGTGTCACTGAAAACTGAAGCTGAAGTGGCCCAAATCAATTATAAGTGAAGTAAAGGGACCGTTATAATTGGGGTTGTCCACAATCAATGAACCATTGGGATTTTTTCCATGAAAACATACACGTGGATCAATAAACCAAAAATATCTTGACCCAGGGGAGATGAGTGGGGAGATAATCACGTATGAAGTTACATAAAACGTAGAGAGTGTCCTAGTTGCCCTCGATCGGTGGAAAGAGTTAATTCAGACCACTCGTTAAAACACTGGAAAATGGGTACCATTCATATGGTTTATCTACAATAAATATTAAACCACACTCTTAAGAGAAATAGTTCTAAACAATGTCAGATTTAGGTTCTTCAGCTCTTTTTTGGTGCTAAATAGAACCCTCTTTTAAATAAGGGTCCATAAAAAAAAAAACATGCTTTGAAAGTATTATTATGCTTTTTATCCATACCTATCTACCTGGGGCCTGTACCATGATGGTGGCTGAACAAACTCAGGGTTACAGGATTAGTTTTGAGTTGACAAAACCAAACCAGTCCAATCCGGCTTTGTTGGTACCATGAAGCTGATCATCAGCTTTCTCTGTCAACTCAGGCTTGATCCTGAGTTAATGGAGCGCGTGCACATGAAAGTGTGACATCAGTAATGAGCAGCCAATCACATACCTTCAAACTATGATTCACTTCTTGTGAGAGAGTCAGTGTGAAGATTAAAAGATTGAACAATATGAAGTATTTAAACACATTTACACAGCATGATCATGAAACGATCTATCCATGAAAGGGGAAAACTTAAAGAAAACGTCTTACCATATAAGTGCAAGTAAAAGTTGTAAAGTTAGTTTATAGAGTTGATAATATTTATAGGTATAAAAACACTTAAAAATCTAAGCTCATATGTTGTAATGTTTAAAGCTATTGATTCTAAAACTTATTTATATTGCATATTATCTATACTATATGTTTACATTGATTTTAAATAAAAGCTTAATAATTACTATTAAACTAAGCTGGCTTGTGTAATGGATTAAGGGTATAATAATTATTTAAAGAATATAAAATAATTATAAAAAATTATCATCTCTAAAAATCAGATGATTTTATCTTCAAAAATGTTTTACTATGTAGCGTCCTTTAATTTGGAGTAAGAGAAACTGGAGGAGTGGCTTTATTGCGTCAAAGAAGTGTCACTTTGCTTGAAGCTGATTGGTCAAATTTTGGTTTGAGATCTCTAAACCAGAACATAACCTGCTCCGGAGCAGGTTATCTGTGGAGCGTAAGTTACTATGGCGATG
This sequence comes from Spinibarbus caldwelli, assembly GCA_039654775.1. Lineage (NCBI taxonomy): Eukaryota > Metazoa > Chordata > Actinopteri > Cypriniformes > Cyprinidae > Spinibarbus > Spinibarbus caldwelli. The sequence goes on from CM077220.1 coordinate 42,361,020, forward strand.
AACACTGCTAAAAGCCAAAACACTTTCATGGTACCTAAAACCCAGAGTTGGCGCAAACTAAACTGAAACTTACCTGGCTAGCCAGCTAAACCGGCTTCATGGTACAGGCCCCTGGTCTCATAATACCTTTTAGGCTCTATTAGGGTTTTACAATGAACATGACATTGAACATGAATAAGTGCATAACGAAATAAGTATATTGAAAGCCATGTTCCAGTGAAATATCTTCACAATCCTATATGATGTCTTTACGTCCATCAATATATGAGTATTTTAGTAACGGAGTGCCAGTTTCTTTCTGTGTCTGGGTAGAAATACACAAATGAGTTTAGAGTCATAGCCTAAGTCTCTTTGATTTAAGTAAAAGCTATTATGTTTATGAAGGCCAAAAGTAACCACTGTGGATGGACAGTATGTGAAACTTTTACAATATAAAAAGCGTTAAAAAGCCATGGGAAAGCTTCGCTGTTTTTGTGACTGGTCATGTTTATTCATAAATCCAAGTAATTATGGAGAACTCTAAAAATATTGCTCATAAATCTCTGTTACAGTAGAGAAGAGAAGCTTCCTCAACTCAGCAGAGCTGGTCACTTACATGTTCTGTAAAACAACTGAAAAGAAAAAAAAAAAACATGATCGGTAGGAAACCATTTACAATTTGAAAGTTTAAATGTATCCACCTTTTTCTTCCCGTAAAAATAGGCGTGGCCATTTGTAAATTTTATGGCTCTGGCCAGGGCCGTTCTTAGCTGACACGGGGCCCGGTGTGAGGTAGGGAGCGGGGCCCGCTCAAAGCGCGGGGCCCGGTGTGACTGGACCAGTTGCACCTCCCAAAGTACGGCCCTGGGTCTGGCTTCCGGTCTCATCCGCGTCCAGCTAGTTTTAGCTGTACAAAACCATCCGTTGAAGAAAATGTTAGACATTTAAAGAAGGATATCAAGTACTTGTTGAGAGTGTGTTGACACTGTGTAGTTGGCTGCTTCAGCTCTGGAAAATCAATAATGAGGTGGCTTTGAAAGGATTTTTTGACAGTTACAGGTTGAAAAAAAAGAAAGAAAAAGGCTGGAAAAACAAACCCTAAACACAAAGAAGCATTTTAACACAAAATGGTTCTTCAACACAATATTTTTCTAAATAGAATTGGGTAGAACTTTATTTTACAGTCCTGTTCCTCATGTACATACTATGTACTTAGTGTAGTAATTACAATAACTAGGTACTAACCCTGAACCTACCCTTAAACCTAACCCTACCCCATGTAGTTACCTTATATTACAGTACTTTCTTGAGTAAGTACACTGTAAGTACATTGTAATACATGTAAGTACACGTACTGTAAAATAAAGTGCAACCTAGAACTGTTACTATATGTGTGAGGAATCTTTAAACAACCATATTCTTAGAGTGCAATACAACATAAACATTTTAGCATGATGATATTCAGGTGAACAGGACAGATGCTGACTAAAATGCTGCCATTTGTAAACCCTAACCTGCATAGGTTCAAATACAACATACTGTATATGGCTTAATCAACATAATTAAAGTAGTCTTGGGAAATACTTTAAATGCATTTTTATTATTATTGTTTTAAGAAGATGATCATATGCGTTCTGCTCAACCTTTTAACTGGAGAAAGCAATACTGGATAAGAGGAGTCGTATTTCAGTCGGAAACAATGGTTTTATGTTATAAACATCTTGATTGATTTGTTTCTTACAAACAACCAACTTTTCAATTTACTGGAATCGTGTGGATTACTTGTGATTTTTATCAGCTGTTTGGGCCCATTCTGACGGCACCCATTCAGTGCAGTTTCTCCAAATCTGATGAAAACATCAGCTTATCTACATCTTGGATGCCTGAGAGTGAGTACATTTTCAGCAAATGTTCATTTTTGGGTGAACTATACATTTAAGCAAATGTGTTTCCTCTTCCTGATTGATATCTGGTACTGTCAGTCCTTCTCATCAGGATTTCTGATGAAGTGGCTCTTGATGTTCTTATAGAAAGGCAGACAGAATTAGCAGAGCCCGTTTAAGATGATCTGCACAGTGGCCGCAATGTCTTATTTTGCAGAAACTAAATAGCACTTTATCTCTGATTAAGCCATTTCCATTCTCTCTCTCACTTCACTTCCCGACCAACCTAACTCTGTCCTTTATAAAAACAAACAGAAAAAAAAATTGTGGGTGGGATGAAAAAGGTTCTGTGAGCACAATAATGGCATTTGTTACATGCATACATGTAGGCGTTTTACCTCTGCGTATGGCTTCAGACAACTATAACCCATTAATTACTCTTCTTAATTGATTTACAAGTTATGTTATATCCTGTCAACATTCATCCATGCTGCTCACTAAATAACTGACAGGAAACTCCAATTAAATCAGAATGCCATTTCTTGTTTATCTCAAAATCTTGTCTGTATGTGTGAAGACAATTATTTTAGGACCTCTGTGCTTCTTTTACAAGCCCCAAAATAAAACTCTAGTCAGGTTTTGAATGATAGCATTAGGTATCTTAGTAATATTATGTAAGAATACTCTAACAATGCTAGTTTCACCACTTTCGTCATTACACCACTATGCCATTATGCTATCAGAAAAAAAAAAAATGCATCAGCCAATAACATAAAAGCATTTCAATAACTCTAGAGCCTTGAACATCTTGCTCATGTGGCCAGGCTAATACTGCTCCATTCCCACACTGACATTACTCTGAGATCCTGATTACAAAGTTTTTCTTTTAATTAGTACAGATTTTGTAATGATTGGTTATAGACCTCATGATCCGAGCTCAGCTTATGCACCTCAGATCCACAAATAATGAACAAATCAATATTTGTAGATCATTTTGTCAATGTGAATGCACTATGCACTCAGATTGGTGAGGTGTATGATCAGTCACTTTCATAAAGAAATATAAAGCTTGTGCTTTCAATATTTGATAATAAGACAGCATAACAATAAATTTAGAAGTTAGTTAATGTGGTTTTTAAAAAAACATCAGTGGTTCAGAGACTTTAAATAATTAAATAAATAATAGAATAATTCTGTCAAAATTTCATAATCATCCTTTTAGGAAGTGCATGGAAGGAAAATTAAAAAATCTCCTCTTTGTGTAAGGATTTGTCAACACTCCATGATTTTGTATGGTATAGCTTAGTTAGTATAGTTTTACTTATATAACCATGACCTTGAAGCTAGTAATGTCTAAACTGTACACCGAACTGTACACACCAACCCTTTTATTAAGGATTTATATTACATCCCTAAGTTTATAAAATAAAAAATAAATAAATAAATAAATAAAAATCTCACATGCAATTCATGAAATGAGATTATTAGCCTAGAAATTGATTTTTTTTTTTCTTTTAAAATCATCTTCTCAAAATGGATCCCTTATAGGCTATAAATGACTTCTGCACATTCATTCAAGCTTGGGATGCCGATTCTTGCCGAAACTGACGTCAGTCAAAGACTTTCCCAGCTGAAGCTGTTAAATTCACTCCAATGTAGCTCTTCGACGCAACATAATGGCAAAGCACGGTGAGCATGTGTCAGCCGCTCCTCTCTCTCTCCACACACACACACACACACACACACACACACTGAGAGAACAGCAGCAGCAACAGCAGGTGAGAACCCAGCTCCTCTATTTAGACTTACTAGATTATGTTTGCTGTGAGTCATTAAGGAATTTGAATGATAATTATTGTTGTTATTATAATTAATAATTATTATTAGCCTACTACTATTAGCCTATATGCTGCTTTGCATATGCAGTGTTGTTAGTTGGGCTATAATTAGGGACAAATGATTAGGTTGTTTACATGTGATATCTAACTTGTCAGTGCTTGCCAATCTTTGCGGAATGGTAATGGATGCAGTAAAAATAAACTATGTTCGTTAATCGACAATTATATTCATAAGAGTTTGATAAATAATAGAGGATATAAAGTGAACTGTGGGTTAATTAGGCTACTAAACAAATGTTAGGTTGCAGACGCGAGAGAGATTAAGTTTACTGCACTAAAGTGCCATCTATTAACAGTCACTTCATGTTACTTTATTGTCATTTTCTTCACGCTGTTTTACACTGGATTCTTTGCGTTAAACGAGAAAAGTTTGGCGTATTCGTGTTGGATACTAAAACTAGACTCGCTAATTACATGAAGATCAAATGATCACACTTTTAATAATTTCCTTTCTAGTAGCCTGTGATTCTTAACTTGTGGTTCAAATGTTAAGCATTTGAATCAAATGATAGTTCAGGCAGTGTAAGAAAGCTCACTAACGGTGCTGTAGTTTCCTCGCTGGAATGGCTGGGTTGGTTGTTGTAGAGAGTGGATATAGATGCGCGAGGAGCTGTCCATGATCTGTGCTGCTGAACCACGCGCGCTGGAGCGCAGCGCAATGCTGGCTGATAGATTTACGCGTTGCTTTTGCTGATTTGATCTTTCAAAGGGTGACTATCTAATACATAAAACACATTATTAATGCTACTGGTAATGCGATATCGAAATATGACAGCAGGGTATGAATTATAGGGGACGGGTTAGTTTGCGCACTAAAGGAAGTCAAATTAAAAGGTGCGAGGGGGCTAAAAATGACATAGTTTCATTTAGACGTGTTACAAAGTTAGATGAGTTAATCAGACTTTGACCTAGCGGCAAAAACACGCTGGCAAGGAGAAATCGCGTTTGCCTGGAGGCCAATCACGCACAATTTGGTGTTTAAATGACACTGAGAAGCGTTATTTCCCCAGGTGAATTTCTTTTTACTTTGTTGAACCTGGTGTCGTGCACGAGGCGATGCAAAAGACAGTCTTAGGCTACGTATGTTTACATAAAAACATAGGAGGAGGAGCGCAGTGGAATTCAATTCAATTCAATTCAAATCGTTGCAAAACGCTGTACAGAAAATTAAGCTTCTACAATATATTTAGTAGTAGCTTATCATTGGTGATTATGTCAGTTAATGTACATATGGCAGAATGTAATATGTATGTATGTAAAAACGGCCCCTCAACTGTAGCAACGGTATCCCTCACGTTTACCTTTACCATTAACTTTTCCACTTGATTACAGAAAATATCAGAAAATCTTTAAAAAATGTAAAGAAAGTTAGCTGAAGTCTTGGAACTGTTGCGTGAAAATTCGGGTTTCTCTATTTGCCTCAAGTTAACCCAGCCTCAAATTTAACTTTATTCCCACAATTAAAGTAACTGTAAATTTAAATAATAGAAATGCAAGTAGGGTGATATACAGGTTTCAACAGAATGTTCCATTTTAAAAATTGTCCAAAGATCAATCTGACTGTCAGGTTAAAGGGTTAACCTGATGAAAATCAAAATTATGGGTACAATTTTTGCCATTGTCAGTAGTGTTAGTGATATATGAAGCATATATAGCTCACACAGGAGCCGCTTTCAAACCAAGCAGCTTTCTGTTGGTCATCACCACAAATATACTTGACTAACTTCAACCGTTGCGAAATCTGAGTAGGAAATCCAACACGTGGATGTTCATGTAATTAACTCAGCATGCCATTATATAGACTCACATGTGAATCCTAACTGTGTGTCATTGTAAGCTGTGTTTTTGATGACAATGTGGTTTCAGTGCTTTTGACCATGTTAAAAGTACATTTAGAAAGTACATCCTGATATTTCTTACCCACACATGCTTATTTCTCACTTAGGAGTCTGTTGTGGAAGAGGCTGTCAATTGAAGATCTCATCTGGGATTTTGCTGTTGTAATACTAATGGACATCTCTGATTTACAACATCCCATTTGATCCCTTTATATCTGAACCACTCCCAGCAGCCCATTCTTCTCTAAAACGAATCAGACATAGAGATGTCTCTCTGTAAAGAACTTTAAGTCGAACTGACAGATATGTTGTAAGACATCCCACATCCTTTGTTTTACGCAGAAACAACACAAGGTCACATTAAAAAATAGACTCCCTGCATGGGAGAGTCCTGCTTCAATCAAACTGAGGCTTTTAAAGATCAGCCCATTGGCACTGCCGTCTCCCATCTCCAGCTGACCCTCCGCACTCAACTTTCCGTCAGGATGAGTGACTCACAGGAAGCGACGTCCCCAGTGGCCGGCATTGGAGGTCCTGTCGCTTGCGTATCCAAGGTGGAGCTGCGTGTTTCCTGCAAGTCCCTGTTGGACCGAGACACGCTCAATAAGTCTGACCCCTGCGTCATCCTCATGGTACAGAACCAAGGTCAATGGACTGAAGTGAGTTTTCCTTTTTTTTTTTTTCCATGTTAGTCTAGTTGATTTTAACCACCATTTGCAAGCCATGTTTGAAGGCCCCCCTGCTGGCCATAAGCAGGTTACTCAGTTAATATCTTTTGCCCTCACTTATTATTTATGGAATAATCAGGCTTAAATACATACGAAGTGGCAAAAACCATAAAGGTAAACATAAACTGCAAAAAAAATCTAGCGGTGCTCAAAAATTAAAGATTTTGATTTTAAGAAATGTATAAAGGAAAGTTATACAGGTTTATACGGATGCCTGTTTTCGTCATGGAATAAAAAATACAAAATGCAATTGCAACTTTTAATCTTATAACTGTTTAACTCAGAATTGTGAGGCAAAAAGTCAGAATTGCGAGACAAAAAGTCAGAATAGTGATAAAAAAATTACAATTACCATACCATTTTTAATTCCACGTTGGAAACAGGCTTCCATAAGTTTTAAACAAGATGTTTTTTAAACTGCCTTTTAATGGTTGTAAATAAGATGTTCAAAAAAGTTTTGTTGTAAACAAAATGTACTCACTAAAATATCTGAAAACAGGAAATGTGCACTTTTTATTGAGAAGGGTGATAATTTACAAATGACCAATTAATGGCTGATTAATGGGCCTGGCCAATAGGTTTTGAAATTAACAGTTGCTTAAGGCAAAAGTGCCCCCAAAATTAAAGGTATATGGGCAAAAAAATGCCCCTGTATGAGTTTTTATTTTTTTTCTATCATATGATAAAGGTAAGCAATATCACACAAGCGCAAGTGCTGTTTTACCAGCAAGTTAATATTAAGTTACTTTTTAGGCACAATCTTGTCAATATTGTTGTTTTTGCTCTATTTTGGCACTGGCAAAATAGTTCCAAACAAGGCCACAGCAACATACAGTGGTGTTTCATTCCTTTTTGAATGGTGTTTTTGAATGAAATGACTGAGAGAATGATTCAGTGATCCATTCAATAGAAAAGTTCATTTCTGTTACTGCTGTCCAATATATCAGTGTATAACTAATTATAAATAAATAAATTTGTATTATATTTCTAAATGGTACACTGTAAAAAAAAATCCATAAAATTTACGATGAAAAACCAGCAGCTGGGGTTGCCGGAATTCTACCGTAAAAAATACGGTAACAACATTTTAGGTTTTACGGTTTTAACTTAAATTTACAGTTAAATACTGTAATTTCATTAACTGATATAATGTTAATATACCAACCTATTAATGTACTGAAATCTGTTTTGTTCCTTTGTAATACACTGATAACCAACAAATGCAGGTGGTGATGAGAAAGTCACGATGAACCAAAGCCCATCACAAGCAGCTTTTAAATAATAACATATATAGAAGGTGCACAGTGTCATTCACACAAGCACTAAACACCATCATGGTGAGACTCATTAAACTGAAATATGCAATAAACATTAATTTAACAACATTAGATGTAACATACAACCCTAATAAACATAACTGATAAGAAAAAACTAAGAAACATAGTTATTTCAAAGAAAAAATGTCAAATTCAAACTGGGAACGTCAGAAAGAGTTCTGGGAGCGTCAGTTTACGGTTTTTCCCTGTAAATTTTACAGGAACTTACCATTAACCATTTAACAGTTTTTTACTGTAGCATTTTCACAGTTTTTTACCGTTAAAATCACAGTCATTTTTTACAGCGTACATTTGTAGTGCTACAGGATCACCTGTCCCTTTTTTCTCTTTCTGTTCTTCAATGATTAGAAGTTAAACAGGTCTAAGTGTTAGGTCTAGGCTTTAGGTTAGAGATTGTTGGATGGGTATAATTTCGCACAATGTCTTCAGTTGACATTCTGATAGTAGGGCTTGACTGTGAAGGTTGACTGGGCTGCTCAAAGTGCATGTGAGTGGGGGGAGTGGGCACATTTTGGAATGAATCTATGCACAGGGAATTGTCACACAGCAGGAAAGGGCGCTTGAAGCAAAGAGAGCGACCACTCTGGAGTTTTTTTTCCATATCAAAGCAGTCAGTGTAAGAAAAAAAATTATCTGGAGTAACAGCAGTGGTGCTGAAGACAACTCGGCAAAGCTGCGAAGCTGTCTGCATCAATGTGTCAGGCTGAAGGATGAAATCTTAATCCTGGCCCCATTATTCCAACAACTGTGCCACGTTCAACATCACAGGGAACAAAGTGAAAGATGCCACCCTGCTTCAGCGTTCGTTGCATTCAAAAGATTCCATTTAAAGAGCAACCACATGAAACAGGAAAAGGAAAATGAAAAAGCCATTGAGATATTATTGTGGACTTTGTTTTCTGAGATTTGTTTGACAATCAACATGAGTTGAGAATCTTGAAATAGCTGATTACCGTAATACAGATGCTTTGCACTTCAGATTTTCTTGCATATTTCCATGTGCAGGCGATGAAAACGATGCTTCATCTTAGTCTATTTGAGACTAAATGACTCTTTGCAGTCACATTCGTTTTTGCATCTCAAAAATGTTAATTTCTCTACAAAACATATTTCAGTCACACTTAGGGAGCAGCGGTACACAAAGATGAGCAGTGTAGGAAGGAAAAATGGTTATGCACTGCAGCCATTTCATCAGTGTGGATAAGACAATCATAACGCTAAATGCATTATCTTCACACTGCTTGCCAATGATTAAGTCTGACTGCAGCAGCAAGTTGTTTAAAAACTGATGGTTTGAGATGCATTATTATGAACATGATTAGTTTTCTTTGTGAAGTGTTTGTATAGCGGCAGGGGCGTAGAATTAGGGGGGGACGCCAGGGAAATGTCCCTACCAATATCTAGCAACTACCAAACTGTCCCTAGCAATAATTTTGATCAAACAATTAAATATATGTATGCTGTTTTTGTAATTTCGGACGCATCCGAAACGTCATACCATTGATATTACCTAAGAAGTTAAAGTAAATACGTTAGAAAACTGCACACTTTCAAGAACGCTTGGGGCTTGGGTTTATGTCCCCACCAATGTCAAAAGCAAACCTACGCCGTTGTGTAGCGGTTATGCTGATGAGAGTTCTCGTGAGTGTGCTCTTAAAGGGATTGTTCACCCCAAAATGACAATTCTGTCATTATTTATTCACCCTCATGTCGTTCCAAACTCACATGACTTTTTCTTCTGTGGAACTTAAAGGAAGATCTTTTGAAGAATGTTTTAACTGTCCATACAGTCAAAGCCAGTGGTGTCTAAAAACACCACCGGATAGTGGACATTATTCACTCAATGAATGGACATTGTATGAACATTTTTCAAAATATCTCCCATGAAAGTAAGTAAAATGAAATTTTCATTTTGAGGGGAACTAGCCTATTGCTTTGTCATGATGGCAACAGTGAAAGTGTGTTGTGTAAAATATCAGCACCAGCTAACAACTGAATGAATGAATGATTGTGAAATTGAGTTTTGGTTTTGCGGAATTCAGTTTGCTATGTAATCTTCTTTGCATATGAAGATCCATATTTGACAACCTTTCTTGGTTTTCTTCACAGAATGACAAAATACAGTTTCTTAAGCTAAAGAGTTTCTGCATAGTGACATAGCATTACAAGTGCCACTGTCATTATTTTACTGTACTCAGAGAAAATATAGATACTCACTTTGAATATCATTTGCATGGTTTTACACTTATCATTTCAGTCAAAGAGCAGTCGTATTTATCTAATTAATGATTTCGATCTTTCCCGTGATATTAGCTTTTACACATGCCAGATTGCTTTCACAGTAGCAGGAAAAAAATTATAACCACATCCTACTAATATTAGACACAAACATTTTGCCAGAAAGTCAGTGCAAAACATATATGCAATGCCGTTTTCTTGTCATCGGCATTAGTCTACATTTTCTGTCTTGAATGTCCGCCAGGCATTTTCAGGGATCTTGGCATACATGTCTAGGATGTGTCAATATAGTTTCATTTTGCATATTCCCATGTTATTCCCATTAGATCCGATGTTTTCATGATGAACTGGAGCATTTTGCATTGATCCATGATCATATTACCAGAATGCCCTGAATATGACAAGTTAATCATTAGGCTTTAATGTCCTCATGTAAGCAGTGAGCGTATGAATCGTCACAGCGTGAGACAATAAGTGGGTGCTGCTCTACAATCGCTGAATGTTCAAAGCAACATATATGTGCGCTATTGTCCTTTTTGCTAAAAGTATTCGTTTAAATAGCTCAGTGAAGACATTAGGCATTAGACATAATGGAATCTTTTTGTTAAGACGTCAAGTGGTTTGTAAGAAGTTTGTATCTTCCAAACGCAGTCCCTCCACAGCAAAGACTGATATGGAAAAGAGGGGTGGCTGGATTAAAAAACACTGACTGTTTTTAATATTACTTAGGGCACAAAATGTGAGTTCATTATGTGAATGCGCTGCACTGTAGGAAAACTTGAGTTCAATATTGAGTCCAAAAATTTTCCAGAGAACAGACTTTTACAAGAAAATGCCTGTGCACAGTGCAAGGGTGTTCTGGGTGGTTGCAAAGGAGTTCTAAATGGTTTTTGGGTGTTCTTGGTTATTTGCAACGCTGCTGCTAACTGTTTACTAGGGCATTTTGGGTGGTTGTCAGGGTGTTTAGCTGCGTTGTTGCTGGGTAGTATGTAATAGGTATATGCTCTGGCAAACTGTTTAAGAATTAAGAAAGTGCACACATTAACAATGAACAGTCAGTGGATGATTACGGCCGAATCCCTTTCATATCGAACCAAAAGAAGTGCATTGATTTCCAAGGAATGCACCAACTAATAAAATGTGTACCTTGGATGCAATGTGAGTTGCTTTAAGTATCTGCCAAATGCATAAAAGTAAATGTAACTGTTGAGGCTGCTGCCATTTGTTTCTTTTCACATCTTACAATAGATAATTGAGAGAAATCTGAGCCTTCATAACCTTCTAAATTTCAAATTTTTCGACAAAAATTTGAATGGTTTTGACTAGTCTGAATATTTTAATGTCAGTAATTCCAACATGATGTGAACACAGTATAAGCATTAGCAATAATAATAATAATAATAATAATAATAGTCTAAATCCTAAAGTGTACTTCAGTTTTGACATGAATGATTAGCATATGTGTACAGCCCAGCACATGGTCTTTCAAGTTATATGGCATTTGATCAAGTGTGCAAATACAGACAGCTGATGCATGTGCATTAAAACATTTGGTCTTCGTCCAGTGTCTGCACTATTTCTCTCCACGAGTTATGACTTATAAAAATGTCATTATTTTGTTTTAATTTGATTTGCGGGTATCTAGTAAACTTTTTTTTTATCATGGGCATCCATTATTGTTGTAATCTTTAGTAGATTGCTATCATTAATACAGTTTTTTTGCCTACTATATAGTACGGAAGTGTGCATATTCCAACATAGATTATGCACACAAAAAGAATGGCCCTCTACCTGCATTTTTGCAAAAAAAAAAAAAAAAAAAGTATTTATATACAACTCATAGTGGTTTCCAGCTGAAAGGAATCACTTTTATTCCCTTTCAAACAAATTATGATAACAGGGGCAGATTATTGATTAATAATATGATTATCGATTTATTTTTGTGTGGTTTCTTGCATGACACTGTTATGATCTCAAAACACTTTTACTATAATGCATGATTTGTAAACTACTATATTTTGACATTTGCATCCCATCTGCTCTATATGTATGGCTTTTCTGAAATAAACTTGCTTGGTAGCTCACCAAGTGCTGCTGGTACAGCACTGCATATGAAACACAAATCACAATAAAACAGTTCAAAGTCTTGTAGAAGCAAACTAAAATGGCATGGTTCCTTCAGCAAATGTTTTTTTTTTTTTTTTTTTAATCTCACGTTTGCTTTTGTTAACACTATTGTTTAGATTTAGTTTAGCGTAGATGGTACATTATTTTCAAATGCAATAGAGCATTAAACATTTATTTCATTTCTGAACTACCGCAATACATACAACAACAAATGACATAACAAAACATTGTCAGAATCACGTCTGAAAACTCACATTTGTTTTTGGATCAAACTGAACACACTTTTAGCTCCACTCACTGCACATGAAAGTGTCTCAAAATGTGCAAGAGCCAACATTTTGAAGAAATCCTGCTACAGGCACATTTTTCAATGAGCCTGGGTTGGCATATTCAGATGTAGCCATTGGTAACTGATTCTGACCATGTGGATTTTTGTCTCTTTTTTGTACCAAGTGCTTCTCTGATGTTCTTAAACCATTAGGTGTTCCACTATCCGTTCATGCAGCACCTATCAATGGGGAAGTGCCATTGTCATGCAAATCAAGAGCTAAAAATTGAGTGGGAGCTAAGCCTACTCATATCTCTCTTTGCGCTCCCTTTCACTTACTCTCTCTCTCTCTCAAGGTGAACACTATATAGTATGTGTAAATATAGCATAATATTCTAAGACCCTCATGAACCTCCCGTGTAATCTCTCTTCAACACTCTCAGGCTACATACATCACTTCCTTTCTCTCACTGCTTCTCTTATACTTCTCAAACATCTTAAAGCTACCACTGTAAGGGGTAAAGAGACAAACTCCGGCTCATTTAACAGCCCCTTTACAGCTCTGTATAACTCACTATGAGGTTCTTCAAGTTGACAATAAGATCAAAAGTCTCTTCCTCTTGGGTTCCTTGCTCTCTATATATGAAGTAATGTTGAATGAAACAAAAGTTTGACACATTTGTTTATTCAAAGCTTTTAACAGTCAAAATTGTTAGCAAAGAAGCTTAATGTGTCGATAAGTCTAAACTAGCAAAGAGTGGTAGGTTGATAAAAGCTCAAATGAGAAATCCACTCAAAAGTATGCAGCCTGTCGCCTCACCTCACCTGATAACTTGAGTAAACAACTTAATTGGAAGGTTGACGGCATTATAATTTCTGTTCAGGTTTTCCTTGTCATCGGTATGCAATATGGTTTTGGCTGCATACCTGAACTGACCTAGTCAAATTTTGAAAAACAGAGTTTTCAAACTAGACTTCAGTATTGGGAACGTATCTGATTTCTGTATGTTGGCAGGGTGGCCGTACCGGAACTGGGGAGTTCTGTAACAAAAATGGTTTTCCAGCAGCAGATGTACTTGGAATTGATAAGAGGTCTGCTTCCCTGTGATTTAAGGAACCGCAGGAGGCAGTCGGGTGTTTGCAGTGATAGCAGAGACTCTAGTCTAGCAGCAGTATGAACTAGCTGTAGCCTATATAGGGGTTCAGAAACCATTTGGCCAGCACAGTATTATAGTAATCTAGTCGAGAGGTTATTGCACATAATAGTTTATCAATGTCATGCTCTACATCTGTAATGCTCTTCAAAAGTAATATTAGCAATATTCCTGCAGAACAGCAAATTTTTGACCTCCCAGGAGGAAGTCGTCTATTTTAAGTTTAAATAATCCAGTGCTAGAAAATATCTTTACATCCTCTCAGCTAAATAAAAACATGTTCTGGTTCATATTTTAGTTAAGGAAACCTAATATAAAATATTTAAATTAGTTTTTATGACTTTTTATCAGCATAGATTAAAAGCAATACATGTATAAAACTAATTTCTTTACAACACACACACACACACACACACACACACACAAATATATATACTGTAAAGAAAATTATATACACACACACACACACACGCACAAATATATACTGTTAAGAAAATTACACACACACACACACACACACACAAATATATACTGTAAAAAAAATTATACACACACACACACACACACACACACACATACAAATATATACTGTAAGGAAAATTATACACACACACACGCACGCGCGCGCACACACACACACACACACACACTTGTTTCACCTATCCTTGTGGGGACTTCCATAGGCGTAATGGTTTTTCTACTGTACAGACCGTATATTCTATTGTCCTACACCAACCCTACACCTAAACTTAGCCCTCACAGTATACTGTAAAGAAAATTATATACACACACACACACACACACACACACACATACAAATATATACTGTAAAGAAAATTATACACATATTATATGTGTGTGTGTGTGTGTGTGTGTGTGTGTGTGTTTGTGTAAATGCACTTCATACCCATTAAAATGTGAACCTGCAGCACAGAACCAGTAACAAACATTTTTTTGAAATTGAGATTTATACATCATCTGAAAGCTGAATAAATAAGATTACCAGTGATGTATGGTTTGTTAGGATAGGACAATATTTGGCCAAGATACAACTATTTAAAAATCTGGAATCTGAGGGTGCAAAAAAATCTAAATATTGTGAAAATCACCTTTAAAGTTGTCCAAATGAAGTTCTTAGCAATGCTTATTACTAATCAAAAATTAAGTTTTGATATATCTGCAGTAGGAAATTTACAAAATATCTTCATGGAACATGATTTTTACTTAATATCCTAATGATTTTTGGCATTAAAAAAAAAAAGAAAAAAAAAAATTTGACCCATACCATATATTGCTGGCTATTGCTACAAATATACTATACCCGTGCTACTTATGACTGGTTTTGTGGTCCAGGGTCACAAATGCCACAGTGCACAAAATATTAATGGTCCTTTTCTTCATGCAGAATATGTATTGTTTCTGTCTTTTGGGAAGAATTATGACCTAGACATAATGGTTTTATGAATGGTTTTCAGCTTCTTTAGTTTGATTTACTACCACTTGCACTATGTGAGAGTTCACCTCAGTTCAAGGGCACATACATAGTAGATTGAAGGGCTGAATATTTTATATGCAAGGCTGTATGTAATTGCTGAGAAAGACTCTGTCAAACACAGGCTGATGGAGGAGGGTCATTCCTTGCTTGATATGTGTTATGCAGACACATTAGAGGTTTGACACTGTTAATCTGATTTAGTGTGAGTATGACCGATTACCTCACATGCTGATTTTAAATGGTTATTTTTCCCCATTTGTGTGACAATAACATATGCCCTTTTTAGAAATATGCCAGAGAATGTCAGTCTCCCTTGCTGTGTTTGGACGCTAATTTGAAGCTGTTTTCCACACAGTTTCATAAACTATACAACCAGCCTTTTAAAAAGTAGTAAGTTACATTAAGCTACTAATAAAAAGCAGCTACTGTACTTTGATGCTGTTTAAGGGGACAAAATCCAATTGCATACTTTTTTTTCAATCAGAGCAGTAGTTACCATGCACAAAAACAATGTATACTAAATGTGATAAATAAAACCAGAAAATTACATTGAAACCAGAAACGTGGTGATAAAATTTGGCGGTTCTGCACAGGGGCTCAGTTGAATCAGTGTATTTGAACAGGTTCGTTTACATGCACCATCCAACGAACTGAACTGAAACAGTGAAGCAACATTTTTTTTTTTTTGTGCTAAACCAATACTCTTTGCAAAAAAAGGAGATTGTTACTGGAAAAGCTACACTATTATGAAAACAGCTGAACTATTGTCAGATTTAAGAAAAATGTATCAATTAAAAGAATAATAATATCACTTACAGTGCATCACTTACTCACCAATGGATCTTCTGCAGTGAATGGGTGCCGTCAGATTGAGAGTCCAAACAGCTGATAAAAACATCACAATAATCCACAAGTAATCCACACCACTCCAGTCCATCAATTAATGTCTTGTGGAGTGAAAAGCTGTTTGTTAGAAATAAATCCATCAAGTCCTTTTTAGCTTCAAAGTGTTGCTTCTGGCTAAAATATGAGTCCCTATTGCTTTCTCCAGTGAAAAAGTTGTCTCGTATGAATCAGGAGAGAAATATAGCCTACACAGATCAAGCACTGTTAACAAGAGAGAACAGTCCAAAACAGTTCTAAACCGTAATATGTTGGTGGATTTTGATGTGAGAGGACAACAGGGGATGGTCTTTTTTACTGGAGGAAGCATGGTTATGGATTATGAACTTGCATTTTGGCTTAAATTTAAAACTCCTTAATGATGGATTCATATTTATTACAAACACATAGATTTTTGCTTCACAAGATGTTAACTGATGGACTGGAGTCGTGTGGATTACTTGTGGATTATTATAATGTTTTTATCAGCTGTTTGAACGCTCATTCTCATGGCACCCATTCACTGAAGATTCACTTTTTTTTAATAAATCCTTTTCTCTTTTATAAACTTCCATTCTTTTTTTGTTCAGCTTTTCTCTTTCATGCTTGTCTCTTTCAATGCCTTTATACTTATATTTTCAGATTGCATCTCTAGACTAATTCCCTAATATCTTCTCCAACATCTTGGAGAATGATGTATTAACTCCTCCAGCTAATTGCCTCAGCGAGGTTTTAATTCAGAAATGATTGTATTTGCTCTGTTTGTTTTTGACATGCACAAGTGAACAATAGCAAAGCAGGGGGAGGTGAGGAGAGAGACAGCTGATGAATGAGAAACGAGAACAAATGTGTTTTGTACGAGAGCAAGGCCATGATCATCACAGCTGCATGTGTGGAAGCTCTCAACAATCAGACTCATGAGGCCTTCATCCCACTGCCGTCATTTCTTTGACTTTATCCA
The DNA here is from genome assembly GCA_039654775.1 of Spinibarbus caldwelli. Lineage (NCBI taxonomy): Eukaryota > Metazoa > Chordata > Actinopteri > Cypriniformes > Cyprinidae > Spinibarbus > Spinibarbus caldwelli. The sequence continues at coordinate 42,377,808 of CM077220.1, forward strand.
GGCACAGCGCACAAACAGACGAATAAACAGTACAGCCTGTGAAGCCAGCTTCCAGTGAGAAGATTTTCACTTATTGTTGACTAAATAGTTTTTTCTTTCTGTAATTCAGCTGGACCGTACTGAGGTGATCAAGAGTAACCTGAATCCGGTCTTTGCCAAAGTCTTGATGCTGGACTACTACTTTGAGGAAGTACAGAAACTGCGCTTTGAAGTCTACGACATTCATGGAACCCACAGTATTGGGACGCGAGACGATGACTTCCTCGGTGGGGTGGAGTGCACGCTTGGACAGGTGATGTCGCTTTTCATCTTCATTTTATTTAATAATACACTATGTGGTCTAAAGTACGCTCTCCTAATTAACACCCATATGGCAAAAAAAAAAAAATAAAATAATAATAATAATAAAATAAAATAAAAAATAAAATAAATAAAAATAAAAATAATTCAATAAATAAATAAAAACAAACATAATATTTAAAAAAAAATTAAATATATTATGTATGCTAAATATATGTTGTAAACAGGGTAATTCAATGAAATGTGTGTGTGTGTCTGTGTATAAATATACTCTAACCTTCATATACCAAAATATATTTCAAAATGTAGTTTGGGGCAAGAAAATACATTTCCAATTGTACATTAGCCTACATTTAGTCTAAATCCAAATGTGGATGGAATAGCAGATCAAAACTATGGATTTATAATGATTAAATAATGTTCACTTTTTCATATGTTGTAACATAGTATTTTTTTTATTATTATTATTGGAAATTGTAAAGTATGGTCATTGCTGATTTTTATTCAAACGTGTTATATGTTCACATGTGTCATAGACAACAAATATATATTTTTTTTCTTCAGATGTGAAATATAAATGTATTTAAAACACATTTTTATTTTTAAAATGTTTTTTTGTTTTTTTTTTGGCTTTTTTTTTTGGCTTATTTTGAAACATATTTGAGAATAGCTGGATATATGTTGCTGTATGGACAGGTTTGGATATTTAATTTAAGCCTCATTGATCATGTCTGAATTAAAGTAAATCCCTGCATCTATGTTCCAACATCTAATGGAAACCATGTAATATGATATATTTTCAATTAACTGGGCGTATTATTATCATTTAAAATATATATATATATATATATATATATATATATATATATATTATTTCCTTTAAACATTTTACTATGTTCCATAGATAGTGGCCCAAAAAAAGATGGTGAAACCTCTGTTGCTGAAATATGGAAAATATGCTGGAAAATCCACCATCACAGTGAGTTGAAAAAAATCCACACGCATAATTCATATTTAATTGCTGCTGCACACATTTACACATTCACTGAAAGCTCTCGTGGTAGAAGTTTCATCTGGCTTCACTTGATTTTAGCATCCACAAAGGGGTTTTGTTTTGTTTACAGAATAACTAAAAGACAATTGAAGTTTCTTTACTGGAGACACACTCCTAGATAGTCAGATGAGGATGAAGCTGTACTTTTGCAAAATGAAAGCAGACACTGTTTGCCACACCAACTCATCCTTCGACAATAACCACTGTTTGGCAGAAATTTTCTTAAGAATCACTGTGTTCAATTAGACAAAATCAAATTTTGGTATTGAGTGTAATAACTATAGCTATAAAAATAACTGTATAAACAATGCTATCTCATGGCCAATTCGTACATATTTTACAAGGTGGCTAATTCGCACGACCTCACTCGTACGACTTTGTATGATTTGTCTAGACCCCAGTGACAGGTAGGTTTATAGGGGAGGGTTTAGGTGTACTGTAGGTCAATTGTACAAATTCATACGAATTGTGCATCTTGTAAAATATGTACGATTCAGCAAAAATTTTATGAATTTGTACAAGTGAGGTCATACGAATTTGGACGAATTAGCCACCTTGTTAAATAAGTACTCTGTCGAGGTCAGACACAAGAAATCGAAGTTCAAATTGAAGTTGTAATTCAAATTGAAAGTGACACTGACATTGTTTTTCATGTTTAATACTGTAAAGCTGCTTGCTTTAAATCAACCTGTCATATAAAGTGCTATATAAATAAACACAATGTGACTTTGACTCTTATCTAAGTGAAAATAGAAAAAGAACTTTGTCTAGGTCTTTATATTTATAGACTTCTCTATTCTCATACAACTAGAATGAATATTATTACTTTACAGTTTGTAGTTATTATTATAGTTATCATGTGATTATTATAGTTATAATGTGAAAAGCCTTAACTACGGCTGGGTTTTTGACATCTACACCCACCCCTTTACAATGCACAGTTTTACATTATGAGATGTCACTCAGAAGTGATATTCATTCATCTGTAGGACCACCCACTTTTTTGAAGTGCCAGCTAAATGCCAAATCATGCCCACGTCGCTCACTAAACTCAGAGGATGACTGCACATTACAAAATGAGTGATTTTTTTTTCTATTACTTCTGGAATGAAATGTCACTTTAAAATATTTCTCGATACAGTTGAGTGAAACCGCTAGTACGTGTGATGTCTGAGAGATAGATAATGTGGAATCTCTATAGCCCCGGTGCATTAAAAAGTAATCAGGTTTCAGGAATAAGGTCTAACCTGTGTAAAGGACTTTTAATATAACTCTGTGTAGTTTGGGCTGCAGTGCAGGCGGTTTGACCTCCAACTTAAATTCTGCTGCTTTCTGGGCTCATATCATGTAACACAATTAAACCTTTCATACTGTAGGTAGACAGACACAGGATATTCTTACAATATCTGCTAACATGGTGTAAAATAATGTAGACTATCAATTTCGGTATGTCAAAATAGTATTTCAGTTACTATATCAGAGCTAGTTCAACTTAATTCAAACAAGCCACACATGCAAAAAAATTTACTTTAAAAAAACGATGCCCCAAGCTATTTTTGCATGTTTCTATTGCAGGCAGACAAGGTTCATCCGTAAGACAAAACGTAATACCACATCCTTATCATAGGTATTGATTCTCTGCTTTCTCATCAGTTTTAACAAAGTCTCTCCTGACCACACTGCAAACTAATGGCCTTTTCATGTTGAAACACCCACAGCAGTGACTGTTTTTGCTGAACCCCCTAATTGTATTACAAACTGGTTGTAGATTTTTAATGCTGACGAAATCACATTTTGATCTGAGGTGAGAAAAAATGGGATGATTTAGCCACTCTTGACAAACAAACTAGTAAAGGCCAAAGACAGCTCCATAAATGGTTCCTTTATTAAGTGTTGTTCAAAGTATATTGCGTGCTAAAACATTTCCAGAAACAGCAATTACGGTTAGTAATTTATAACATTTGCACTCAAGACTGATCGAGTTGCAGTTTCTCTTTAATTTCTACTTATCTTTTTGAGTTGAATGGATGGACAATGGATGGATGGTTGGAAAGATGGATGGATGGGCAGATGAACGAATGGATGGATGAATGGGATGGGCAAATGTATGAACAGACAGGTGGATGGATGGATTGGCTGGGTTGCGCGGATGGATGAATGGGATGAGTGGATGGATGGACGGATGGATGAATTGCCAGATGGATGGATGAATAGATGGATAGGTTGGGCGGATGGATTGGATGGGCAGGATGAACACACAGCTGGATAAGGATGGATGGATGGACGGATGGATGGATGGCTTGACCACTGGATGGATGGATGGACTAGGTGGGTGGATGGACAGACGGATGGATGGGATGGACCGATGGATAAATTGATGGATGGATGGATAGACAGATGAATGGTGGCTGGATTAATTTAGTTGGACTGACATATCCACTGGGCTGTGCGGGCAGACAGACGAATGTACTGACGTGAATGGATGGATGGATTGGATGATGAATGAATGGATGGATGGGATGTGTAATTGGATGAATGGACGGATGGATGGATGGATGGATGGATGGATGGTTGGACAGACAGATGGATGAATAGGTGGATGGGCTGGGTGGATTGATGGATGGAGAGACTGATGAATGGAATGGCTGATAGATGAATGCATGGACAGGATGGAAGGACAGCTGGATGGATGGATGGATGGATGGATGGATGGACAAACAGATTGATGAATGGAATGATGGACAGATGAATGGATGGAAGAATGGATTGGAAGATGGATGAATGGAATGGATGGGATGTGTAAATGGATGAATGGACAGAAGGATGGATGGATGGATGGATGGATGGATGGATGGATGGATGGATGGATAGGCTGGGTTGGGCAGATGGAGGAATGGGATGAGTAGATGGATGAATGAATTGACAGACGGATAGATGAATAGATGGATGGGCTGGGTGGATGGATGGATGGACAGATTGATAAATGTAATAGTAGAGAGATAAATGCTTGGACAGGGTAAAAAAGGACAGCTGGATGGATGAACGGATGGACTGACAGATGGACAACTGGACTGGGTGCGTGGGTGGGTGGATGGACAGATGGATGGATGGACTGGACTGGACAGATGAACGGATGAACAGATGGTTGGTTGGTTGGATGGGATGGATTGGAAGATGAATGTATGGGACAGATAGATGGATGGACTGACTGGGATAGACAGACAGACAGACAGACAGACAGATAGACAGATAGATAGATAGATAGATAGATAGATAGATAGATAGATAGATAGATAGATAGACAGAATTCAGTGCCAATGGCTAGATAGATAGATAAATAGAATTCAGTGCCAATGGCTAGATAGATAGATAGATAGAATTCAGTGCCAATGGCTGTGAAATAAACTACTTAAAAAGAAAATGGAGTGGAAAATGGATGTGGAGTCCTGGTTTACACATATAGAATACAAACAATAACAGTATGCTGGCTTTGTCTCAGCTAATCCCTTTTCTTATTTCCCAAGATTCACGCAGAAGAGATTTCTGGGAACAATGGCTATGTTGAGCTTTCCTTCTGTGCCAAGAAGTTAGATGATAAGGTAAGGAATAATGTTTTTCTTTTTTCATAAAAAAAAAAAAAATAACATAAATAAAACAACAGATTGTCAGGCATGAACTACTCACCAGAGTTTGCACTCAGTGTGTTTTGGCTTTAAAGTATACCTAGTGACAGAAAATGATATTCTTTGTTTATAAAGTAGTGATTTTTGACCCTTTGAAACCGATAATTGCAGCTGCCAAAGAACCTTTCAACTCGCCTTTAATGTTTTGGCTTCTCAATTTCAGCCCCGTTAAGAGCCATTAGGGCTGTTATGGCTTCATAAAATCCCACTCTCATTTTTTCGCTTTGGCACAATGTTTGAAACCCTATTCATTCAGCTGAGGTTTCCTAATGAGAATGGAAGCTCTCTGGATAGCGAGGGCTAACAGAGCTGAAGCGCTGAGGGAGCATAGGCTGACTCTCTGTGTGCAAACAGCCTCTCCCACACAGCGCGGCCCACGGCGCAGCTCTCTCCGTGCCCTGTAGTTCTGCAGGTGTCTGCACTTCCCGCTGCGCTGCTGCACAGTACACAAACGCCTCTGCAACCCTCGTCCTACTCTCAGCACTCATCTCATCTGCTTCTCCTACTCTTTCCTCTTGTTTCTCTCTCCCTCTTCCTCTATGCTGCTGTTCTCTTCCTCTTAGCCTAGGGCGACATTTATGCTCAGCGGTTATCTTCAAAATACAGCTTTTTTGTTCGTTCCTCAGCCCTTTTTATCTGACTTTCATGAATTCAAACATCTCATGTAATGAAGGGAAACAGCAAATCGATAGTCATGACTTGTTCGCTCAAGCTTCACATCCCCTCAACCCCACATTAGGTGGGAAAATCAATATATTGTCTATTCATCTTTTTACAGTGAGACAGGAATGCTATTTGGCATCTGTACCAGAACAGAAAGCACAGGCTGTGATTCTGATTGGAGACGCTCATACAGTGAGTCAAAGCACCCACTTAAACCATTGGCTGACTGTGACTTTGCCAACTAGGACATCTTCCTGGATCAACATCTTTTGCCTGGTGCTGCAGCAATGGTCCTGCACTCTCAGAAAAAAAAGGTACAAAAGCTGTCACTGGGTGTACCTTTGTACGTTACTTATCCCTAAAGGGTGCATTTTAGTACCTTAAAGGTGCACATTAGTACCTAAAGTGTACATATTAATACCTTATGGTACCTATTAGTACCTTCTGAAAAGGTACCGCCCTAGTGAAAGTTTAGTACCTTTTTTTCTGAGAGTGTGTCAAACTATCTTCCCCTAAAACCAGATGAAAATGAACAGAATGGAAGGTCCCAAACCCTTAACCTGAACCTAAACTCTGATTTGGTTTAGTACAACAGTTTGTCATTGGGGCAGGACCCTTACTTTCTACCTTATTTACCCCTTAAAGGATGCATTTTAGTACCTTAAAGGTACTTAAAGTGTATGCATTGGTACCTTTAGTGTGTAAAACTATCTTCCCCTACAATCAGATGGAAATGGTTGCACTGTAAAAAATAAAAAGTTGAGCAAACTTAAAATTTTAAGGCAACCAGCTTCAGCAGACGTTTGAGTTTTCTCAACTTATTTTTGTAGGAGATTTTTGAGTTCTCTCAACTTTTTGTTGTATAAACTTAAAACATCAAGTTGAGAAAACTCAAAAATCTGCTGAAGCTGGTTGCCTTAAATGTTTAAGTTCTCTCAACTTTTGATTTTAATACAGCACTGTGATAAATAAATAAATAAATAAATAAAAAGTTGAGCAAACTTAAAAAGTTTAAGGAAACCAGCTTCAGCAGATTTTTTTTTAGTTTTCTCAACTTCCTGTTTTCAGTTTATACAACAAAAAGTTGAGAAAACTCAAAAATTTCCTAAAAAAAATAAGTTGAGGAAACTCAAAAATCTGATGAGGCTGGTTGCCTTAAAATTTTAAGTTTGCTCAACTTATTATTATTTTTTTTATTTTATTTTTTTACAGTGTGGTTGATCAGAATGGAAAGTCCCAAACCCTTAACCTAAACCTAAACTCTGATTTGGTAGGAATGATAAGAATGTTTTTGCAGGGTCAACAACACAGCTAATTCAGGAACTTGTTATACTTCTGGCAACAAAAAGCTTGTTACTGGGGCAGGACCAGTAAAGAAACATTTTTGTGCTTTATTTACCTCAAAAAAGCTTCATAGTAGTAAATTAAGGGTACATATTACTACTCTAGAATACTAATATGTACATTGTAGAGGAAGGTAAGGTACAGAGATGTGCCTCAGGAGTCCTGCCCCAGTGTTAAAGTGTTGTACCTCTAAAGTTACAATTTTTGCACATTTGGGGGTCTGAGGAAAGTTCTGAGACAAAGAGTGTAAAGAGTTTTTTTTTTTTTTCTGTTGACTCCTTTTTCTGTTCTCTTCTCATAGTTTCTCATAGAATCTCTATCTAGATAATATTTTACACATATGTACTTTTATTTTAGCTAGGACGTCTCTTGCAAGGGTATTGCCATATTTGGAAGTCTGTGGCATCAAAAATTCCTGATTTAGAGAGTCTATGGCAAGGATCACCAACCCTGCTTGTGGAGAACTACCGTCCTACAGACTTCATTTCCAACCCTGGTCCAAAACACTTGTCTGTCTGTAATTATCACGTAACATTGAACACCTTGATTAATTAAGTAATAATTAATCGATCAGAGATTGCAATTAATGCCAGATTATTCTAGTTCCACTTGCACAAAGCGATAAAAAGCCAGTCATTTTTAAATCACATTAACATGCAGTATGTCACTGGCGTACACTTTGTTCAGAATGTAATTTCACCAAGATGCTACTATAATGAACATAGCATCTGATTTTTGATCCTTGTCATTTTGCTTTATTTTATCGTTATATTTTGCCTTACACATTCATGCACATACACATTCTTCAAAATGGCGCTGGATTGTTGACAGGCCAAAATTTCTAGATTGAAATGTATTTATTTTAAGAAAAGATATAGAATGAACTGCATGTTAGCTTGCTTATTGTGCCCAGATCTATTTAAATCCAGATATTACACCAAAAAAAAAAAAAAAACAAACAAACAAACAAAAAAAAAAACTATGTTTCGAGCCACAGGTGGAAAGCTGTAGTTCTAACCATACAAATTTGCAAATGTTTGTTGTAACTATAGGTTTGGTAAATGCAGACTCACTGGAGTATGCTAGCAGTGACAGAACTTGTTTAACAATGTATCCCTGTCAAATTCTGCACCTAAAGCATCTTTATACAGACACATCTTTAAAGCAGCTCTCTCACGATCAATCAGTACACGTCTTATTTTCAGTCTGCTGTGGACACAAAACAATCAATGCACATGATCCATTGCTTCCTGCAATTGTGAATGTGTTTAAATTCATTATTCCACCTCTATGCCTCTGCGTAAATGCATAGAATATCTGCAGCTTCTATGCAGTGTAAAAACAGCTCTGTACAAATTGAACCAAAATGTCATACCATGAGGGACCCCTCACATAGAGGGGTTGTTCTGTGCCTTTCATACTGTACATAATCCTCCATCTCTTCAACTTAAAAATATGCATGGTTCAGTATGGTAAAACTAATCCAGCATGTCATCTCAAGTTTGTTAAGGCAGGATTTATCTTGGTTAAAGATATGTTGATGCAGTAAATCTTTAGTTCTGCTGTATGCAAAATATGAAACCACATTCTTTGCAAATTGCATATGCATGAAAACAGAGGCTACGCTGTCACATCACTAATTTATTTCCATCCTAACGACGAGCTTGTCCGCCTGCCCATCAGAACATTAACCAGGCTAATTCTGAAAGGCTAATGGTGGCAAATTCCATAAGGCAATAAAATTGAATTCTCACTTTCATTTCTAGCAATCTCTGCCATCAGCCCCGACATATTCATCAGCCAACCATTTTAATGCTCTATTTCAGGGAGGGGGGATTTTATTGTTTCCCCTCTTGTAATTGCTTATATTGCAGCTTGTATTTTCACATTTTACCCTCAGGTCTGTTAATTATTGCTCAGTAGATTATGATGCTTTACATGTGTTTATTAGGAATTACAGTCATTACTATGTGTGTTCTGAATGCTTCGCAATGTTTGCATTAGCTGTATTACATGAGCTGATTAGCACTTCTTCTTCACACTCATCCTCAATGCCCAGAGTTGGCTCCGGTATCCCAGTCCGGATAGCAAAGCGAGAGGATGGATGAAGTCTAATAAACTGCTAGGCAGAATAATGGCTGTGCTGATATCATTGGACAAGATCTGTCTGTTCAAATAACGCTGGCTTTCTGTGCACACAGACTGATATGATTTGAACAGAATGGACACATTAGTAAATGAAACTATATTGGACTTCATGACAGCTTCTGCACGTGACGCATTCTAGAGACGTCTGTGCCTTTGATGTGGATGCCATTTCTCTGTATGAAGAAGGTGCTAATGCATTTTAAATCGAAAAGTCGCTCTGGGTTATGTGACATTTATCAAAGACTCTTCACTTGGCAATTTCTCTGTGAATTTTAATGCTTAATTTGCTGCTGTACCTTCACATGGGCTCCTCTGTAGATATTAGTACATATTTTGTCTTTTTCAGAGGACATTGATAGCTCTATCTTTCATCAGATCATAAAAGACAAGCACATAATTAACCTTTAGTCTGTGCATTTTGTCATCCGATAAAGCAAAATGCCACTAAAGATTTCATCTCTTTGGAGCCTTAAATGTCTTTTGGGAATAACGAACAGCCGGGAATCATCGGTGCATATGAACTTCGCAAATGCAATGACAGTTGTGAGAGATGTGATGCATGTGATGAATGCGAACAACAGACAAATCACTTGTCTAAATCAGTCTTCACTCAAACCACTGGCAAGATGTTACCTTGACAACCAGATAGTGGGGGCACCTCCTCTTTCGGCGTCCCTGTGGAGATGTCGCACACTAATGCAGCGAGAAATGGGGATATTAAATGGCTCGTTCTTTGCTCTACCAATTTCTCTCTCTTCCTTTATCTCTCTGTGCCTCGTTCTCTCTCTCACATCTGCACACACTTAGGAACAAAGTCCTCTAGCTTCTCCAGAGAGCCGCAATTCAGAAACCCTATGTTGAATGATTGTTTCAGACAATATTGTTGATTTGATTTGCCACAGCTATGAGCACAATTGGCAGCAACACACATGGGCATGCGATGTTCATTTTTCCTTGACCAATATTTTCACCCGAAGGTGTTATTGTGCATGTATTTTTCCCCCTTTTTGGTTAAAGAATTTCTTTTTTTTTCACTTTTTAGTCCATATCTGTTTTTAGGCCATCATATGGTAATATACCCCCTCAAAAAGTGTGGTCACATTAGCAGACTTTCATGGGCAAAAAAGGATTGAAATCATTGAAAATACGTGCTTGTGGAGACGTTTCTGCAACACTGATATTACATGCCTTTCTACAAGTTTTGCAGCAGTTTCAAAGCAGTGAATGGTGCTAAAAAGTAACGGTTTTCAAATCTTTCGGCATTCTAAATTTGTTTTGAGGACATAACATAATATGGTGCTAGGAATTTTGTGGAAAATTAGGTTTTCTCAATGAAAACTCTGGTCCTGTAAATCATAATATTGTGTGAAAAGGAATAAAAGTGGTCATAGATTTCACATATTTTCCAGTGAGCTTGGGTAGCTATTGTCAGTAGTATCAGTGATAAATATGACTGCATCTTTAGAGTAAAATTAAAATCTTCAGGGGAAATGGAACAGAATTACTAGCAATAGCTGGCAAAGGTGTCAAGGTTTGGCTGGTTAGTATGATTACAACAGTTAGCCTTTGCTCGTAGGGCTACACCAACGGGAGAATAAAGCATTTTTCTCAATTGACAGCCACTGAAAAGTAGTCATGTATTCTAAATAAATTTGTTTTCAAGAGACATATAAATCATAAATACATGATATTATAGTAAAATGTTATGCCAGTGACTATTTTTGGAGGGCTCTAAAGCATTAAAGAGACTTAACGCTTTCAATATGCTCAAGATGTTCATAGTTCTGTCATGAAACTCTAGATGGCGCCGATAGGTTCTAACTCAATCTGATATAATCACATCATTACTGACATGGCGCAGCTGATTGGTTTTTCACATCAGCAGCCAATGAGATTGCTGCTCAACATTCAAATACTTCTAGTGCTTGCTGCAGCAGTTGCAGTGCGCTTCAGAAATCCTCCACCTTCCCCAGCTCCACCTGTATAAATCTGCTACAGGGTGATTTCATGTATGTTATATTGGGGTTATTTCATATTATATGTGCAGCAGCAGTATTTCTTACATGCTCACAGCAGCATGTCTGTGGATGTTTTGGCAGTAGCAAGTACTTGCTCTGCTGCAGCAGCATGAAAGCAGATCAATTCTGCCAAGACAAAACACATTAACAGTGGCATGTATGTTACCATGCTAAACTCTCTGAGAGTTTTCATGACAGAAAGAAGTTAGTTCAGAGTTTGGTGCATGTTCTTGTAGTGCCATCAGTCAATGACTGTTGTGATGACATCACTTTCCAAATTGATTAGTCAGATTGATTAATGAGATTTACAGTTCAGAAAAATCTGCATCCGGAACTGAGTGCCCGTGAGCTAAACTGACAAATATCAAATCATCTGTGCTTTAGTGACAACAGAGCAACTTCCATTGACATAAATGCGAATTCTAATGGATAGCTTTCAAGTATAATAGATCTCCTTGAGATCAAGTAGCAAATGGCTATTGGGTGTGTAAAAAAGGACAAGTCCTTTGTCCTTACCCAAGTTCTTATTGCAGGAAATACATCCATATAGTAAAGTAAATTGCATTCATAAAGCCATAGGGTGTTTAAAATATTGTTTATTGCTTGATGTTCTCCTTTGAATGCTTGGACTATATTGACATTCTTTTGTGACTGTAGGATCTCTTCAGCAAGTCAGATCCATTCTTGGAGATTTACCGGACCAATGATGATGGAACAGAACAGCTTGTACACAGAACTGAAGTAAGCAATTGGATAATATGGGATAATGGGATAATAATCTTTCTATTGCTGTTCATTATTCTTCTTTAGTTTATACAATGATATTGATTTGTATCTACAGGTGATTAAAAACAATCTGAACCCTGTGTGGGAACCCTTTAAGGTGTCTCTCATTTCTCTGTGCAGCTGTGATGACGAAAGGAAGTTGAAGGTGAATATTAATGGAACAGGTCACTCCTGAATTGGCATTCTATTACTCATTTTGTTCCAAACTTTTATGACTTATTTTCTTCTGTGGAACAAAAAAGGAGATGTCTTGCAGAACGTCTAAGGGACCATTCACATAGAATGCATCTTTGAGTCTAAAAATGCGAGACGCTGCGCTCAGGAATGGTTTTTAAATTCGACTGATGTTCGGCTGATGATGTTTTGATATTGGAAAGTTGCTTTGACACAATCTGTATTGTTAAAAGCGCTATATAAATAAAGGTGACCTGACTTGACTTGACTGATGAGCTGCGCTGCATGTAAAAGTTTAAATTCTTTTAACTTGACACGGTGTCCTAAAAACGTGGCGCTCATGTGCAAGACGCTGCAAAAGACGTGAGATGCAACAGTCATACACATCAGTCTAGCGCATAGAAAAACAATGGAAAAGTAGCACATTGGAATGGAAAAACGCATTCTGTGTGAACAGCCCAAAAGATTCTTACAATAAAGTATATAGTAATCAGTGGCTGTGAAGTTTCAAAAAGAATAAAAAAATAATGCACCATTAAAGTCCTTACAACGTATTCACTATTTTCCAAGTATTATAAAGTCGTTCAATAGTTTAGTTTTAAGGACAAATGGAAGTTTAAGTTTTTCACTGAAAATCTTCCCAAGTGAAAATGTGCAATCACAATTAACAGTTATGACAGAGGATTTGTTTCTCACATGAGTGATATGGACTACTTTTATGGTGATTTTATAATGCTTTTTCAGTCATTTTTTTGAGTTTGATTGGTCACTGTGTACATCTGTTGTATGAGAGTATCTTGGACATTACGCTAAATAACTATTTTTGTTTTTTACTTAAGAAATTCACACAGATTTGGTATGACAAAATCAGACATGATGAGCTATTCCTTTATAAAGAAGTAATGGCAAGAATAAAACCAAAATAACACATAAAACCATAAGAGACAAATGAGTTTTTGTAATTGTCTGTGAAATGCAGTGCTTAGTCTGGGACTATGACTCGAGGGGAAAGCATGACTTCATTGGCGAATTCTACACCAATTTCAAAGAAATGCAGAAGATTTCCTCAGGAAACAAGGTCAGTGTGAGACATTCAGTCATACATTGGCGTTTGATATCGGTCATAGCTGTTTCCTGCTGAGAACTAGAATGGATTAAAGAAATGTCACAACCCTTCTCCGTGTGTGGTAAAAGTGACTTCGCTGCAGTGCCACCTTCAATTTTCAGCTCACCTCTTTGATCTCTTCCCGTGCCCCTAAAGGTCACATGGGAGTGCATCAATCCAAAATACAAACTGAAGAAGAAGAACTACAAGAACTCTGGATTGGTTATTCTCAGTGATCTCAAGGTATGTGTCTGACAGTCTATGTTTGTGTGTTTAGAGAGCTTTGTAGACATGCCATCCTTATTTTAGGGATGCTAGTACATGACAAAACTGGCCAACCAGCTGTGAATGAAAAGACTGCGGAGTTATTATTGTTGTGGGTGGGTGTGACAATCAAGCTTAGCCTAAAGGCATTAGTGGGGTGGGAAGAGGGAATGCTAATGCATTTGTCTTGTTTGTGCGCTTTCACATAGGGAAGCTTTTTATTTATAGTACTGCTTAAGTCTGTTGTTGCTGTTTTTTTCACATGCATCAATTCAGTTTGAAACTTGTTTTTGTTTTCCATTAGGGCTATTATTTAATTAGTACATATATGAATAATTTCAGAACTGATTTAATGAATGCATTAACAGATAAAGCATTAAGTTTTGGGAAAACCAAACAATAGGTCCATGTATACTAATGCACATTTATTCAACAGCACACTTTACTGGTCAGCAGATTTATCAAACTACATAAAAATGCCTAGAAAAAACAATCACTGGACTCAATGCAAATGTGTAATAAATTAATAATAAGATACAAGACATGCAACATACAACACATTGATTTGATTACTTTGACAGCAAAAGTTTTCATACAAAGTATCTAGTTTAACTGGCAAGAGTTTCCGGGCCTACTAGCTTCACCAGCACCAAACCAGCATTAACTGGTATTAAATAGAATGAAACAGAATATGAAATAGAATGCCTAGTTTCGTATCTCGTGGAGAATACTTGTGTATTTGAGAGGCTAAAAGTTTGCAGGTAGTCTTGCAGATAGTGATTTCCGGTGAGCCAGGCAGATAAATGTGGCAGGGTTTCTGAAACTCACCCTCCATTCTTCATTTTGCAGCTTCATAGAGTCTATTCCTTCCTGGACTACATCATGGGAGGCTGCCAAATACACTTCACAGTAAGTGGGAACAGCAGTGCGCTCCACATTTAGCATCGCGGTGCGATCCAGACCCTTCACAGATTTACTGTCTATGTTCTCCAGCAAGCATGTAGATACTGATGCCAGACGTGCTGTACTGATGACTGCCTCCTCAACGCAAATGCAGCTCATTTATAGTAGATTATGCATGATTTTGTGAGGCAGACTGCAAAACGTAATGTTCTTAAGTATTTTTATTTCTTGTTTGCAAGTAAAAATAGCTAAGATTCTTAAAACAAGATTAGAATATGCTATTTCGTCCCTATTCACAGTTGTTATTTTTTTGTTAAATTTTTTGGCCAGATGCTCTTGAGTTTTATGTTGAGTCAGAATGTGATTGTTTCACGGCTGGAGGCAAAAGAACAAATGAATATCTCCTCCAAACTGTTTTAAGTCCCCCACCCTTATGCTTCCCTTAAGAGCAGCCAAAATGGGCCAAGATTATTAATGTATTCTATTGAATATTCATTATTTAAATATCCAAATTCTCCCGTTGCCTGTTAAATTAAAGATAATCAGATGTCAAATAGTGAAAGCCTCAGAGTGAATGTTTTGGTGCAGGATTCACATAGGATCGTAATACAGTGCTTTAATATGATATATCAAGTGTTTACTGGGATATGAGCTGTATTTCTGTATTATAGAGCATATGGTAGCTGTTTGTGGTATTTTGGATTATAACATCTGCTTGATGAATGGCTCACCTCTAAACAAATAAAATGTACGTACTGTCCGTTTTAAGCACTTTAATTATTTATACAGATGGCTATTTGATTGCAGAGCTGTTCTAGTCCGGTTTTGTGTAACTTCTCAGGAAAAACAGCTCTTGAGTGCTTGGCTTTTTGTAGACTGACATTTCCTTTCAATTGTCTACAATGGAGACAACTGTTGTTCCGGGCGTGAAACTAAAGTGATTAAACTTACTTGACGATCGATCAGATTATGTAACCCATTCCATTTTTGTCCTGTATCTTGCAGTTTTATCAAGAGTGTGTCATGCTATTATCTCTCTAGGTTGCCATTGACTTCACGGCGTCCAATGGGGACCCTCGCAATAGCTGTTCCCTACACTACATCAACCCATATCAGCCCAATGAGTATCTGAAAGCCTTGATAGCCGTGGGGGAAATCTGCCAGGATTATGACAGGTCAGTTCTGGTGTCTCTGCTGATGGAGGTGGACACTATCACGTAGGCTTGTAATTTTTCTTGGAATTTAGTGCATGTAGAATGTCTCTGAAGGTTAGTGACTATGCTGTAATGCATATATGTAGAGTGACAGTCTTTGTAATCTTTCTTTAAATGTATTTGCTCCATCTTTGGGTGATGTCACATAGGCTGCACAGGCCATTGGTAATTTTAACCAATATCTAAATAGCTATTTAGGTATTGTTTTAGGTGACTGATGTAAGTAATGCAAATGTAGCCTTCTTAAAAAGCATTCCAAAATGTAATGTATTAATTGGATGCTAATTAAAGGGATAAAAAATTAAAGGGATAAAAATTTGCTGTTAATTTACTCACCCTCAGGCCATCCAAGTTGTAGGTGACTTTTTTTTTTTCTTGAGTAGAACAGTAAAGAAGATTTTTAGCTGAAACCGGGGTCCTTGGTGATTCATAAAATGCAAATCAGCAGCTGCTCATTTTTGAGATAAAAAAGCATACCAAGGCACACAAAATGAACACCAGTGGCCCCTGATGACGTATTGAGATCTTATGAAGCGAAACGATTTGTCTGTGCAAGAAACTGAACATTATTTACCTGTAACCCATAGCCTCAGACAGCGAGAAATCAGATTATTTTCAGTGAACTGGCTCTTTTGGACAGTTCTTTTCAATGAACTGGTTTAATTCACTAGTTTGTTTATGTAGATTAATCATGCAATGACATACATAATTATATTATTAAAGCACCTAATAATGATGTGAATCGTGGATGTTTTACATGTCTAAAGCTCTAAAGCATAAAAAGTGAGTAAACTTGTCTACATCAGCTCACCTTTTTACATAAACAATAAGAAACCATGAAACTTTGGTTTCGCCACTTCATTCAAGTGCTTAGTTCACGCATGCTCGTATCACCAGCTCATCTGTCTTCGCCTCAGTCCGAGTTGGAACTGTTTCTTCAGTTCAGTGACTGTTGGAGGAACTGGAGCGAGTTGGTAAAACCAGCATTACAGGATCATATACACCATTATTTTGGCTCATTTCAAGTCATAGTGACTGTCAGTCAGCCACGTCCGAAATTGAGTTTTGATTGGGTAACTTGTATATCTGTGCTCCTTGAACTGCTAACTGTTTCAGATGGTTCAGTTTGATTTGGTGAACTGGTTCAACTAGCTCAACTAGTTTGCCAAAAAGAACTGGTTCAAAAGAATGATTCGTTCACGAACCGGACATCACTCCTGACTGTTCCTGAGGCTCTGAATTACAGGTAATAATGTTGTAAATAAAGTTCAGCTTCTGAAACACAGGCATCCGCTGACTTGCATTTTATGAATCACCAAGGACCACGGTTTCAGCGAAAAATCTTCTTCACTGTTCTACTCGAACAAAATCCACCTACATCTTGGATGGCCTGAGGTGGAGTAAATTTTAATGGTGGGGGTGAATTATCCCTATAATGTGAAAGGGCACATATGCTTTTTTATTTTACCTTTCCTTTAGTGTGTACTGGTCAGAAGTAGATTTTTAATGTATTTGCAACGTTTGTTTTCAAACGAATGTCTCTTGTGCTCACCAAGGCTACATTTATTTGATCAAAAAATACAGTACTGTAATATTGTGAAATATTTCAAATAACTGTTTTGTATTTGAATGCATTTTAAAATGTATATTCCTGTGATGCAAAGCTGAATTTTCAGCATCATTACTCCAGTCGTCAGTGTCACAAGATCCTTCAGAAATCATTCTAATATGCTGATTTGCTGCTTAGTTATTATTAATTATTATTTGTGCTTATTTATTGATAATGGTTTTTATTATCAATGCTGAATGCATATTTTTTCTGCATTCTATGATAAACAGAAATTTCAATGAACGGCATTTATTTTAAATAGAAATCTTTTGTAACATTACAAATGTCTTTACTGTCACTGCAGCTTTACTGTTTAATGTGTCCTTGCTGAAAAAATAATTTATTTTCTTTTTATATCTTACCTTACCCCAAACTCCCCCATTTAAATAAGCATAATAGAACAGCTATAATAACGAAATAAATATAAAAGCATTTCCATTATAATGCACCGAGATGCTTTGGAGGGTGAACTTGACCTTCAGCCTCCTCTTCCTGTTCAAAACACCTCTTCAAAAGTGGGTGCCAGCAGTTTTTCAGAAAGAAAGTACTCCTCCTCATTCATCTCGCATTCAGGTCTGGAACACCCACTTTTGATGACCCAGTCAGTTCCCAACAGACAAAACAAGTCCTGTCCAAGGGTGGGTTATAGACCAGGCTGGTTGGGCCAGTGCCTTAGGTCCTCTGACTACCAGAGGCCTTGAACTGAGAGAATCCTAACAACAAGCAAAAACATGCCAGTACAGATGTAAAACTGACATAGAAATATACAGTGCTGGAACGTGTGTTACTGACAGTTGGCACAGTATGAAATGAATGAAGTAATGAGAAAATCTTTTCCTGGCATCTTGTCAGCACTAACAGGATCTTTTGAACATCTTATTGCAGCTGTGATATTTCATACTATTGTGGTGTGTTGTTGTCTCTTGCAATATGCATATGAGTTTATTCACATAACTTCAACTGTATTTCTTGTAATTGCAAATGTAGCAATAACAGGGGTCCCAAAGGGCCGAATAACGGGGTCACATAGGGCCATTCTGTCACCATTCTGTAAAAGTAGTGCTCTTATTTGTATTGAATGTGCACTTGTAGCATACTTCAATTATTAAAAGTATATTTTTTGACAAAAATAAAGAAAGAAAGAAAGAAAGAAAGAAAGAAAGAAAGAAAAAGCCACTTAAGTGTACTTAAAAAGTATACTTTCATGACTGTTTCTTAACACTTAAAAAGTGCACTTTGTAATAATGTCAAATTAAAAGTTTTACGTGTTTTAAATTTTAAAGTTTTAAAGTGTATTTTAAAAATCATTGTTTTTATGAAGTGCACTTATTTTAATGTGTTGACTAACATACTTCAAATCTGAACCGTAGTGTAATTAAATTACATTTACAGATGATATATTTTTAATGAACAATATTGCAACTTCATTACAAATGTGTAATTCTAAATATATTTAAATTCATGACATATGCAAGTATGAATAGAAATGAAATTACAAATATATTTACAAGTATATTTTAGTTTTCTATAAATGCTTTTTCGGCAGTGCACTTTAACCTTATTTCAAAGACAATAGAAGATAATAATAATTACATATAAAGATGTACTTAAGTCCTACATAAGTCATATAAATTTAAGAAATAATACATTTTCATTTAATTGCAACTAACATGCAAGTAAATTTAACTTCACACTTATTAATAATAACACACCATAATAATAAACTTAATAAAAGTAAACTGAAGTGTACTTCTTTTTTACAAAGTTTGGTCCCACCAAACCTTTTTTTTTCTCATTACATTTATCTCAAAAAATTTGTCCCAGTATGAAAGTAAAATGGGCTGTGAATATAATTTTATGTAGACTTTCCTGTTATACAGTATATCCTTACATTTCAATGCATGGATAACCCAGTTCGATTATTGTGACTAAGGTAAATGACTTAAATAAGTCAGACCTTGGTACAGTACTAGAGGGATCACTTTACTAAAGCTTGCCTGGAGGCTCTTTGTTGACTTTGAGGCATTGTTGGTTAGCTCGGGTCACTATTTAATTTGTTTCTTGTATTGCGAGGTATCAGGGGTCTGTCTGATCCATTGACTAAGGCTGTGTCCTTCTTTTGGGCTACGTCCTAATAGCCCATGGCTCCGCAGATCCTGCCAGCAACTGGTGCCAGAGACTCGCCCATGTCTGTAGTCTGTGGCTTATTAAACCGCTGTGCTTGTGGAACCCCAGTGTGGGAGACAATAGGAAGAAATCTGAACCAACTAATCAGCCAAATAGAATTTCCCTGTATTATTTGGCCTTTATTTATCCAAACTGAACTAAAGCATTGTGTGTGGGTAGTTAATATAGTTGCTTTATTCTCTCTAATTGTCCAATATTGCAATTTTTGCCTTCCCTTTTCTTACCTGATTCAGAACATTGTGCATTAGTGTGTTCAGTGCATTTCTTTTCGCAAAGACATTCACTGTTTGTCTTTTAAACAGCCGTATCCCATGATCATTGATTTGATTCCTGTTTTATTTAATGCTAGTTCTGGACTCACAGTGACTAAATCAATATGCGCTTAAGTTGTTGTGGGCTTACTACAACTAGCCTTATAGGAGCTTGTTAATTATCATCTAACACATTTATAATGAGATCGGTTTCAAAGTGAGGATTCTCTTCTCAGATCAAAGCCAAATGAGTCAACAGCTATATCCCTCTAATGAACTAAAAAACAAAGCATTGTGCTTAATGGAAATGCTTAACATATGATGGTGGCAAAAGTTGAAGAAACACACTCATATGTAAAAGGCGCAGTGTGTAATATTGACAGCTAGCGGTTAAAATGGGTACTGTATTCCAAATTCAAAATACTGGAGAGAGTTGTTTCTCCCGGCCCCTCATCCTCAAACTCAACGCTCACATGAGTTGCCAGATTGATGAAACGCAACAGGAATGAATGCAATTGACAATGTATGGTGATGATCTTTAGACTATAAGTTGATGAGTTGATTTAACCAAGTTTTAATATGCCTTGGGTCAGGTAGAATCTGTGATCTTTGATCCGGTTTGTTTGCTGAAATGGAACTTTCAGAGAAGTATCTGCAAACATATTATGGTATTTTTATTCTTCAGTACAGCCAAAAAAATTGCATACAGCACCTTTAAGCCTTTCCAGCCTTTCCATTTTTCTACTAACACTAGTTTAACAACTAGCATTTTTTGTATACAATAAATTACAATTTATGTATAACAATTAAATAAAATAACACTTTTCAACACAATCTTTTTTCCCCATAAATATCAACTGGAATATATAAAACTGCTCACAGTTTAATACCCATGACATAAGTGAAAGAGCATGGCTGCTTCTGAAATCGCATCCTCTCTGAGTAGGTACTTCTTTTAAATCAGTAATTACTTTGCAACCGCTAATTTCGGATGCGGTCTGTGAGGTTGACGTTTTAAACGGTGAAATAACAGATTTTGCTTAGGCTTTTAATCACATACAAAACATTTATCAACACATGCATAGAGCTCATCAAATATGATAAACAGTAGCTTTACTGGACTTGTTTGAGAACAAACCTTAAAGAAGAAACATTCTTGTGTGACACACACAAAAACAAATATTATTGCTTTTCGCATGTCAAGTAATCACATTTGAGCTTCTGTTTAGCAAATTTGATGTTCTCTATGTATGTGCGTTGATCAGGGTTTATAAAAGCTTTCATATAAAGTAATCATGACTCTTCAGAAGATTTGGTTTAAACCAATTTATATGGATTGCTGTTGTCGTTTTGTACTCTTTAATGTGAGAAGGATGGATGGACATAATGCATGAGAGAATATTAAAAATATCTTTACTTGTGTTTTGAAGATGAATGAAAGCCTGATGGGTTTGGAACAACATGTGGTTGAATAAATGATGACAGAATTTTGACTATTTAATTAAACTATTGGTTTAAGATAGCACTACTGTAGTATATGGTATTTGTTGAAGGATGCTTGATGTTCTCCTGGGTCGTACACCTACGCTGTGTGTAGGGTGTTTTACTCATCATCACACATCAGGTGATCACTTGATGTTAAAAACAGGATGGATGTGATCATACTAGTGGGATGGTGTGGGCTTTGTTTTTTTTTTTTATAGAAATAATAAAAAATAAATAAATAAAAAAATCACAATTGTGTATACGTAGTATTCATATCCGTACATAATATCTACAAGTACAAAAACATACTTTTTGTATTTTTGTTAGATGATGAAATGTACAGTAAGGACACACTGTTAGCATAAACATTACACATTTGCATTACACAATCCAATGCACAAGTTTATCCAACATGATCTCATGAGTTTTCATATGTATTTTGCATAATGTTTAGTTCTACCACATATACATTACTTACATTTGTATAGACGCTAAAAAGTACAAAATTGATATATTGACAGCTAAATTGCAAATCATTTATAAATGAAACATTTTCTAGTCGTACAAAAACATACTGTAATGGAGTCTAATGTGATTTTCCAAAAACATTGCCTAAATATTTGGCTATTGCTTAACAATAGCCAACACAGCGTGTGATGTCCTCTGAAAAAGGACATTGTTTCAGAACATTGTTCACCAATGGATCCTCTGCAGTGAATGGGTGCCGTCAGAATGAGAGTCCAAACAGCTGATAAAATCGTCACAGTAATCCACAAGTAATCCACACCACACCAGTCCATCAATCAATATGTTGTGAAGTGAAAAACTGTGTGTAAGAAACAAATTAATTACCAAGATGTTTTTAACTTCTGGCCAGAATACAAGCCTAGTTCATCATAATGGTCTCTCCATTGAAAAAGTTGTGTTGTCTAAATTAGGAGAGAAATATTCACAGATCATGCATTGTTTATAAACGAAAACAGTCCCAAATAGTCCCAGTTCCAAAGTCATAATAATGGATATATTTTTTACCAACGTGCAGTTTTTCACTTCACAAGATGTTAATTGATTGGAGTCATGTGGATTACTTGTGGATTATTGTGAAGTTTTTATCAGTTGTTTGGACTCTCATTCTGACGGCACCCATTCACTGCAGAGGATCCATTGGTGAGCAAGTGATGTAATGCTACATTTCTCCAAATCTGTTCTGATGTAAAAACAAACTCATGAGAGTGAGTAAATTTTCATTTTTGGGGTGAACTATTCCTATAGCACATGACAATATTTACATATATTTACATTGTTATTGCAGAGATGGTGAAGCATGCTTTAGTTATTTTATCTTATTTTATGTGGGAATAAAGACTCTCTGTAGCTCTTATAGAAATGCATGTGGAAATCTTTTTCTCCTGATATTCTTATAACCGCAGCTGCATTGACAGATATACATGGCTTTGGGGGGATATTCATCCTACTGCTTTTTTTTTTTCTGATAATGGTAGTGAAAATAAGACAATATTGATTTCATTTTGCCTGCTTAATGCATCCTGTTGGTGGGCAGAGAAAATGGCAGAGAGAGAGAATTTACAAAATGGCTGTTGCCTGAAATACACACTCTTTCACATGTGGTAAATCTCTATCAGATCATGTCTAAAATGAAAGTAACCACTGCGACCTGATCATATACTAATTAAGGTTTATAATTCAAATACTGATTTGTTTGTGTCTGAGCATGTGCATTCTTTCTCTGCAAGCCAGTAATTGTGTTTAAAACACTTTGGTAGCACGACTCACTTACAGGTCGAAAAACAATTAACTCCGCTCAACATGTTCGGTTTATTACTGGTGCATGTATTGTTGCAGTTGTTTGTATGAGTTGTCAGAGTCAGTGTGACTTTGGCAAGCAGCGTCATGACTAATTTGACTTTGTTGCTGCTGTATGGCTCCCTGCAGGTTGTCCTTTTGGGCTTTTGTTAAAAGCAGGATTAGGTCTTTTCCTTGTCTCGAAGGAGACGCTGGGCGATGGTGGCAGTCTGACTGCCCTCATCAGATTCTGCTGGAGATGTGCTGATGTGATCTCTCTGAGGAGCTGTGAAAAAAGTGCTGAGGAAAAAAAAAAAAAAAAAAAACATTTTCTCCTCCTAGTGTACTGATGTGAGAGGGAGAGAGCAAGAAAAGAGCTTGTTTTTCGTAATTGTACAGCTTTTAGAACCATTTGTGCCTCTGTGGATGGAGAAATGGATGTTCCCCTTTCAGTCGGTCACTCCGAGTCACGTCGGATGACCGACGAAATTGGGATCTCACCAGAGAGACCAATCCACTTCGAGTGTAACTAAACGAGCCAATGGACATTGGCATGCGATTATTGCATCCAGCTGCCGCTGATCACAGCGTGAGCATAAGAGGCAGCTGATGCACCGCATCAATTATCCTTTCGCTTCGGAGCCGAGCGGTAGTGGTTAAAGCTACTGCTCTCCCTTCCAAGAGAGTGTTCTGCGAGCGAGTGCGGGCGTTACGGCGCGGCAGCGGTGGTCACGGTGTCCGGGAGAGAAAGATCGTCTTCCTGCTGACAGCCACACTAGGAGTGTGCGGTGGCCAGCTCCCCTGCGTGCTTCAGCACTAAAAGAGCATTTCTCTGAAAGAGCAATTTCTCTAAAAGAGCAACACGGGTGATCGCGTCTTTTTAAAGATGTCTTTTCACCCGTGCGTTTCTGGGTGTGGTCGTTTCCTGGCGCCTCAGGACGGTCACGATCGCTTCCTCACGTGTCTGGGCATTCAACACGCTGAGGTGGCTTTCGTGGATGGTTCATGTTCTTCTTGAAAAAAAAAGGGGACATGACCATCTCGGAGTGCGACTCTGCTATGTCAAACATGGCAGAGTCCCTCTGCCTGCCGTGATCCGGCGTGCACACTGGATCCGGTGGAGTCAGAGGTGATTTGAGGATTACGGTGAGGGCTTCCCCAAGTGGAGCTCCTCACCCCTCAAGCACTCCGCAGCCGGTGGAGCTGCCGAAGGAACGCGCTGGCCACGCGTTTCCTTCGGTGCCCCCTCTGACGACCAGATGTCGATCACTGCATCGGAGGGCGGGCCCTCTCTCTCCGGGGATGACGACCCGGCTGCGTTGCCCCCTTCGGGTGTGGTAGCGTTGTCCGTGCCAGACCCAGAGATGACGGCTATGCTTTCCCGGGCCGCCGAGAATGTCGGGCTCGTGTGGAATCCTAAAAAGCCACCGTGTCCCGATCCTTCGAGGCTGGGCGAGTGGTTCCTCGGTGGGGGTGGCGCTGGTTCTCAGCGCCCCCCTCCGGTGCCATTCTTTCCGGAAGTGCATGAGGAGCTGACAAGATCGTGGAGGGCACCTTTCACTGCCCGAAACACATCTTGTAGTTCTTCCGCTCTCACCACCCTCGATGGTGGAGCCGCTTTGGGGTATGCGGGCGTCCCCTCGGTGGAACGGTCTGTGGCCATGCAACTGTGTCCAACAGCCGCTTCCACCCTGCGGGGTGATCCGTGTCTCCCCTCACGGGCCTCTAAGTATTCGTCAGGTCTAACTGGCAGTGCTTATAGAGCCTGTGGGGAGGCGGCTTCTGCCCTCCACGCTATGGCGTTGCTGCAGGTCCACCAGGCCAAAGCACTGAAAGACCTGCACGAGGGTGGTCACGACCTGGCGGTTCTACATGAGCTGCGTGCTGCGACGGACCTCGCGCTACGAGCGACGAAGGTGACCGCACAGTCTCTGGGTCGTGCGATGTCCAGGAGCGCCATCTCTGGCTGTGTCTCGATGACATGAAGGAGCAGGAGAAGGTACAGTTCCTGAATGCTCCCGTGTCACAGACCGGCCCTTTCGGCGACGCTGTCGAGAGCTTTGCCCAGCAGTTCTCGGCAGCCCAGAAGCAGACTGAGGCAAACACATCATGCGCCGGAGGAAACCTGCTGCTTTCACTCCAGCTGCAGCCACTCAGCCTGCTCGTCGCCGTGGGCGCCCCCCTGCGGCCGCCCCCGCTCCCGCGCAGCCGCAGCAGCCTTTCACCAGGCAGCGTCGTGGAGCCGGTCGCAGGCAGGACGCCCAGCCCGTCCAGGCCCCCGCCAAACCTGGCGGCAAGCGCAAGTGCAAGAGGCCCTGGGACGGTCGACCCAGAGATGGAGGAGACTGCTCATCGGGAGATGGTGACTGCACCACTCCCTCCCCCGGAGGAGGGCCGGGTGGAGTATCTTTTGTTCATTTTGTTCCGCCGCTGGCCCAGCAGCCAGCGGTACCCAAAACATCAGTAAAGAGCGGTCTCCTCAATCTCCGGGTCTCAAGAGGAGGAGAGTGGTGATCCGTGCATCACAGGATCGCTTCCCTCCTCCTCTCTCGCCAGCAGGCAGCGGGTGGTTGCCCAAGAGCACCCCTCCTGCCCATTCGTGGAACCAGGTAAGGGCAGTAGCACTCCAGTCCCCGCTTCAAGTCGTCAAACGCCGGGCTGTCACAAGCCTCAAGCCGGGTTCCTGTGTCTCCTCCCACGCGAGGAGAAATCAGGTGAGTGCTACACTACACACCCAGACCCCGCCCCCTGCCGTCACAGGCCAGGCCGTCACAGGCCCTGGGGCCGGTCCCTGTGTTCCACCTCGCTGCCCCACAGCGGGCATGTCGGTGGGCCCGTTGGCCCCGCTGGTGCGGTCTCTCAGAGCCTGGTTAGCGCTCCCCAGCCCGTCCCGGTGGCTCCTGCGGACCATCAGACTCGGCTATGCGATTCAGTTCGCCCGGCGTCCCCCCAAGTTCAGGGGCATCCGGTTCACTTCAGTCAAAGCCGTCGATGCCCCTGTCTTGCTCGCGGAGATTGCAGTCCTACTGGCGAAGGATGCAATAGAGCCGGTCCCTCCAGCCGATATGAGGTCGGGGTTTTACAGCCCTTACTTCATTGTGCCCAAGAAAAGCGGTGGGTTACGACCGATCTTGGATCTGCGAGTTTTGAACCGTGCACTTCACAAGATGCCGTTCAAGATGTTGACGCAGAAATGCATTTTTGGATGCGTCCGTCCCCTAGATTGGTTTGCAGCAATCGACCTGAAGGACGCGTACTTTCATGTTTCGATTATCCCGCGACACAGGCCATTCCTGCGATTCGCGTTCGACGGTCGGGCATATCAGTACAAGGTCCTGCCCTTCGGGCTGTCCCTTTTCGCCTCGTGTCTTCACCAAAGTCGCAGAGGCGGCCCCTTGTTCCCCTGAGAGAACGGGGTGTGCGCATTCTCAACTACCTCTACGACTGGCTCATACTTGCACAGTCTCGAGAGATGTTGTGCGCACACAGGGACCTGGTGCTCAGGCACCTCAGCCAGTTGGGCCTTCGGGTCAATTGGGAAAAGAGCAACTCGTGCCAGTGCAGAGGATCTCTTTTCTCGGCATGGAGTTGGATTCGGTCAACCAGACAGCACGCCTCACCCAGGAACGTGCTCAGTCGGTGCTGAACTGCCTCAAGACTTTATCAGGCAGGACAGCGGTCCCACTGAAACTCTTTCAGAGGCTCCTGGGGCATATGGCTGCAGCTGCGGCCATAGTTCCGCTCGGTCTGCTCCATATGAGACCGCTTCAGCACTGGCTCCATGGCCGAATCCCGAGGTGGGCGTGGAAACGCGGTACTCACCGGGTTCAGATTACACCGGCCTGCCGCAAGACCTTCAGCCCGTGGTCAGATCCTTCGTTCCTTCGGGCAGGAGTGCCCCTGGAGCAGGTATCCAGGCATGCTGTGGTATTCACGGATGCCTCGGCCACCGGCTGGGGTGCCACGTACAACGGGCACGCAGTATCAGGGGTTTGGACGGGCCCCCTTCTGCGTTGGCATATCAATTGCCTCGAGTTGCTGGCAGTACGCCTTGCCCTGTGCCGCCTCAGAGGGCGCCTTCGGGGCAGGGACGTTCTGGTCCGTACGGACAACACTGCGACCGTTGCCTATATCAACCGGCAAGGCGGTTTGCGCTCCCGTCGCATGTCGCAACTCGCCCGCCACCTCCTCCTCTGGAGTCAGAAGCATCTGAGGTCCCTTCGTGCCATCCACATCCCAGGAGTGTTCAATCAGGCGGCCGACGAGCTGTCTCGAGCGGCACTTCCTGGGGAGTGGAGACTCCATCCCCAGGCGGTCCAGCTGATTTAGAGTCGGTTCGGAGTTGCTCAGGTAGACCTGTTTGCATCTCCAGAAACCACCCACTGCCAGTGGTTCTACTCCCTGTCCGAGGCAACGCTCGGCACGGATGCACTGGCACACAGCTGGCCCCAGGGCTTGCGCAAGTATGCGTTTCCCCCAGTGAGCCTGCTAGCACAGACATTGTGCAAGATCAGGGAGGACGAGGAGCAGGTCCTGTTAGTGGCTCCATATTGGCCCAACAGGACCTGGTTCCCGGAACTCATGCTCCTCGCGACAGCCCCTCCCTGGCCGATTCCTCTGAGGAAGGATCTGCTTTCTCAGAGACGGGGCACCCTCTGGCACCCGCGTCCAGACTTGTGGAAACTTCATGTGTGGTCCCTGGACGGGACGCGGAGGTTCTAGGTGACCTGCCCCAGGAGGTAGCGCTCACTATCGCTTCAGCACGAGCACCGTCCACAAGACGGGCCTATGCGCTGAAGTGGAACCTGTTCGTCGAATGGTGTTCCTCTTACCAGGAGGACCCCCGGAGATGTTCGATCAGAGCCGTGCTTTCCTTTTTGCAACAAGGGTTGGAGCGTAGGCTGTCCCCCTCCACCCTTAAGGTATATGTTGCTGCTATTTCTGCCCACCACGACCCCATAGAGGGGAGGTCGGTGGGGAAGCACGATCTGGTCGTCAGGTTTCTTAGGGGGGCCAGGAGGTTAAATCCTCCGAGGCCTCCCTCCCTTCCCTCTTGGGATTTGGCTTTGGTGCTAAGAGCCCTACAAACTGCCCCCTTTGAGCCATTGCAGTCAGTCGAGTTGAAGTTTCTTTCTATGAAAACCCTACTCCTGACTGCATTGGCCTCAATCAAGAGGGTGGGGGACCTGCAGGCATTTTCGGTCGACGAGTCGTGCCTTGAGTTTGGGCCGGCTGACTCCAGTGCAACACTGAGGCCCCGGCCCGGCTATGTGCCCAAGGTTCCTACCACGCCCTTCAGGGACCAGGTAGTGAGCCTGCAAGCGCTGCCCCTGGAGGAGGCAGACCCAGCCCTAGCTTTGCTCTGTCCTGTACGCGCACTGCGTCAGTACGTGGATAGAACTCAGAGCTTCAGGACCTCAGAACAGCTCTTTGTCTGTTACGGAGGACAGCAGAAGGGGAAGGCTGTCTCCAAGCAGGGGATGGCCCACTGGATAGTGGATGCCATCACCTTGGCCTACGAAGCACAAGGTGTGCCCTGCCCGCTCAGGTTGCGTGCTCACTCCATTAGGGGTGTCGCATCGTCCTGGGCGCTGGCTCGTGGTGCCTCGCTAGCAGACATCTGTAGAGCTGCGGGTTGGGCGACTCCCAACACGTTCGCTAGGTTTTATAGCCTACGTGTCGAACCGGTTTCCTCCTGTGTTCTCACCTCAAACGGGTAGTGGCACTGAGAGGGCCGGCTCAGAGTCGGCTTGCGGCGTCCTTACGCCTAATTCTCCAGAGAGTTCCTTAACCAGGCAAACCCTGTTGAGTCCTCCAGCACTCCGGCGTCCGGACGTGGCGGGGCGTCCGGCGCCAGGCCTTCAGCCAATGAATTCTTGAAATCTGGTGCGAGGCTAGTGCCCATATGAGAGACCCTGTCGGGATCCCATATGTGTATTCCACGGTATTCTTATTAGAGCCATGTTTCCCCTGGCGGACCACGTTCTGCCATCTCTAAAGATGCAGCCTGAGCCATCTCAGAGACTTCCATGTGCAATAGGGCCCTTCGGGGTTACTTCACATGTTTGAATGTCACTTAACCCCCTCTGGGAGGAGGTGACTCCGCAGTGTGCCTCTTCCAAGTGGAAGGGCACGCTTCCCAGTGTTATCCTAGTCCTACTGTTTGGGTTGCTCAAGGAACACCAGTAGTTGACCTTCTCTGTGTAGAGCCCGGTCCTATTGTCTGCCTTATAGGAAGGGTCAGGAGCCCTACACAGGGCACTGGAAGGGGCAGCTCCTGTGGCGCTTTGGTAGGGATCCCAATTTCGTCGGTCATCCGACGTGACTCGGAGTGACCGACTGAAAGGGGAACGTCTCGGTTACGTATGTAACCCTCGTTCCCTGAAGGAGGGAACGGAGACGTCACATCCCGTCGCCACAGTCGCTGTACCACCGCTGAGCTGCCGGGTCGCCGGCTCGGCTCCTCAGCGAAAACATAATTGATGCGGTGCATCAGCTGCCTCTTATGCTCACGCTGTGATCAGCGGCAGCTGGATGCAATAATCGCATGCCAATGTCCATTGGCTCGTTTAGTTACACTCGAAGTGGATTGGTCTCTCTGGCGAGATCCCAATTTCGTCGGTCATCCGACGTGACGTCTCCGTTCCCTCCTTCAGGGAACGAGGGTTACATACGTAACCGAGACGTTCTCCAACTATACAGCAAAAACAATTTCAAATATATTTTTAAATATATATTTCAAAATATA
Source organism: Spinibarbus caldwelli (assembly GCA_039654775.1). Taxonomy (NCBI): domain Eukaryota; kingdom Metazoa; phylum Chordata; class Actinopteri; order Cypriniformes; family Cyprinidae; genus Spinibarbus; species Spinibarbus caldwelli. Next base: position 42,407,547 of record CM077220.1, read on the forward strand.
CAAAAAATGGCCAAATAATATATTTGCTAAAATATGTTTCAAAATATAATTACATACATATATTTTCTACCAATGCATTTTTTTTTTTTGAAAATAGATTTATACATTTAAAATATATTTTAAAAAATGCAAAACATAAATTTGCCTGAATATGTTTCAAATTATATTTACATAAATCTATTTTCTATCAATACATTTTTGTTTTTTGCCGGTTTTTGTGTATTTTTGAAAATATATTTTAAATGTATAAATCTATCTTTTAAAAGCATTTAATTTTCCCTCTATATGTTTCAGTCCAAGAAAATGCATTTGCATGTGTCTCATTGGAAGAAAAACTTGATTTATTGTCTATAACATGTGAACATATAATACATTTGAAGAAATGGCAGCAAGGACATAATAAAAAATAAATAAATAAATAACAATTTAAATATTGCAATATATAAAAATATTAAACGTCATTAAATCATTATAAATCTACTTTTGATCTCTAGTGGGCCATCCACATTTGTATTTAGCCTAAATGTAGGCTACTGTAAAACTGGAAATGTATTTTCTTGCCCCTGAAATACTTTTAGAACTATATTTTTGTATATGGAGGTTGAAACAAAGATATTTTTCAAATAGAATATATATTTAAATTAAGCTTCATTGTTTGCAACATATATTTAGCATATATTTCAAATATATTTTGGCAATAAATTTTATTTATTTATTTATTTATTTTTGCCATATTGGCTTGCCTGAAAGATACTATAACGGACAACATGTGTTTGACATTTGTTGGTGAATCTACCTATTTGATTGTTTGAAACTTGAAATGAAGCTAAAGTTTGAAATCAAGTTACTGAATGAGATTAAGAATGCAAGTAACTGAAATAAGTAGTGCTGTCAAACGATTAATCGTGATTAATCGCATCCAAAATAAAAGTTTTTGTTCACATATGTGTGTACTGTGTATATTTATAATGTATATATAAGTACAAACACATGCAAATATATATTTAAGAAAAATATGTTATGTTTATATAATATATTTATATATAATATAAATTATATGCATATAAATATATACATGTAAATAAATGTAAATATTTTCAAAATATATACTGTATGTGTGTGCTTTTCTATATACATAATAAATATACACAGTACACACACATATATAATGTAAACAAAAACTTTTATTTTGGATGCGATTAATCGTGATTAATTGCTTGACAGCACTAGAAATAAGTAAATGGAATATTACTGAACAATATGGATGCACCTCTTGTGACCCAGTTTCACAGAGGCCTATGAGTAAGCTGAATGCTTTTGGGAAGCTGAGAATGCACTATTTTTTACTCATTTGCAAAGCAGTTGGCAGTAAGGGAAGAAGTCACAGTTGTCAGAACAGCTTGCCTTGCAATCACGGATGTGTGAATGTTTAGCATGTCAGGCATCATTGTATCATACATATAAATCATGCTGATGGATTCAGCACATCAGAAAATTCATGTGGAGTACAGGGAAGGCTCAGGAGCATGAAAAGGATTTTATATTTTATATTTTGAATTTATATTCTTAAAATTAAGTGAACAGGTGTGACTTTGCGACTGTGTGGTGAAAAATTAACATACTTCAGATCAGGGTTATTATCATTAGATAAAACTGAAACCTTAAAGGGATAGTTCACCCATATTTCACAAGCCATATGATAGCTGTAGCTCTCAAGTTTCACTGTAGCTCTCAAACATCTAATGTCTGTGTATTCTCAAGAAAAAAGACGGAAAATAATATGGGTTTGAAACCAAATGAAAGTGAGTAAATGAAAGCAGTTTTCACTTTTGGTGAACTGGTAGTTTAATGGAGTCACAAACTGAAGAAATAACTGCTTAGAGTTGAGCTATAATTTTCTTTTTTCCCTCTAAGCAGTTGAAGGAATTTTAAAAGGGATTTAAAGAGATGACATTTAAAGTTTCATTTACTGACACTGACTAAAAACTTGGCAGGTGGGTTACAGAAACATCATGTCTGTAAGATTGGCAGATAAGTATAACATTTGATGACAATCTGTATTTTAAATGGGTCAACACCACCTGGCCTCCAAAATGTCACTAATTTTCACACGTCGCTAGACAATCTCTAAACTCTAATATCCCCTGAAGAACAGTTAGAAATATATTTCTAATATTGGATTCAGATTTCATTCTCTGCTGCTGTTTGTCCTTTCGTTCATTTGCAATTTAGTAATATAGCCTACATCCAATTGCTGCTCCAATGAGCATGCATGCAAATTTTGTGCAAATCAGTTTGAAAAAGACTTTTAAACATTTTATCAAAAACCCAAAAAGCAGAAAATCCAAAACATGGATACAATGGCTCAAAGAGGCAAATTTGTTCTTCATGAGAATAGGCACATGAGTGTTATTTTTCAAATCCGTAGCTGAAATGGGTCAGCGGGTCTAGGCTTTTTTTTTTTTTTTAATTTTTACAAATCTGTTGCTAAGCAACCACAGCCCTAATCAATCCCAGAACTGAAACGTAGCCCTAAAGTGTTATTTTAATATTACTAATATACTATTATAGTTTTAGACAATATTGTGAATTAGATTTTATTGCTATGTTTTGTTTACATTTTAATTTTTGTTAAAATTTTAGTTATTTCTTGTGTGTTTTGTCATTTGCATTATTTTTTTTTTTATGTATATGCCTATATAGTTTTTATGAACTTTTAGCTTTTAAGTTTAGTTTATTTTGTATATTTTAGTACTTCAGCTTAAACTAAACAAAATGAGAAATGTTGTCTTGGCAATTAGCTAAAATATTTCTTTATAATTTTTTTTTTTTTTTTTTTTTTAGTTTATGTTATTTCAAGTAATTTTTTAAAGGGATAATTCACCCAAAAATGAAAATTTGATGTTTATCTGCTTACCCCCAGGGCATCCAAGATGTAGGTGACTTTATTTCTTCAGTAGAACACAAAGGAAGGTTTTTAACTCAAACCGTTGTAGTCTATCAGTCATATAATGAAATAACATAAACTAAAAAAAAAAAAAAACATTATAAAGAAATATTTTAGCTAATTGCCAAGACAACATTTCTCATTTTGTTTAGTTTAAGCTGAAGTACTAAAATATACAAAATAAACTAAACTTAAAAGCTAAAAGTTCATAAAAACTATATAGGCATATACATTAAAAAAAAAAATTAAAAAAATAAATGCAAATGACAAAACACACAAGAAATAACAAAAATTTTAAGAAAAATTAAAATGTAAACAAAACATAGCAATAAAATCTAATTCACAATATTGTCTAAAACTATAATAGTATATTAGTAATATTAAAATAACACTTTAGGGCTACGTTTCAGTTCTGGGATTGATTAGGGCTGTGGTTGCTTAGCAACAGATTTGTAAAAATTTGTAAAAAAAAATAAATAAATAAAAGCCTAGACCCGCTGACCCATTTCAGCTATGGATTTGAAAAATAACACTCATGTGCCTATTCTCATGAAGAACAAATTTGCCTCTTTGAGCCATTGTATCCATGTTTTGGATTTTCTGCTTTTTGGGTTTTTGATAAAATGTTTAAAAATCTTTTTCAAACTGATTTGCACAAAATTGCATGCATGCTCATTGGAGCAGCAATTGGATGTAGGCTATATTACTAAATTGCAAATGAACGAAAGGACAAACAGCAGCAGAGAATGAAATCTGAATCCAAGATTAGAAATATATTTCTAACTGTTCTTCAGGGGATATTAGAATTTAGAGATTGTCTAGCGACGTGTGAAAATTAGTGACATTTTGGAGGCCAGGTGGTGTTGACCCATTTAAAATACAGATTGTCATCAAATGTTATACTTATCTGCCAATTTTACAGACATGATGTTTCTGTAACCCACCTGCCAAGTTTTTAGTCAGTGTCAGTAAATGAAACTTTAAATGTCATCTCTTTAAAGCCCTTTTAAAAATCCTTCAACTGCTTAGAGGGAAAAAAGAAAATTATAGCTCAACTCCAAGCAGTTATTTCTTCAGTTTGTGACTCCATTAAACTACCAGTTCACCAAAAATGAAAACTGCTTTCATTTACTCACTTTCATTTGGTTTCAAACCCATATTATTTTCCGTCTTTTTCTTGAGAATACACAGACATTAGATGTTTGAGAGCTACAGTGAAACTTGAGAGCTACAGCTATCATATGGCTTCAGAAGACTTGGTATTATTTCAGCCTGATGCAGTTATCATTTTTACGTCCAGCACCACATTGTTTAAATAGCAAATGCGCTAGCTCCCATTTGTTCGCCCATGGGCGTGCTAGTCTGAAAACGAGGTGTGTTCAGGTGCATTGTTGACGTGTTGCTATTTTGAGGCAACTGAAAACGATGGCACAGTATTTTTTTCTGTCGTTAAACTAGCAAAAGTGGATTCGGACATGCCCTAAGTGCACCTGTGCCACGTGCTTCAGACGATGTGCCTACATCATTAAAATAGGGCCCAAAAAGTGAATATTTACTATGAAAATCACCTTTTTAAATGTGCCTATTTCATAGTATGACCCTTTTAAGTGTATTTTTCATGTAAATATGATTTGCCTGCCACTATCCAGCAAGTTATAAAAAGCTCTTCTTAAAGTTGTTGATGCCTTTAAAAATTTACAGATCTTGGCAATGTTGTTTGGCCGCTGGGCTTTAATGGGTTTAGTTGTGCCTGAAATGGCTGGAAGTCGAGAGTTGAAGAAGCATAGAACAGCTGTAATATCTGTTTCCATGTTATCTTCTCATGGCCGTATCTCAGTAATCACTCCTTTCTTCACTATGTTAAACAAATTATCACAGCCAAATAGCTCTCGTTAACTTTAGCTAAAATGTGATTATGGAGATGCCGATTACATCATGTCAGAGATTAGTGTGTGTCTCTTCATGGATCAGCTTGAAGGAACATTCACTATAACTGTTACAGATGTCTTCAGGCAACCAAACATGTTAATGTGAGGAGAATCAGCTGAGCCACACATGGGTCCAGAGTTCTGTCCAATTGGAGGAATCAGAGCAGGCCAAAATACATAAATATAGCCAAATACATAAATATAGTAAGCAATGGGATAAAAACGACAGATCATTTCCATGTTTTGTAACAAAACTAAGTTTTATTATGTACGTAAAGCACATACTCTTATTTCTCCCGCTCTCTCTCCCTTGCAGACATGCACAGTTTACACACATGAAAACATACGCGCTAATGTTGTTAGCGCTGCTCTGACGACTTTGTCAGTAAATAGTTTAGCAACTTAAAAGTGCATGATATTTCTCACAAGAGAAGCGAGGTAACAACAACACTGTTCATGAGGAAAATTAACTTAAATTTTCACTAGTAGGGACGCTGCTGCCGAACACTGATGAGAGACAGACTCTGACGCGTCGTGGCCGCATCACCACCTCGGGTGTGCATTATTTTTCTAATAATTCAATGGCCCGTCGTCAATTATTCCTTACATGTTTCATTTCTCTGTTTTAGAAACTGTGGGTTTAACATGTCTCTGTCAGTGTTATTTTTTGTATTATTGATACACTTTTATAGTTTTTGTTAACATTTTAAACAAGATTTTTAAAATATATTTTTGTTTTCATTTTAATTTTAGTTAAAATGTTAGCATTTTTTGATTAGTTAAAATGTGTAATTTTTTTTTTGTAAGTTTTAGTTTTTTGATTGTTTTTTTTGTTTTTTATCCAGTAAAATAAATTTAAGTTTTTAAAATATTTTATTTTAATTAGTCTATTAGGTAACTTTAAAGCCTTTAAATGTAATGCAGTATTTATAATGCATTATACATAGAGATTATACATTTACTTAATGCAAAAAAAAAAAAAAATGCATGCATAATGCATTCTGAGAAATTGTGTTGTGGCACCCTGGTTCTCAAAGGATAATTTATTTGATGAAATATTAAATAGAAATCTATCTTTCTATCAGTCTGTTCTTCTTTGGTCCTATGAAACCTTTAAACTTCAAAGACTTTTCAAACTTTTTTAAAATTTTAAACGAGACTTTGTCAGGAATTCAAAGTTTTCTTTTAGTTAAACATTAGTCATATGGAATTCAATGAAATTTTAATTCATTTTAATTCTTAATTTACTTTTAATTAAATACTTCCTTACATTCATATTCAATTCGCAATTCTGCTTCCTGTTTGCTACCTCACTTTAATTTCAACTCAGATTTAGCAACTGATTTGGAATTTAAATGATGTTCCCAATTCAGTTCTGAATGAGGAACAACCTTGCTGTGAATAAAAGTTCTGCACACTCAGTTTAGTGGATTATTGCACTAGCTTTGTCCATTAATGCTATTTGCGAAAAGATACACACACTTGGCTCAACTGCGATTCGTTCAAATCACAGCTCAGATTTTGGAGCGAAAGAAAGTGGCATTGATTGGCCGGAATTAGTGGCCTCTGGTGACAGCTATCAGAATGGTGCCACCTCATTTAGCTTTCATTAGCAAGTGAAAGACAAGCTCTGTGCCTGTGGTTATCGTGTTTCTCATGTCTCAGCTCTCTGCTGCACGGCTCTGTGCTTCTGACCCCATGATACCCTTCCTCTCTCCGTCACACGGCTGTGAGATGTCGCCTGTTGAGTGATCAGCTGTGTGGATCTGCTGTCCTGCTGTTTGTGCCTTCCCCTCTCCGTCTGGAGTCTCTTTCATCCCTCCAACACTCTCCATATATATGATGATCTTACACACACCTCTGCCCTCAGCAGTACACCATGTTCACCCCAGTGCCGTATTGATATTTGAACCTTGTTATGCTGGTCGGGTATTTGTTGATACTAAGCCCTGTGTGTGATAATGTGGAAGGGTTTGGATGAATGAAATATTTGAGAAAGGACCTAAGAGTTGCACATATAGAGTTTGGACAAAATAATGTAAACACCCATTGCTGTAGGGGTTAAAGGGGTAGTTCACCCAAAAATGAAAATGTTATCATTTACTCACCCTCAGGTTGTTCCAAACTTGCATGAGTTTCTTTCTTCTGCTGAACACAAAAGAAGATATTTTGAAGATTGCCGGTAGCTGTTGAATTCCATATTAATTTTTTTTCCATACGATGAAAGTCAATGGCTGACAATAACTGTTTGGTTACCAGCGTTCTTCAAAATGTCTCAGCAGAAGAAAGAAACTTATATAGGTTTGGAACGACTTGAGGGTGAGTAAATGTAAATGTGTAAATGTGTTTTCATTGTCTATATGCTCTAGGTTGTATTTGTGTAGTAGGCCTATATGTTGTGTTCAACAGTGTTAAGTTCAAGCCGTGGGTGAAATGTACTTTCAAAAAGTACAAATCATGAGAACCTGTTTAGCAGGAGCATTTGTAACCTTAACAGCCCAATTGTTTAGTGTGTTAAGCGCAACAGACTTTACAATTATGACTGTGTACAAAAAGCATGGCAAGACTTTATCATTAAAGAAGAATAGTGGGCAATAGTGGGACTGTGTCCACACAACTCAGAACTACTGCTGCAAAAATGACAGCAACCTCAATATTCACCTTGAAGACCCTGTTTTCACAAAAACCAACCAGAGAGAACTTCACAAAGCCACCGTTCCTCCAAAAGTTGTAATTGCTAAAACTTTAATCACAGACACCAATGCTGAAATGAAAAGAAGATGGCGTCATGAGCATAAAACCGGACAGTTGGAGCACCAAGATGAACTTTAGCATCTGCTCTGGCCAGACAAATCACCTGACCTGAATGTTATTAAGCCACTGTGGCAGTTTTGGAGAGAAGATCTCTAAAGCAACTGGCAGATGTTTTTATAGACAACATTCAACTGGAGACATATTATAAATCTATTCTAAGTAGACTGGAAGCTGTATTAAAAACACCATAATAAGGAAATATTGCCAATTTCTGAGGTGTTCACATTATTTTACTCTTTTCCCCTTTTTTTTTGTAGGTGTTTTTTTTTTTTTTTTTTAATGTCTTTTCCCAATGTGTTGTTTTATTTACTGATGAATGTATTTATCTGATCCCAGTGACAAACGATTCTCTGCTTTGGGCTTTGGGGCAAGAATTCCACCTAATTATGAGGTAAAAGACCATTTTTATATACTTTATTCACGTGTGGTCCCTTGTAAAAAAGTAGTAGTGCACATGTTGAACGAAATTACAAATATATTTACATACATGGCATAAAAATCTTAAAAGAAATGACATTAAAGTATATTTTAGTGCATACATGCTTGTTAGTACATTTTGCAGTACATACTTAAGTCTGTGTGAGAAGAATGAACAGATACACAGTAAATACAACCCCTTGTGAAAAAAGTGTGTATTGTTTCAAACTTTTTGGAGACTTAATTCCATGTTAATTGCATTTTAAATAATAGTGTAATATAGTCTAAATTCATATTAAATGCTTAAGAGTGCTTTTGTACTTAAGTACATCTTGTAATTTATATGTATATGTAATTTCATAATTACTTCTGTTGTTTACTTGACTGTGTACTGGTGAATGTACTGACAAGCATTTATGGTAAACTAAAATATACTTTAATGTAATTTATATTGAAACGTGTGTCATGTATTGAAGTTTAAGTTAGTACATTGCAATAAATGTAATATTGAAGTGCAGTAAAATTCAAGTACTTTACATGTGCTTTAATATGCAAGTCAACACATCTAAACATTAAAGCATGGCAAAAGATTATTAAAACAAATTATTAAAAATGTGCTTTAAAGTAAAACCTTTAATTTGACTTTTTGTGATGGAGCAGTCATTAAAGTGTTCTTTCTTTAAGTTCACTTAAGTGGCTTTTTACTTCATTAAGGTTATATTATTTGCAAACATATAAATATACATTTAAGTTTTGAAGTACAATACAAGTGCCCATTCAATACAATTAAGTGCACTTCTTATTTTAAAAGGGTTGTCTACTAGTATATAATTTCTAAATGTGGAAGTATCTACCATCTTCTATATTTGGTAGACCAGTCGGATCAGCAAAGCACAGTCTCTGAGACTGTGTATCTCAAATATGCAAAGTCATAACTTATTTTTATTTACAGATCTCTCATGAAACAACAACCATTACAGAAAAAGGGCTATTCTCACAGGATTAAATAATAACAGCTTGCAAAGGCTTCCCTGAGTGTTGACAGTTAACTGTCACAGGACTTCATTTTATGCTCTGTTTGTTCAGGCAGATTGCACTGCACTAGCTATGAGCTCTTTTTCCTTTTCAAGGAAATATAATAATTATAGTTATACTCAGAATGTCTTTTTCAACAAAAGAAAATCAATTACAATGAAATGTGTGCTACAAAAGTACCAGAGGGGGCCCACAGTGGTTGTTGCTTACAATGGAAAATCTGTAGGGAGGATGCTATTTTGTTTTAGCATCATCATCAGGTCATTTCATGCATAGTGTTGCAGAAAGTATTTTCTTAGAAACATGCAAATAAGCACAGCATGATTTATTGCCTTCCTTTAACAGCAAGATTTATGACCTTGAATTAGGTTTTTAACCAGAAAACAGGTGTGTAATAGCATGCTAAACAAGCTGAAGCTGGATAAACAAAGCCTTTCTGTGTGTTTTCTTCTCCAAACTACAGGTGTCTCATGACTTTGCCATCAATTTCAACCCGGAGGATGATGAATGTGAAGGTAAGAGTGACAAGCACTTTGTATGTTAGTAAGTGAGGGAATATCTCATGGGAACTGAACAGAGACACTCAGTGATGTTTTTGAAGCTGTAGTCACAGTTATAGGAAAAGTTCACTCACAAATAAAAGTCTGTCATCATTTACTTTTACCCTCACTGATGTTTTAAACTTTATATGACTTTCTTTCTTCTGTGGAACACAAAAGGAGAAATGGCCACTCTTTTCAAAAAAGCACTATAAACATTTCATAAAAGTGATCCCATATGACTTGTGCACCACTTTCTCCTGAAGCCATCTTTGTGTGAAGAACAGATCCAAATATGTTCTATTTACAGAAAATCTCGCCCTTTACTGTCAACATCCATTCAAATATTGCATGTCTTTAAGGCTGAGTCAGGTTTGATATCAGTGTAATGGTGACATCAATGCCGCCATCAATGACGACATCAAACCTGCGTCAGCAGACCAATCAATGCACATTAAATCTGTCGAAAGGCATAAGTGAGAATGAGATGGCAGGAAAATCTAGTTTAAGATTCTCCTAACTGTGTTTGGAAGCTGATAGCTGGTTAGTCTACACTACTCATTTGCTGGTTGACCATCTTGGACTAGCAACAAACCAGTTGGATATACCAGCTCAAGGTGGTTAAGCTGGTTTTTGGAACATGGTAGTTGTTCAACCAGGTGACTAGATCAGCAGCCATATTTAAAAACACAAACACACCAGTTCAGAGGCGTCATGCCCATTCAAAGTGAGGGGACACGTGCCCCCTCAGATTTTTGAGCCAAGTGGATTTTGAATGCAGCTTTCAAAAGACAAAAAATAGCCAAATAATATTTTCTATATTTGATACAATCACACCAGCATTATTAAATCGTTCAGCGCGTCATATCATCAGCTGCTAAATTCAAATCTGCATTCGCTGGCTGGCACTGAGCCAGACGCGTTTTTACAGCACTGCGCATTATAACCAATCACACACGATTCTGTTGAGCTTATGAATGCAATGACCAATCAGAGGCGTTCAGATGAGTCATCATCGCTGAAATGCTGGTTTTCTTCACTCGCTCGCTGACTGAATACCTCTTTCTGGCGAATTCTCTCGTTTTTATAAACAACAAACTGCAGATGTGTGTATGAATCTGTAAGTAAGATATTAATTTCATAGTGTAAACAGCTTCAGTGATTTTAATGGGAGTTTTTGAGAGTGCTTGAACTCTAGACGGTCAGTGAAAATATCTTTTGATAATGTAAATGTACAATGAAAGTGTTATGATAAGTAGCCTAACTTACAATATTTTTATTCACATAAACTTTCAATGTTAAATTCACATTAAATATGAAGTCAGTCTTATTAAAATATGTTATGGCATGACACCCATATCTGTTACTTAAGTTACTTAAGTAAGTTAATAGACTGCATTATTAGACTACTTGACCATCGTCCACTAAAGATCAACTAACATAACCTATAAAGGTGAGAATTGAGATATTTCATGACATAGTTAATGTGTTTGGGAATGTTTTGAATAAAAAGGAAAAAAAATAAATAAAACACGTGGTATTGTGCCCCCTCAAAAATAATGAGTGCATGATGCCCCTGCACCAGTTTAAACTGGATATTTTAGTGGGGTTTAGGCTGTTTTTTAGACTGTAAGTCACATATACTATATTGTTTCTGGCGATTTATAATGCTCATATTATATTGGAGCTCAACAACTCCGACTCCAGTTAGTGTTTTAATATGGAAAAGAGTGAATAGAACATTCTTCAACATTTCTGCTTTTGTGTTTCACAGACGAAGAAAATTTAGTAATGCTTCTACTTAAAGCCTTTTTATATAACACATTATATAAGTTTTTTTAATGCACTGTGTAATGCAGTTCTAATACATTATAATACTTATCTATTAATTGTTTCACCTTTAGAAAATATAATGCATAATACACATGACAAACAACCAATTTCAGATACAAGAAGAAATCTGCAAATGTTATTATGTATTTAACTTTGGTTACAATTATTATAAAAGTTTTTTTTTTTTTTTTTTTTTTTGAATGAACTATTTATGTAATGCACCCTATAATTCATTATATGATCATGAATATTTGTAACCACAGTTATAATACATTGTAATACTTATCTATTCATTGTTACACCTTTAGAAATTATAATGCGTAATGCACATAACCAGTTTCAGATCTAAAAAGGAATATGCTAATATTATTATGCAGTTTACTTTGGTTAAAATTATTATAACATTTTTTTAAATGCACTATTTATACGATGCACCTTATAATTCATTGTATGATCTAGAATATTAGTAACTACAGTTATAATGCATTATAATATACTTATCTATTCATTGTTTCACCTTTAGAAAATATAATGTGCAATGCACATGACAAACAATCAATTTCAGATGCAACAAGGAATCTGCAAATATTATTATGAATTTAACTTTGGTTACAGTTATAATAAAAGTTTTTGTTTTTGAATGCACTATTTATGTAATGCACCTAATAATTCATTGTATGATCAGGAATATTTGTAACCAGAGCTATAATGCATTATAATACTTATCTATATATTGTTACACCTTTAGAAAGTGTAATGCATAATGCACATAACAAACAACCAAATTCAGATGTAACAAGGAATCTGCAAATATTATTATGCAATTAACTTTGGTTATAATTATTTGTGAAAAGCTATAATGCATTGCAACATACATTATGAATAATAATAATAATAATTCATTATACATAAAGGCTTCAAGTAAAGTCATATGGTTTTGGAACAGCATGAGGGTGAGTAAATAATGACCGAATTTTAATTTCTGGGTGAACAGTTCCTTTAACACTCAAAGAGAATGTGTGAAGACTGTGAAAAATCTTGGGCTTGCTATAGTCCTTTCACGTTTCTGCAGAAGATGGAAAGTTCCAAGTCAGTCTCTTGATCCCAAAATCTGTTGCTTTCACTGCCAATACTTCAGCACTGCTCTCAGAAGCCTTTCGAGACACAGAGAGAAATACAAATAAGCCTCCAGAACAGAAGTGATAGCCGTGTCCCCTCTCTCTCTGATCAGAGATCCAGGGGGTCGTGGAAGCCTACCAAAACTGCCTGCCCAAGATCCAGCTCTACGGTCCCACTAATGTGGCTCCCATCATTAACAGAATAGCTAAGCAGGCGGCTGGGAAAGAACCCATCAAAGATGCTTCTGTGAGTAGCTTTAAAGTTTCTGTTTATTGCACAGCACTGAAGTGGAAATTCATTAAAAATAAACACAAAGGAATTATGCAATAAGGTAATGGTGGAAACACGGTCTCAATAGCGCTGCTGGTGTCTATTTGCATGGGGAAATTCAGTGAGAAATTCAGAAGCCTCAGTGGATTCTATGTTGTGGAAGATACAGCTGACTATCATGATCTGGTATACTTCACTGAGACTGTACAGTGTTTCTCCACCACTGTTATTCATATACTTTAACATGTAGAAAGTGCATTTTACATCATGTGTCTGGATATGTGGCAGGTTATAACATACCTAAACGTAACTACAACAGCAACCTTACTTACTATCAATAAGCAGCAAATTAGGAGATTTTTAACTCAATAAATAAATAAATAAATAAACAAATAAATAAAAATTAATTATAAATAAATAAACAAATGAATCAATTTATTTTTTAATGTTTGAAATAATAAAAAAAAAATCTTTTTTTTTTTTTAAATCATCAAGTGAATATATCTACTGTATATTCAAATGTAGGCAGGGCTTAAATCTGAAACTAAATTATAACCATATTTTATATGGAACTAAAACTATTTTTATTACATAATTTATGGAAAATTAAAAAAAAAAAAAAAAAAAGAACCTAAATAGCTAATGATAAAAAAAAGTTCTGCTTGAATCAGAAATATAATGATAACAGCATAGGTTATTTTAATATATATAGTATAGGTTAATGTTACTCTAAAATTGGATTTCATAAATGCATGTGCATTTTTCTAAAGTTCAGACTTCAGTCACATTGACTCACTATTGTACTGTAATTTTAGATATTTGTTAAAAATATCACTTCATCCTTCTGCTTGTTGGATAATCAGTCTAAAGAATATTCAGTAGAATTCATTACTTGCACCTTTCTGAATAAGGTATTCGGCTTCAGTAATATTGCAGGGTTAATTGCATCATGCAAATAGCAGTGATGGTTTCTACCCTTTCCAAATTTGCATTGAAAAGACATGTTCGTCCTTTCAATGAAATTAATTAATTCCAAAGAAAGGACTTCATTTTATGTGATTTAATGTAAATATGCATGGTGACATGAATTTAGTGTCTGGACTGTAGGTGAAATGTGAGTTAAAAATGGATTTTGCACTGACATGCTGCTCTTTAAAGTGGTTTAATGATTTTGCCCCTGTCTATTCTTTTGGGGTTTTATCTTCTGTCCTTGGCTTTGTTCACATAACCTTTGAAATTTAGGTCCAAATGAAACCGCTTAAAGTTTTTTAGCTGATTATCTCGCGGGCTGTTTTGGTAATTAACACAGCTACAATCAATTTAGAGTTCTATTAAGTCCCTTAACATGCCATTTAATGGTCTCGGGTCAAATATTTGCCCTCAAGCTTAGCAATTATCTATGCATTGCTCTATTTCATTGCTGTCCTTGTGATGATCTTCATTTATTATTTAATCTTACATCACCCCTTCCCCAAAAGTGATCGTTTTCAGTAAATGAGCTCAGTGAGATCAATGTTCAGAAACCAGGCCATTCATTCGAACTGTAGATATTGCATGTTTAATGTTGACAGGACCGCTGGGATGTTTAGACCAGTAAGTATAGCTAATTTTAGCCCACTGACTGCCTGTTTTAGACGGGTATCCAATATTCTGTTCATTACTATCTAGACATTTAAAGGAACAGTGCACCTATATATTAAAATTCAGTTTATTTACTCACTCTCATGTTATTCCAAACCCAAATTATGTTATTTTTTTCTGTTCAGTAGAATTTTTAAAGAATCATTCATAGTGATTGTTTTGCACCTTTTGGGTTTTTTTATGCTAAACAAATCGATTTGTACCACTGAAAGAAGAATACAGGTTTAGAACAACATGAGGGTCAGTAAGTAATGACAATATCCATTAATGGCCATTTTTCCTTGAAAGTTGTATAAATCAGGCAATATAACTGATAACAGTCCTTTTCTCTGCCAGCTGTATCATATCCTGCTGATCCTCACAGACGGGGTGGTAACAGACATGGCCGATACACGGGAGGCCATTGTTCGGGCCTCCTACCAACCTATGTCCATCATTATAGTGGGAGTGGGAAACGCCGACTTCACAGACATGCAGATCCTTGATGGGGATGATGGAGTCCTGCGCTCACCCAAAGGGGAACCTGTCTTGAGGGACATCGTCCAGTTTGTGCCCTTCAGAGACTTTAAAACGGTCAGTTTTTCTCAGTTCTTAGTCACTGAGAATTTGCAAATGAAGGTACATGTTTCATTGTACATCCCATAGTTCCTGTAGATCCTGAACCTTAGAAAGAAGGTATCTGCAGAGTTACGCTTAAGAATTAAAAATGAATTATTCTGTTTACTCTGGTGAGAAAATAGGCTTTCATAAACGATAATAATCTAGAAAATACATAATTGATATAAATTAATATAAAAAACAACAGTTAAACCACAATTAACAATGTTTGCAATTTTCATCCTCATCCTATAAGAAACATGTAATTAATGTATAAAAAAAGGTAACTGAGATAAAGTGAGATCAATTTTATAAGATCACATTTTGAGATATAAACTGAGAATATAATATAAATTTGCAAATGTGAGAAATAAAGTTATGAATTCTGAAAAATAAAGTCGAAATTACAAGAAATAAAATTGCCATTTTGAGATATTGTCACATTGTGAAATATAAGACAGTGTTTCGGTTTTAAACAAAGTTGCATTGCAAGATATACTGTAGAGTTACAATTGGGAGATATCAAGTCACTACTATGAGAATAGAATTTGCAATCATATTTTTATTTGTTGATTTTTTTTTACTCTGGGGAGGAAACAGGCTTTCATAAACAATAATAATCTAGAAAATATGAAAAATGTTTTTAAAAGACATCATTAGTTAAGCACAGACATGTTGACATTTAGGTGTAGGTAAATATAAGAAAGTATAAGTACAGTAAAAGTATAGTAATGAATGTCCATCTGAAACGTGGGACATTTGTAAACAAAAACTAATATACTGCAATACTTTTATGGGCTTAAAATTTGAAAAGTACTTTTAACGCGTTGTAAAAGGAGCCATGGATGCCTTGCATAAATGCCATGGTTTGTGGGTGAATGAAGCAGGCACAGGTGAATCAGCATATGCCAGTGGTGCATTCGGACAGAAATGGCTCTTAGAGCTTCACAGTTTCTCCATAAGAGCTGTTTGTTCACTCCACTGATGTACACAGCCAGAAAAAAAAAAGAGAAAACAGACAATGACATTTTAGAGAAGTGAGGATTAAAAATGTGTAAATACTCTCAACAGCTTGCTGCTTGGCTCTCTACCAAACAATTTAAATTACAAACTGTACTTTCCTCATGCCTTTGTTTGAACACAATTTACCATGAATTTGGTTGATTTGCCCTTTTTCACTGTTGTTAATGTTTTCCCCCTCATGGAGGCCAATAAAAATGTGACTTTTGCAGGCTTCACCAGCTGCACTGGCAAAGTGTGTCCTAGCGGAGGTGCCTAAACAGGTAGTGGAGTACTTCAGTCACAAGGCCATACCGCCGATGAACCCAGTGCTGAATTCAACCCCCAACTCCATCGCCAACACACCTGAATAACACTCGACCTGAGGTCCGGTCCAGCCCTGTACACCTCCACAGCACTGAAACAGATGAGGGCTGGGACAGGGCTGCTCTGCCACAACTTACAGTATACACTGCCATCCTGACTACGTTTTCTTCATTCGTAAGCTGTTCATACATGACTGACGGTTTGGATCTTGGTGTCTGATCTTGCCCTTGACACCAGAACTGCTCTCCCAGCATGCAAACCGGAGTCCTTTTCCCCTCTGCCTCGCGTAAGAGCAAACAATACATTGAATTCCCATCAGGACCAGGCCTTCTGATCCCCGCTGACTCTTTTCAACTTCACAAGGCCACTTCTGCATTCTGCTGTTTTGTATGTCCTTCAGAGCTTTTGAAGACTTTGCTCTGCCTGCCTGTGGGCTCTTTTCATTCCTGGACTCCTTGAGAACTGGAGCAGAAATGCTGAAAAGCATACAATACAATGTAATATGAATAATCAATCTATAGATAATAGCATGTACATTGACTAAAAGAGTTTGCTTTGGTTTTGCTGGACAAATATGCATAGTTCATTGCTAAAATCATCTTAATCTTGATGTAAAGATAATTGGCGTGTGAGAATGGTCATTATCTGGCTAGTCGATTAGTCAGGATGACTAGTTTTAAATATTTTAGCAGTGGTGCTTGAATTAGCATGCTAACAGAGCACTGTTTGACAGTTTGCACGATGAAACCCTCTTGGATAAGCTGCATCTTCAAATCCATCGTCTTTAAGACACTGGCAAAACAGCCATTCACATGTAGACAGGGTGTTTCCTTATGTTTTTTAAGCATCTTGCGCCATGAGCATTATTAAGACATCAAATTGAAATGAGTTGTTTACGGAAAAATACCTTTTTAAAACGTGTCTTGAGATTCTTGCAGTCTGTTTCATTCTGTTGTGTCTAGATTGAATGCATCTTCTGTCAACAACCCCTAACAAAAATGTCTGATTGGCGATCATAAAGTGTTGATCAGCCAACAGAAATTATACAGGACTTAAGAATTATTTAACTTGTCAGTTGGTTGGATGAGAAAATTGTGAATTCTTTCACATTCTGTCTACAAGTCTGCGCCAATGCACTGATTCAAATGTAAACTACTTGATTTTATCCCTGTTTAAATGGTTTGTGGAAACACGTGAATATTGCCAAGAGAGGAAAAAATGCCACAGTCACTTTGCCAATCATGAGAGAAGTGCTCTAATTAAAAAGGTGAAGTGTGTAATTTCTGCACCTGTAGCAGAACCAAGAGGATTTCATAAATACTGTAATTCTGTTGTTTTCAAACTGTTTTAAATACACTCTCCCCCTGTCTGTCATTAGTGGGCCAAACAGATAGTCCCGGGCCAAACACACTCCACCTATGTATGCCGTGTCTACCCTTGTGAAAAAGAAGTAAACGTAATTGTATTGACAGCCCTTGTAGTGTTTTTTTTTTTTTTTTTTTTAACTGTACTTGTAGTAAGTATACTTAAAGAGAGTACACTTTACAAAGATCACTTTGTAATAATTAAAAGTTTTTCTTTAAAGTACATTTTAAATCATATTTTAATTTTTTGTTGTGTTTTAAAGAAGTACGCTTATTTTGATGTGTTGACTAACATACTAAAGCACATGTAAAGTACTTGATTATACAATAAGTACGTTTATATTCAATATTATATATAAATATATATTATTTTATTATTATGTATAATATATTGCAACTTCATCGCAAATGTGTAATCACAAATATTTTTAAATACATGATAAACATATTTCAATTACAATAAAGTATAATTTAGTTTACCAAAAATGCTTGGCAGTACATTCAGCAATACACTTTAATCATATTTTAAAGACATTAATGAAATGAAATTACACACATATTATTTCTGTAATAAGTTCTCTTTTTTAAAAGTATGCTAAAGTGTTCTTTTTCACAAGGGTAGACACACTATATGCAATAAAACAAAGCATTTTCACATCATAACGGTTTTAAAGCAACCAGTTTTATTTAGAAATTAAACTAATCCAATGTTTGGGTGGCACTTGCACTATTTACAGCAATGAGAATAAGATACAGACATTTAATTTACTGGTGCATAATGTTGCAGTTTAAACAGCATTTGCATCAAACAACAAACAATATAGCCATGTCAAATACGGATGGCTGCACAGTTCTGCATGCATGACCTCACATACTAACATTGTAGATGTACAAACACACGCTGATGACTATATTTACATATTACACCAGTGATTAACTGGAAGAACAGTGATAACTTCTAATACAAACTTCCCAATTCAGTATTGCTTAGCATTAAAATACATGCCCTTTTATTAAATTATCAACTAAATTGCAATCTTTCATACAATGATGTCTCCATGTTATCCAGCATTATGCATCAGTTTGTCACAGTTGTTTTAACAAAATCGTGACAGGCATATGATGATGTATTGCATCCTGACTAGAGATTTTAACAGAAAATGTTTATACGATGTAT
Source organism: Spinibarbus caldwelli (assembly GCA_039654775.1). Classification (NCBI taxonomy): domain Eukaryota; kingdom Metazoa; phylum Chordata; class Actinopteri; order Cypriniformes; family Cyprinidae; genus Spinibarbus; species Spinibarbus caldwelli. Next base: position 42,426,554 of record CM077220.1, read on the forward strand.
ATTTCTATTTTAAGCGAAAATCAATATTTTCGAGTTATCCATTAACACAGGGTATATATGATGGCATTTTGGGTGTGGAAAGTGTCACATCTTATGATGTGCTTAGTACACATCTATGCAAGAGCACAAATGAAAGAGCCTGTACTCTTGCAGCGGCTGCTTTCCTTCCTTCTTTCTGCCCACAGTATTCTGAAGCGCAGCGCAAATATGCCCGTATGGCACGACTGCAACATTCTCATTCCATTGTGATATGGTTATGTAAATGAGGGTTGCCAGATATTAACAAGTTGCTGATTCTGAAATAGCTTTTGAACTGTACACCTTGCCTGTTCCAATTTCCGCAGCGGTCTTGTACATTGCATTTTATTAATAATTCTTTCTTTTCCTCACTTGTCATTTTAATCCATCTCCAAATGGACTGTATTTGCATGTTCAATGTATCCAGGAGAAGTTTGCTCCCTCTTGTTTGGAGGTGCTATTCTGCCACATACTAGCAGAAGGAGAGGAAAATGTTGAGCATGAGTTTCCTTTACTATTCATTTGGAATATGGGTCATCATCCTGCTGGTATTTTCTTGCAGCCTGAGGTCATTGCAGATATATTCATACAGGCCTCCGAGTTATTAGGCAACATATTTAGTCTGCTTACAGACAGGCAGCTGCATCCTAAAGCATTATATCAATGTAAATATTGGCAGATCATGCTGTCCAACGATAAATCTTCATTAAATTGTATTGTTCTCACTGTCTAAGGCACTGGATCGCAAGGAGCAAAAGGAGACATTTGAACATATTTTGTCTCATCTATGCTTTAACAATGTGCTTTGATTTGAGCCAGTGACACTACCGGAAGTATCTCTTTCAAAAGCTGTGATTTACTGCATGCACTCCTCTGTGTTGAAATGTACCCATCTGATTTCTGATTTCAGTGTTATTTTGTTGGAAGCGAGTTACACCAGCTCGTTTCTTGTAGTCTAGACTCGTAATCCTGCATCAAGGCTAATAAATCTTTTAATAATTTGACAATGGTGGTATGTCATTGTGCATGTTTAGGAGGAAAAATTTTGGATAATTAATGGTTGATTTGATGGAGGTGGACATATTTACATTTTGGCAGATGAATATTTGTAAAGACCTTTTTTAACATCATTGTTCATATGCACATGTAAAACGTACATATATTAAATTTCCATATGTGAAATATATTGTCAAATGAAGTAAAACTATATATGAAAGACACTGGAACCGTTTCATACATTAACATACATATCTAGCCATACAAAAACAGTATGTATATTTATGTATGTGTAATACATATTTGGACATATTTGTCGTGTACATGTATATCCATTCTAAAAACGTCAATACATGCTGATATCATGTAAGTATATATATATATATATATATATATATATATATAAATATAGATAGATAGATAGATAGATAGATATATAAAATAGACTTGTATTTAAAAATGTATTACAAAAACATATAAACATATTTTTGTATGTGTGTTTCTTTAGTAAAGTTGCATATATAAATATAAATATTAAAAATATATTTTTGCCATATATTGTTGCTACGTATAACACTATATAAAAATCATCATATAGATATTAACATATGTACATGTAAATATTACTATGGGGATTTTATATACATGATAAACTTACATCTTCATCTACCCAGAGAATGTGACAATTACATATCGCCTTATAGCATATATGACAATATATATCACATATTACATTTCCATATGGGAGAAGATGTTTTTTTGTTTCACAGTCTAGTCTAACTCACCTATTTTACTTTAGTAAATGTTTGAAAGGAAGTGAGAGTTTTAAAAAGTTTTAAGATAATGTAAACATTGCAACTAAATGTGTCCAAACTTTCAGAGTAGTGTGTATCTTATTGTTTGCAATTTGGGTTGCAAATCTGCAAAACCTGAAATTGGGAATGAATTTAGGTCACATTCTATCTAAATCTGAGTAATATTGCTGGATCCAGAAAGTTGTTTTATTTTAATATCTGTGGTGGTAATATAAATGCATACAGTGACAGAATTGTGTATTTTTATTTAAGCCAGAGGCTACGTCTGTCATTACATACGCATCAAGAAAGCATCAAATATGCATTACAACATCTAAAAAGCAACCCAGACAATGCACAGCATTTATAAGCATACGATAGCATAATTGCAGGTCATTTCTGACTAGTTGCTTCATTTCCTTTTTTCTCATACAGATAGCTTTATGTGGGATGGTCTATATGATCTACTTATTAACAAGTAAATATCAGGCTCATTTAGACCTTAGAAAAGGCTTTTTGAAGAACTAAGCTTCTAAGAAAGTGAATTATATTGCAATTATTGCTCTCATGATTAAGATAATAATCAGTGAAAATGGCCTGGGGTTAGAGAAATGGACTTCTCTAATTGTCATGGACTCAAATGTTATGTTTAAGTGTCTGGTAATTTCGTTGAATAAAGTAATTTCTACAATACACGCACTATGGAGTACATACAGTATTATTATAAATGATGCGCTTGTAATACACACCCTATCTAAAACGGACGGGAAAAAAGATCATTTAGAAATATAGACACAATTAAACTAGCCCTGATTGTCACAGCAGAGCGATAAAGATCCTGCCATTTGTATTGGATGTAATAAAAAGTTCATTTTTCATGGGAAGTCATTGCTCAACTAAAGGTCAAAGGGTGAAATTTTTGCACTCGCTTCAAAATTATTTATTTATTTATTTATTTTTATTTATTTATTTTGTGTTTGTTTCAGCTTATCATTTTTACAAGTCAATATCCAAGTCATGTTTCTTTCTGCACATGACCAGTTTTTGCACATATTTTATATGCTTTTTCATTTCACAGTCAGATGAATACAGTTATAAACCTATTTCAAACCACAAGGAAATGAAATCCACACTGTTTTTTTGTTTTCAATTTTTCAGCCTTCAAACCATAAGTATTAAACCTAAACGTGCTGCACAAAGGCAATATCTAAGTGAATCTTGTCATTTGCGTGATGTGCTAGCGAAGCGGCTTTCCAGCTCCAGGAGGCCGGCGGTAGGATCTTCACTAAAGATGATGAGGTCTCCTCAGCGTACCTCGGTTGCGTCACTTCATTGGGTGACTGCATGAATGATTGTAGTTGCCATGGAGATTTTGCTGGGTGCTTAAAGGGCAGCCATGAAGAAATGGAACGAGATGAGCTGGAGCAGATAATTGTTAAAAGAGCCGAACAACCTTGAGTGAAGTTCAGGCCTTTCAAAGAATAGCACAGAATTGCTTCAGTGAAGTTGACGCTGTGTAGAGTTATACACAGGTTTTTAGACCATCAATAATGTGCTTCTGAGACTGTGTAAGAGCAGAAATACTCAATTTGTTGTTTATTGAAGATGGGAACAGGTTTGCCATTGTTAATGTTTACTGAAAGAAAAAATCATTTGTTTATCCAGTCATCCTATTCAGAGTCAGATGCAAGTATTTTTACCTTTCACTATTTGTGCACAAACTGTAAATAGCATTTTATGGAAAATGTGTTGGTTTTTAACTTATTGAATGAATTAAGTGAATGTGACAACTTTAAGTTTTAATGGCAGACTGACCTAACACAATATAGCTGCCAAATAAGGAATCCATCCCAAATAGAGAAACACAGCTGCCAAAACCATGATAATAGCCAGTCTGAAATTTAGCAAAGCCAAACGTTTTACCCAAACCCAACTTGTAATTTTTTTTGCCCACTGGTTGTGCTTCAAACTGAGAATAATATACATTGGCCAAGGTGACCTCTGGTGTATATATGGGTATGTTATGTGGCAGTTTATGTTTTCTGTATACGTATAAGGGATACAGAGTTAATTTATCATTTCCTCCCCTGTGGAGTTGTGAGGTTTACCTTTAGTTTGCTTGCGATCCCTGGATATGATGTTCCCCACATTATGTTTCCCTTCTCTTTGGCTTTCCATTTCTGCCAGCTCTGCCAGCTTCTGCCTAAGTCTTTTGAATTTAGCCAGCTTAGAACGTTTTTCATTATAAATATACATCTGAAACAGATCAAAACCACCCACGGACCATTCATGGACCGTCTGATGCATTGTGCACAACAATGCCGAGTGCTGGTTTTCTGCCATTCTTTAGATGTTTAAAAGATTTTCAAGACTATGCCTTTAATAAATAACTCATTAAATTTTAACTAGTTATACAAATGTGTATTTCTTCAACTATTGGCATTTTTGGTGGTCTGCCACCACAGTCCAACAGCAGACAGATATGACAGGAGAATGACATAATTTTGTCAGAAAGTCATGAACATTTCAATCACATTGCCATTTTACCATATCTCAAATTAAATATTGTATTTAATAGCACTCTGTTGTGGAAATGTTGATGACGGAAATGGTATTTGAAAATATTTTCGGAGCAAACTAGTGAAGGATTATTTCATAGCTAGCATGCTATGTATCTTAAAGCGGTCATTGGATGCGACATGCAGTTTTACAAGTTGTTTGAACTGAAATGTGTGTTGGCAGTGTGTGTACACAACCATCCTATAATGATAAAGATCCACCCAGTGTTTTTTTTTTTCTTGTTAAATATCGTTAAATCATTTCCCCTTTCTCATATCAAGCCATTCTCAGATGCCTGTCTGTGTGACGTCATGCAGACCCAGGCCCCTCCCACCATTGTTGATTGACACTAGCGTTTTAACTTAGACCCGCCCTGAGTGAGCTGTCATCAGTCCACCATTGTTTCGACACTGGAGCAGGAGTAGACGAGAATGTCTCCTAAGCGATTGAGGCGCTCTCTTATTGGATGTAATAATGATCATAGCAGTCGTCATTTACTCCTGACATCTAAGCCGCTGAAGACACAGTGGATTACCTATGTTTTTGAAGGGAATGCGCCCACGTTCTACCAAAATGCATCTATGTTCACATGAATCATTTGTGAACCATCTACAGAAGAAGTGAGTATAAGGTTCTTTTATGAATCTTTGCAAATCAGCTTTACTAAGATTCTTTCCTGTAGCTCAAATAGTAGAGCATGGCGCTAGCAACGCCAAGATCATGGGTTTGATTCCCAGGGAAAGCAAGAGCTGATAAAATGTAAAAACTGTAATTTGAATGCAATGTAAGTCGCTTTGGATAAAAGCGTCTGCTAAATGCGTAAATGTAAATGTACTAATAACGTGCTAGTTAGCAAGTTCCGCAGCTAAAGTAAACAGTATCATGAGAACGGCTCGTCGCCCCACGTAAGAGATGGGCGGGGTCAGCAGAGCTCATTGGCATTTAAAGGTACATGCACTAAAATGGGTTGCTGTGTGCAGAGCTGTTTTTGACGGTAAAAAGGGTGTTGTTTTACACTACCATTGAGAAATTTTAACCAAAGTATGTTATAGACTTTTCATTAAGGCCCTAAAGATTCATATCAACTTGTGAAAAATAGGCATCCGATGACCCCTTTAAATATACACAATATAGTTATCTATGGTAATTTTTACACTTCATACATTTGACAAAAATGTAGCATGAAATGACACAAAAATATTCTGTTCACAAGAGTTTACTTCATATGTTATGTTTCATATTTTGTCAATTTTTGAAATGTTTTCACTAGTGCTGTCAAACGATTATCGCGATTAATCATATCCAAAATAAAAGTTTTTGTTTACATAATATACACTATATTGCCAAAACTATTGGGTCACCCCCTTCAAATGAACAGGTTTGACTACTTTAGTAATTTCCATGAGTACAAATCTTAATGTTTAAGCATATAATGATATTCTAGGGAATTGTGTGCTTCTAATTTTAAAGCAACAGTTTGGACAGGACTCTTTTTTATTCTAACATGACAATGCCTCTGTGTATAAGGCAAGGTTCAAAAAGAAATGATTGATTCAGTCAGTGTGGAAGAACTTGACTGGTCTGCAGAAAGCCAAGTCCTAATCCAAGCTGAACACCTCTGGTGTGACTTTAAATGCAGATCTTAAGCCAAAAACTCTTTACCAAACACCAATGACTTGTACATACACTATATGGACAAACGTATTAGGACACCCCCTTCTTTAGAACAGAAAAAGGCACTTCCAAAACTGTGGCAACAAAGATGGAAACATAATGCATGTAAAAAATTGTATTTCCATCTCTGTTGCAACAGTTTTGGAAATGTCTAAAATGACTGCACCCATATGTACAAGTCACTGGTGTTTGGTGATGAGTTTTTAGCTCAAGATCTGCATTTAAAGTCACACCAGAGGTGTTCAGCTTGGATTAGGAATTGGCTTTCTGCAGACCAGTCAAGTTCTTCCACACTGACTGAATCAATCATTTCTTTTTGAACCTTGCCTTATACACAGAGGCATTGTCATGTTAGAATAGAAAAGGGTCCTGTCCAAACTGTTGCTTTCAAATTAAAATTAGAAGCACACAATTCCCTAGAAAATCATTATATGCTTTAAATTAAGATTTGTACTCATGGAAATTACTAAAGTAGTCAAACCTGTTCATTAGAAGGGGGTGACCCAATATTTTTGGCAATCTAATGTATGTGTGTGTGCTGTGTATATTTATTATGTATATATAAATACACACACATGCATGTATATATCTCAGAAAAATATATTATGTTTATATATTAAATCGATTTATATATGATATAAATTATATAAATATAAATATATACATGTAAATATTTTCAAAATATATACTGTATGTGTGTATTTATATATACATAAATATACGCAACAAACACATATATTATGTAAACAAAAACCTTTATTTTGGATGTGATTAATCGCGATTAATCGTTTGACAGCACAGATGGTTAACTGTTGTATAGCTCTATTGTTTTTCCTATACTTGCATTGTTGTATGTTTATCTTAGGTTTAATTAGTATGTAGCACCGTGGTCCTGCGAGACACGACATTTCATTCCACTATATGTCCACACATGTAGCAGAATGACAATAAAGCTCGACTTGACTAGTTTTCACTAAATCATTAAAATGGATTAGAACTATTTCAAACTTTGTTTAGATTATACTTTTAAAATGCATATAATATTTTGATGGCTTTTCATAGTTTAAGAAGTAAAAATCTGTGACTAGAATAAAACAAAATCTATTCATAAAAAGCATTTGAAAAGTAAAAAGTTTCAGTTTAATTTTCAGTCTGAACCAAAGCTGAATAAACACCCACGTACAAAAGTCATAAGACCAAGTCTATTTCTATAGTTTTTTTCCCCAATGTCCCTGATATCAGCAGTAGAAAATGTGTTTATCATTTTAGCTTTTATAAGAGAAATGAACTGGCATTGTGTTACCGATCAAATTCACTGCCAGTATTTTAGCTGTGCAGCAGGCAGTTCCATTTCCATGTCTTGATAACGCACACAAACAAACAACAAAATAGAAACTTCAATTGAGCTGCGTGTATTTGATGTCTGCCCCCTTTACTTTGCATTTCTGATGTAAATGAATGTTCAAAGCACAAGCTGCACATCAGAACCGTGGCATTTCACCCCACTGACTCCACACTGCCCAAAAAGAGATGTTTCTATTGCCAACTGGGCAGCGTCTGGAAAAGCAAATAGTCTGTTTTTAAACCGAATATTAGCAGGTTATTTAGATAAGCTTCCCCGAAAAGTTAGTTCTATATACTTCTTCAAAATTCAAGATACGCATTAATCATCAGTAGATTAGTTAAACACATAGACAACCCTATTTCAACAAATTTGTGATTCATGATTTTGAGATTGATTACTCATATATCCTTTTTTTTTTTTTTTTTTCTTTGGAAAGTATATTTAGAGATTTTATTTAGAGTTAGCATTTTTACTCATGACCCAGTAAAAAGGGTCTAATGACGCCCCTGGAGTGTTAGCAGCATTTGTAATAAAAAAAAAAGCATACCCTGCTTAAATTCAGCAGTTGCATATGATGGAAATATAGAGAATAGTAAGCAGTGCATTTTAAGTCGGCCTTTATAAGAGGTTGTTTCTGCATGAGATTGTGGTCACTTTATGAGATTAATGTGGTTAATTTCACTCAGGCTTGTTCTGCTTGCACACCAAGATGATCCCTTGGGCTAAATTGTTCATAGATTTGTATTCCACTGCAGCTGTTTAATATTTTATTTTCCTCTGCAATAAATGCTAATGTGCAATTATGATGATCTTCCTCAGTCCTTTTGAAAAAACACCAAGCTAACAAACCACTACATGATTTTGTAAAAGATTAATCTAGTTTGTAACCAGTACTTCAACAAACTAAACTAAATCTTAATATTTAAATCTTATTTAAAAAACAAACTAGATACTTAATATCAGTGCTTACGCTTTCATGTTTTCATGCCCTTCGTAGACTCACCGCACTAAAGTAACATCCACAGATCATCTAATGGATTAAAAAAAAAAAAAACTACTGTAAGGACTGAGAAAACAACAGCCTGGAAATCTGCTGTTACTAATGAAATTTTAAAAGTAAAACAGCCAGATGATACAAGATACTGATTGGTGACAACCAATTTCTTTAGTGTAGTAGACAGTTGAAGCGTGTTGAATAACTTGTGTATGCATAACAACTGACCCATGAATTTTGCTACACGATGCATAGTAGTGTCTTCTTCAAATTGGTGAATTGGATGTATGGTTTCTAATCCAGAGATATCAAAGTCTATTTTTAGAGGCAAGAATTTCACTTCACCCACTCCCTCAAACATCGAATTGATAGTTTTCACGTGACGTCACACCCTTATAGGAACGCCCACCTGGAGGGCAAAACGAAGCTTTGCTCCACTAACCGCCAGTTATTTTTACGCAGATCGCATCAAGTAATAATGTAGTAAAACGCAGATATTAAAAGGCCAAACTCAGCAAACACCTCATTGATAATGTATATTTTGTACAGGCAAGAAGATGAAGCCAGAATATAAACGCAATGTGCAAAACCTTTAGAAGGAAAACACTGAACCGTTAAACGGATTGCGTTCATATTCCGGCCTCATCTGCTTACCTATGTAAACTATGCATCATTAATATGGTGAATACTGAATTTGATCTTTTAATATTACCGTTTTTAAATATATTACGGCACTTTAAGTGTTTTTACAACATTTTGTCGCACTGTTTAATGATTGAAATATTGCCATGGGTGCTTAATATGGATTGCAAATGGCCAAAACTTGCATTTTGTTCAGAAATACCTTTGTTTTATTCTTTTGAGAGGTGATCTAAATATTTGCGGCTGGGAAACAGATGAAAAATTGACACGCTTGTACTGCAGTTCTATGGATGTTTTGCCCTCCAAGTCTTCGAGCCGGTCACATGACTGAAAGCTATGAATAGCTTCTTCTCCCTTTATGACCTTAAAACTGAACTTTGATGTTTTATAATCTGTACTGTGTGCTCTAAAAATTGCCATATTTTATAACAAACAGCTTGCTATGGCAATTTTTGTAGTTTGGTATCTTTTAAGACATTTTAACATTTGCAGTCAGTTGGTTACGCTACTTTAGAGCATTAAAGATTATTTTTAGAGAATTATTATTTAAAGGGTTGATGAGACGTTGCTAAATAGAACATTATTTTGTGTATTTGGTGTAATGCAATGTGTTTATGCGGTTTAAGGTTCAAAAAACACATTATTTTCCACATATTGTACATTATTGTTGCTCCTCTAAGCCCCGTCTTTCTGAAACGTGCCGATTTTTACAAAGCTCATCATTCTGAGAAGCAAGGCGTGCTCTTATTGGCCAGCTATCCAGTGTGTTGTGATTGGCCAAATACCTCAAGTATGTGACGGAAATGTTACGCCCCTTACCGTATTGTGATGCTGTGTCCCGGCGCGATGACACAAAAACAATAAAACTCATTACAAACGAAGCATTTGTTGCATCCAGTGGGGACATATTTACTGATTATAATAACTTATGTTGTTTTTTTACATGTCACGTTGCATAGCGACGCGTAAACATTACCATCTCTGCATTTGTGATCGGAGAAACGACAAACAACAAGCACTACTCTACACTGCTCAAAACTCCCGTTTGAATAGTCAGTGGCAAATTCTTTAAATAAGAAAACGTACTTACAGGCTGTGAGTCAGAAGCGGCAGACTGTCCTTGCAAAGTTGGAATTGCCCCACTTTATAGAAACAGTCTTTGTGCAAGCCAGCATTGTAGGCTACTCTTCCAGGTTCATAAAATAGTCCTCCGTAAAATGTGCTGCACACACTCGAGTATTTGGGTTGAACTGTTCTGGAACAGTGTTGTAAATACAACTTAACCACTGATTTCTAGTTGTGTCCTCTTTTGGAAGCCCAAACAAAGTACTTTTGCTTTCACAATGAAACAGTGTCTCCAGGACATGGCGCCGGCGGCAGCAACAATACTACAGCGAGAATAAAAGTCCCGCCCTCTTTCATTGCGTATATATTTGGGTGGTGTTTTGCAAATCTCCCCACATCGTGACGTAGACATGTTAAGGGGGCGTGGTCGAGTCTTAACTTTTATAAAGAATATCTCTTTGGTTTTGAGACTTTAGTCTTTGCAACTTCAGGGATCTTATCTATGCACAAACAGCTTGTAATACTCCAAAGAGAAAGGAACACTTGAAATCGCATCATATAAACCCTTTAAGTAATGCACAATGGTACAGTTTCTGACAGAACTGACTGAGTTGGGTACAAAAGTGCATACTGTTTTGTCTCTGACATGGGTACAACTAAAAAAAAAGTACTTCTTGTTCTTATAAGCTAACTGTAGAAAATATTAACTATTTATTGGTATTGTTTATCATCATTTTTGTGTGGACAAAGAAAAAAAAAACAAGAAATATCAATTACAGTTAAAACAATTAAAAATGACATGTTTATACTCAACTTTATACTGTAAGTTTTTTGTGGTAATAAAAATAAAAATAGTTTCAACTGTGTATGGTCTACCCTAATGCATATTAGGGTAGACCCCCCCACACACACATTTTCTGTGCTGATTATGGGAGAAAATTGGCAGAATATGCAGGTGGAAACGATGGTAATTGAAAGCATTACCGAGCACAAAAATAGTTGCTAAATGAATATCTAAAAGAGTGCAGGATGTGTATAATTTTGTGAATGATGGAATTCCAATTCTGTGGAAATCTGTGGGCTCAGATATGTGGTTATGCATCCTGGCTAATATGTTCAATGTATTACAGGTACAGTACTCTTTAAAAGAACATTGGACTCTGCTCTTAATGCATCTGTCAAGCTTCAGTCAGTCAAGGCTCATTTAGTTTCACATTTATGCAAATTCTTTTCAGCGAGTTGCCCAGTCAGTAATAAAGGTAGTTTATTTGTGCTGATATTTAGCCTAAAATGATCAGGTGAAAGCATTGCTAATCATTTTAGCAGGTGAACAAATTTTTGCTAGCCAACATATAAGTTTTTGTAGCTTTTGTAAAATGTTTTTATGAAGTTTTGTGCAAGGAGGTAGAAAGCATTTTCATTTTCAAAAATTTCAATTACTTATGCCTTTACTTCTGCTTAAAGTTGATTATTTAAAACAGCATCTTCAAGACCTATAGCACAAACTTTGCCAAATAGTTGCATCAGCATTAGATGCAAATGCCCAGTTAGTAAATAGTAATCTTAATACATCTAGTTCTAACTTATCATCTTTATCATGTCTGACTGAGTGAATGTTACATCAATTAATATTCATGAGCCTTGTTCAAGAGGCTTATATGGTTCATAATATGCCTGCCTTTTGTATCTTCCATTATTCCAAGCTCTGATAAATGCAGTCATGATGAACAACTGCACCATCTTGTTCACCAGATCTAACATTCTGTAATTGCTCAGTGTCCATTCAAAGGCAACATTAATCAATAGGGGAGAGTGGGGACGGTTGCAACAAGGGGCAGTTGCAACATGGCTTATTTCTTCAATTAGGAATGAGCTACAGTGATGATATTCATACTGGACATGCTCAATCAGCCTCTCATCCTTCCTGGATGAAATCAGGCACATGTGACCATTCCTTCTACAAAAAATAATTTTCATGGTAAAAAAGTATTTTTTTTTAATCATCAGATTTTTTGTCATACTGTCTAATTTGATTACGTGAAGCATTGTAAAACCATATGATTCATATCTGTGTTTTCTTAGCTTCTAATAGGCATAGCTAGCATGTGTCAAAGATATTGTGTCAAGCTAATATACCAAGTTTTATCATGGCTGTCAAGGTAGGGACAGTTGCAACACATTGTTGCAACCGTCCCAACATACTGTCCCTTATCACAACATTGATGTAAAAGCTTCCCATAACATTACATAATTGTGATTTTATGGATTAATAAAGAACCCCTTTCAATAGTTAGGTATTTCTCCTTTTTTATATAAGTAAATAGGTTAAAAATTAGTTTGAGTCTAAGGTGGACTCATTTCCTTCACTCTCACCCTCTCTTTGTCTTAAACACATACATGCATCACACACACACACACACACACACACACACACACACACACACACACACATCAAAGTCAGTTACATAAAATGATAGATTTGTCTAATTTGAATTTGAAAAGTAAGTCTGATTACCACTTGGTTAACTGCTAGTTGGTCAAACTAGTTCTTAAGACAGTCTTAAGATAATGGCTATGTTTATGCAACTGGCCTCAGTTCAGTAACCTTTCACAGAAATTAACAGAAGTAGGCTATTATTAAATTTCAGTGTCTTGATTTTGATTAAATTAATATTTCGTAGTTCAAATGTATTGTAATAATCAGCCGAGACAGGTTTGTTACTTGTTACCTGAAAATGTTTTTTTTTTTTTTTTTTTTTTTTCCATTTACTATTCTTTGTTTTTACACAGCTACTTATTAAAGACCATGTCTGTGCACAACTAAAATAAAGAAATTGCAAAATGATGTTTAAGAATGGTTTTAATTACGTTTTAATGAGTGTTGCAACTGTCCCTGTGGACTGTTGTGGGGTCAGTTGCAAAATTTGACTTTGTCTATTCAAGTATAAATTATATATATATATATAATCATATGTGCACGTGTTGCAATGTGGGTGAGTAGCTGACTGATGTGGCTTTATTGTATTAAAATCTGGCTTTCTAATGCAAACAGTCTCTGAGAAACTACAGGAAATGCAAAAAGTGTTGCAACGGACCCCACTCTCCCCTACTTCCTCCACTGTGATCCTAAATTTAACACTCCCTTCATAAACCTGACACGGAGAGCTGTAATTACATTAAATTTGTTCTATGTCGAAGATTACTGGCTTGTAATAATCTGTTTAATGAGGTAACAGTTTACCTCTGATTGTTGTAATGAAGAAACCCAGCACAGTCCCAAGAACTTTTTTTCTGAAAACTTTTGACAGGAAGCTTGAAGAGATTCTCACATCCATCATTCTGCTTTCATGCGGGCATCCTAAAGTCTGTTCTGAAATATCATGAGCGTTCTGGGTGGGAGCAGATACGGTTAGTGCCATAAAGAGCGAAACGCTCTAAAGAGGCTGACAGGATAAGAGAATAATATGCAGCATTTAAACAAGCACAACCTTTGCCTGGCTTCAGTCTTCCTCTGGAAAACCTGAGAAGGTGTAGATGAAGGAGCTTTGTAAATAAAAGAGAATACTTTCAATGCTAATATCTGCTGACAGCTCCTGATAACAAAGAGCTGAACTAAAGGAAAAACTACAGCAGAGGCTTACAAAGAGGGGAACATTAGTTTAAGTTTTGAATAAGATTGATGGTTTTGTTTGCTATGCTACACAGATACTGTCACGAATCCTGTCCATGCACTTCCGGTCGCTCACCACCAGAGGTCACCCGCTCACTACATGGACTCTTTCACTACACTAACTGTTGCACGTCACCCCCAGACTACATTTCCAAGCAGCCATTTCACTAATCACACGCTCACACCTGAGACTGATCACACAGCTGATTCCCATTACACCCCTTACTTAAGCCATGGACTTCCTCTCCCTCACGGCCGAGTATTGTCTAGCACTTATCACTCACCTAGTGATAGCTACTCTACGGAGCCAGTTCCCAGTTCTAGTTTCTAGTTCTTAGTTCAGAGTCTAGTCTAGCCTTGTCTTGTATTTTTCCTGTTTCCTGATCCTTGCCTGGTTTATCTCGTCTCGTCTGTCAGCAGCCTGCCCTGGATTTATTGTCTGTTTGGATTAACCCTTGTCTTGCCATTTCAGACTCTGTTCGCGCCTTGCCTGGATTATTGCTCACGTTTTCGGATTACCTCTCTTGTCAAGCCCCTTTGGATATTGTTCGCTGTCAACTGACTCATGCCCGTTTTGGATGACTCTTTGCGCTGCCTGTGATATACCCGTTTGCCATTGTTTGAACCATGCCTGTCATGACCATGTCTTTAAATAAAAGCTCGCACATGGATCCGCACGTCTCTCGTCTCGTCGGCTCCGTAACAGAATACTCGGCCACTAAAGGATCCAGCAGCTTTTCAGATGGACACTGCCCAGGTATGGACACAGCAAAACTGCTGTTAGCTCTCAAGCAGGACACTCGATCACTCGAGAGCTATATTCTAGAGTATTTAGAGATCGCTAATTATTCTGATTTTCCTGACTATGTGCTCATAGATTTTTTTTGAGAGGGCATTAACCAGCCACTCAAATCACGATTAACCCTTGAAGGTCCCCGTACGTCTCTAAGTGATTTTATGGACTATGCTTTATTGACTGTTGGTTCAGCGTTCACTGTGGGTGTCGCGGAGGAACGCGACACCACACTCAATTGTGTGATCGCAGCCATGCTAGACCACGCTCATAAAATGGCAGCGACAGCGGAGCCCGTTCACAAAATGGCGGCCACAACAACACCCCGTCATGTTATTGCTGCGAGTCGTGAGTCAAGTCAATTCACAGTCGATCTACAAGAGCCAAGTCAAGCCACAGTTGATCTTAAAGAGCCAAGTCAAGCCACAGTTGATCATCGTGAGTCCAGTCAAGTCACCATTGATCTTCATGAACCCAGTCAAGTCACCGTTGACCTTCACGAATCAAGTCACGTCACCGTTGATCGTCACGAAGCAAGTCACGTCTCCGCTGATCTTCCAGAGTCTCGCCACGTCACCGCTGATCATCCAGAGTTACGTCACGTCACCGCTGATCATCCAGAGTCTCGTCACGTCTCAGCTGATCATCCAGAGTCACGTCACGTCACCGCTGATCTTCCAGAATCTCGTCACGTCACAGCTGTTCATCCAGAGTCACGTCACAGCTGATCATCCAGAGTCTCGTCACGTCTCAGCTGATCATCCAGAGTCACGTCACGTCACCGCTGATCTTTCAGAATCTCGTCACGTCACAGCTGTTCATCCAGAGTCACGTCACGTCACAGCTGTACATCCAGAGTCACATCACGTCCTGTCTGCCACACCCAGATATTCAAGGTCAGTTCTTCAGTATCCTAGTCTGGCATCCAGTGTGAGGGATTCACCGCTGGTGTCTGCACGTGCAGCTGGCATCCCCAAACTCACTCGCTTTAGCCTGTCCCTGAACTGATTCCCCTGTCTGTAGTGCTTCCCACAATGGGGATCGCTTTATGGTATTTTTGGGCTGCATACACCACCACTGAAACTCTAGAGACGGTGGCGGCCACTGAGATGTCTCCAGAGGTGGCAGCTGATGCTGCAGAACCTCCTGGTGTAATGGCGCATGCTGCCGTGTTCCCCGAGACGACGCCCGCTGCAGTTTCTCCAGAGATGGTGGCTGATGCTGCAGAACCTCCTGAAGCAGCGGTGCTCTCTTTAATTCCTTGCATGGTGGTGGTGCCCAGTAATGCACTCGCATCCTGTCATATCACGGTTAAAGGTACCATTGCTGAACTCTCTGCATTTGTTGAAATCCTGTCCTGTCATGGCTAAGGAGGCCGTTTGTCAACTCTCGCCCTGTCCTGTCACTGCTAAAGAGGCCGTCTGTGAGCTCTTGCCCTGTCCTGTCACGGCTAAGGAGGCCGTCTGTGAGCTCTTGTCCTGCCCTGTCACGGCTATGGAGGCCGTCAATGAATCCTCGTCCTGTCCTGTCGCTGCCAGTAGGGCTGTCCCTGAAAGCTCGTCCTGTTCTGTCACAGCCACAGAGGCCACTCTTGAACTGTTGCCCTGCTCTGAACTGGCCATGGAGGCCAATTATGAACTATCAGCCTATCCAGAATCAACCCAGGAATCTGTTTCTGAATTATCTGCCAGTCTTGTTTCCTTCAGTGAACCTGATGTTGAATCACCTGTCTGTTTTTTTCGATCCAATTGACAATTTTGATGTCGTACTATCTGCCTGCCCTGTATCAGTCCATGAGTTGTTTGTCAGTTCAGTTCCAGTCAATACTCTTGGTCTTGAACAGTCTGTTCACCCTATCTCTGCCAATATATCCTGTTCTGAATTGTCTGCTTATCTGAGTTCAACTAATGTGTCCGAGTTTGAACCATCCGTCTGTCCAGTTTCAATCACTGAACTGTCTGCCAATCTAGTGTCAGTCAACGCATCTCACTGTGAGCTGTCTGTTGGTTTAAATTCTGCAATCAAATCTGACGGTGAATTATCAGTCTGTCCAGTTCCAGTCAATGGGCCTATTTATGAACTTTTTGTGTTCCCTGCCTCGTCCTTTGGGGCTATAAATGCTCTGTCTGTCTTGTGTGTCTCAGTGTTCCCTAGGTCCCAGTCACTGCCATGGTCTTCAGGTCCGTCTGCTCCGCTTTGGTGGTCTTCTGCTCCACCTGTTCCGTCTGCTCCACCGTGGAGGTCTGCTGTCTGGCTCTGGTGGTCTTCTGCTCCACCTGTTCTGTTTGCTCCGCTGTGGTGGTCTGCTATCTGGCTCTGGTGGTCTTCTGCTCCGCCCTGATGGGATCCTGCTCCATCTGCTCCACCCTGGAGGGCTCTAGGTCCATCTGCTTTGCCCTGATGGGCTCCTGCTCCGTCTGCTCCGCCCTGGTGGGATCCTGCTCCGTCTGCTCCACTCTGGTGGGCTCCTGCTCCGTCTGCTCCACCCTGGTGGGCTTCTGCTCCGTCTGCTCCGCCCTGGTGGGCTCCTGTCCCGTCTGCTCCGCCCTGGTGGGCTCCTGTCCCGTCTGCTCCGCCCTGGTGGGCTCCAGTCCCGTCTGCTCCGCCCTGGTGGGCTCCAGTTCTGTCTGCTCCGTCCTGGCTTCCTGCTCTGCTGGTTCTGCCCTGGTTCCCTGCTCCGCCTTGGTACCCTGTTCTGCCGGCTCTGCCTCGGTCCCCGACCACTCCACTTCCACATGGACCTTTGCCCTGCCTGTGATATACCTGTTTGGCATTGTTTGAACCATGCCTGTCATGACCATGTCTTTAAATAAAAGCTCGCACATGGATCCGCATGTCTCTCATCTCGTCGGCTCCGTAACACATACATTTCAAGCAAAACACCTGCATGCATTTAAATGAATCCCATACCACCTTGATTTTGGATGGAATATATGGTGTATAATAGCTAGATAGTATAGCTGTATATTATAGCTGTATATTACAGTAGATAGATAGATAGATAGATAGATAGATAGATAGATAGATAGATAGATAGATAGATAGATAGATGAACAAAACCTAATAAACTTCTTTTTTAACCTAATAAACTTTTCTTTAACCAAAAAGTTTGTTTGTGCTATATTTCTTTACAGTATTTTGTTATTACTGCAAAGAAATGTAAACATTATTTTATGTCTAAATGCTTTTCAGGGGCCCTTCAAAAAGTACTATTTTGCAAAAATGACTTTTATGCAAAAACATGTCCCTCTAAGGTACTAAAATGTACCATTTAGGGGTATATAAGGTAAAAAGATGTACCTTTTAGCTCTTGTACCTTAGGATACCACCAGGTTTGCAATGTCAGCATTGTACCTTTTTTCTGAGTTATACATATATA
Source organism: Spinibarbus caldwelli (assembly GCA_039654775.1). NCBI lineage: Eukaryota > Metazoa > Chordata > Actinopteri > Cypriniformes > Cyprinidae > Spinibarbus > Spinibarbus caldwelli. The sequence continues at coordinate 42,444,483 of CM077220.1, forward strand.
CACACTTCACTGTCTTTGAGCAACTTTTCAAAGTGTAAAATTCATGAACAGTTAAAGTCAACTACCTTCCAGTTCGACCTGAATCTTTTTCAAGTGCTCTGACCTCCAGACTGACCCTACCACATTTACCTGTCATGGAGTAACACCTACACTGCTCAGTGTGGGACACCGAACAGTGTTCGACGTATTCAGCCCTTGAACAACATTAGCACTAACCTAGTATTTAACCTCAACCCTTCAGCAGTTTGACACAACCCCTTTACTTGATCCAGGCAGGTAAATCTCTATGCTGTCCCTCGGTGGATGGGATGTGTAAATGGAGGTGTGGAGTCTAGACTAAGTGCAACGCTATCCGTAATCCAACTCCACATCTAGCCTCAGACTCAGACTGTAAGTGCCAACCACTAGATCAATGCCATTGATCAGATTGTTGGGAGAAGACTGATGTGCTGGTTTAACCCATTAGACACGTCACCTTTTCGGACCTTTAACATGCTAAGAGAGATAATTAATGGAAAAATGCCCCTTGTGAAAATGAAGCACACTTTAGCATTTAAAAAGAGTACTTATTACAGAAATAATATACTTTAAAAGAATATACATAAGTGTGGACTGAATGTAATGTTTTCAGACCCTAACTGCATGTTAATTGCAATTGAATGAAAATGTATAATAGTTTAAATTAACATTAAATGCAATTAGCTGAACTTTAGAGTGCTTTTTGACATATTTAAGAAGGACTTAAATATATCTTTATATGTAATTTCATAATTGCATACAGTATTTGAAATAAGGTTAAAGTGTACTGCTGAATGTACTGACAAGCATTTATGATAAACTAAAATATACTTGAAAGCCATTTGTATTGAAAGTTGTATGTCATGAATTATATTGTAATATACTTGTAATTACACCTTTATAATAATGAATTTGCATTTTAATACATTTAAAATATATAAACCTTAAATGTAATATTAATTTGAATACTAGTGCAGTTGAAAATATGATCAGATAATGTGTGAATATGTTAGTCAATACATTAAAATAAGTGTACCTAGATAAAGCATGACAGAAGATTATTAAAACATAATGATTTAAACTTTAAAGTATTTTTTTATTTGACTTTATTACAAATTACAATTTTTAAAAGTGTACTTAAGTGTGTTAAGAAACATTGAAATGTACTTTCTTTAAATACACTTAAGTGCATTTTAATAAATTAATATTATCTGCAACTACAGTTTTTAAAAATACTTCTATTTGAAGTGCATTCAGTACAGTTTAGTGCACTTCTTTTTCACAAGGACAAATTTAAAGAGTTGTGTCAGTGACAGTTATGTCTGTGTTTGGAGGAATGAAACTGATCAGACTTTTGTTATTTTGCTGTTGTTTTCGGTGCAATGGTTCACGTAAACTGCTGCATCATTATTTAAATGTTTTATTTTCCACATCGGCCTATTATTAATATATTTCATTTAAATGCACCCCGTAAAACAAAATGCTTTGCATGTCGGTCAGACGCTCTCTTCCTGTCTAAGTGGGTTATTCTTGGCCAAAATAAGCTGCAGTGTGAAACAGACCTTTTGCCATTGTGTCAAAGTGGCTACGTGAGACTAATCATAAACTAAAAATGCTTGCCTTATTAAATATTCATGTGCTATAGTCTCAGAAACTTTCAGCCGCTGTGTTTAATTTCTTTTGAGGGAAACAGTTAACAGGTTAGTGAAAACAAATTTTGCTGTACTTCTCCAGTCAATGTTTTTAATCAAATAAAAATGGTAAATAATAACTTCAGCTGTGGGTTTACTTATGAGTGTGAAATCTCTCAGGATGATGTATTAACAAAGAATGAACATGATAACTCAGGTGTACAGTAATTCAGGGTTTAAAATGACCCTTGTGAAAAAGGGTCTTTCACTGCAACATCATTATACTTTTATGTTAGGAGAACTCAGAGATGGAAATGTTTAAAAAGCTTCGCCAAGATTGTTCTCTGTAAGGCAATCAATGCACCAACAGAGCACATAATGTCCCATAAGTACTACAGTATGTCTGTCAATCGACTCATGAATATGGATTACAAATGAACTGGTTGGTACCTATTATTTTTCTCCAGGTTATGATCTTCCATCTTCAACATATTGACTGAGTTGCTTCCCCAAGCCAGACGGTTCAGTCCGCAAGAGCTCCAGCTGTCTTTTAAATTGCCTACGCAAACCATGGGAGCAAAAGTCATTTCTGCATTCTGGTGCTGTTCCTCATTCTAATTCATTTCATTTTCTTTTAAATATGTGCATGCACTAACAACACATCAGCCCATGTCTGCACCGAGAGATATCGCCCTATATCACCTCTAGGGGAGCAAGAATACTTTTTAGATAAATCATAACGACAGGCATTAGCTGGTTTTAATAAAACCTTTGGAGGCATTTCGCCCAATCTCTAACACTCCAAACCCACAGTTTCATCAGCACCATATTAAGAAGGCTCCATCTTGCGTTTGTCAACCCTTAATTGTTAATTACATTCAAATTAGTCAGTGGGATGGATTAAGAAATCAGCTCCAGCAGCCCTGAAGCAGAGTCATAGGAGGTGAAGAGAGCAGGTTTATTTGCTTGCATTGTGCGTTTTTACTGAAAGCTATTCGGTTTTTCCATCACTCTATTATTTTATCTGTCTGATTTGACAGGTTATAGGATGCATCCTGATCTGATCTCTTACTTCCACCTGAGAAGAACTATGCTAAAAGTTCAACTTAGGTCAGAATGAACTGTCTTCTTGGATGCAAACCAGACTGGTTTATGCTTAGGGCTTCAGATACTGATAAAAAGTTTTGTTTCGATTGGGATTCACAAGCTTTTGATTTAAAGGAGTCCTATGATTTTTTTTTTTTTACATTTTCATCTTCCTTGGGGCATAATGTTGCTGTTTTTGCATGAAAAGGATCTACAAAGTTACACAGCACAAAGTTCACTCCAAAGGGAGTTGTTCTCAGTAAGTACTGTTTCTGAACTCCCTCAAATGGCTCGATTGGAGTCTTGAATTTTCTTCCGGGGACATATTTGTGCCCAATGCAAACACAAAAATATTAGGGGTGGTTCAAAACATGGTTGAGTTGCATTGCACAGTGTTGTCACTATGTCCAAGAGACACCATTTCACAACTCTAATATACTGATAAACATGCAGATGATTACTTTTGCAGACATAACCGACTGTTTACGTGAACTTTGATTGACTAAAAAGAACTGACAAGAGTTATTTGTTGGTTCATAAGAGTCATTTGTTCATGAATCAGACTACACTGGTAGTGTTGTTCCGCTGATATTTTGATTAATAAAAAAAAAAAAAAAAAAAAAAGGTCTCATAATTGGACTACACTGGTAACGCTGTTCCTCTGTATGTTTTGATTCATAAAAAAAGAACCAGCTCAAAAAAGTCATTTGTTCGTGAATCAGACAACACTAGTTGCTTTTTGTTTTGATTCACTAAAAGAAACTGCTCATAAGAGTCATTTTTCAGTGAATCAAATGACACCGGTATTGCTGTTCTGCTGTATGTTTTGATTCACTAAAAAGTACTGGCTCACAAGAGTCATTTGTTCATGAATCAGACTACACTAGTCACCTACACAAGTCACACTAGACACTATTCACCTACAAATTGTTTTGATTCACTAAAAGAAACTTACTAAAAAGAACTGGCTCATAAGAATCATTTGTTCATGAATCAAACTACACTAGAGATGTTTGTTTCAGCCCACGAGGACAACAGAAATTTCTTGCCATAATTTGATGGTACGTGGCCTTGCTTTTCAATCAATAGAGACTGTGAACATGCTCACAAATGCACTATACAAAAAACATTTCCTTCTCCCTGATTTCTCTACATATTTTTCACAAAGAAATGACTGATCTTGGGTTTTTAAAAATCAACATACAATCTGGATTGCTCAAATAAAGATCATTGGAATATGGATTGGGAAAAAAAAATGGAAAATTGATTTTTACCCATTCCTTTTGTTGGTCTAGTTGGTGCACTCAGTTCATAGCATGCAAGATCACGTGAGCTCATCAGTTTTGTGGTCAGCAGCAGAATATTAGATAGGTCTCACTCTGAAACACAAGAATAGACTTCTGCATGGATAAAAGTCCTTTCATGTCCAGCATTAGTGTGTGTAATGCAATGAAAGCCCACTGATATTTCTCTCTCACAGTGGAAAAACACTTCTCAGGACCTCAGTTTATTTGTCTTACACTCGGGTTGCTTTCCTCATGTCTTGCCAGGATATAGGAGTCATTTCTAATTGAATCTTTCTTTCTGAGCACATTCTGAGCATACTGACCTCATGCACTGGTTTAACATGAGAGCTAAAACTGCAATGTGTTATTTAATGGTAAAAGGAGATCACAGCATACGGCTGATAAAATGTCCAATGACACGAAAAAGATGCTGTTGGCTAGAGCTGTTTGGATGTGTTGTATTTACCAGAGCCGTGAACATGCATGACTAACTCTCATGAAAGCTCACCGTAGGTGACTGAGTTGAAGCAGGGTTGTGCTCAAATAGCACTTCAAAAGTATTTTCTTCCACAGCCCATCTTCAGAATAATGGGTTCAGCAAAAGACACAAAAAACAAGTTCAAGGGCTGAATGGTTCATGGAGCTGCAGCCATAAAGGGTTACAATCTTGGAGGGAAAAAAATAACAGAAAGGATGAGCAATTATTGCGCTCGCTGGTCTCTGTTGGGGTGTATAGTGTAGTGTCTGGATATCATCCTCAATGAAAAGCTTCTACGACTGCTCAGGCATGAATCATGACAGTGACTAATAACTGAAGACCATAGAGGCATCCGACTCATTCTCACTGCCGGCTTTTCGCTTGCAGTCTTTCCTAATAACTTTTTCTTTCTGCACTTACTTTTAACTCCCTTTAACTTGTGCTCTGTGTGAACAGCAATTTGACAGCACATTAAAAATGTTTGGGACTCAAAATGTATTTAAGCCTGGAAATAAAGTGTAAAATGAATGGCAACACTTTACAAAGGTTCAATTTGTTAAAGGGGTCCTCGGATGTGAAATGTACTTTTACATGTTGTTTGAACATAAATGTGTGTTGGGAGTGTGTGTACACATCCACCCTATAATGATAAAAATCCACCCAGTGTTTTTTTTTTAATCTACTAAAATCATTACCTCTTTCTCAAATCAAGCCCTTCTCAGCTTCTTGTCTGTGACGTCACGCAGACCAATGCCGCTCCCACGATTTTTGATTGACACTGCCGTCTTACCTTAGACCCGCCCTGAGTGAGCTGTCATCAGTCCGCCATTGCTTCACTGCCGGAGCAGATGTAGACAAGAATGTCTCCAAAGCGATTGAGGTGCTTTGTTGTTGGATGTAATAATGAACACAGCAGTCGTAATTTACTCCCGACATCTGAGCTGCTGAAGACACAGTGGATTACGTTTGCGTTTGAAGGGAATGCGCCAATCCCCGGTCTACCTAAATGTGTCTAAGTTCGCGCGAATCATTCGTGATCCAGCTTCACCTACAGAAGAAGTGAGTATAAGGTTTTTTTATGAATCTTTGCAAATCGCCTTTCCTAATAACGTGCTAGTTAGCAAGTTCCGTGGCTAAATGTGGCTAAAGTTTACAGTCTCTCAGAGAGAGACTCGGAAGAGAGGGGAGGGGTCAACAGAGCTCATTAGCATTTAAAGCGGCATGCAACAAAACGGCTTGCTCTGAAAAGAGCTGTTTTTGGCAAGGTAAAAAGGGTGTTTTTTACACTACCATTGAGAAATTTTAATCAAAGTATGTTATAGACTTTTCATTAAGACCCTAAAGAATCATATCAACTTGTAGAAAATGGGCATCCGATGACCCCTTTAACAATGAGCAACATTTTTATCTATTAATCTATTAATTTGATATAAGCAACATTTAATCTATTAATGTAAATTTATAAATATAGCCTACTACTGTTCATTGTTAATTCATATTGGTTCATAATACATTAACTAATGTTGTTTTTTTGTTTGTTTGTTTTTTACAAAAATATATATAGTATTATAATCAAGTTCTTCCAGGTCGAAGACTGACGAAGTTCAGCAGATGTTAGCCTGACTCAGTGCTGGATGGGAGAGTTCTTGTTGTGGCTTGTTGGAACTTTGAAGTCCTGTCGGCGCAGGGGAGGTCCCACGGCATCACGGCTGGACCGGATGCCATCATTTCCACACAAACAGCAACCAGAAGAAGAGTCCAAAAATGGAATGGAGAAGAGGCAGGGTCACAGATGTGAGGCCTTTTAACTTCTGAGTTTGGCTTGACCAATGAAAATGGTGTAATTGCAAGTGGGAAAAATTCCTTTGTTTGGAAGCTGGCTCATTTGCATAATCAGAGTGGGCAGGCAGTTTTGTGTGCCTTTATACTCTGATTATCAAACATGGTACCTGTACATTACATCAGCTAATAATTCTATCCTAAGGCATGCATAAAACAGTATACAATACAAAAGACAATATACAAAAACAGTAGTAATATACAATGTCCCGGGGCTATGCATGTTCACTCATAGAAAGGTAGTAGAAAGAGTAAAACTCTCTAAATTCCTTTGGGTCGTAAAACCAGTCTTATCTCTTAATGTGTCCTTGCTGCTGTTGTAACCAGAGGCCTGCTCTGCCTCTGGTTGTTAGTTGTGGCTTCACAGACATCCCAGCACCCAGTCCAGCTGTTGGGTAAGGGGTTTGTCAGATTATTTGTTAAATATAACAAATAATAATGTGTCTGATTTGTCCAGCTGTTTCACTCTGTACAGACTATCAGATGTTCATGCTTCCACTGAAGCACAAGATGCTCTTTGGATTATTTTTCAGAACAGACGCATCCAAGCAAACGTTCTTTCAAGTTTAAAATTTGCAGGATGTTTTAATGGTACACTCTCAGATAAAAAGATGCAAAAGCTGTCACTGGGGCAGTACCCTTTTAAAAAGATACTAACATGTACTAATATGCACTTTGTAAATAAGGTAAAAAGGTGTACGTTTTGAAAGTGTACTGCCCCAGTGACCTTTTTTTTCTGACAGTGTATAAAGACCTCTTATATCTCAAAGGAAAAATATCTAAACCCCTTTAAATTATTTTGATCATAGAATTTGCTATAAAAAATAGTTTATGAAAATTGGAAAAATGCAAAATAGAACCATTTTCCACCACTTAGTTGCTTTAGATTTTTCAACCTCACTCTATATACAGTACTTTTTCTTTTTCCAAAATGTTGAGCAGCAACACAGCGGATAACGGGGGCAACTTTGTAAAAGAAGCCTAATTCTCGACATCTCTTGAACCCACACAGGATTACTAGGGCTTGTTGGCTCTGCTCTGTGTCGCTTGCTGCTCCGGCTGCCATCTGAGCTGCAGTTGCTTTAGCTCAGGATTACAGATAATAGATGAAACAGAGTGGATGCAATTACAGATGCGTAATTCACCATCACCTAATCTCTGTTCAAGAAATTATGGAATGGAGCCCCATCCAGGCGACCTAGCACAAGACCTCATGGCAGGCGACATGAGAAGACACATGCGGTGGTGGGTTTATCTGAGGACTCCCCAGCAGGGAGAGAAAGTCACAGTACAGCAGTCTCATACTAATGCACTGAGCATATTAAATCCCCAAAATATGGCCTGTTTGCACAAGAATACTGCTGCTCTTTCATAACCAAAGCAAACCCCAAAATACTCACTCTAATAAAAAAAGGTAAACACAGTTTAATCTAAAGCACTGAACTTTAACATTGTAGTTATGTGTCCGAGAAATAATATCAGTAGACTACTAGTAATTTCTGCTTGTGTAGTGTGGTAAAACAAAAGTGGTAATATTTTACTTGAAGCCTTTATATGGAATACATTATAAAAGTGTTTTTACAGGAATAGTTCACCCAGCAAAAAAAAATAAAAATAAATAAAAAATAAAAAAACCCTGAAAATGTACTCACCCTCAGGCCATCCAAGATGAAGAAGAATGTGTTTCTTTATCAAAAGAAAATATGGAGAAATTTAGCATTACATTTAGCATTCTGACGGCACCCATTCACTGCCGAGGATCCATTGGTGAACAAGTCATGTAATGATACATTTCTTCAAATCTGTTCTGATGAAAAAAAAACAAATTCATTTACATTTTGGATGACCTGAGGGTGATTTTCAGCAAATTTTAATTTTGGAGTGAACTGTTCCTTTAATGCATTAATTAAATTAATTAATTATTATGCATTACGATACTTATATATACATTGTTGCACCTTTAGAAAGTACAGTATAACACATCAAACACATGGCAGACAACCTATTTCAGGGATATTAACAAGGAATCTGCAAATACTATAATGCATTTTAAGTTTGGTTACAATCATATCTGAAAAGATATAATGCATTTTAAAGAACATTACTAATAATTTCATAATGCATACACAAAGGCAAGAGTTCAACCACTGCTGTCATACTGGACATGATCCATAAAATATAAATGTCACTTGTAATGAAAATAGCATGCTAAATCTTGCTATTGATTTTATTTCTTGCAACAAAACAATTAGTGTTGACTCCATTTCTGTTTCCAACACTGAATGTGTTATAATATATCAATCAATATCCCATTATAAAAAGCACCATCAGCCCGCAAACTGTTTACCTTTATTCTCATGTTAATGAAAGGACTGCACTAAAGGGAAGCTTACTGAATATACAACAAGAGCATAATTGAAATACCATTTTCAATCATTAGCAACTGGCTCTAAGCTGTGACATTTCACATAATTGACAGGTTTTGGTGAAGACTGCAACACAAACAAAACACCTTATATATTGTGCATTCATGCAAGTCAAAAAGAAACTGTCATCAGTTTCCACACTTGTATTTGCTCATTTCTTTTCAAAAGTATTCAAATAAAATGTCCTCATTTTAGCAACTATTCATTTACTTTCTAAACAATAACCTTCATTCTAACTGTCATTATTATAAAACATATTTATCAAAATGAAAAAAGTCATTATTGTGATTGATATCAGGAATAGAACTGAACCATTGCAGGATATTAACCTTTTCATTCTTGAGACTCTCCAATGTTAATTTTGGCCTTGTATTATTATCGTAACCCTGCCAAACACTGAACTTTTTAGCAGGCCTAAACAAGTTCTCTTGCAGTTTTTCTAGTCTTTTGTGGCCTTGATACTTCTTTTGTTTTAATAAGATATTCTGTCATTTCTAATGAAAAGCATTTCCGCAGCAACCAGTGCCATACAAGCTAGTTTTGATTTTTGGGTCGATTTAAAACAAAATATTTTCCTACACTGCTTTTAGGCCTTTTTTGGTTGTGGCTTCTTTTGAGGGGTCTTTTTTTATTTTATTATTATTATTTTTATTTTTTATTTATTTTATTTTTTACTGCAGACTCTGCATACAGAGATTATCTGTACTGTTTTGAGGCATTTTCTCATAAAGACCTTAAAGGCATTTCTGTATCAGCTTTTCTTATCGACCTTGAAAAAAAACTGATGAGATGGTTGATTGAGATCCAGGTATTTGAGTACTACTGTTTTCAGTTTGTTTTTGTTCTCAGTCCTTGAATTCTGTGACAGTGTCAGTGTAAAGAATAGCATGTCTAAGGTATGTTTAAAATGTTTAACAAATTGTTGGGCATTACACAAAAAGCATAAAAATGCATTCTTATAAAAGAACCATAAGGCCATATGCTATAACAACTATCGAGAATGACGAAAATGAATTTGCAGATGTTTTTTTGTATGATATGACTCTAGAGAAACATATAACTCTTAACAATAACACTTTTAATGTTTTTGAAAGAAGTCTCTTATGCTCACCAAAGCTGCATTTATTTGATCAAAAATACAGTAAATATTACAGTAATACTGTGAAATATTGTTACCGTTTAAAATAACTGTTTTTTATTTTAATATATTTAAAATGTAATTTTCAACATTGATAATAATAAGAAATATTTATTGAGCAGCAAATCAGCATACAATATATATAATATTTTCAAACAGAAATATTTTAAATTGGATAAATATTTCACAATATTACTGTTTTTATTGTATTTTTGATCAAATAAATGCAGCCTTGGTGAGCATAAGTGACTTTCAAAAACTTAAATAAAACTTAAATATATAAAAGATTAACCTATCTGAAACATCTCCCTGCATAGCATTTGAGGCCTATATAAAACCATCAAATTATTAGTTTGACAACAGTTGACATTTCTGTGTTTTAAGATTAAACATCTATAAAAAGCGGATATTTGCGCTGATGCCCAGCAGAATGCGTTCTCCTAGTTCCAATGTAATGCACTGTCAGCGAATAGAGCTGCTTATATAACTTATATAGAAGATCAAACAGTCTTCTAAGGAACAACGGAAGACAGCAGGAAGCATACTTGCTTGTTAGAATAAACTGAAACAAACGGATGAGACTATTGTCGAAGGTCTTCTTCTCTCCTGTTCTGGGAGAGGCTTTAATTAACATAAACTTTGAAAACATGCACCCTATCATCCTTTTATATTCAGACACAAAGACTTTGTGTAAAGCTGAAGAGGAGACTGGAGGCTCATTACCCTATTTAGAGACAGCAGAATGAGTTTCACCCCAGACAGAGATTTCATAATGCTGAAAAGTGCTGAATGTCCTTTATCATGAAAAGGGAAAATCAGACACTGCTCCTCTATCAGTGATGCTGAAAAATATGGAATGTCAATTCTGCCATAATTATAAATGAATAAATAAATGTACAAAGAAATGTAAAAAAGCAAAAAAAAAATAAAAATAAATAAATAATAATAATAATAATAATAATATTATATATATCTACAAAGATAATATTATATATATCTGCAAAAATAAATAATTATTTATAATTTTATTTCCTTATTTATGTATCTTTTCATTTTTTTCCACATTTATTAATTTTTTTCCTTTTTTTAAACATTTATTTATTTCCACTTTTATTTATTTTCACATTTATGTATTTATTTACGTATTTCTTTCTTTATTTATTTCCACATTTATATATTTCTACATTTATTTATTTCTACATTTCTTTGTCCGTAGGGTAATGAGGAGGCTGTGTTTTATCTCAGGGATAGCAATCAAGCCAGAGTAGTCGAGGGGTAAGCTTTGAGGCCACAGTGACACCTTGTGGTGCCCAAACGAAGTAAAAGAAGTGTAGCCTACATGACACTTGTTGATAGTGTGGGATGAATGATGATGGGCAATATGACCAAACTTCACGGGTTATTATTTCAGTTTCACGTGGGGGGTTGTTTCGGCTGGGAAGCGTGCAATCTGTGATCGCGTGCGTTTGCTGAAGCTCGCGAAAGCGTGCAATCGCTTTCTTATGCGCGCTGTTTTTTTAGGTTTCACTTTCACCGCATACAACGCATGTTTCCAAGATACGGAATAGAAGGAGGCATCAGTTACTGTAGAAGATTTGTCGCCTCATGCCACTTCCTGAGGCGACAAAAATGAAATAAATAAATAAAGAAAGAAATTGGTAAATAAATACATAAATGTGAAAATAAATAAAAAGTGGAAATAAATAAATGTATAAATTAAAAAATAAATAAATAAATAAATGTGGAAAAAAAATACATGAATAAGGAAATAAATTATGAATAATTATTTATTTTTGCTTTTTTACTTTTCTTTACATTCATTTATTTATTTGTAATTATGGCAGAATTGGCATTCCATATATTTGTAGCAATAGTCAAAAATACATTGTATGGGTCAAAATTATAGATTTTACTTTTATGCTAAAAATCATTAGGAAATTACGTAAAGATCATGTTCCATTATGATATTTTGTAAATTTCCTACTGTAAATATATCAAAACTTGATATATTTTTGATTAGTAATATGCATTGATAAGAACTTCATTTGGAAAACAAATAGTTGTAACTCGACCAAATATTGTCCTATCCTAACAAACCACACATCAATGGAAAGCTTATTTATTTGAAGTATAAATCTCAATTTAAAAAAAAAAATTGACCCTTATGACTGGTTTTGTGGTCCAGGGTCACATATCTGGGACAACAGAATTATTTCACTAGATTTATACCAGCTCAAGAAGACAGAACAGGGAGTTACAGCAGATCTGGTTTATATAGGGCCCTACAGGAAATATTCAATACTATAAACAATATATGGCTTACAGACAAAACTATTTTCTTCTAAGAGCTAGTTACTGAATATGCCATTTTTCCCAAAATAAAGAAATAAATAAATAAATAAATAAATAAATAAATAAATAAATAAATAAATAAAATAAAATACAAAATACAAAAGGAAGACTAAGAGGACAAGTTTAATTTTAAAATTCTACAATATGCTTGTTTAAGGTTCATAGAATACCTCACAGTTCAGATTAGAGGCCTAAAGGAAAGTCTAAATTAGTTTATTCCAGTGAATGATTGGATGGAGCCGTGAAAGAACACTCAGAATATTGAACAGATGACCGAAAGTACTTGAATTTAATTAGCTGTTATAATGACAACGTCATATCAGATGGAATAAGTCTAAAGTCACTCTCGTTGTATGTAGGAATATGAAGAACTAATGAAAAGATCGAAAAGATGTAACCATCAAGATAGACACCATCAAGGATTTATATATTACATTCATATCCTCTTAATTCTGGAAGGAAATACATTTTAAATATGTTCTTTCTGCAAGTAAAGCACCATATTTGATTAACACTGAGCAGAAGAAATTCAAAAGGCCAAGAATAGAAATAGCTGAATGAAATGGAAACCAGTTAGTGGAGAACACATTATGTGGATATCTGGAAATTTTATAAATCTTTTAAAGAATACTGGTGATATGCCTGATGTGAAGGGTTAAGATGTACTGGGATTTGCTTGTGTCATTCGTTTTTTGGGGATATTTAGTCTGTCTTTGTTTTTCAGTCATGTCTTATTAGATTTCTGCATTATTCAGTGTCCGTCTGTTAATTACTTCAATATTTTGTTCAATTCCATTTATAAAATTTTCCCATATTGCTTTGTGAAAACTAATGAGGCCATAAATGTTGATTCATTCTTTCTGTGTTAAATGGAGCCATTCGTTACAAATCCTATATCTGGATCTCTGTCCACACTGATCACAATCAGGAAGCACTTGATAGAGGACAGAAATTGTTTGGTACAGATGATTTATGAATGGATTCTATGTGCTATATGTTATTTGACAATGATGCATGAGTTGGCAGGTAATCCATTACAGAGGACAGGCTAATGACTGTCACATTTTAGAGAATCTTAATACACACAGACAAACGCCTGTCTGCCCTTGCCATTCTCGTTAGCTCGGCTGCTGAAAGACTCAATATACTCTTCACGGGCCATTACTTTGTCACGCTACAGGACTTATTTATTGACTGTGCTGCCAAGTTGTAATACCATTATGTCCTGCTCATCCTGAGATATATAACTCACACAGTGCATGGTGTTTGCTAAAGTAAGCATCATTGTTACATCAACTTAGTGTTAGCGGTTTGTTCACAACTTTGGCACTTAACGTTTTCAACCATTTGCAATCTTATATCATGCAGGATTTGAAAAGAGTGGTGCTGTTGCTTTTTGGATTTTTGCCTCATGGGCAGTAAATTGGCACAAAAATCCTATAGAGCTACATTGGAGGAGGGACCTGAGCCATATTGAAGGGCAACAATATCAGTTTTGAGTTGAGCAAGTAAGCAACCATCTGTCAAAGCCATAACAATCACGCAGTACAGCATAGCAAATGCACCGAAAACCACTGTTAAATATGCTAAATTTGCAAAATCACAGTTAATTTGTGAAATTGTTAAAGAGATGCTAAGAGAATGCTAAGAGAACATACATTTTTACCTTGAAATATCAGTTTCAAATCATTTTGATGGTGCACTGACTTATAATTCCGTGAATAGCTTCTGTTTCTTTCTCACGGTCCCGCCATCATTTTGGGAGTCGCAAAAATACACAAAACTACTTATAGCTTCTTTGAGTGCAAATTTAATGTAATGTTTTCAACACTTAATTGTTTGTTAATTGCAGTTAAAATGTATTATAGTTTAAAGTATATTAAATGCAGTTAGCTGAAATTTAGAGTGCTTAAGTAGGACTTAAGTACATCTTAGGACTATATATAATTTCATAATTTTGTTGTCTTTGAAATATGGTTAAAGTGCACTGTCGTATGTACTGACAAGCATTTATGGTAACCTAAAATATACTTAAATGCCATTTCTATTGAAACTTGAATGTCACAAATGTAATATATTTTTAATTACTGCGATTATTGAAATATTGTTGTATTTAATACATTTAAAATATATTAACTTTAAATGTAATATTGAGTAACACACTACAGATAAAATCAAGTACTTTACACGTGCTTTAGTATCTTAGTCAACAAAATAAAAAATGTGTACTTCTTTGAAAAACGACAAAAGATTATTAAAGCATAATTATTTAAAATGTACAGTAAAACTTTTCATTTTCTATTATTATTTTACACAGTGCACATCAATTTAAATATGTACTCTAAGTACATTTAATTGGCCTTTTATTATTACTATATTATTCATTTTATTATTAAACTTATTAATAATAATGTTTTAAATATACTTTTAAGATTTGAAGCACAGTATAAGTCCACATTCAATGCAATAAAGCACACTTCTTTTTCACAAGGGAAGTTAAACAAAAATAATTCTGTAATTATTTATATATCCTCATCCTGTTGTTTCAAACCTGTATAACTTAAAATTTGATATTTTGAAAAGTGTGTGTGTGTGTGTGTGTGTGTGTGTGTTTTTTTAATCATACAATAAAAGTCCAGTGTTGTATTGGACCCCGCTGCCTTCCATTATGGACCAAAACAGTGGGAACGTTATTGACATTAACCCAAAGCTGTTTAAAGTTTCATACTATTTGAATGAAGGTACAGTAAGTGGCCCGCTTAAAAACAAAATATTCTGAGGATCAGTTTGCATTTATATTTGTGTGATTGTGTGCTTTCAACGACCTTCGTTTAATTAGGAATAAGGCAGAGCTTTAAAATAATCTATGCAGCCAGTGGTGGAAGCAGACCTTACATGACTGAAATGCTAAAGTGGCTGGAGATTACTTTTTAAAATAAAATGGGAAATGTCACATCTCCAGAAAGTGGAAGCTATTTGCATTTCATACCACAAAGCACAGAGTCAACGCTGTGGATAATTGGGCAGGGCGAGCACTTTGACTCTTTTGTGTCTCTTTGGAAAATTTGGGCAGTGATGCAGATGATGCCAGTGGAGGACCAGGGCAATCATGCAGGAGAGTCGGCCACAGATGGCTGTAATTAGCAGCAAGGAGAGGAGGTCAAAGTAAGCAACACCCTGATCAAGGCTGCCCATCGAAACTCGTACTCTCACCCTCACACCAGTCATGTCTCTTGTCACTTGTGACGGTGAGTGAGAAGAAAGAGAAAGTGCTAAAGTGGGTTAGCACAGTCAAGGGTAAAGAACACGTTTTCCACCTCTGGGAATTTGGCAATTATACATTTTGCTCTCTGCTCATTTAGGGACTATGAACCGAGTATGGTGTACTGTAACTGATGAGAGGTTCCTAACCATGTGTAGAATATTGGATTGAATGGATTAATAATAATGTGGAAGACACCCAGCTGGGTCGACTAAAACATGACCTGTCCTATCTTCCCATTAATGTCATTGGTAAGTGGTACAAAGGAAGTAATTTAGCTCTTGGGGTTTTTAAAAGGCTGTCAATCATTTAAAACTTGAATTAATTACACAATAAGCTGATTAATTAATCAATTGAATCTTTAATAATCAACATATCATTGTTTGCTGAGAAAAACACCAAATCAAAGTAATTTAACCCTATAGTGAATGAGTCAAAAAATTACTACATGTATGCAAAAGGGGGTCAAAATTTAAGTTTTGGATTCAGTAGTTTCTACCAAGAAAATCTTGGTAAAGAATCTTTATTTTTGGTATAATGAATTGACACAAATGTTTCCTAATAAATAACTAACGTGTTTATGAGAGAAATCTTTAATTTGCAGAGAAGTGTTAATTTGATTATTTAGCTATGATCTGTGTAGACAGTGCCAGCACAAAACATTTTCAACTTCCTATCCAAGGCTTTCTGGCAGATTTTACTCAGTCTTTTAAGGGCGTGAGACCAGTAGCTGTCAAAACTTTGGACACACGACTTGTTTCGGTTTTTTAGATCATGAGAAACATCAATTCAGATGCTTTCACACAACTGACAATATCTGTATGAAAGAGGCCTATTACATGATGAAGAACA
Organism: Spinibarbus caldwelli; assembly: GCA_039654775.1. Lineage (NCBI taxonomy): Eukaryota > Metazoa > Chordata > Actinopteri > Cypriniformes > Cyprinidae > Spinibarbus > Spinibarbus caldwelli. Next base: position 42,460,851 of record CM077220.1, read on the forward strand.
CTCAGTATCTTTCCTAAATCTTTAATAAAGGCTGAAAATGACTGTGATTGTGGGAAAAAAATATTAAGAACAAAATCCTCTAATGAATACATTTACTCTTTTCAGTTTTTCATAGAACCGTACCACAGCAAAATATTCACACCATATTTCACACCAGTTCACGTCATATCGGGTCCATTCAGGATTTAAGCTAATAAAGATGTCTATTAGTGGACTACATCAGTTCATTTTGCAGTTGAGTTTGAGATAGACTAAGGGGCAGTTCAGAGGGTTTTTTGTTTGTACTGCATATCTGTGTGTTTTTTTGCTTGGTTGTCTTTTTGTCTATGAGCACATGCAAACGGATGGCTGCGGTGTTAATTTTTTTTTTTCTTTAATTTATTATTATTATTATTTTTTTTTTTTTTTTACTGTTTTTTCATTAACTTCAATCTGTGGCAACTTAAAGTAGCGACAGACCTTTTCTCCCATAAATTTGCACTCAAAACTGGAACCAGAATAACGTGAGCTTCAGGAGTGCAAGAGTGGGTTTAAGCGGACTAAATGACTGGAGAAGTTTTGCCTACGTCACCAGAAAGAAGTCTATTGTTTCACCGGAAGAGATACAGTTATAATATTTTGATTAATGATTACAAGGTAAATTAAAAAAAATTTAAAAAAAAACACAGGATACATATGCATCGATGAATCATTTACAATAAAATCAATAACATGCATTTAGAAAATATGTGACATTTAAAACATGCAATAGGGTAAAATTTCAGATCATGCTGACTTTAAAATCAGTTTTTAAATTTAAAAAACTATGCTGATTATGGGCGTGCAAAATCATGAAAATGGTACTTAATTGTTCAGATGGAATTTGTTTGTGAAAAAAGAAGGATGGATGTTCATTATTAGACTAAATGAACTCAAAAAATGTAAAGTCCTAGAAATCAACAAAAATATCAGCTATTTTAAACAGAAGAGAGTGTTTTTATTTTGGTGCTTCTGACATGCATTGCTGCATAATCAGAATCTTACATCACCAGAAAGAAGTCTGTCATTTTCACTGATAGATATTATTTTGATTGAATGTGGCATGGTCAGTTTAAATATAAATGAAACACATGCATGGACTGTTCACAATAAGATCATTAACATGCATTTAGAAAATAGATTTTATGCTGACTTTATAGTTTAATTTGAAGAACTGTGGTTATTTTGGATGAGCAAAAATCATGAAGACGGTACTTCAAGCTTGAAAAGTTTCTAGATAATTTCCCAGTCCTAGCTAGTGTTTTTTATTTCAGTGCTTCTGACATGCTTTGCCACATAATCAGAAACTAAAAAACATTATGAAAAAAAAAAAAAAAAAAAAAATCCTGTCCCCAGGAAGTGTCAGAACTGCTGTGAGGAAATGAGCTGTACTACCTCCTCGGGCAATGTGGCAGACAGTTTCCCCTGCCAGCAAGCAGCTTGGAAGGGTTAAGAGTGGACTACAGGGGTGCCAGCCCCTCTGCTCTGAAGTGTGTATATGAGAGAGAGAGAGAGAAAGAAAGAGAGAGAGAGAGAGAGAGAGAGAGAGAGAGAGAAGCTGTGTGACGGCCCCTCTGGGTGTGTGAGTGTGTGTTTGTCAACTGAACTGTGAGGCCAGCGGGCCCTCAGATGTGCTAAACATGTCAGTAGCAGTGTTGCTGAATGTCCCCTGAATGATGCGACTCCACCTGGGTTACATCGCACTCTGTCATTGTATTTACAGCTGTCAAAGACAAAAACAGACAGCCTGATAAACACCGGTATACATATATTTCTCTGACAAACTGCTTCATATTGTTATATCCTTCTAAGAAACCCACTTTTTAAAGAACTAGTTCACTTAAAAATGCAAATTTATACATCATTTATGCACACTCATGTCGTTTCAATCCTGTATAGGCTTTTCCATGTTCATTTAGACACTGTAAGAAAAAAAAAAAAATAATAGAAAACCAGAAAATTGTACTGGTAATTTTCTGCTAGGACCTCACTTTTTAAGTTCACAGACATTTAATTTAACCCTAAAACACAAAACTATGCCATACATAATTCAAAATATGGGTAAAACACCTGTAAAAATCAGTATGGAAAATTCCTTAATATTAACACAGTACATTGGGTCCTACTGAGTTCTCACAATTCACACTTTTTTTTCTCAGAATTGCATGATACAAACTCGCAACTCTTACATTTTTTTTTCTCAGAATTGTGAGATAAACTTGCAATTATGAGAACAGTCTTTCCCCCCTGAAAATTGGACTTTATAACTCACAATTGTGAGTTTGTATCTCACAATTTTAATAAACAAAGTCAGAATTGCGAGATACAAACTCACATTTGTAAAAAAAAAAAATTTAAAAAGTCAAAAAAAAGTTTAAAAAGAATTGCGAGTTTGTGCAAATTTATATCCCTCTATTCTGAATATATAACTTGCAATTGTGAGTTTATGTCATGCAATTCTGAGATTCTTTTTATTTTTTCCATTCGCTTTCATTATATTTTCATTACCTTATGAAAATTAACCATAGTTAATATCTGTAAGGGTTGCACTGTCACGCATTGGTAATACAAACTGCTCGAAGACGAAGGAAATCAACGAAAAGTCTTTTAATAAGAATAATCCAGGAAAACAGGCACGGAAACCAACTTAACATTGACCAGAACGGATGAAGACTAAAGGTAGAACTGAGGGTTTATAAACATGAACCAAAAAAAGGAAACTAATGGGATAATTAACAAGACACCAGGTGAACAGAATGACTAATTAAACAGACTGGGGAAAACTAGGTCACCAGCGAAACACAGAGACAAAAACCACAGACATGTAACAGATCGCCCCCTCCCGGGAAGGCGCGTCCTCGCACCGTGAAGAGTTCAAACTGAGGAGGGAGGGCGGGGGCTCTGGAGGAAGGCGTGGAGCAGGAGAGAGGAAAAGCAAAACGGAGTCCAAAAAATAAGTCCATGGGGGAGTGGGGGATGGGAGGAGCCAAGGGGAAGCCAGGAGCAGGAGCTGCCAGATGTTGGTCAAGTGACCAGCCAGGACAAGGACGAGTCCTGGGAGACGAGTCGAGGGAGGGAGGGAGGAGCCATGGTGGAGAAGGCCTTGACAACACCCTGGGGACGACTGACAGAGACAGACCCAATGGAAGAGGAGACCAGGATGGAGAGCCACAGAGCCAGGGTGACACTGAGGATCCGGAGGGCCAAGGCAGAACTGGTTGCTCAGGCGACTGAGGCGGAAGCGGGGATCCAGAAGACTGCGGTGGAGCCAGAGAGACAGAGGTCCAAGGTGGAGCCGGAGGGAGAAGTGGAGCCGGAGGGAGGGAGGAGTCTGACAAAGCCAGAGGGACGGAGTGACGAGGCAAAGCCAGAGGAGTGGAGTCCCGAGGCAGCGGATGGTCGATGACTGACCAAGGCAGAGCTGGAGGGACGAGGGAGCCCGGTGGAGCCAGTGGGATGATGGGCCACGGTGGAGACGAGAGAGCTAGGGGCCAAGGCGGAGCCGAAGGGTCGAAGGACCGAGGTGGAGTCTAGGACTCTGAGGCTGTAGGCGGAGACAGGGGATCCTCACACCTAGGCAGAGCTGGAGACTGGAAGTCCTGAGGAGGATCAGAGCACCCAGATGGCGCTGACTGAGGGTGAGCTGAGGGACTGACAGGCACCAGCAGAGATAGGGCTGAGGAACTGGCTGGTATAAGAGGAGGTGGGAGATGGAGGCTGGGTGGGAGTTTAGGAGTAACAGGGAGGTTAGGAGACGCAGGAGAGCTGGACGGAACCAGCGGAGACCCAGGAGAGCTGGTTACTACCTCCCCAAACCAGTCTATCAAATCCTCTTGATTAAAACAGTCCATAAGTTCCTCAATATGATGTCCAGTAACCAGCTGCAGCTCACCCTCAGTGGCGGGAGTGTGGGTGAGGCTTCTCTCCAAGCCCTCGATCTCCACAAGGACTCCCACGGCGATACACGGTGTTGCCAGCTCACACACCTGGTCAGTCGCGTCGTCGATCTCAGGCTCCAGGGCCATGTTCCGCTCTGTCGCTTTATCCGGTGATGGCACTTTAATTGCGGTGGGTTCTGGCTCTGTGGCTGCGGTGGGCTCTGGCATGTGCTCCGTGCAGCGAGATGATGGCTGGCTGGTCTCTGGCTCGGGAGTGGGGCTGGAGATATCCTCTTCAAGGGGCAGACAGAGAAATATAATCCATTATTCTCCAGCACCCACTCCACAAAAGCGGCGAAATTCTCCCGGGGTCTCGCTCAGGCCGGCGAGGTAGAAAACACAAAGCGAGCGGTCGAGATCCAAATCCAAAAAGTCTCTGGTGTGATCCTCCAGGGAACAGTCTTCCTGCTCGAGGCAGAGGAGCTGGGTGGCAGGCAGGTCCATAGAAAAAAAAAAAAAAAAAAAGTAAAACAAAGAAAGAAAAACGGTAAAAAAAAAAAAACTGAATAGTGAATCCTGATACTGTGGGTTTCTGAAATCAAAACTTCCTCTGCAGTTTAAAAAAAAACAAAAACAAATAGGCCTATTGTTTCCACTTTTCAAAAACAATTGCAAAAAAAAATCACAGACATCTTTAATTTTATTGTTTTTATCATAATTTTTATTTGCTGGTAACAAATTTCATGTCACCTTTTTGTTTGCTTCTGTACTGATGGCACATTAATCTTTTACTCCATTTGCACACCTTATCTTTTGCTCCATTTTCGCAGCTGAACAGTAGGTAACACATGGGGGACGGAGTGTGTGAAAAAGTTCAAGTGAAACTATCCTAAAACAGAAGCAGTGCAATGTCTGAAACTGAAGACCATTAAAATGAGTCACAAATGAATTTGAAGGATCCCAACATTAAGAAGAAAAAGAAACAGATACAATGCTGTTTACAACGTAAGTCATATTAACGTCTTGTTTTTGAACTGTATAAAATCAATATCACATTTGTAATTATGCTGATATTGGGGAAAACAGCACTCATGTGATATTGCTTAACCATATGTTATAAATATAAAAAACAAGAACTTTGTGTTTTAATGATGAAATAAAGTCATGTGTGTGAGTAAATGCTGACAGAATGTTATTAATATGTTAAGTGATCCTCAAGAAGACCTCTACTGCAATTTAGATTCTGCATGATGTTACCCCAAAATGAATACAGTTGCATCAGTTTCATGTGCATAATACTAATCAGATGCCATTCTTTCCTCATATAACTTCACCACTTCACAGGTTGAGCAGAGTGATGTGGGCACAACAGTAATCCTGAGATCAGCATTCTCAACAAACATCTCCCTTTCAAACGTGTGAATGGGTGCATGAAAACCACAATGGCAGCTGTGTCGCAGACCCAGTAGGAAACAAAAAATCTCTTTGGATTACTACATAAGAGCTGGCACTGGCTTCCAGCAAGAGCACTGTAGCGAGAGCAGGATGTGCTGCTGGGAAGGAGGAGATGAAGGAGACGCAGGGGTTCAGATGCAATGAATGGATACTCAGATGCCAGCAGAGATTAGACTCTCCTGTGAATCTCTGTCTGCTTTCTCTAATCTCTGCCAATCAGACACCACGCCTTGGCTCATTTAAATGGAAGAATGTGAAGCTGAAGGCATGCGTGAGAAAGGCCTGATTTTGCGTAAAGCTCCTCCGCTGATCTTGATTAGTAAGAGGCTCTTCATTCCTCAGGGTGACTTTAAGACTCCAATGGATCTACTAGACTTAGTCATAAGCCAGAGAATCATTATAGATTTACACAGTTCATTTTAAAATACTTTTTTAAATAATCATTTATAATTTTCTAAATAAGATGCTTTGCTTGTCACACAATGAATGCAACAGTTCAAAGAAAATGCATATAGTGCATAACGATAGATTGTTGATTTTACATTGTGTGATGGTGACATACTGGTGTAACATCTCAAAGCAGTGATTTTTTTGGCCAAAATATATTTGAAATATATGCTAAATATATGTTGCAAACAGCACTGATTAAGAAAATATATTTTTTCAAATTGGAAATACAATTTAATTTAAACGTAAATGATATTGCAAAATGTATTTTAGGAGTCAGTTTGGGCAAATGCAAAAATGTATTTCTGACTATAGATATAGTCATATGGAAAAAATATATAAGGATATTACTATAAATAAATATATAACTAAACTTATAAAATATTTATGTAAATATATCGTAACATCTGTTTTAGCAATACATTTTTTGCCTTTTTTGCATATTTTTGTAAATATATTTGATATTTACAAAAATTTATATATTTTTGTAAGTATATCTGAATATATATATATATATATATATATATATATATATATATATATATATATATTAATTAGGGCTGTCAACGTTAACGCATGCGATTAATCTAAAAATTTTAACGCGTTAATATTTTTTTAACGCAAATTAATCGTTTGATAAGGTTTGACCCCAACTTCTTGCCATCATCGCAGCGCGGAAGGTTATCTATCATTGTGTGATAAGGGTACAGCGAACCGGTGTTGCCAGGGTCACGGTTTTCCCACACAATTGGGTTATTTTGAAAATGCAGTCGCGGGAATAATTACAGAGCCGTGGGTTGCGTTCTTGAGATTTGGATATTTTCATAACAATAATGAATGTGTACATCTGAAATGCTAATTTGTACAGCCATACAAAACGGCTATAAATAGCATTTTTAACAACAGTAAACAACCAAATTCCACACGTGATTGCAAAAGGAAGCTATTACAAACACTCAATGGTGGTTTAAAGTGAGTTTTGAGTAAAAGTACTATTAATCTCATAAATTGTCTTATGTAGCATGATGCTAATGTTAGCTCTAATGCAACTGCAGAACAGGTCCAATTCTTCTTCATAATGCATTTTGTCATAATAATTCACGTAAGTTCGTAAGAAAATGTTTTGTTGTATTTATTTAGAAATACTTCTAATAATAGTTGGGTAAATGTATACTGGGATTGAAGCGTTGTGGCTTGGTAAACGTTTTATTGCCAGTATAAAGGCTGATAATGGCTGAATAAAAACAGAAGAATAATGATAAAAGAATAATAAGGATTATGTCTCATACCTGGCAGAGGTGTGAAAGGTTCTGTTTCCTTAAACTAGTTAAGTTGGCTTGAGAAAGCCAACTTACTGAAATGCTATTTAAACTTCTTCTTATTATTCTTCTGAGACTAAATTTTCTGACTCTAACTCCTCCTAGAGCTTTAACTCTACAGACTCCAAACTCAGCCCAGATCTTCGGACTGATCTGAACGAGTGTGCTTTATCTTTTCTAACTGATCGGACTTACGGTTTTCATAAAAATGAAGATTAAAAATCATAAAAATCCCATAGACTTACATTGACGGAATGTTCAAATGAGCCAAGACTATTCAAACTCCAGCTGTCAAAATTCAAACTTAAACTCCCAGAATCCCTTGAGGCTCAATCAAGCTTCCCTTCTATGTACTATTTCTAACCCATTCAAACTCATTCAAACTCATTTATCTAATATTTCTAATATTTCTAATCTATCTTTCTAATCTATCTTTCTAATCTATCTATCTATCTATCTATCTATCTATCTATCTATCTATCTATCTAGATCAACCTAGCAACCACCCCAAGAACCCTAGCAACTGCATAGCAACCACCCCTGGTAGCATTGAAACCGCATAGCAACACTTTAGCAACCGCTCCGGTACCCTAGCAAACGCATAGCAACACCCTAGCAACCACATAGCAACACTCTAGCAACCACCCCGAGTACCCTAGCAACCGCATAGCAACCTCTCCGGGTACCCTAGAAACCACAAAGCAACACCTTAGCAACCACCCAGAATACCCTAGCAACTGCATAGCAACACCCCATATACCACCCTGGGTACCCTAGCAACCACATAGCAACACCTTAGCAACCACCCCAGGTATCCTAGCAACTGACCTGGGTACCTTAGCAACCACCCATGTACCCTAGCAACCACATAGCAACACCCTAGCAAGCACCCCAGTTAGCCTAGAAATCTTAATTTGCGATTAATCGTGATTAATCACAGTCCATTAACGCAATTAAATTTTTTAATCGATTGACAGCAGTAATATATATATATATATATATATTTTTTTTTTTCTTCATCTATTGCACTGCCTGTATGAAAGTAAATCAGATTTATCTTCAATTGTTTAGACAGCAGTGAGATTAAATGGAAAATTGAGAGTAAATTGAGTTTATTCTGTTTCTCAGATTTCTTTTTCATATTTCGCTTCTCACGTCACAAACTATGCTCAGATTTTACAGGATACCAAAGTCTGCAATTAAAATCAGATATTTTAAGACACACCTATACCATCACATTCTTCCCTGACTAATATCCCATCCATATATTCATATATACACCCTCTGAACAATAAAACTTTGCTCTGGGTGGTATAAGACGTGTGCTAAGCTGAGTGTGAACTGCATTACAGAAAATACTGGCAGCAAGTGTCAGGACCCGAGGAGAGTCATAAAAAGAAAACGTCCAGAGGTTAAAAGTCGTGTGGCCACATATTGTGCTTGAGGAGACAGAGGGCAGATGCTGGTGGTCCAGCAAGAAAAAAGCTGCAGTAGTTTGGCTGTGAAATGACACAAAAAGCTGAGCAGAGGTCAAGAAATGCATGTTTAACACTGTGCCAACTTAAAAATAATCTTGATGTCCTATATCCAGTTTCATTTTCAAGAGTAGTTTGGCAAGGTGCTTTGTTTAGCAGTTGGGCTGGACTGACTACTGACTCACAAAAACATAAATTCTTGAATTTACGAATGAGCCATAGACATGATATTAAAGAAGTTACTTTTCAACTTGTGTGTACTAAACTGACAAGATGCAGTCCTAGAGAACATGAAATCTTTCAGTCAGCACTCCTTTGAAACTGAATATTTGCATGCTTCTGTTTTGCTTTGCTATAAAACTATAAGCTGTTTGTTTTATGTTGTTAAGCATAATGTTGCAGAAGTAGGCAATTTTAATGTGGTCCACAAAAGAGGCCGAATGATTTTGCATATCTGAAAGCAAACAGGTGACCTTCAGTTGAGGAGATTAGTCTTGTCAAATAGAGAGGAGATTAGTCTTGTCAAGATTATATTGAGGGTGGTGAGTAGACAATTTTTAATAGACAAAAACTCAACCTGATTATAACCACTGATAGCTGAATATGAATATTTCCATAGGATTTGGTTATGTTTATGCACATGCATAAATTTATATTCCTCACATACCCCTACAAGGTGTTTATCCTCTTTTATTTTGTTTTTATTTACATACATACTGCTCTACTCCAGTCCATAAATTAATGTCCTGTTTCTTATAAAAAAAATCCACCATTTAAGAGTTCTAACTTTAAACCATCACTTCTGGCCAAAATATGCATCAATAATACATAATAACACTTCCTCCAGTGAAAAAGTTTATCACATTTTTGTTTAGAACTGTTTTGGACTTGTAAACAGCTCTTGATCTGTACATATTTCTCTCCTGATTCAGACAAGACATCACTTTCTTTATAAGATGTTAATTGATTGACTGGAGTCGTGTGGATTACTGTGATGTTTTTACCAGCTGTTTGGACTCTCATTCTCACGGCACCCATTCACTGCAGAGGATCCATTGGTGAGCAAGTGATGCAAAATTTCTCCAAATCTATTATAATGAAGAAACAAACTCATCTACATCTTGGATGGCCTGGTGGTGAGTACACTTTCAACAAATTTTCATTTTTGGGTAAACTATTCCTTTAAAGATTCTGTAATGATTATGTGGGGTGCAACTGTATATGTGGATCCACTTTGTATTGTTACGGTCACTGTTTGTATCTCTTTTTAATCATAATAGATCCAGCTTTATGAGCATGTAGATTCTCCCAGTGTGGATGAAAGAAATACATAATAACAACATGATTACTACACACCCAATTCTCAAGTAAATAACACACAAATACACTACAGGATTCACTGCAAATTACATGTTCATTTCCTTCCAATCACAATATAATCACTATCACAGACACATAACATTCTCTCCATATCATTTTCCACTTCCGAGCCCATGAATAGAGACAGTGTCTGATTAGCACAGCCCAAGGAGGCATCTCTAAAACTGCCAATCTTACAGAAAAACGAACAGAACTCATGACATTTCCTGTGTTCATAAATGTGCATTATTTCGACTGATCCTAAAATAAGCCTGCATGCTCAATACGCAAGCCAAAGGCCATGCAGAGCAGGGAAATGATGGATGTGTTCCTGCGTCGATAAAAAGACAAACACAGTTCTCCACATAGCATGAACCCTTTGAATTACATTATTGAATCATCAGGGATGGATGTACTATAATATCAAGGTCTTTCTCTCCAATATGCAATTTTGTTATTTCTCTTGCCAAGTCACAGGACCGAAATGGGTTATGCGCCCACTTGTACACTGCGGCTTCCTGATTCATCTGTGTCTCTGGTGTACATGTGAATATGATTCTTTGTTACTTTTTCTTCGGTCTCTTTAGTATACAAACAATATGAGTCACAGCTATACTTATGATAGGTAGAAGGTATTACAACTGTGCATGAAGAGTTTATCATAATGTAACAAAGGTGAGAAGGTTTAAGGACTATACACATGGGGCATTAACTCTGACAACAAGAAGCTTTTGAGCAGAGTAAGAAAAGGCAATTTACACAGATATACGAGGTGGTGAGCTTCAAGAAACAAGAAACTGAATGGGCTACTCACTTTGCATCTCAAGATCTATCATTTTTCAGTAATGTTGCAAAGTCAAACAGTGTTAAATACAATTATTTTCAAAATGCTATTAGTGTGTGATGCAGCTGAAGAATGTGAAAGACAAGCTTATAGTTGTGCAGAATGCTGCAGAGCACCGCACAAGATATCATGGCAACAAATGAAGAATTATTTGCAACAAATAATATTAATTTGTTCCTGTGTTTTAGGTAAACTGTGGTCACATTTTCCCTAAATTGTTACAGGACGAAAACTTTTGCAGTCAATTCAAAAATAAATTATCTGAGTTTATTGAAATTAACCAAGGTTCAGTCGATGATCCATGAACACTTTGGAATGCAGTTAAAGGATTTATAAGGAATAACTCAATTTCATATGCCTCTTTCCTTCAGAAAAACCAACACAAAAAGATAGTTGAACTGGAATCACAGCTCCAGAATCTGACTAGAGATAATCAACGTTGTTTCTCAGACAATACACTCAGTAAAATCATGTCAGTTAGGTCCGAACTCAATTCATTACTGAGATCCAGGGCAGAATTCCTGATTCAAAGATCCAGACAGAATTACTATTTTCAAGGGAGTAGACCAAGCCACCTTTTAGCTCTAAGATTACGCAACAGTGAAAAGTTTGCTAATATTTCAGCAGTGAAATCCCAATCTGGGCTCATTATGACAGACCCAAAAGACATTAATATCGCCTTCCACTCTTTTTACTCTAACCTCTATACTTCTTCTGCTGATGGTGACCCTGACTCTTTTGCATCTTTTCTGTCCAACCTTGATTTACCTAGGCTGTCAGATTCGGATTCGGAATACCTGGCTGAACCGATTACTCTTCAGGAGCTGGAGCCAGCAATCCGATCTATGAACAAGGGGAAATCCCCAGGCATAGATGGTATTCCAATCAAATTGTATACTACTTTTTGGTCAGATTTAGGCCCCCTCATGTTAGATGTGATAAAATTTTCAGTTATTCAAGACTTATTTCACCCATCTATTAATATAGCTGTTATTTCTCTCTTGTTAAAAAAAGATAAAAATCCGACTTCCTGTTCTAGTTACTGGCAACTTTCTTTGATAGGGACTAATGTTAAATTATATGCTAAAGCACTGTCTCGTCGTCTAGAGAAATTTATGAATAGGCTAGTTCATTATGACCAAACAGGATTTATTAAATCTCACTCAGCTTCAGATAACTTACGCAGGTTATATCATATTATTAATTCAACGAATAGTTCGTCCTCCCCTTGCGCAGTATTATCTCTAGATGCGATGAAAGCTTTCGACCAGCTAGAATGGAACTATTTATGGGCGGTTCTACAGCATCTGGGTCTAGGATCGAGTTTCATAAATATGATAAAAGTTCCGTACGCCAACCCAGCAGCCTCTGTTCTCACAGGTGCTGTTCGCTCTAACCCATTCTTTATACATCGAGGTACTCGTCAGGGTTGCCCACTTTCTCCTCTGTTATTTGCCCTATCCTTGGAACCCTTAGCTCAAGCGGTCTGACAATCTGAAACTATTTCTCCCATAATTATGCAGAATACTCATCATCACATTTCTTTGTTTGCTGACGATATCTTTTTGTTTTTGGAGAAACCGTCACATTCTATTCCTCATGTGTTGAATTTATTTGACCATTTTGGATCTCTCTCTGGGTTTAAAATTAATTGGAGTAAGTCATGTCTACTTCCCCTCAATTCTAAAATTGATTCCATGTGCCTTTCTATATCTATTCCATTAGTTCAAAACTTTAAGTATTTGGGGATAGATGTTTTTCCTTCCCTGCAGGAAATCCTCTCAAAAAAATAAAATAGTATTCTAGCCAAAGTATCCTTAGATTTGGAAATTGGTCTCGTCTTCCTACTTCTTTTCAGGCTCATATATCGGTGATTAAAATGAATGTTCTCCCACGTATTAATTTCTTTTCTTCCATGATTCCTCTCGCTCCACCGGTTGGCTAATGGAACAAACTTGATGCAAGTGTTTCACGGTATATATGGGATGGGAAACGTCCTCGTATTAAACTGACTACCTTACAACGATGTAGATTACATGGAGGTCTTTCTTTCCCCAATTTTAGACTGTATGCTCAAGCCTTTCCCCTCTGCCCTTTATCAGTTTGGTTTGATCCTGATGCTTCTGTGTCTTGGAGAGCAATTGAGGAATCTATTGTTTATCCGTATAAATTGAAACATCTTGTTTTTTCGGGGGTTCTGCTTAGACCAATCTCGGTTTGGTCTCATTGTAACCCACCTCCTCTCCACACGGAGGGATGCCAAAAGATGTTCACAACTAGTTACAATATGGCATAGGCATTCGCCTATTTTCCACAATAATAATCTTTTGTCAGACAGTACTCCATTTCATTGTCCGCAATGAACTCATAATAAAGTAAACACTCTGGGAGATATCTATGATGATAGTGGTTTAAAATCCTTCCAGAATTTTAAAACTCAATATAATCTGCCAGGCACCTCCTTTTTTATGTATTTGCGCATTAGATCGGCCCTACGGGCGTATGGGGTGCCTTGGAACTCTCAACTGCCTGTTCACCTTTTGTGCAAACTAATCAATCCTTCTGAGGAATCTCCCTCCTCTGCTTCAGTCATCTATCTCTTTCTTCTTAAGCATTCATACAAACTTTTATCTATTACAATTGTTTGGGCTAAGGATCTTAATGAGGATGTGCATGTTTTATTTTCGGATCAGGTATGGGGTATGTTTAAATTGTCTTCTAAAAACCCTAATCACCAAATGATTCATTGGAAATTGCTGCATAGGGTTTACTTGACTCCAATGAAACATTTTTATATGAATCTGTTGTCTTCTCCTAAGTGTAATCTCTGTTCACAAGGATCTTTAGGCACGTTTTTGCATTTTTTTTTTTGGGAGTGCCTCTCTCTCTCACCTTTTTGGACTCACCACAAGACCTATCATATTTGTTGGGTACTGAGATATGTTTGACTCCGCGTCATTTCATGAATGACTTTTGGGACTTCACCTTGTCCGTCCAACAAAGATGTTTACTGTTAGCTGCTCTCACAGGAGCAAAAACATTGCTTGTCAACCACTGGAATCCTCCTCACACAATGGACAGACGAACCTGGACTGTGTATTTGTTGGACATCATCTCGATGGAACTCTCAACTTCTCATATACATGGATCTAATGTGAAAACTGTAAATTTATGGCAATTGTATCTCCTGTTAAGGAGAATGGTGCTGCAAGTATGACACTGAGCCATTCTTCCCGCCCAGTAGGGTTGGGCAATATCTACAAAATTGGCATCGGACGATGTCTACAGTGAAACATTGCGATGGACGATGACATCTGTGGATGGGGGAGTTAGGGGGTGTGGCTGAAGCGTGAATCCGTATTCAGAAAAGCACGCAAAACAAATAACGATTGCTAACGGTTGCCTGTTACATTACAGTACATAAAATTGGACTTGCCACATAAACAGAGTAATGAGAGATGACTGAGGACAATGGCGAATGATTTGCAGATCCTGAGCACCACTGACAAACATCTAATCTTGTAAAATGTGTGGTAAGTAATGTCGCTCCATAGTATTCAGAGTACATGCGATCATGAATCTCGAAAGTGAAAGTGAAACTAAAAAGCGATCATGCATTCAAAAGCAGTTTCAATGCCAGGCATAACAGCAGCTCCCTGATGCCCACAATTATACAGTATAATTACCCAATGATATAACTGATAGAAAATGAGAGAAAGCATTGAAACTGGCTCCACCCAGAGATTATAAAATCTCATGAAGGTATTAAAGTGAAGTGAAGTGAAGTGGCGCATGGCCAAGTATGGTGACCCATACTTGGAAATTGTGTTCTGCATTTAACCCATCCAAGTGCACACACACAGCAGTGAACACACACACCATGAACACACACCCGGAGCAGTGGGCAGCCAATGCTGCGGCGCCCAGGGAGCAGTTGGGGGTTCGGTGCCTTGCTCAAGAGGGTGGAGAGAGTGCTGGTTATTCACTCCCCCCACCGACAATTCCTGCCGGACCTGAGACTCGAACCCAGGGTTACAAGTCCAACTCTATATACATTAGGCCACGACTGCCCTATTAGGTAATGCCCAGCTCACAGCTAAAGCTCTGAGTGTGTTCCATGTAAATGCATAAAGCACGAACAGGACACAGCAACGCAAGGGCTGGATCTGCCTGGGCAGCGCTTGCAAGTTCACCACCTGACCCTAAAAAAGAGTGGTGGGAACTCTGGGCACATATCCAGGTCAGGGTCTCAGGATACCGTGAGAATCAGCAGGCCCAAATTCAAGGGATATTTCATCGACCGAATATGCCTGCAGATCCCCCACCCTCTTGATGGAAGTGAGCGCAGTCAGGAATGATCTTAAGCTCAACTGACTCAAGCGATTTTAAAGGGAGCACTCTGTAATCCAGCAAGGACCACAGAGAGATCCCAAGAGGGGATAAGGTGAGGTCTTAGAGGGTTTAACCTTCTAGCTCCTCTCAGGAACCTGATGGTTAGGTTGTCCTTCCCCAAAGACTTGACCCCTACACTTTCAAAGTGGTAGGGGCCAGCCTCCACTCCAACTTTTCTTGCAGGACAGAAAGCACAATCCGAATCGGCATCTCAGGGGATCTTCTCTGCGAGAAGAACACCAATCAATGAACAGATTCCACTTCAAAGCATAAGCTTGCCTCGTAGAGCTCTAGCTTGAGTGATAGTGTCTATCACAGTCTGTGATAGACCCCTTAAGTCTGCCACGTTCCATCCAGAAGCCACACATGGAGGTTCCAAAGATCTGGATGTGGGTGCCAAATTGTATCCTGTCCCTGAGAAAAAAGGTTCTTCCTCAGGGGAATTTTCCAGGGAGGCGCAGTCGCGAGGAGAATTAGGTCCGAGAACCAGGTCCGGGTAAGCCAATAGGGCACAACCAGCAAGACCTGCTCCTCGTCCTCCCTGATTTTGCACAGAGTCTGTGAAAAGAGGCTCAAACGGGGAAATTCACCGCAACTGCACACTCCACCTGGGGAATGTCCACATACCCCCTGGCTGCCCTGCTATTGGGGATAGTGAGGAGTGAGAAGTTCAAGCGTGACCTGGTAGTATACGGTGCATTTTACGCTTTAGTGAGCTCCTCATGTACCTCCGGGAAGAAAGTCACTGGAACGGAACATGGCTGAGAGTCATGCCCAGAACCCAGATACCAATCGTCTAGCCTCAAGCGTTCGGCAGAAAGGTGGAGCAGTCACCTCCAACCCAATGCTCTTGGCTGCCTGGAAAACATAGCCACTAACTCAGCCTCAGACTCTGACTGCACTATTGCCGCTGAGGGAGACGGATCAGTGGAATCCTTAGCCAGCCACAGGACGGGCCGGCCTCATCACCCGGAAGCTCGACGGCACTACGTTACCTTTGTTCCTTTTCACACAAATTATGATTATATGGGCAGATTATCAATTCATAAAGACTTATTTTCGCGATTCCTTGCACAATAGTTTGTTGTTATGCACCATTACTGTAGTGAATAATTTGTAAACTAATACATTTTGACATCTGCATCACATAATTAACCCCAATATGTATGGCTTTTTCCTAATGTACAACATTCCACAATGGAGCTCTAGATGCTAGTTGCTTCAGCAAATGTGTTTTTTTCTCACATTTGCTTTTGTTAACACTATCTGTTAGGTTTAGTGTAGAGTTAAGTGTAGGTGGTGCGTTAATTACAAACACAAGCACATTAGAGCATCAACATTTTTAGCGCTCAATGGACGTTTCATTTCTGTATCCGAACTGTCGTAATACATTCATTAACCAACGTTTGTGTAACAGACATGAAAGATAGCCTACCTCAAATTGTGCGGCTTCCTGAGGAGACTTATTCTAATTGGATATATGATTTTCACCCAGCTGATGATGAAACAGGCTAAAAAGTCCCATAAACTTACGTCACATGAGGAAGCCATGCCATGACTAGGGGTGAGGTCATTTGGCCAGTAAGCAACCACCTAGCAGCCATCCAAAAGAACACCCTAGCAACCACCTCGAAAAATGTTTATAACTGCCTAGCAACTCCCTGGCCACAACAAATTACCATCATGAGCAGGCACTGCTTATATTTATTTCAGAAAATGTAAATTATTTCTCTACCATCAAAATACAATACATAGATAAAATGAAAAGCATTTCCTTAGCCAATCACTCTGTCCCCTGTTTCTCCAGCGGCTGCTGATTACACATGATTGCATGCTTTGTTTGCACTTTCAGTAATATTGTTGTGTGCCATTGAGACACTCATTAATTTTTAATTAACATTGTTCTCAACAAAAGAGATTGGCAAGAACAACAACTATGCTAGTTATTCCCAGAGACAATCTATTAATGAGATGCAAATGAGCTGTTATTATCTGATTAGTGACAAAATAATTTCAACAAATAAGCGTACTAGTATTGCATCTTGAATTTGTTTGTCCAAATTTAAAATTTTAATGCTGAATAAATAGTTTTATTAGTGCTGAGGAAACAAGTTGTGACATTAAGCAATTAGGCAAATTGTTCTTCTTCTTAAACCGTTAGGTTGTTCAAGTCTCCCAGCAACTGAACAAGAGCAGAGCTTGTGGAAAATAACCAGAGATTAGATCTACCGTCTCTAAAATCTGTTTTACAGTGAGCTAGAAGAGACACAGCGATTCCTCACAGCCAGAAGCAGCTAACAGAGCCTCATTATAGATCCCCACAGCACGTTTGGATTCAGAGATTAGAGGATGTGGCTGCGCCCATTACAGGATTGTTCTTTTAATGTTTCTTTGGAACATTTTACTGCCTCACATTTCAGTCTTTAAATAGAGAAAAAGCTCCTGGCTATGATATCTGGCATGGCAGGAGAGGAAGCAGGTGTGCGTGTGCGCGTGTATGTTGGTCTGATTAAATGATTAGATGGATTGTGTCCAGTATACTTGCACTAAATGCCAGTGATTTTCACAATTACATTACTGCAAATGTGATGAAAACAGAGATACAGTTTTAGGTTCCAATCTCTGGGAATTACATGGTCAATCTGCCATTTACAACATTTTTTCAGCCCCTGAAAGCACAAAATAGCTCCATTGAGCAAACTGGATGATGACTGAAATGGCAACATAATATTCACCTTATTTTGCAATGCAGAAGTAAGCTATTTTCTGTGAATGTGCAAGATTTCTAACTCAAATAACTGGAAGAATACCAAATGAAGTAAACGGTAAAACTACTGCTACAAACCAGTGTTTTTATGAATATGCTAATAAATCTAAATAATATAATAACAAATGCCAGTTTGCAACATCAAGCAGCATAACAGACTGTACATCTAAAATAGCAGGATAGCCTCAAGTTAACCTCAAGTTACTAATGGCCGCACCTAAAAGTTAAAAGTAAGGTGGTGTATTACATTTTTTAAAGATATGTTTTGTTTTGTACTTTTGTTTAAGGAAAGCGTTACTATTGTTAATTCTAAGCCCAATGTATAAAGCATGGTGCATATCTTATCCAGCATCATTTGTGTCATAAAACAAGCTGCAAAATCCTTTAGACAAGCCATATCTAGGAGCCTGTGTATCATAGAGTCCTGAAGATAGGCTCTTTTGAAGTTCAAAATCAAAATCAAGTTATTATTAAAAGTGTTATGTAGTGGTGAGCATATTTGCATACTACTAGAGGGTCCATTAATAACCTGAACTTCCAGCTCACTGGTCAAATCCTTCATCTTCACCGTTGGACTGAACTCTTCCTTCTGCTTCATTGATTAGACAAACATTAGTAGGCATCACATCAGTTATACTGCTGCCATGTGCACAAATAAAGCATTTAAAATGGCTAAAAGGTGCTGTAAGCTATCGGTCTTTCAGATATCACTGAAATAGGTTTATGGAGAAATGAAGCCTCTGTGATAGCCTTAGGCACAAAAAAAGTCATAGAAAATGGACTTGTCTTTGGAGGGTGGGATTTTGGATAGAGGTCATGTGGTTGAAGTTAGCAAAACTGCTGAACTTATTATGCAAAGATAACTAATTAGTAATTTGTTGGTTGATTCCCCAGTTCAATTTTAAAAAAAATAAAATAAAATGAAATAAAATATAATACTAGGGAAGAAATTTGTTGAATTCAGTTATCTTTGGAAGGAGCATTAAAAATAAAATACTGTCTGAGTAGTTACTTCTTTTGAATAAGTAATAACTTGCAACCATTAAAAAGCATGTTCTATATAGTATGAATGTCTGTATTAATGTAATTCAAATGTTCTACATTCACTGTGTCATTATTATGTGACCAACCAGCATCAGTTGTGTCACTTCACTGCCATTCACAATCTTCTCCTATGGCCTCATGAGACAGTAAAGTGGTAGAAATTAGCAAGTACTTTTTGCCTACTCTTTTATGAGTTCTGTGAATTCGGACATACTACCGGGGGGCAGTCGTGGCCTAATGGATAGAGAGTCGGGCTTGTAACCCGAAGGTCGTGGGTTCGAGTCTCGGGTCCGGCAGGGAATACCACGACTGAGGTGAGACCCTTGAGCAAGGCACCAAACCCCCAACTGCTCCCCGGGCGCCGCAGCATTGGCTGCCCACTGCTCCAGGTGTATGTTCATTACTGTGTGTATGCACTTGGATGGGTTAAATGCAGAGCACAAATTCCAAGTATGGGTCACCATACTTGGCCACACACCACTTCCCTTTCCCCCCTTTCCCTACTTTTCTCACATACTGGTATTTATTTATTTATTTATTTATTTTTTGCCTACTAAATAGTAGGGAAATATGCAATTTTGCATGCAGCCATGGCCTTATTGTTGAGATACCAACCTCTGCGCCTCTGCCATTGGAGAACAGTCAACTTGGATCACATGTGCCTTAATAACCAGTCACATTTTTGCAACAGTCAAACACTGTTTGCAGATACCATAAGAATTAATGAGAAGTGTTGTAAACTGAATCCTACCTGTAGCAACTCTCTGTGTGCCTTATTTTTTCAGCATAAACTCTAAAAATAGCTCAATCCAAGACTAATGTTTAATGGCAACAATGTTAAAGATTAGCTGATAGGCTGTCGATGACAAGCTGTTCCCCACAAAAGCAGTTTTTTCAGCGTAGTGAAGCATCTTCTCCATTGACATCCATTAAAAACAGCCTCTGGTCTCCTTCCCTGTATACTGCAGCACTAGGCTTGTTTTGCTAACTTTGTTTAGATGCTTGCCTTAAAGCGGTTTTGGTGGAGTGGCCTACAGGCTTGTAACAGATTAGACAAAAGCCTGAGGTGACGATCCATTTGCATAGAGTTTAATAGAAGATCAGCAAGCAATTCAATAAGTAAATCCACAAAGAGTAAAACGAAAAGCAGGCAAGGTCAAATGCCACACAACATCTGAAAGGGCAAATGAATTCAAAACAGCAGGCACAAATCAAAAGTCATCACACCAGGCATTTCAAAGTAATGATAAGTGCTTTCGAAACACTGCTTCAGGAAGTTTGGAAACCTTTGGGAATCATTTGCTTTGAACCAGTGATTCATTCACGTTCATGCACGTACTGTATTGCAACAAATCATAGCTGTTTCGAAAATACTGACAAATTCAATGGTCCGCCAGGGGACAATCTCTGTGAACCCATCTCTGTTTTTATCTGATCAGTTTTATAAATTTGTAGAGCTCTATTAATAGTCTCTTATTGCCTGATTAACCTCTCCATAAAACAAACAGAACAAGCCCTGCAATTAAATAAAATAACACATATTACACAGACACTTCATATTTAATGGTATTAGATGATTTGTTAATTGCATTTAATAGATTACACTTCCAATAAAATAAATGGTAAAAGGTGTTTTTAAGCATGTTTGACCTGAGTTTTCATTGCATTGACACCATTCTGACCAGTGACAAGTGAACAGTGAACAATGAATCATTTTGTGATGCGATTCAGTTTTGAAAAGTTTTGTTTTTTGTCATCACTTTAATCATACGCTAGATTTAATTATATCGCATGGAATCGATCTTACTGATATTGATATCGTACCTCAAAGTGATGATGTTACTGACCATTTTCTTGTAATGTGCATGCTGCGTATTACTGATATTAACTACAGTATATGGCTCTGCGTTATCGTCCAGGAAGAACTATTGTTCCAACCACTAAAGATAGATTCAGAAACAACCTGCCTGATTTATCTCAACTGCTCTGTGTACCCATATATACACATGAGCTAGACGAAATGACTAGCAACATGGGCACTATCTTCTCTAATACATTAGAAGCTGTTGCGCCCATCAAATTGAAAAAAGTTAAAGAAAAACGTCCTGCACCATGGTACAACAGTAATACCCATTCTCTCAAGAAAGAAACTCATAATCTTGAGCACAAATGGAAAAAAACTAACTTGGAAGTTTTTAGAATTGCATGGAAAAATAGTATGTTCAGTTATAGACAGTCTTTAAAAGCTGCCAGGGCAGAGTCATAAAAAATAACCAAAACAATCCAAGGTTTTTATTTAGCACAGTATAGCTAGATTAACAAATAACCAGACACCACCCAATCTAAATATTCCCTCACAGTTTAGTAGTGATGACTTTATGAATTTCTTCACAGACAAAATATATAACATCAGAAATACAATAATAAATGTAGATTCTACAGCATCTAATACTTCAGCTTCATTCATTGCACCCAAAGAAAAAATGAAGTGCTTTACAATTATAGGACAGAAAGAGCTAAATAAACTTATCACTGCATCTAAACCAACAACGTTTATTAGATCCTGTACCCACTAAATTACTGAAAGAGTTGTTACCTGTAGCAGAAGAACCACTTCTCAATATTATTAACTCGTCGTTATCTTTAGGTCACGTCCCAAAACCATTCAAGCTGGCGGTTATTAAGTCTCTTATTAAGAAACCACGACTAGATCCTGGTGAACTGGCAAATTACAGACCCATTTCAAATATTCTGTTTATGTTTAAATTCTAGAAGAAGTTGTGTCTGCTCAATTGTGCTCCTTCCAGCAAAAAAATTATCTCTATGAAGAATTTCAGTCAGGTTTCAGGCCCCATCATAGCACAGAAACCGCACTTGTTAAAATTACAAACGACTTGCTTCTTGCGTCAGACCAAGGCTGCATTTCATTGCTAGTTTTACTTGATCTTAGTGCTGCGTTTGACACTATAGATCATGACATACTCATAGATCGATTACAAAACTATATGGGTAATCAAAGGGCAGGCTTTAAGATGGTTTAGATCCTACCTGTCCGATCGCTACCACTTTGTTTATTTAAATGGGGAGTCATCTCAATTATCACCAGTAAATTATGGAGTACCACAAGGATCTGTCCTAGGTCCTCTGCTATTTTCAATATACATGTTGCCCCTTGGTAATATTATTAGAAAATACGGGATTAGTTTACATTGTTATGCTGATGATACTCAACTATATATCTCAACAAGATCAGATGAAACTTCTAAATTATCTAAACTAACAGAGTGTGTTAAAAATGTAAAAGATTGGATGACCAATAATTTTTTTCTATTAAATTCAGATAAGACAGAGATATTACTTATTGGACCAAAAAAACAGTACACAGAATCTCTTGTATTATAATTTGCAACTAGACGGATGTACTGTTACTTCCTCTACAGTCAAAAATCTGGGTGTTATATTAGACAGCAACTTGTCTTTTGAAAATCATATTTTCCACGTTACAAAAACAGCATTCTTCCATCTTAGAAACATTGCCAAGCTACGAAACGTTACCTGTTTCTGATGCAGAAAAGCTAGTTCATGCATTCATGACCTCTAGACTGGACTATTTTAATGCACTGCTAGCTGGTTGTCCTGCATCTTCAATAAACAAGCTACAGGTAGTACAAAATGCAGCGGCTAGAGTCCTTACCAGATCAAGAAAATATGATCATATTACCCCAATTTTACAGTCTCTGCACTGGCTACCTATTAAGTTCCGTATCAGTTACAAAATATTATTACTTACCCATAAGGCCCTTAATGGTTTAGCTCCTGCGTACCTAACTAGTCTTCTACCACGTTACAATCCATCACGCTCCCAAAGGTCGCAAAACTCTGGACTTTTGGTAGTACCTAGGATAGAAAATTCCACTAAAGGAGGTAGAGCTTTTTCGCATTTGGCTCCCAAACCCTGGAATAGCCTTCCTGATAACGTTCGGAATTCAGACACTCTCTCTCTGTTTAAATCTAGATTAAAGACACATCTCTTTGGCCAAGCTTTCAAATAATGCATCTCATAATCTTGTACTGCAGTTATATCTGATCAAATGCACATTATTATTCTTTAGCTTGGGTTAAACAAATCAATTTTGCTTGGTTGGAACAGCAGCTACGCTAATTATGTCTCTATTTGTTTCTCTGTTTCTGCCACGGGATTGACATCCCATGGTAACTAGGATTTACACAAGCTTCAGTCTGGACCCAGAACACCTGAGAAGAGATGATGCCAACCCCTCAGAGGACCTCAGACGATGCCAACCCAGAAACAACATACAGAACTACCAAATCTTGCTATAAGTTTGATTTCAACATATAATAATTGCTGTTAATTGTGTTCATCGTCTGTTTGATTTCGTCTTTAATTGATTTTTTTTGTACATTTCTGCCATATGTACATTAACTGACATATTCACCAATGATAAGCTACTACTAAATATATTGTAGAAATGTAATTTTCTGTACAGCGCTTTGCAACGATTTGTATCGTGAAAAGTGCTATACAAATAAACTTGAATTGAATTGAATTGAATTGTTTCTCTCATGACTAGTTCAAAGAACAGAGAAAAGAAATCAGAACTCTCAGAAATGACTTATAAACAACAACAAAAATCATAACCTAACAATGGAGCAGGCACTCTTTATAAGGTACCAAACAGAAAATGAGAAATAACAGGAGTAGATGTTACAAAGCTACAGATTTTACACTACTGTTATTTTCCTTCAAATCTAATATCTGCATTAGCTTTTCTAAAATGAACAACTTTATGCAATAACAGACAAAAATATTGCTTCGATACATATCTAGCCAGTGAATCATAACCTTAGGTAAAAGATTCTTTTATAACTCCCCTCCCATTCATTTGCATTCCCAGGCTGGGGGCTGAAAAAAAAATCAAAGCATATTTAACAGATAGTGCTGCTAATTCTTACTTTCACCAAAAGTGTTTAAGATGACTGCATTGCATTATACTGTATCAGCAATTAAGCCATTCAATTAAAACATTCTCTTAAATTTTAGAATAGAAAGAATGCTCCTTTTCTTAATGGACATCATTTTTACAGCACTTTCTGTTTCTATTCATCATAAAATAACTGCATGACAAGCACAAAAAACATTTCATGTAATCTGAAAACTACAAATTTATGACCAAACATATTAAAACAAAGAACCTTCCAGTGATCAGTTCTTAAAATAATCATTTTTAATTAGTGTAAAGCACATTATAAAAACCTAAGAAACTTTTTCTTGGCTATAAAGAACCTTTGAACAATGGAAAGATTCAATGGATGTCAAAATGTTCCTAATGAAACCATAGATGCCAATAAAGAACATTTATTTTTAGGAGCGCAGAAAGTTTAATGTTTCAAACCCCATCATTGTCTGAGCTAAATCCAAAATGAAACCCATGATTTCTATAAATAACTATAAAGTCAAGGGTTCCTCCAATAACCTGATCAGAAAGAAAGGCTTTGATCAGTGCTGTATAAAGTACCTGAAAACCATACTCAAGTAAAAGTACAGATATCTTACCAGAAAATGACTTTGATAGAAGTTGAAGTCATCGTTTAGAATATTACTTGAGTAAAAGTCTTAAAGTATGTGATGTTTATTGTACTTAAGTACGAAAAGCATTTTTTTTTATCTTAAATGTACTTAAGTATTGAAAGTAAAAGTACAAGTAAATGCAAAATGGAAAAGAAGCTAATAAATATATTATATATATATATATATATATATATATATATATATATATATATATATATATATATATATATATATATATAAATGTTCATACACAGCTTGAGTAGCAAGATTGTGTTCAGTTTTAACTCTTTCTTCCATTTAGTATTTTTGGGTAAGAATAAGAAGCACTTCATCCGGTACTCAGTGTCTTTCATTCCAACATAAGAAAAGATTTCTGGAATCTGCATCTGAAACAGCATTTAGATGTATTCACGCAGTTTAATGTATCTTAGAGGGGATATGGATGCATTTAAGTTACAGATGCATAAATAGGCCTAATGTTTTGTTTTTAACATAAAACTGTCACGATGTACACACGAGGGATGAACGAGGAGACGAAGGTAAACTCAAAATATACAGTCTTTAATTAAATCCAAACGAGACAAGGCAAGGCACGGCACGGCAAGACAAGGCAGGATTGACACACAGGAACACCGGGAGTAACGAGTAGACCAGACGAAAATGAACAGAACAGGCAGGAACTAAATACAAATGATAATTAACTACACACCTGAAAGAAATCATAAACAATCAAACTTGACAAGGACAGGAACAGGAAGGACCAAATAAGGGCACGGAGGGGGAAACACACAAGACAAGACGGACAGGACTGTGACATTACTCCACCGGGCGCTCTGGAGGCCCCTCAGGACAGACACAGACAGTAATACAGGATGGGGCCTTCAGAACGGACAGACAGGAAACGGGCGCCATGGCGGATCAGGGATCTCAGGAGGCTATGGCGGTGCAGGGATCTCAGGAGGCCATGGCGGAGCTGGGAGCTCTGGAGGCCATGGCGGTGCAGGGAGCACAGGAGGCCATGGTGGTGCAGGGATCTCAGGAGGCCATGGCGGGGCCAAGAGCTCTGGAGGCCATGGCGGAGCTGGGATCTCTGGAGGCCATGGCAGGTGGTCTTAGTGGCCGTGGCCTCGGTCCCCTCGGCCCAGCCACTACAGCCAGAACCCCTTTGTACCCCCCCCAAAATTCCTTGGAGGAACATACGGGCTTTTAACTCAGGAACTGGAGCCCCCATGGGGCTGAACACGGGAACAGGAGCCCTCCGTGGGCGACACTCGGGAACAGGTGCCCTCCGTGGGCTGTACAAACAAAGGACAAGACAGGAATAGGAAGCCCTCCGTAGGCTAAGCTCGGAATCTGAGGCCTACTGGGCATGACGGGAGATCCACAGCCCTTCCTGGGCTGAATGTGGAGTCAGGGGCCCTCACAGGGAGTCTCAGGAACCGCCTCTACTTCTACGACAGGGAGGCAGGCAGCTGGGAATGGCCTCCGTGGCCATAACTAGAGGAGCCGCCTGCCTCAGACGAGTCTCCGTAGACTTGACCGACATGACTGGGTGATTAATATGTTCCTGTGGACACAACTTAAAAAGCCTAGACTCCGGTCAGGCTGGGAACGGCACTCCTGGCCGTGACTGGGGAACTGGTGTCAGTGGCGGTCGGTGGGCTTGGGTGAGCCGCGGACAGCGGCGTGAATTTCCCCTGCGAACGGTGGGCTTGGGTGAGCCGCGGACGGCGGCGTGGGTGAGTCGCGGATGGTGGTATGAATTTCCCTGCGAACGGTGGGCTTGGGTAAGCCGCGGACTGTGGTGTGCTCGGCTGAATGGCGAGTTGGTTCTTGAGGGAGCCACGGACGGCGGAAGGCGGCGGGCTGGAGGGGCTCGTGGCCAGTGAACTCACGGCACTCGTCGCAATCCCGCCGAGCTCCCATGCCCATCCGTGGGCTAGAGCGGGAAGGACGAGCGGCGACTTCTAATGCCGCGGGACTGACAAACAGGAACAAACTAAAAACTTTCAAAAAACGAACAAAATAAAACGAGGTGAGTGGACGCCACTTACTGTTTAGGTCTGGTCTTCTGTCACGGTGCACACACGAGGGATGAACGAGGAGACAAAGGTAAACTCAAAATATACAGTCTTTAATTAAATCCAAACGAGACAAGGCAAGGCAAGGCAAGGCACGGCACGGCACGGCACGGCAAGACAAGGCAGGATTGACACACAGGAACACCGGGAGTAACGAGAAGACCAGACGAAAATGAACAGAACAGACAGGAACTAAATACAAATGATAATTAACTACACACCTGAAAGAAATCATAAACAATCAAACTTGACGAGGACAGGAACAGGAAGGACCAAATATGGGCAAGAAGGGGGAAACACACAAGACAAGATGGACAGGACTGTGACAAAAATGTTGAATACTGATATTTGAAATAATTTAAAACATGAAAAAAAAAAAAATTGTCCAAATGTGAAATTAAAACCGCCAGTAGGTGACAGCGAGTGACTGTTAATGAGTGAGTCATTGAGATTCAACCGATTCATTCAAACGACTGATTCATTCAGAAACAAAGCATTTGACTGTGTTAATGAGTGAATCACTGAATCATTTATTCAACCGATTCGTTCAAAAAGCTGATTCATTCAATAAGCAAACACTGTCCATTGCTCAGAGACGAAAAACAATGCTGTGATCTTTGTTTCGTCAGCTATTTTCGTCAGCAAAATTGAGCAAAAACAAGCAATATTATGTCTAAAATGTAAGTCACTTATTGGTTTACTGAACTTATATGTATAAAATGATTATTAAATGTGTTCATTCTGATATCTGCAGAAAAACGGTACTCTTTGTGTGATATAGTTTAAGTTAACTATTAAATTATATAAATATAAAAAGCATACAGAAGCATTTTTGCCGTCTACAATTTCGAATGCCTGGAATTTGATTGCAAAAACTGATACCTCAGAATGAAGTGGTAAACTTTGACAAAATATGATTTCAGATGTTATAATAGTGGTTTTATTATGTATAAAATAAATCAATGTGCGTGCACTCTGTGTGTGATTTGGTGATATAGCCTACTTGATAATGTCAAATCGCACATCATTACAACAACACTTACCATAGAATTGCAGACGATGCTGTATTGCACAACCCAGACTCGACTTGATGGAAAAATGAAAAGATCCGCGGTACTGCGCGCACTTGTTTGCACATGAGCAAAGGTGTTTTTAGGAGTCAAACCTGCTTTCCTGCAGTCTGTGTTCTTCTGACTATTTTGTAGTAAGTAACGAATATGCTTTGGGGAAATGTATCGGAGTAAAAGTATACATTTTAATTAGGAAATGTAGTGGAGTAAAAGTAAAAGTTGGCTGAAATATAAAAACTCAAGTACAAATACTCAGAAAAAATACTTAAGTACTGTAACGAAGTATTATTACTTCGTTACAATACACCACTGGCTTTGATGCACTTAAGTATATTATTGTATACTCAAGGAGCGTCAATATATATTTTAAGGCACCTTCAGAAGGAGGTTCTCCAGAAGGTTCTGTCAGTGTGAGGAACCCCAACTCTTTACAGTGTATCTGTCTGATTAGATGGTTGACACCCAGCCGTGTCTGTGCGTATGCGCGCACCGTCAGGTCTCATTCAGTGTCTCGTCATCAGGAGATATGGATGCACAAATCACACATCAGCACACAGGCCAATGTGTGTTACAGAAATGTTTACTCTGAATTATCATAGCAATAACATGCACTATCAGCCTGGAAAATAATGCTCTGCTCTTCATTTCCTGCCCTATCTCTCTCATTCAGTCCCTCGTCTGGGGCATAATTACTCATTCTTGACTATATTGGCGGTAGAGCCAATGAAGGATTGCCATATTCTATAATTGTCTCAAAGGAAAGTTTGCAAATCATTCTGCCGCATCCACAGTAGCTCTGCCAGTGGCATAACATGATAACGCTATTTAATTTACCCACTGGGGTGAAGACAAGCAGAATAAATCAAAGCGAGGAGTGTCATAATCTGTTATCTTTGTGATGATCGTCAAGTCTGGGTGAAAACATTCTTGATCATCCTAAATCTATTCTGTCTATTCGGTTTGCATCTTTTTTATGCTCACCCACCACTGGAGCACCGCCACGCCTGATGGAACTATCAAACTCTGAATATCTGATAATAGTAATGGCTGCAGGTTTGTGGCTTCCTATCTGATTCTCCCATTCAGTACTTGATGAGATTTTGTGATGATTTTCTTTTGAACAAATGGAAAACAATCAAAGGAACTTTGAAATTGAATGCATGGGAAGTTACTGGCACAACTATCTCATACTTTTGGAAAAGTTTACATGATGCATAATTAACACTTTACATACTTTGTAGATTATTTCTACTCTTTCTTGTGGAAAGGAGGTGGCAGAACACAAAAGAAGATATTCTGATGAATGTTTCTGTATGTACAATAAAAAGTCAGTGGGGCCCAAAACAACACTAACTTTAAAACATCACTGACAGTAAAAACATAGACACATTTTAAGGGTAAAATATGACAGAATTTTTATTTGTGGGTGAACTATCCCTTTACCCCTATAAAGCCTGATATATGAAACTGAACCATTAGACAAAACTCTAAAAACGTGCATATGTTCTTTATTTTTATTTATTTATTTTTTCCTATACATCAGGCTTTTATGGAAGTATGATACAGGAAAATGTGGTATGTAACCCTGTTTATAACACACACACACACATACACACACACACACACACTGCTATTTTTATTTCACAATTATATAATTTTTCCCCTCACCAATTCAGTGTTTATATTTCACAATTTGGGATTTGTTTTTTGCAACTCTGAGTAAAAAAAAAAAAAAAGTCTAAATTGTAAAATTGTAAAATAAACTTAGAACGGTTTTCTGAGAAAAAACTCCAAATTGTGACATACAAACTCAGAATTTTTTGTTTTTGTTTTTGTTTGTTTGCTTCCGAAATAAAAAAATAAGAAAGGTAATTCAGACTTTTCTTCTTAGAATCGCAAGTTTATGTTATTCCAATTTTGTGTTTATGTCTCACAATTTATATGTTTAGAAGTCACAAATATATAGTTTATATCAATTCTCAGTTTATATCTCGCAGTAATTACTTTTTTTAGAACTGAGAAAGTCACAATAATTTTTTATGCAAATCAATGAGATCTATAATGTATAACAGACTACTTACATAAAATGAATATCAGTTGTTGTCACTCTATATCATAGTGCAGTGCAATATAGTGATGATTTAGAGATAATATAAATACAAATAAATTCGGTCCAGCAAGTGTTCATCTTGAAATATTACTAAAAATGAAAAATGTATTCTTATGTTTACTTTGTGATCATTTAAATCAGTAAAGATTTCACAGCAAAAAGATTCCACAATCTGAAGGGGAATCTTTACAATTATACTAAGAGGCTTTTTACAGGCTACTGGTATGAACTTTCAAACGGATGACAGACGGCATAAATTTTATACAACAGGTTTTCAGCAAAGTTTGATCATAGTTTAGAGGCCTTAGGAATTAGCATATCAAATACAATACAGCAGGCTTTAGAAGTCGACTGCTTCCTTCCATCTTGCTTAACCTAATATGAATCACAATTTGATTAATCAAGTTTAATGCAGAGGGCCCGCAGCCTTTCCGTCAAAAGTCTAACATTTTCTTGTAAATTACCCATTTAAGACTTTTTAAAAATTCTTTTTGCTTCCAGAATGATCTAGTTCGCCCTGACGCAGTGCCAGCATCACCCGCTGACTGCATATGCCAGTGGACAGCTTCCTTTTGTTTCTGGAAAGGTTAAGACATTGGAAGTCTGCCTATAGCCGCCCTTCATCAGCCACTACACAGGATCTTTCTGCAGTGTTTTCAGAATCGGTTTATGGAACAAGACTGAAAAGCAAAGGTTAGGGGTTCAAATTGATGCTTCCAAGCTGACAAACAAGAGTGAGAGCGCGTTTGATGAAAGTCAATAGCCTTGACTGTTTCTGCAGACGCTGTAGACAAGCTGTGGTTACACAACACTTAAGTGTTTTTTTTTTACTCACTGAGAAAAAAATATATTCTCTTATTTTTATGATTTTAGAGGTGGAAGCAGTCAAGAGGTTGAGACTCAGGGCATATTCTACTACTTAAAATGCCTTGAGTTTTACTGTAGCTAAATTCCCTTTGTGAATAAGCTGGTATTTTATTATTTCTCCATTTGTAAATATTCATAGTTGTGGTAATATCACTCCACCTCCTCTTACATTTGCTGCCTTTCAGGTAAAAAGTTCTACTCTTTCTCATCTCTTTATTTATTTATTCATGCATTTGTGTTCTTTGGGACATAACCACCTACTGCTATACAGCATTATTATACAAGATATAATATACATATATTATACAAGAGATACTGACATTATAAAGATTATGTAACAGAAAATGACACCAATTTATCATATACTATCACTTAAAGTGGCTTCTGAGGCTTATCAGAAATGTAGTTTAAAAATATCCAGTAGGTCACAGGTGTCTATTTGCAGAGAGCTGGAAATGGGGGAGCAGCTGAGATCAGATCATTCCCTCAGAGTTAAAACAGGCTATTTAAAGGCTCTGTCTTAACCACAGCGCAGACACAAACAGCATCACTAATATGAGCACATATATCCGGACAAATTCACTCACAAACATGCAGGTATATTAATGGATGCATAGATTTGTATGTTTTGTAAACAAAATATATTGTTCTTTTACAAGCTGTACTGACCAAACACTGACCAAACATTTTTTTCTGTCAGGTTTTTTTGCTTGCATATTCACAAATAGACTGGTCTAATATAAGACAGCGGCTATTTATATTGAGTGCAAATAGAAACTATAGATAGAAACTGTCTGCACCATGTATAAATAGGACCACACTAACTGCAAATCACGGTAGACGCTATTCACATAAAGTCTAAATATAAGTAATACGCTATTTTACCACAGCAATTATAACTGGAATTTTAACATCTAAAACCTGTTAATTCTGTGAAAAACTGTAATAGATCTAATGGCACATTTCATGTAATCTTACAGTAAAATGTAAATTGTGTTTTTTGGAAGAGGAAAGAACAAGCCACCTTATAATTTACAGTAAAAAAAAAAAAAAAAAAAAAGTTAATTGGCATTTCCAGAATCCTCTGTGTGACAGCTCACATTTGATGGTTTTTCATTAAATAACTATGTTTCTTCTTAGTTTCTTTTCAGCTATGTTGTTAAATGAATGTGTACTGCATTATTTTAGTGTCGTGTGTTACTAGCATTTTTGCAGTCCCTGTTAAAATGAGTAGGGAGCATCTGTCAGCATGTTTCTGACCCTGAGTCCTGCTGTCAGTCTAAGTGTGTGCCTTTCTGCTTCCTCACACATTGTGATAACATAGCCTCCCCCCATTTGCATGAACAAAAGCTCTATCTCTCTGCAGCATCTGCCCTGTGTCACAAGTTACATATGAGACATACACAAAAAAGCAATACGATCAATGCCCACTGGTCCTTATCTCAGCACAGCATGTGCACACAAACATAGAGTTATTCCCTACACACCAGTGTTAGCATCATTGAGATACTATATTTTCATTAATATTTTGAATTAGGTATTTCATTTTTATAGTTTCCATTTACATTTTAATTTTGTTTGTGTGTTTTTGCCTATTTATAATAATAATAATATTATTATTGTATTATATTTTATATTTCAGTTAACATTTATTTTATTTCTTGTAACAAAAAAAAAAAAAGTTTGTTTTTTTATGGTTTTAGTTCTGATATTGTACTTTGAAATAATTTTCACTAAGAAACTGCTGTTAAATTTTAAAAATAATTACAAAGAAAAAGAAGTACTGGTAATTCTACGCCAGGACATTATCCATTAATTTTACAAACATTTCCATTAACTGTAAACTGGGGGGGGGGGGGGGGGTGCATTGTAATTTTTGTAACTTTAAATTTTTAAGTAGAAAGACTAAAATAGTATTTTCTTGTAAAACATACTCTAACAATTTTTCCTTTAATTACAATTTATATATTAAGAAAATTATTTACATTGATAACCGTGCTACACTGTTGCTATGCAGTTCAAAATTCCATGTGATATACAAAAGTAAAAATATAATTTAAAGACAAATAGTTCAAGGAACTGGCATTTACATTATACATTTTAGTGTGGGTTATTGCCCTGCTTTAACTTGAACTGTTATTTTACATCAAATGAGTATATTTATAACTCAGCATGACTAATGGTTTAAGCGATTAATTTATGAAAAGATTAGCTATTAAAAATCTTCATCATAAACTGGCATAATCTGCAAGTAGGCCAAAGCCGGAATGCATTTAAAGTTAAAGTGAGACATAAAACCGTCACACTGATCAAGAAATGAACTGTCGTTAAAGCTTCATTTTCCCTTGAATCAACAATAGAATGTCAGATGAGCAAACGTCTGAGGTGACGTACATGAGTCTATACATGGCACGACTTTAATCTTGAATCAAATTCCCCTTTCACTTCCCACTCAGCTTCAATCAAAGCTTCATGCTCACTCACGTCGGTTGTCATTTGGTGGTACTAACTACTGCAGTCATGCTGCAAATGACAGCTGGGAGGTTTTGTGATGTTATTAAAGAGAATAAAAACAAAATTTTGAACTAATATATTCCTCCGATAAATCAAGAGCCTCTTTCTCAATCAAAAGATGATTGAAATGTTCACAAGCGCCTCTTGCACATGTTTGGGTTGTGTGCATAATTAGAATAATTGAATGATTCTTCATTTGCATGCAAGGCTTCGTGACAAACTAAACCCCAAAACTGCCTATCTACAGGACAAAAGATGCATTTTAATGTTTCAGCTCTGAATTAACGCATCAGGTCAATGGGGAGTTGGACTATGAGAGAAATATCTCAGCAGGCTGAAACAAAACACCTAAAGCAATCTTGCTGCTGTTATTAGCTACATGATCGTATCATGCTTCAATAGAAAGTAATTGATATTAGCAGCACGTTTTGGATACTTGTGTTTTTGACAGTGACTGTATTTACAGCAGATCATCTAGCTGCAGCACAACTAAACTTTAGCACCTAAATAACACTTCTTTACTTCTCTAATAATTAACTTGCAGGAATAGCTATCAGGGAATCAGCCAGCTAAATGCTTTGCTGTCAAGTCACATAGTAATTCTGCTCATCAATGTAAAAACAAATGAAAACTGTTTATCTATGCATTTGTCCATGTTGAGAGGGTGTTCTCTAACATTCCACTGCATATAATAACGTTCACTGTCAGTTAATTTAGCCCAAACTTTATAGACTTCATTCAAACATTTGTATCTAATTTCAACTTTAAAGAGTTGTTCCAAAGCTGTATGAGTTTCTTTTTTCTGTTGAACACAAAAGAATATATTTTGAAGATTGTTGGTAACCAAACAGTTTCTGGTAGACCCTGACTTCTATAGTATGGAGAAAAAAAAAATACTATATGGAAGTCAATGGCTAGCAACTGTTTGGTTACCAAGATTTTTCAACCATCTTTTGTGTTCAACAGAACAAAGAAACTCATACAGGTTTGGAGCAATTTTGGAACAAGGGTAAGTAAATGATGATATAATTTTCATTTTTTGAGGTGAACTATACCTTTAAGTGTTTGTTTACTTTAAGAAAACTAAAAATGAAAGTTTGAAAATGTCCCTTTGAATTAAAAGAACGTTAAAAATGTAATCAACATGAGTACTGAATAACTGTAGTCCCATGTAGAGCCTATAATTTTTCTTCTCATTATGCCCAGTCTGTCTACTCAATCAAAATAATTTAAATGGGTTAATTAAAACAGTATTCTGAGCAAAATTAATTCAGTTAATGCTTTTTATACAATGTGCAATATGTTCTTAGGAACATTGCAGTCGTTCCTTATAAGACCACTTGACATTATAAATAAAGACATCATTAAATAGTTTTTGGATTAAGAAAGGTTTTGTAGTTTAATGAACCATGATATATGAAATAATACTCAGAAAAATCATTTGTTTAAATAAATAAATGGATAAATAAAAATGTGACACATCAGGCTCTTTTATGGCCCATATCGTATGATATAGTGAAAACATGGATCACATTCTCAAGGAGAAAAAAAGATAAACGCCTCAATTTTATTCAGAAGCTGAACGAACTGAGCAAAAAATATGCCATTTGGTGCAGCTGCTGATATTTATATGGCCAAAAAGTAAGATGAAATTATGATAGCTTGTAATGTAAATCAACGTGATCTTTAAAACAGTAAAACAGACTACTCTATTCCTCAAAAGCCTGATGGATACATATTTGATACTTTAACATGACGTTTCTAAAAAAAAATATGTATTGCAAGTATAAAGTTGATTTAGTCCAGTAAGTGTTTGTTTTGAAATATTACTAACAATTATGTTTACTTTATAAAAATCATTCATTTTTATTTTATTTTTTATTATCTTTATTATTTTTACTTAAAAAGTTAAACTATCAATCAGGAGACAGATGGCATTGAGAAGATTGTGTACAATGGGTTTCTCAGTAAAGTTTTGATCTTAATAATTTTAAGGCCTTAGAAAGGCTTTAGAAAGGTTTTGTAGAACATCACAGTGATATGAGAACAGTTGGGCTTATAGATGGGGAGTACGTGTTATTTAATAAAAATATAATTATATTTTCAGAATGACATAATTTTTTCTCAAACATAGTCTGTGGGGTAAAACGCCCCCAGGGGGTAATGGGCAATTACTGTAGTTATTCTGTTCTGAACATCAAATCCTTTGTTTTTCCATCAAATGTATTCAACCTAGTTGGTTGAATCAAAATATTTGGACTTTATATATAAAATTACCTCAAGTTAGCTAGCCAGTTAATATGAACTAACAATTTATTTCAAATAGGCTATTATAATTTTGTAATCCATAATTATTGATTATATTCTTTTCTTTTTTTAAGCTTAAATTTCATGTACTCTGATTTTGCTGAAATCTTTAAAGCAAATTGCTTTGCTTGACTGGGGGGCATTTTACCCCATCCATGGGGGCATTTTGCCCCATAGGTGGGGTAAAACGCCCCCTTAGTACAAATTAAATTTTTGTTAAAAATCTAATAACATTTTTCATACTTGGTTTATAATTTATGTCAGTGTCACTAAAACTGATAACTTTTCTGAACACATTTAAGCTTTGTTTTACAAAAAAAAAAAAAAAAAAATTTACACAGTCTTAAAGGGGGGCGTTTTCCCCCACTCTACCCTACTCAAATATTCAAAATAAAACAATGTTTATTAGCGCCATTCCCCTATATGTGTCCTCCAAAAACATGGCTGGGCTGTTCAGAAACGGGGCACCTGTAACGATGTGACAATTAAGGCCATTGAACAGGGCGGCATCACGTGACCGAGCTTGATCTGCCACAGGTGTTCATCTTTCCTGGAGCGCCTGTTTCTGTTTGCATACAGTTGATCTTTGTCAAAACTATTTGTAACGTTTGAAAAATAAGGATTTTTCAAATAGCCATGGGTCACTGATGGAAATGCGCCATGATGTCCAGCATAAACAACCTTTCCATCCCGTCAACAGATGTGGACTTGAATGTCACGGATCTACAGAGGACACTGGAGGCGCACCGCCCCATTAAAATCGGGATTATATCGGTTTTGGGAGTGATGATAACTTTGGGAAACATCGCTGTGGTGATGGTCATAGCTTCAGCGGTATCGGGGTGGTCGAGAAACTCTCGGTACTTTCTTTTATCGTTAACGGGAGCGGACTCTGCGTTTGGGCTGCTCATCATGCCGCTCAATTTGTGCGTGAGTTTCATGAAAGAATATAACGCGGGCCCAGACCCCTTCTGTCACATTGTGGCATTTTTCAACGCGACTATTTACTCCACCTGCATGTACACCCTTGCAACCATAAGTCTGGAAAGATACATAGCAGTGTTTTACCCTCTGAAGTACTCCAGCGTGCTGACCAGGAGAAGAGCGCTGCTTCTGATCGCGTTCGCCTGGGTTTTCCCTCCCGTTCTCCTCGCTCCCATCTCGTTCCCTGCGGGCGTCATTGAAGTGCGCTTCTCCAGAGCCTCGCTCGTGTGCAACCCGCTCTACTCCAGCAATGTGTCTTACTCTCTGTCTCTGACGTGCTTCATCTTCTTCCCGTGCTCGGCCATCATGACCTTCTGTAACCTCAGACTGTGGGTAGCCGCGAAGAGACAGAGGTTGAAGCTGAGAAGGCACAGCTGGGGCGGAGGATACAGGCCTAAAGTCGCCTTGCGCGTTTTACTACCAGTCATGACCGTTTACTACACCTGCTGGACGCCCTGCATGGTCATCATGCTGTACAATGGTAAGATCATGATTAACAGCCTATCATTTATACTCGTCCTGGTGTTGTTCTAAACCCATTTGCTGAAATATTTAAATAAATGTATTTTGCAGTATTGTATATTTTCGAAAAAATACTCAAGTAAAAAGTTTTTGAACAGTAGATTATTTATTTATTTATTTTTTTTAAAGAATTCTATTCTGCTCACCAAGCCTGCATTTATTTGATCAAAAATAGAGCAAAATGAGTAATATGGTGATTTTTATTTAAAATAACTGCTTTCTATTTGGATGTACAGTAGTCAGCATTTGAAGTGGATCAAACAAGTTCATCAAAGTTGTTCTGAGACAAGAACGGATTTTGGTTTTGGCTTTAAGACAACTTTGATGAAAGTTTCAAATGTTGACTAGTATATTTAAAAAAAAAATTTCAGGATTTTTTTTAACAAAGTTCCAATGATCAGCATTTATCTGAAAAAAAAAAAAAAGTTTTTGTAACATTATACACTATATACCATTCAAAAGCTTTGAGTCAGTATAATTTTATTATTTTTTTGGAAAAGAAATTATAGAAATTAATACTTTTATTTAGCAAGGATGCTTTAAATTGATCAAAAGTGATGATAAAGACAATGTTACAAAATATTTCTATTTCAGATAAATGCTGTTCTTCTGAGCTTTCTATTCATCAAAGAAACCTGGAAAAAATCTGCTCAGCTGTTTTCAATAATAATAATAATAATGTTTTTTGAGCAGCAAATCAGCATATTAGAATGATTTCAGAAGGATCACGTGGCACTGAAGACTGGAATAAATTACATTTTTAAAATATATTCAAATAGAAAAGTTATTTTAAATAGAAAAATTCAATTTTACTGTTTTTCTGTACTTTGGATCACATAAAATGCAGGCTTGGTGAGCAGAAGAGACTTCTTTAAAAAAATTAAATTACTGTTCAAAAACTTTTGACTGGTAGTGTATATTTTGAAAATATAAATGTCAATATATTTCAAGTCAAGAAATTTCTAAACTTGGTTATATTTCTTGCTCCTTAAATACATTTTAAAAATATATTTTGGTATATGAAGGTCAAATTAATATTTTCAATTTAAAAAATGTTTAAGCAAAACATATGTGAAATATTGTGAAGGTTTTTTTTTTTGTTTGTTTTTTTTTTATGGAAAATGCAGTGTTGAGGAGCTTGAAAAATAAATACAGTAGTCAACATTTGAAGTGGATCAAAACTTTGATGAAAGGTTTTCCTAAAACCTATAACCAAAATGCGTTCTTGTCTTAGGACAACTTTGAACTTTTTTTGATCCACTTCAAATGTTGAGTACTGGAAATAAATGAATGATTGCCATTATTTTAAACTTTTGACATCCCTAATATTTTGCATTGATTTTTTTTGGTATTGTGATATTTAGTTGCTTTGGTAATACTTTAGGTCCCTAACTTTACAATAAGGGTAACTAACGAGGAGGAATATATTTTTAGTAATCTTTTTGGTAATTAGGCTAGTTAATAAAATGCAACTGTTCATAATAGTTAATGTTAACTGATGTCCATTAAATTAATACTGTAGGTACAGATTCATTTTTAATAACATATTAGTGAATATTATAAAATGCAGGGTAATACATGCTTTAAAAGTACTCTTCATTGTTAGTTCCTAATAACTAATATTAACAAGTGGAACTTTGTTGTAAAGTGTCACCATTGCTTTTTTATTACTTTGTAATTTCACTGAAAAGCAAAGCTTTCACATAGAGTGCCTGTCTATACATCTACATGTAGGGCAGCAGTCTGTGGTTATGGCGCCTAGGCCTATATGGCTGGAGAGAGGGAAATATAATATGTTGTTAACTTTCTTACAACCAATAAGGGAAGGACTCAGAGTGCAGTGACCTCAGATAGCTTACTGCAACTGCTGTTTTCAGCAAACATGAAGAGATAATCACAGAGTTTTAGGGGAGCTGAGATGAAAGACAAGACAAGGAGACTGAAGCCCTCCTACATAGCATTTAAATTGCCCAATTTTATGGCACTTGTTTGTCCTTTTTGGAGCTTAACAGTCCTTGTTTACTGTCTACTTTGGTTCTGTGGAAAAGAGCAACTTGAGCATTTTGCTAAATAACTGCAGTGTAAAACAAATACACGA
Organism: Spinibarbus caldwelli; assembly: GCA_039654775.1. Lineage (NCBI taxonomy): Eukaryota > Metazoa > Chordata > Actinopteri > Cypriniformes > Cyprinidae > Spinibarbus > Spinibarbus caldwelli. The sequence goes on from CM077220.1 coordinate 42,499,992, forward strand.
TTGTAATTAGTAACATACTGTATGCAGAGATAATTTTAATGATAAAATAAATGTAGCCAAAAACATACTCAAGTTATTAAAAAAAAAAAAAAAAAAAAAAAAAAAAAACTTTCAATTTAAATTGAAGTATTTAAAAAAAATACTCTATTTCCAGATGCAGCCATCATCCTGGAACCTGTTACCTGAGATGGTTAAGCATTAAAATTCAGCAGTTGATTTTACAGTTGGTTAACAGTTGAATAATATTTATGGACAGATCATCTGCCATGTAGCAATCACCACCACCATAGTTTATATGTTTCTTTATATATATAATATAATATAATATAATATATATTTAGTCATTTAGCAGACGACTCACAAATGAGGACAACAGAAGCAATCAATTGTAGTATTAAAACAACTAAAACGGATCCAAAACTAAAAGCTGAAACTTTATACATATTAAATAATATAAATACTATATATACATATTAAAAAAAAAAAAGAAAGAAATTGAATAAAAATGACACATGCATAGTTAAATTTAAAAAAAAAAAAAAAAAAAAAAAAAAGCATAATTTACCCAAAATAACACTGAAATAACACAGAAGTAGCACAAAAGAAGATATTTTGAAGAATGTTGGTATCCAGTTTCGATTCCCATTGAATTCCACTGTATGGACAAAGAGTACGAGAGATGATACAAAAATAAATGATACAAGTCAAGGGAACTGCAACTCTTTGCTTAACAACGTTCTTCAAAATATCTTTTTTTTTTTTCTTGGCAGAAGTAAGTCACACAGACTAGGAATGCAATGAGGGTGTGTAAATTATGACAGAATTATTATTTTTAGAAGAACTATCCTTTTAATGACTGGAGGAGTCTGGCATTCGACAGGGAGAAGTCGGTCGTTTCACCATAAGATTGAAATATAATAACTTGATTAAAATTAATATAATATATTTATATATTATTCATTTATACAATATTATATTTATATAAATAATTTGAAAAAAATTAAATGCATGCATGGATGGATTGTTCTCAATAAAATAGATGGATTGAATAAAATAAATACTGTAGGTTGAATTTCCTTTTAATGCCGTCGCGTCGCGCCACATCTTTAAAATTTGATCACATTGTTTTCTATGAGCGTACTCACACGCGGCATCTGTCCGCGGTGCCTAGCAATGATTCAAAATAATGTAAAGACGTGGCGCTGCGCTTCTCGTCCGGTGTGCAACCAGCTTAAGTGTAGTAACTAGTAATGATGTACACCCCTGTAGGTTTGAAATGACTTGAGATTGAGTAAATAATGAAATTGTCCACTTTAACCTTAAAGTTAGTTATTTAGATGCTGCTGTCTGAATTAGATGCTGCTTTGTAAGTGTCTTTTATTTAGTACCTATTACCATGATGCTAATATATTGAAGAAAGAATAAGTCCTAAAGCATGTTGTCCTTGTTCACAGCGATTTCCGGCAGTGGTGTCCCTGAATGGATCGAGTTTATTGCTGTGTGGTTACCGACCTCCAATGGCTTCCTCAATTGTATCTTCTACTTCTGGATCAACCATAGCTTTAGAAGGAAATTCCATTTGGTTCTTCAGAGACTATGTCTAGGACTTTGTCCAGGTTCTGACAGTGATTCAAGCTGCGTTAACTCTGTAGAATCCTCTGTGATTCCCGGATGGTACGGTAACCACTCTCTCCACGAGCGGTTTTCTAGCGTGTCGTCCACCTGCACTCTGCTGACGCTCATGCCACCTCAAACCAACATGTGTGAACCAGAGCCGGCTTGAGATTCCTTTTAGTCTTGTGATCTGATGAAGTTTTAAAGCTCTGGTGAAGTTGAGTCATCATGAGTGCTACTGACATGTTATTAACCTGCTCGGACGGAGGTTATTCCAATGAATGTCTTTTTAATTGCAAGTTAGCATTCAGAAACGCTCATTTCCTTCATGCTTTTTTAGTTTAATGGCTATTTGTGCCTTTTAACTTCTTGATGGCACCTTCTCATATTCACTCAGACCTGGTTTCTTGGCCTAATTGCATTGTTGATTGCCATTTCAGGTTAAACACACGAGAGCCTTTGAAACATTTGCACACATTTCCTTATCTATTCATAAACCCAATATCAAGCAGCTGTGGAAGTTTAACCTTTAAATCTCAGTTATGCAGTTTATGCAGAAGGGGAAGTAAGTAGCCAGGTACGTAATGTAAAGGTCAGATCATATATGCCTTTTGGCTTTAACCTTTTCTGTTTCATGACATTTCCATTGCATCTCTGAAGCAAACATTCATTTTTATGTTCAGCTAAGTAGGCTTTTTGGTCACTGTCAGATGTAGAGGGACATTGTATGGCCAGCATTATCAAATTGTAAATAAAACATATGGGAGGGCTACGATGAACTAGAGCAGATGTTGAATTGAAGTTGTCACGCTCCGAGGGTGAAGCTTTGTGCATCTTTTTGGCTGTGTTGTAATAGCATAACTGTAAATCTGAAATTTTAAGCTTTAAGTTTTAGTTTAAGCACTTGTTACAGAATAATACATTTCAATGGGGTGAAAAAACATGTCCTGTGGTGGAGGGTGCATATAAAGCAAGCACATAAAGAGCTGTTAATGACCTGGGAGTGTTATACAGCCGTACATTATGATTGATTACCAAAAGTATTTGATGTGTAAATAATTTAATTTTTATATATGGTTTATAAGTGTTTATATGAAATGTTAAAACTTCAATTTGTTGTAAAAAATAAAGCGTCAAAGCCTATTTACTATTTAAAGCATCACTGTTTGTTTTGGCTGTTTGATTGAAAAGGTTCAGGACTGGCTGAAGTTGTAAATCATATTTTTAATTGGCTGGTAGCAAAGTGCTTGTACTTTTTTAGATGGTAAGATGTTGTTGAGCTGTGGTAGCTGAGTAAATATACCTGTTCCTGTGTGAAAACCCACACATGAGCAGTCAGACATGTAGCTTGACTTGAGGAGTGAGGTTCTCTTTGACAGAGCAAGACTCCATTCTGCTGTGCTCACATATGCTTCATGAAGATGACATTTATAGTGGTTCATTTTGACAATGAACCTCGAGGGCGTTATATAGTATGTAAGGGATGCGCCCAAGTTTGCAGAAGATGTTCCAACATCCCAAAGAAACTATATGCTGCATTTTTGTGGGCAGTTTACTTTACAGCTCAGGGTGCACAATTTCTTTTTGGGAGAGCTGGAGTTCATGCTGGGCAAATATGTTATAAATATAGCTCTCTGAAGTTTGTATAATGACTGCGACGCAATAACCTATATTTGCCTGTATATTGGGGTTTTGATTCAAGGGTTCATGGTTAGCATACTCCATTTCAGGGGTTTTCAAACTAACAAACATGTTAATTTATTAAATTGTTTAAAACCTTTTGAAGGGATAGTGGGTGGGGGTGAGTGAGATATTTAAGGTCCTTGGCATCATCATTTTGAAACTCCCTGGTCTATTTCTCACATATTTGACCATATAAATTCAATCTCACCTCAAAAAAAAAATTGCATACATGCACCCAAGGGCTATGGTAAACAGCCTGCATTAAGGCTGCAACATATACAATAAACTTTCTTATTTGGGGTGTGGGAACATCAGCTGTGAACCTCAGTGCTGCCTCAGCAACTTCTATAGTGCTGCAGAAGATTTGATCAATTCAGCTCTTTTCTTGCCTTCTGTAATGGAGAAAAATGATGAGGATAGAGTCTCACCTAAATTCGATTATGGTGGTCATATCAAATCAACTTCCAACACCCCTGAAGGTTCAAATAGCTTTAGTAGGCTTGTTTAAGAGAATAATCTGCATAGGTCAATAAAGACAATTTTACACCTTTGCTCTTCTGATCTGTTCAGTTGCATGGGAAACTTGAGTTTAACACACGACCACGACGTGAGGCTGATTAAACCAGCTTCTTAACAGCAAATCCAGTGACAGTATTGCACAAGTATAGGAAGCTACAGCGACGCCTTGGGGGGTTGTTGAACTGCTGCTAATGCGAAACTGATTTTTAAAGCCTCCTCGTGTGGTTCAGCTGCTAACTGGGCAGTGACTTTGTAGCTGTTTGTTGTCATGGAGATGCAATTAGGATGAGTGTAGGAGACCATATTAGATCACGCGGAAGCCCTTATGCCATTTGGAGGGGCTGCAGAGCACCAAACAGACCATCAAAGACTGTCACCTCCTAATCAGCAAGAACAATGAAGGAGCTACTTGCTCATTTACTGTTGTGTTGAGATCAGATTCTACTATAAATTCTGTTTGTGTGTGTATATATATATATATATATATATATATATATATATACACAGGTGCATCTCAATAAATTAGAATGTCATGGAAAAGTTCGTTTATTTCAGTAATTCAACTCAAATTGTGAAACTCGTGTATTAAATTCAATGCACACAGACTGAAGTAGTTTAAGTCTTTGGTTCTTTTAATTGTGATGATTTTGGATCACATTTAACAAAAACCCACCAATTCACTATCTCAACAAATTAGAATATGGTGATATGCCTATCAGCTAATCAACTCAAAACATCTGCAAAGGTTTCCTGAGCCTTCAAAATGGTCTCTCAGTTTGGTTCACTAGGCTACACAATCATGGGGAAGACTGCTGATCTGACAGCTGTCCAGAAGACAATCATTGACACCCTTCACAAGGAGGGTAAGTCACAAACATTCATTGCCAAAGAAGCTGGCTGTTTCGGTACGGGTCTTTCGGTTCGGTATGCATGTGTAGGCTACCCAACGAATGCAGTATTTTTTATTTATTTTTTTTTTTTTTAAGGAAATTCAAATAATAAATGGCATTTTGACAGTCTTTGATGTGGCATGACAGATAGCTGTATAAATGCCTTGGAGAGCCACTTTTGGGACGGTTCAGAAACGTGCTGGTATAAACCCAACACTAGCGTTGACTCGAGCGGCCACGATCAGCTCCGGTTCCCGTGTCTGAGCTGTGACGCACCGCAGACTTGTGCAGAGCGTAGCGTGAGTGAACGTGATCATTCCTTCCTCTGTACTATTAGTTTTAACCTGAATAAACATGACTGAACATCTCATGCTTCATGTAATCGCTCAATCAGTGTTTCAACTGCGTAAAGACATCAACAAAACAGCATGGAAATAAAATGTCACGTAGCATTTCATTTACCTCAAGTCATCAGTGTCCACAGCTCGTTAATTCACTAAGGCTAGAGAGGAGCATTTCGCGAAATATTACACCATATACTCAGTATATTTACTAAACCTGTTAGTCTTAATTATTTTATATATATTTAAATTAATCTGTTATGAAACATGCTATGACAGCCAGTGTGTAAGAATATATTTGAACAAATAGCCTAGAAATTTTATTTATAAGTTAATTTAAATTTTTTGTTTTTTTTTTTTTTCTCAAAGTTGAGTGTTGATCATAGTGCTGGGCGGTATACCGGTTCATACCGAATACCAGTGTTTAGTTTTCTTACGATATGAATTTTTAAAATACCGCAATACCGGTGTCATTTAAATAACGTTCGGAACGCGACACTGTTTGAGAGGGGTCTCTTTTCACTATTGCATTGTGGCGAGGACACAGCTGTATGTGTTACTGAGCGTGAAAGTTCTGAAGCTGTAGAACTAGTAGAACGATGACGACACAGAAGAACTCATCCACAACATCCACCGCCCGCTGCCATCAGCTCCCGTTATTCAATAGCACCGTATAACATTATTATACAAGAAAAAGAGGGCAGAGCAAAGAGAAACACTGCCACGCGATAAAATGCAGTTGTGAATGTTTTCCCAAATCGAGCTCGACCTAAAACAATAATTTTGTATTCCAGCAGTCTGCGTGTTTATTGGCAATAGACGTTAAACATGAAGAACGCCTATCTTTCACTTTCCTTGTAGCGGACTTACCAAGGGGTCTACGGACAAGAGGTTTGCTGTGAAAAAATTCACAGATCAAGCTGGTGAAGATGACACCGGTTTCAGTCTTCTAAGTGTCCAATTTTTGGAGCTATAGGCATTATAAAATTAAGAGTCGCTACGAAAAAAAACAACCCCGATTTCGGCCCGCAGGACACAGTCATCTGAATTCACAGATCATGGAGAATGACATTCAGTATTACTTGCATGTCTACGACAGCGCACTGCGTATTTATAGCCAAAAGAAATCTGAATATCAAACCGCAAACTATTTTTACTGCGGTTGGTTCAGTTGGAAGATGTCGCCAGTGCTGCCCCGCGAGCGCGAGATCTGACTCTCCCGGCGCAGTGTCGCCTCTCTCGGCGTCTGTTCTGTGCAGTGAGCGGCAGAGAAGCACCGCATTCAGCTGGCCGTACCGCAGCAGACTCATCAGTAAATGAGTACAAAACAGCGTTTCCAAGCACCTGTCGCTAATTGACTGTTTGGAATTATAAATATGAGCATAGCTCATCTGTTAATATTATGCAATTTTTTTGTTTGTTGTTTTTCTTTTTAGTTTGTTACTCAGACGCAGGCAGTGCCCTGCATAAGACAAAAAGGTAATATAGCCAAAACCACTGCATAGCCGCTCTTTAGTGTAACATTAGATGCATGTTGATTTTATCAGACGATGTCGCGAATATAAATGAGAGTGACTCCTGGTTAACGTATTAATGGGTCGTGTTTAGTCACTATTTAGTGTGGAATTTTTCTACAATATTCGTTCATCATGACAGTAAAACAGGACATTCTAAGTCAATCTACTGCAGTTTTTCCTCTCTCAATCAGTAGAAAATGTGGTTAACACCCGGTCATGCATGATTAAAATAAAGACCGTCATATTCCGGTCTAATTTTGAAAAATACCGTGATATAAATTTTTGGTCATACCGCCCAGCACTAGTTGATCATCTATTTAAAAAATAAATAGTAATTAAATTTAAGTTTGGGTTAAGTTGTTAGGCCTAATTGTAACCTTATAATGTAAAAGGGCTCCCTATAGTTTTAAGCATAAGATGAGGTAGATTTTTATCACTGAATATATTTAAAGAAAGAGGAACTTGTTCAGTAAACCACTGTTTATTTAAAAAAAGAAAGAAAAAAAAAAGAAAAAGTGTTTAGTTTTTCCCCCTGCTGTACCGAAATCATACCAAACTGTGACGTTAAAACCGAGGTACATACCGAACCGTCATATTTGTGTACTGTTACACCATGTATGTATGTATGTATGTATGTATGTATGTGCTGTCAAACGATTAATCGCATCCAAAATAAAAGATTTGTTTACATAATATATGTGTGTGTACTGTGTATATTTATTATGTATATATAAATACACACGCATGTATATATTTAAGAAAAGTATGTTAGGTTTATATATTAAATATATTTATATATGATATAAATTATATGAATATAAATATATACATGTAAATATTTTCAAAATATATGCTGTATGTGTGTGTTATATTTATTTTGGATGCGATTAATCGTTTGACAGCACTTATATAGATACACTCACACAGAATTTATTGTAGAATCTGATCTCAACTATATATATATATCTGTGTGTGTGTGTGTACATGCAGTCAAACCAAAACTTATTCAGACACCAGATATAATTTATTTATTTATTTTTTTACTCGTGGATGCAGGGCACTGTTGTTCATTTATGTAAGTGAGGATAGCAAAATAAAGTGAACTGTGACATTATACCCCAAAATTCTTCATACTACCAGTAAAATTGATGATAATTTGGGACCAAAATTTATTCAGACACTTTGACCTGACCATGTTTTGCGTAATTGTTTTTCTTTAATTGCTAATGCGACCTTTTTACACCACAGACTGAACAAAATTAAGCATTGCTTGGTGATTCGTTGACCTAAATTATGATCTAATTGTGTACTTAAATTTAACAGCTGACAGCTATTCAACCTAATTCATTACATACCTTTCTATCAAAGTTATCTGACATTATCAAGATGAATTTGTTGACAGTTTAACTCTTTAGTTCTTGTCGTATTGTATTACCATTTTCTAAACTACAGTGAATAAACTGATAATGTGAGAAATGCTGAAGGTATCTGAATAAATTTTGGTTTGACTGTGTGTGTGTGTGTGTGTGTGCAATAAACTACTAAATTCTTCAATATAAGGTCAAGAAATTAAAGATATAGTTCACCCAGAAATGTAAATTGTGTTCATTGAGAGGTGCTGTAAGGTGAATGCTCTGTTTTGTTTTAAAGCAACGTACCACCTGCACTAAACCCTACCCTAAAACTAACTGATAATGTTAACAAAAGCAAACTTGAAATAAAAACGCATTTGCTGATGGAACCATGTTAATTTAGCTTGCTTCTGTCTTTGAGCCATTCAGTACTCGTAATTAAGTGCTCCATAGTACAAGTACAATGCTGTACCAGGTGAGGTACGGAGCAAGTTTACTATGTCAGAAAAGTCGTACATATGGAGCTGGTTATGCGACACAAACATCAAAATCTATTTGTTTATAAATCTTGCACTATGGTAAAAGTGTTTTTGAGGTCATAACATAGTGTTATGCAAAGAAGTGAAAGTAAATCAATTGATCATCTGCCTTTGTAATCATAATTTGAGTGAAAAGAATAAAATATTATTTCAGCCAGAAACTGCAGTAAATTGTAGGCCTATGTATAGTTATGTTTTTGGAGTTTTACAAAAATGTAGGTAGAGTCACTGAACAGTCAAATAACACTTCATAAAATTATGGCTGTGAGAGCTCATCAAAATTCAGGATTATTTGAGATTTAGCCGTGTGTAGTGACATCTGATAGCTTCATCTGTGCCAGCTGGACCTGCCCAAGCAGGATTTTAATTATACTGATTGTAATGATAGCAATTCAGAGCCTCTTTTTACATTCTCATCATTACACATCTCTTTCAAACATGGCCATTGCTAGACCATATTTAGGGGGCTTCAGCTGTGGCCCCTCTTTTATCTCCGCTCTCCTAAAAATCTGTGATTCTACGAATATTATTTCTTATTACCGAATACAGTGGTTGCAGCAACCATGCTTTTAGGGTATTTCACAATAAGTACTCCCCTTTCCAGCCGCTGATTAGCTTTCAAAAATGTTTGTTATTTTTCTCTCTCTTTGATGGCAGAGGCAAAATATTTGCCTAAATCAGCCAGTCTGCTTTTTTTCTTTTCTTTTTTCTGTTGCTTGCTCTCCAGTCTAATGAGATCACAAAAAGTGAAACCAAATGCATCCTTTTTTACCGATGTGCCATTGTCACAACCACTTGAAATTTTAATAGATTTTATCTAACAAAAAAGAAAAAAAAAAAGAATAATAATTGTAAAATATTGCACTTAAAGCACCAGTATGTCATACCTGAGACTAAATATTAGAATCACCATTGTAGCATTGTGCTATTGACAAAGAGACATTCATAATTTATTCCATAAGTGAATGTGTCTAATAACAGGAAGGTTATTGAGATAAAGTCAGCTGGTCATGTGATCGTAACATGGTAGTCCCCATAAAGGGACCTGCTCAAAGCAGAATAAATCAGCATTTATTGTGCTACTGATATGACTGCAGTGTTCATTTCATGTGAGTATACACCATTTTAAACATTTTTCAAAAGTGCCATTTATTAATGAATGAATGGTGAAACTTTAATAAACAAAAAATTACTGAGTGATCCTTTAAAGGGATAGTTCACCCAATAATGAAAATTCTGTCATTGTTTACTTAACCTCAAATTGTTCCAAACATATTCTCCTTCTTCTGCAGAACAAAAAAGATATTTTGAAGAATGTTGGTAACCAAACAGTTTCTGATCCCCATTGACTTCCATAGTATTTATTTCCATACTATGGAAGTCAATGGAGACCAGCAACATTCCTCAAAAATTTCATCTTTTATGTTCAACAAAAGAAAGAAATTCAAAATATCCCTTTAAAGACTGAAATGATTTTAGGCTCCTAGAAACAACATTTAATGCTGTTTTAACTTTTGTCACCTTCTATAACTCGCCGAGAATTTCACAAGGTTTTTTATTCTTGTATCTCCATCATTCAGCTATTCAGGTTTGTCAGATTCAATAGCACTATTCCATCACAGCAGAACGAACAAAACCTTGATGGTCTAAAAAACCTAGTCTAACCACATGCCGCTCGCTGCTACAAAAGATGATTTAAGCTCTGGTATATTAAAGACCGTGGGTGGATTTAATTATCAGTGCTGTCACGCCTCTGCAGTGAGCTTTGACCTTGGGTGTTTTTGTCAGGCTTGTGTATGATTTTCATATGATGTTCTCTGACCCGTCAGGCTGTGTAGACGATGATCCGTTGCTGTGGTGACATATCGAGTCTCCTGAAGTGTCATGCCACATTTCAGGATGAGATTTCCCAGTTTGTACAGCGTTCAATAAAACCTGTAAACCTCTCACATCTTATCTTTGCACACTCTGCTGCCATTAACTTCAAGGCACAGATGGCGGTATAAAGAGAGAGGATAAAGCAGGAAAGACTGAATCCGATGGACATGACGCAGGGTGTACAATGTCTTATTGTCTAATTCGGATAAAGAAACATGGGTTTTTAATATGAGATAGCACACTAATAAACATGAAACTGCATCTGGCTGCATCATAACAGAATGGATTTTTATGCATGAGCGTCTTGCTAAAATTCATAGAGGCATTGAATTGTGATTCATCCTCAGAATTATCATAATGCATCACTCCATATGGCACAGTGGGGACAGAAAGTGAAAATCACCATCTAATTTCCTGTGTAAACATTCCCAGCTGTTTAGTGCCGCTAATCTGAGATCCCAATCACTCATTTCCTTGCCTGGACGGAAATAAACAGTCATTGATGACCAGGTCCACCTTTCATGTGCCGTTGCTCTCTTGGCCAGTTTGTCTCCATCGTAGTTGTTTTTATCTTCATGTAACATTATGCAAGTTATGCACGTACCATTAGGTTTCACTGTCAAATAGTGCTTGAGAGGACAGAGCTGTTACATGGTCCGCCGTCCTTCTGCCAGGGAAAAGCATGCAAATATTTGCTGGATTGAAGGGAAATCTGTTGTGTGTTGTGGGAAATGATGCAGTGACATAAAGCTCACAGAGGCAGATGCATTAGTGTTCACAATGTGTGTTTAGACTAATAAAAACAATGACGTTTAGATAGCTGTTTCAAACTTAGAGGTGAAAAACAGGGTCCAAATGTCTGAAACCACATCGAAAATGAACAGAAACATGAAAAAAAAAAAAAAAATTAATTAATTAAAAAAAATCTTGACGTTATAATAAGTATGTGGTTCTCAATCAAGAAGCTGGGAGGGGGCCTCATTTCCAAGAGGGCTGCAGAATGAAATAAGACAAAAGATTTCAAATATGCTAAAATGGCTCAAAATCAATATGTAAGCTGAAATCATATTCCTTATTATAATTTATTCCTTTAAAAACTGCCGGTTTTATTTATCTTGAACAATCCGGGTGCACTACATGAGGGAATTGTATATCTGTAATTTTTTGACCTGGAAAAGTCATGGAAATTAATGCATATCGTCAGCCCATAAAATATTTTGGAAAAATATTTATAATATTTATAAATTGTTATTTTTGAGGAAGTCATTAAAAAAAGTTTGTCATCATAAATTAGAAAAGCCATATAACTGTATTAGTAAAAAGTAAGAAAAAGTGTACACAACAAAGAAAATTCAGTTATTGGAATTATGGAATTATTTTAATTGTAATTATTTAATTATTTTAGAATATTGCCACTCCTAGTATAAACTGATAACGTTGACCTCAGAAAGTCAGAAAGGTTGAGAACCACTGCAATGCAAAGTAAATGTGTGACACTGATGACTAATTGACATTCTTGTTTCCCCTGAAGCTCAAGATGCTCTTTGGATGATGCTCAAATCATGCTGGAGAACATGATCAACAGGTCTGACACCAATTGGGGTGTTCTTGCATCTCTGCTGTCAAAATAGGGACAAACCAAACATGGTTTTCACATCAGGTTTTCTCTAAAATTGTTATTCTGATAAATTGTAATGAAAAAATGTATAATATTCAATGAATATTTCAGATCATATACACGCTTTTCCAAGCAGACTGGGGGTGTGCATGTTTGTCCTCATGCCGAATGAACAATGCATAATGTAAAAATGTATAATCTATATTTTTGTATTATATGTTACTGAATATTGGATATTAATGTATAACCATTGTGGATCGTTTCCCTAGCGCTACACGTAGCCCATCTAAATGCATTTACTACCACCTTGTGGCCAGTTTTAAAACTGTAGCTGTTAAAGCAATGGATACACCACGAGTAGGCATCTTTTGTACAGTCCTCATTAAATCTGTTCTCAATTTATTACTCCAAATGTTCAAATGAGCAGGAAGTGCAGTGACACATCTGTTCATGCTACCAGCAAAAAATGCTGCATGACGCATCCCGATCACTGCCAATCAGAACATATTTGATATTTAATATGCATAGTGAACAGGAACTAGCTAGTATGATTTAGAATCCATCCACAAATGCAAAGTTTATTGGAAACACATCAGTTTTGAACATTATTTAGATTTAGTTTTGAACATTATATTTTTAAACACATATTTTAAGCAATTATTCAACATCACAACCAGTCTTCCCAAAACCCTACGCTTTTAAAAAATAAAGGCTCTTCTCTTGCCTCTTGAAGGAACCATTAGTGAATAAAGAACATTTAACATCAATGAAATTTTTCCATTTTACCAAATGTTTTTTGGCAGGGACAAACATTCACACTAAGAAAAAATAATTTTAACTACTCAAAAGGTTATTTGAAAAACTCGAAATGGTGCTTCAGTGGCACTTTAGGGAAGAAAATATATATATATTAGAACCTTAGGGATGCACTGTATATTTTTAGAAAACCTGGACCATAATTTGAACCATAAAATCATACACCTACATGAGGGGAAACAATTCTATGAAGTGACACTTTAGAGTGAAACATATACAGAGGTGGACAGTAAAGAAGTAGGGGAGCACGGGGCACAAAGTAACGCGAGGTTAGTTGTAACACACGTGGTTTAAATATTTCCACACATGCTAGCATAACCAAATTTACAGTATTTACTAGTTACCATATGAACATTATATAGAGAAAAAAGTGCACCAAAGTTCAAAAGTCTTTTGAAGATATCGCTGAACGTTTATTTTAGCATAGTAAAATTATATTTCTGGCTTAAGTAAATTTTTCATCTCAGTTTTTATTACTCATTTAAAATGAGACAAATCTGCTATTATTTTAATCTCCAATCTGTTATTTATCAGTTTAGATTATTTTTTAATGCTTTGATAACTAGCAGAAGACAATAACCGGTTTTAAATTCCAGTTGTGCAGATGGGGTATGTTGTAATACTGCGTTACAATGTGTCCTGCCGTGCTATTCTATGACATTAGCAATGTAATTCACACTATTTACTTTAATACATTTTAATGAGAAACGACGAGAAACAGGTGAATAAAGACTGGCAGTCAATGTAAAGCATTTTGGCTCGTTTATGTGGGCCGTCCCAAGCCTGGTTGCAATGTGTTCATTGTCAAACTCAAAAATCAGATTATTTTTAATTCTTAAAAAACGCCATTATTTTATTTAAAATAAATAATTCTTTTATTTTATTGACAAAATATTTTAGTTTGTCTTGTATATTTTTTTCATAAGATCAGATAACATTTTAAGATGTCATATGGTCATGTTACAACGTGCCCCTCAGATGTTACAATGGACCCCACTTACGGGGCATGTTGTCACATTTCACTTCCAAATTTTGACAGCAAATAAAGAAAAACTTAAAAAATGCCATTATTTTATTTAAAATAATTATTTTATTTTATTGACAAAATATTTTAGTTTGTCTTGCATATTTTTTTTCATAAGATCAGATAACATTTTAAGCTGTCATATGGTCATGTTACAACGTGCCCCTCAGATGTTACAATGGACCCCACTTACGGGGCATGTTGTCATATTTCACTTCCAATTTTTGACGGCAAATAAAGAAAAACTTATACACTATAAATATGAAACAAAGCAGCATATTTGTACTAGACAAGTGTGAAATTACTGTGGATAAAAAATTATACTCTGAACCCCATGTGGATTTACACAATTTGAGAAAGTCAAAGTTACTTTGTGCCCCGCTCTCCCCTACATTTACTTGATTACTGTACTTAAGTACACTTTTTGAGTATCTGTACTTGAGTAGGCCTATTATTTTTCTGGAAACTTAAGACTTTAACTTCACTACAATTGAAAGACAAATATCATACTTTTCACTCCACTACATTTCTATGTAGGTCCTCGAAGTAGAAAGTCATTTCTATGTAGCAGCTTTGAAAGTCAGTGGGTGATTTTTTTTCTTCTCTGAAAATGTGACTTTCTTTTCAGACGGTTTATCAGTAATCTGTGAAATCACTTCACGTAGCCCTACAATCACTCTTGTAGGGCTGCATGAAGTGATTTCACAGCATTTTTTGAACAATGACCAGTTGCAAATGTAATATTTACAACAATTCAATAACAAGAAGTTAATATTGTGGTATATATTAAACACACGTCCATCATTTTTGAAATTTTCGTTTTTAAGTCAAAAAAAAAATCTTACTCTTTTGCTTTTTTGTTAAAGCAGTGTTGTAAAAGTTATACATGCTACAGTTGTGATGCTGGGTTTTAAAGCAGGTTTGATTTTTTTTCTTATCAGTCTGTATTTACAGAAATTTCATTGTCCACTCGGTTCAAATGTGGATGAATGGCTGCATGTAGATGGGTGCACACTGCCAGAGCTGTGTGAGATCACTACCATGCTGCTTGTGTGGGGGTGGGTATGGGTGTTCATTTATATTTTTTGGTCAACTCACTTGTTTCATTTTTATAGGTTTTTAACATTCTAAGAGCTCATTATTTCAATGACACTACAATGCATTCAGTAAGCGTATGTATTGTAAGTTGCTTCAAAGGCATATGGTATTGCAAGTATTGCGGTATTACATACAACAATAATAAAACAGTGCATTGACAAAAAAAGGAAAATTTACTTTTAGAAAATAAACACTTTTAAAAGCAATTGCTTCTGTACTTTCACAAAAAAAATCTTTCATACTACTTTCACTTGTAATGGAGTAATATTTAACTGTCAGTATCTGTACTTTCACTCAAGTAATAGTTATATACTTATATAGTTATATACTTATATATATTATATATAAATATGTTAACAGGGATCCCCATGGACTGTGAAAAGTGATCTAAATAAAAGATGGTGGGAGAAGAAATAAACAAGAGGGGCAGGTTGACATCAGCTGCAAATCAACGCTACAAGTCAAAGTACACTGAAGATTAATGAAAACTCTCTTTTGGAACAAGATGCACAGATGAATGATTCACAATAACAATAGCAACCCAAAACTTAACTCTTGCACATTTAAGTGAGATATCCATCAAATCCAAATACTGAAGCCAGACCTTACAAGTGTTCACAATGTAAAGAGTCATTGCTCTCTTATCTCTCTGTGAGGGAGCAGGAAACGAAACACAAAAGAATGCACAATGGAGAAAAGCCATTCACTGCTCTGTTCAAAAACAGATCAACCGAAAGGAAGTCACAATGCGCAAATCCTGACAGTTTGGAATGAGGAAATAGATAATTGAAGGAGTTACTTGTGGTGCATAATATATACAGTGGGGGGAAAAATGATTTGATCCCCTGCTGATTTTGTACGTTTGCTCACTGACAAAGAAATATGGAAGCCCGTTTCCGCCACTGAATAATTAAAAAAAAAAAAAGGTTATTGCGACTTTTTATCTCACAATTCTGACTTTTTTTCACAGAATTGTGAGATATAAACTCGCAATTGCGAGTTATAAAGTCAAAATTAAGATTTATAAAGTCACAATTGCGAGATAAAAAACTCGCAATTCTGACCTTTTTTCCCCTCACAATTCGTTTATATCTCGCGATTCTGACTTTTTAACTCGCAATTGCTGAGAAATTTCTAAGAAAAAAAGTCAGAATTGTGAGTTTGTATCACGCAATTATGAGAAAAAAAGTTTTTAACCTTTTTTAGTTTTTATTCAGTGGCGGAAACGGGCTTCCATAAAGAAATGATCAGTCTATAATTTTAATGGTAGGTTTATTTGAACAGTGAGAGACAGAATAGCAACAACAACAACAACAACAAATCCAGAAAAACGCATTTCAAAAATGTTATAAATTGATTTGCATTTTAATGAGTGAAATAAGTATTTGACCCCTTTGCAAAACATGACTTAGTACTTGGTGGCAAAACCCTTGTTGGCAATCACAGAGGTCAGACGTTTCTTGTAGTTGGCCACCAGGTTTGCACACATCTCAGGAGGGATTTTGTCCCACTCGTCTTTGCAGATCCTCTTCAAGTCATTAAGGTTTCGAGGCTGACGTTTGGCAACTCGAACCTTCAGCTCCCTCCACAGATTTTCTATGGGATTAAGGTCTGGAGACTGGCTAGGCCACTCCAGGACCTTAATGTGCTGCTTCTTGAGCCACTCCTTTGTTGCCTTGGCCATGTGTTTTGGGTCATTGTCATGCTGGAATACCCATCCACGACCCATTTTCGATGCCCTGGCTGGCTTCAATGTTTTTAATGTTTCCACCTCCATGTTTGACGGTGAGGATGGTGTTCTTGGGGTCATAGGCAGCATTCCTCCTCCTCCAAACACGGCGAGTTGAGTCGATGCCAAAGAGCTTCATTTTGGTCTCATCTGACCACAACACTTTCACCCAGTTCTCCTCTGAATCATTGGCAGACTTCAGACGGGCCTGTACATGTGCTTTCTTGAGCAGGGGGACCTTGCAGGCGCTGCAGGATTTCAGTCCTTCACGGCGTAGTGTGTTACCAATTGTTTTCTTGGTGACTATGGTCCCAGCTGCCTTGAGATCATTGACAAGATCCTCCTGTGTAGTTCTGGGCTGATTCCTCACTGTTCTCATGATCACTGAAGCTCCACGAGGTGAGATCTTGCATGGAGACCCAGTCCAAGGGAGATTGACAGTTATTTTGTGTTTCTTCCATTTGCAAATAATCACACCAACTGTTGTCACCTTCTCACCAAGCTGCTTGGCGATTGGTCTTGTAGCCCATTCCAGCCTTGTGTAGGTCTACAATCTTGTCCCTGACATCCTTGGACAGCTCTTTGGTCTTGGCCATGGTGGAGAGTTTGGAGTCTGATTGATTGATTGCTTCTGTGGACAGGTGTCTTTTATACAGGTAACAAGCTGAGATTAGGAGCACTCCCTTTAAGACCTGTATAACCTTATAACTGTTACCTGTGTAAAAGACACCTGGGAGCCAGAAATCTTGCTGATTGATAGGGGATCAAATAATTTTCACTCATTAAAACTGTCAATTTATAACTTTTTTTGAGATGCGTTTTTCTGGATTTTTTGTTGTTATTCTGTCTCTGACTGTTCAAATAAACCTACCATTAAATATATAGACTGATCATTTCTTTGTCAGTGGGCAAACGTACAAAATCAGTAGGGGATCAAATATTTTTTTTTTCCCCCACTGTAGTGCACAAACACACACACAAAAGGACAATGCAATTTTTCATAAACAAACAATACTTCTTGACCACTCACTCCTGGATCCACATTTGCATGCAATTTCAGATGGGCCTCATCACGCAACTACTGATCAGGTCACCTGCTGGACAATCATAACAGTTCAGTGAACAAGTTAATGACATAACTTACATTCACACAATCTTTAGTTACCATGTTTGCCCCGCCAATGAAAATGTTTCCAGACAAAGCCATAGTGGACTGCGTGTCCGAGCAGCACATTTCATTCCTGCATGAATCAGTGGAATGGATTTTAAATGAGTCAAACACAAAAGAAAGGATAAATTGCATAGTCTACTATTGTCACAGTACACAGGCAGAGACACGAGGTAAGTGATCAAACAGGGAGGTTTATTGATAGTAGCAAGGAGTGCAGCAGGAGCAGGTGAGAGGTGAGTAAGATAATGAGAGTCAGTCCTTTAAGGCTTAGCTTTAGGTCACGGATCTTTGTCTCTTTGCAGGTGGATTGTGAAGGGGCGGGATTGTTGGAGAACTGGATCGGTGGAGAACAGGATGTAATGATCTAAGGTGCATCTAAGGTGACTTGATTGGAGAACGGCAGGTGATCAGAAGTCGGGTGAGTGTGGTCTGGTGTAAGTGGTGGCTGATGATCGTGATGACTGCGGTGACTGAGACTCCCTGACAATTATAGTACTCTTACCATTTTACTTGTAACTCAAAACAGTATCTAGTATTGGAAATATTTTGAAGGGCTGAGGAAGTTACAAAACTCAAAGACTGAACATATAAATGTTTGAGCAGTGCACTATTGTGACTCCAACAACCATCCCTCTTTTGCATAGTTCAACCTATTTTGGCACAATCTGTTTAAGTTTACTTTAATTAAATTAAAAGACAAAACATTATTTAACACTGTATATCAGCTATTTAGTTTATACATTTTAAGTGTGGCACCAAATCTTTTACAGTTTAAATAATTTAAATGAAACCTAAAAAAAACATCCTCTGATTTTTACAAATGCAAACAACTGAAATAGAAATAAATAAAACATAAAACTTAGGTTTTCAAAGACAGTCTTTTATGATACTGATGTCCAGATTTTGCATATTGTCTCATTGAAGAAGACATTGCCCGAGTTTTCTCACCTGTTATTAATACAACATCAGAATCTGCAGATTTCTGCTTGTAAAAATGAGAAAGTGCACAGGCTCAGTGTGGACCTACATGGGCTTATTAATGAGCCATTTCACAGATGAGACCAAATATGAGTTCTCTGTTTTCCCTAAACAGATATCAGTAGTGCACACACGGCACTCATCACTAGCTGATTAGATATGCAAATGAGGGAAAGTTGCTCTCATACCTAGCTTGGAATGACAAACTCAGCAAGTCATTAGCAAACTCATTCAGGGAAGGTTTTGTTGGTTTTGGTTTCAGGAAAAAGACAAATGAGAATAAACAGAGCAAATGAATACCTCCTCTCAACACACATGCAGTTTCTAAACACCCAATGCTTGCTTTTGGCATACTAAATTCAGAGCAACAACTAGAGAAAAAAATAAAAAATAAAAACATAGCAGTGGTGTAAATTTGTCTGAGAATGCAAACCTGAAACCTTAAAAAAAAAAAACACATATTTTTTTTTCTTTTTTAAATAGACAGGAGTGTATAAAAATTTGCCTATATAGAATCATTAAACTTCATTTTACCCAAGTATTATTTTGGGGTATTAAAGCTAGGCTACTTGAATATGCCTATTATTGAGACTTGAATATTTGCACTCAATTACATTTTCAAGATAAAAATAAAACATTTTATTCAAAATTTTACTTTCAAAGTCATTATGATCATTATGACTCATCATTATTATTAGATCATTGTGACTTTGTCATCTTCAGCATAAATATGTTTTAATCAAGGGTTTATATGGTTTTACCATCAATGGTTGTGTCCTAAAACCTTTCATAATATTGGATATTAAGACATCTGCAGTCTTTTTCTTTCTTTCTTTTTTTTTCCAAAAGCTATTTAATAAAATTTTGCCTTAACTTTTTTTGTTTGTTTTTGGATTTTTGACATAGTAGACAATTTCTTTGTTTTTACGCCTCTAAATAGACACTTACAATGCAATTGATGATAAATGCATCAATACAATCACAAAATAATGATACATACATCAATCCAATCACAAAATAATATACACACGCAAACAAAAATGCATTTAGGACTTTTCAGTATTAAGGACTTTTGGGGTTGTGTAACGTGAGCGTAACATGCGTGTGACGTTTGGTGGTCTCGTGATGATCTGCTCTTGATTCTGATTGGCTGCTACTAGATCCGTCACTGGCCGTGTGCCGAGTGAACTGAGCGCTGATTGGCTGGTTCGGTTCGAGTGAGTGGATTGGGTCATTTCTCGTGATTGGTGGTGAAATTGTGTGCCGGCTGGACTAGAACCGAACTGGACAGGTTAGATGTATTAAAAAACAGCTTCGAGCTAAAAGATTCCAGGTAAAACCCAAGCACTGGTTTCCACTGAACTCCAGCAGAGAAGCGACAAAAACCGCGTGAATATGGGCGAAGAAACGGAGAGCTCAGTGAACAGACAGAACCAGGACGTGAAGGATGAAAATACATGCAGCGGCGTGAAATATTACTCACGCGAGGAGGTTCAGATCCATAACATGAGCAAAGACACATGGCTCATCATCCACGATAAAGTTTACGATATCACAAGTTTCATGGAGGAGGTAAGAGGGTTGGAGGTCCATCATGTCCTCCACGACTGTTTAACCATACAGCACCAAATCCGGCATCCTTTTCTGGTGTTTATGTTTCTTAAATACGGGATACTCCTATTAAGTTATAGTTGGAATGTGTCTAGACTCGAAACACAAGCTGCTGGCAAGATCATCAAAGTTAAGAGAGTTAGCATACTAGATTCACTGCAGTAAACACACTCTGAAGGATGAACCTAGCTAACTCTCTACGGAAATATTCTGTATCAAAACATGGGACATAGGTGTTGAATGGTTGTGTATTAGCCACATAGCTGCTCTGCTAGCCTGATCTTGTTGAAACGAACGACTCCAGCTGCGTTTCATCTCCGACACGTGGTGAAAGTTTTATTGCCCTTCAAATGCTGACTCATGTTATAAAGTTTTATACAACCTACATTTCTTTGTTTTCGTTTTTAAATGACTTAACTACTGCGGTGTTGTTGCAGCACGCGCGTGTAACCGAGGAGTCGGAATCGAATCTTTCTTGTGAATCAAGGAGTTTGACGATTCCATGAATAACTATATTTTTAGATCTTTTTGGGAAATTAATATTTGTAGAAAAAAAAAAGAGAGGAACTTTTAGAGGTGGAATATATGCTAACTTTATTAAATAATAGTTAGTTAAATAATGCATTATTTATTAAATACTTAATATTACAATTAAACTGTATAATGTTGTCATATTATGAACTACCAGTTACTAGCTTTAAAGTACAACAAAACAGTAACAGGTCCTTCGAGTTGGACTAGGTTTTAATTTGTGACTCAGCAAGTGCTCACACTTTATTTTGATTCACCAAGAGTATGTTAATACAACTGTTTATGGAACCAAAGATTGATTCAGTTCTGAACTGAGTGAAGCATTCAGCTTCCCAAAGTAATATCCATTCACTTTCTCTATAGGAGAAGTTTATTTTTTACAATAATTTATAACCCTTTAAAGACAGACATACTGTAAGCTATGAGGTTGTTAATCGATATATAAGCTTTTGCTGAAGCCATCATGATGCTCATCAATAACTTTATCTGTCTGCCCCATAGACTTTATAAAAACAGGTCAGCCCAGGCTTTTGTCCATATGAAAGTGTAACATCAGTAATGAACAGCCAATCACATGCCTTGAAACTCACTTAACACAAGAAAAAATATGAAGTGAACACATTTACACAGCAAGATAAAAAGAGCTGTCCATAAAAGAGGACAACTTAAAGAAAACATCTTGCCATATCAGTGCAAGTGACGGTTGTGTGAGATTAGTTTATACCACCAAAAAGATGCGAGACTCGAGAATGGAGTGGAAGGGCCCAGGTGGAGCAGACTCAGCAGAGAAACAAAACTGTCCTGTTCAGGACTTCAAGTGCAGGTCAGTTACATCTGTAAACAGACTATTGTAGTTTTGTCTTTGTTTAGTTAGTTAAACATTAAACTGCTAAGCAAATGTTAGCAGTAGCAGTCAATTACTGCAAAATTAACAAAAGTTACTAGTGGAAAGAATAGGAATTTAACAGACAAATATTCACATCGTTTTATAACAGGTTTAGAGGGAGCTAATGCAGACAACAACACAACCCTTACGAAAATTAACCGTGGTTTGACTAAAAATAAAACCAAAAACCATGGTTACTATAGTTAAACCATAGTAACCACAAATCAACAATGGTTTTGCTACACTATATTGTTTCACCATGGTATTTGTAGTAAAACTCTGGTTATACAAATGGTAATCAATTCACCAAAAAAAAAAACATGGTTACTATACTTTTACCATAGGCCTAATAATAGCATGCTTAATTTTACTTTGGACAAAACATGACCCATGATAATGCAAAAACATGTTCAGTTTTAAGATTTTTCCTTATTCAAGATGTAGATATTATTGTTGTACTAATTTTGATATTTAGGCAAGATAAAACAAAAACACATGGTCCTAATGTAATGTGCGGGTCTTAAAGAACTTTGTTTTTCTACCTCCACAAGACACAAGTGGATATGTTGTCTTGTTTATCTAAAAGTGCACTTTTCTTTGTTTTAAACCTAGCCAAAAAGCACAGAGCAGTACTGGGAACTTTTTTGATAAAAACACAAATCATGTTTTATTTCTCAGTAGGTTTCAGTACATAAATGTTTCTTTAATTAATTACAATATCCAAAAGTGTCTGCTATTTGAATAAATATCGTAAAGGATTTATAAAATTAGGAAGACACATCTTGCACAAGTCTGTTTTCATCGCATTCATGCCAGAGATCTTTTATTTACTCTTCGGCTAACCAAAACCCACCCAGATCTATATCTAATATCCGAATATTTTCCTTGTTCTGGCGGACCAAAATCCAGCCACGGCTCAGCCAAATAGATACAATTTGCTTTTAGTTCTTTTGGTTAGCCAGACTCCAGCCAGAGCTCAGCCAAATGCTGTTTCACAGCAGACTGTGAAAAAAAAACAGAGCCAGAATTAAGCCAGAAGTGCCTAATGTAAGCCAGACTTGGCCCACACTCTGTTGCTATCTGGGTTAAATTTTCCTAAAAATAAAAGTATACTATGTGCAAACATATTACAATTAGGTGGTTGTTTTCCAACAAGGTGGAGATGTGTTGATGAAAAAGTGACAGGTACAAGAAAATTAGTGAAAAAATTAAACATACACATGAGAGACAGAGAGATTTCAGGGAAAATGAAGAGACTAAAAAAGAAAATGGAAGTTCAAGAGATAACCTTTAATTATTTTGCGCGGCCCCAGTCTAGGGATTTAAACTTTTTTTTTTTTTTTTTTTTTTTTTTTTCTTTTATATGTGATGATGATGGCCATACAAAAAAAATATTGCTGTTCGTGGTTTCAAAATTTGTTGTGGGTGTATGAGATGGCCTGGATGAGTGTGAGATTTCCCGGCCTGAAATTTTGTCCCAGTCCACCCCTGGTCAGAGATGTTTATTTGCTTGAAGCTGAAATTTCAAAAAGCATCGAATTTTAGTTTGAAATCTCTAAACCAAAACATGGTTAGCCGTGGAACACCGCTAAGAGCCAAACCACTTTCATGGTGCCTAAAACCCAGAACTGGTGCAAACCTCTAGTGACAAAATACATCACCCATGATTCTGCAAACAAATCTCCACCAATCAAAGAATCGTGACAAGCAAATTGCATCAGAAGAACCACCTGCTTCTATGAAGCACTGTGAATGACACGAGATAAATATAGGCTATATGTATTTTGCAGTAAACATTAAATATATTTGTATAATCGACATCTCTACATCACTATATTTCTGCATCACTTTTAAATTAATTGTCATTCTCAATATTTCTTGTTTTTTTTTTTTTTTTTTTTTTTTTCTAATCAAAGGTAATATTCTGATTTACTTCTTAGCTATTTGGTTTGTGGCTTGTAAGTTTTGGATTTTGATGTAATAAAACACCTATGGAAAAAACACACTTCAGGAACCGAAAGTGCGTGGGCACTAATATGCTATAAGAACCGGTTCTTGGATCCTAACCCTTGCATTAACATGTTTTGTACGAAAGGCTTACACAGAAATCTTGATGTCAGTTGCCAGAATGCCAAACTTTCTTACCATTGTGTAACATAACCTTGGAAATTGTAAAGTGAGATTAGAGTTTGAATGTTGTTCAACACATGTCATCAGATGTATCATTAAAGAGTGCCGGTGTCCAAGAGCTATAAACCTTGTCTTCTTTTCTTTGACAGCATCCAGGAGGTGAAGAGGTTCTGCTGGAGCAAGCAGGCGCAGATGCAACAGAAAGCTTTGAGGATGTGGGTCATTCCACAGATGCCAGAGAGATGCTCCAGCAGTATTACATCGGCGAACTTCATCTGGTAGTGCTCACTGTCTTTTTTTATTTATTATTTTAATAAGTTTGTTAGTTTAAAGATTAGCCAAGAAAGTCTTAAGAAAATGTTCCTACTTGTACATGACATTTTTGTGATCTAGTCATCTAATCATCTAGTCCAGGACCGCAACTAACAATTATTTTGATAATTGATTATGACTTTGATTAATCTGATTTAAAAAGCCAAATTTTATTTTTGGGTATTTTATTTAAAAAAAAATTGACATCTTGCCCAGTGTTGTCCTCCAAA
The DNA here is from genome assembly GCA_039654775.1 of Spinibarbus caldwelli. Classification (NCBI taxonomy): domain Eukaryota; kingdom Metazoa; phylum Chordata; class Actinopteri; order Cypriniformes; family Cyprinidae; genus Spinibarbus; species Spinibarbus caldwelli. Next base: position 42,524,459 of record CM077220.1, read on the forward strand.
CTGTGTGCAAATTGAAGATTGTGATATTTAACATTTTGATTTTAAGCCTTTATGCAAACTGGAAATACCCATGGGAATTTTAACCTTATCAAATGTGAGTTATGTGTTGAGGGAAGCATGCCTCAAACATATTAAAAGCTTACGAGTATGTTTTCTCATGTTTAAGATTACTTGGATCATGTGCTTTTCCTACAGTAGTTCACTGTGGTTGTTTTTAGATGTGTATTGTTAATAGAAATGTGTTACTATTGATTATTCGTCCCTTATCTAGTCTGTGTCTTCAAGTATGTGGAAAGTCATGAACTTTAATAATACCTATTTTTTTCTGTTTCAGGATGATAGAAAGAAAGTGTCAAAAAAGGTAATAATAACCCCAAACAAACAAAAAAACTGACCTTTGTGACTGATGCATGAAGATGTTGACAGTCATGTAAAAGTTGTTGCAGTTTTTTAATGTTTGCTCGCTTTATCACATTTCTGTTCTAGGAAGTTTACATTACAACTTCCAAAGACACCAGGTAAGAATTCAGACTATGTTCTGCATAAACTCTTTTTTTTTTTTGTTTTTTTTTAAACAAGTGTTTGTTTTTTGTTCAGGTCATGGACCAGCTGGTTGATTCCCACCATAGCTGCTGTACTTGTGGGCGTCATGTACCGTTATTACATGTTGGAGCACAAATCCTCCTGAACTCCTGTAAACTTTGTCACCGATATTTCTCTTGTCTGGAGGCCTTGACTTGTTTGAGTCTCTTCTTTAGTTTTCACTCAACTAGCTATTTGGAAAAGCTACAAAGCCCAATGGCTCATTTCCATGTTTTTTTTTTTTTTTTTGGTGTTTGTTTGTTTTTTTTCCCCTGCCAAAATTCACAGTTCTGTCTAACTTGCAGGACTTAACCTGCAGCATTATCTTGGTCACGCTTTCTGTCAGCAGATTGTCACGCTTTTTTTAATTGTAAAAAAAGCGTGACAATCTGTTTTTTATTTTTTTTAAATGTTCTTGGAAATGACTTCAACTCCTTTAAATTAATCTAGAGTGTAGTTGGAAAGATCAGGTCCTTCAGGTATGGTCCAGCTTTTGCTAATGGATTTTAATTCACTGATCATTTTGACAAATCACATGTCTTCAGCCTTCACATAGCTGCTAATTTATGTTTGTCAGTGAATTACTTTGGGTTTATTACCTAAGGATTTTGACCAAATGATTCAAGTGGAGTTGAAAGATACATCTCCAAGAGAAGAGAATAGCAAGAGTCATGCTATTAAAAAGAAATTGCTATTTTAAATGCAACATGGTTAAAAGGGATAATTTGCCCAAAAATTAAAATTCTGTCATTTACTTACCCTCATGTCATTCCAAACCTCTATGACTTATTTTCTTCTGTGAAAAACACAAAATAAAGTTATTTTTAAGAATGTTGGTAACCATGACCAAATTTTGGTCACCATTGACTTCCATTGTATGGAGAAGAGAAAAAAAGAGGGGAAAAAATAAATAAATATATATATATATATATATATATATATATATATATATATATATGGATGTATTATACATATGTGTGTGTGTGTGTATATATATATAAAAATATGACATGAGGGTGAGTAAATGATGGCAGAATTTTAGTTTTCGTGTGAACTATCCCTATGAGGAAAACTCAAAAATATTGTCAGTTTCAGATGTCATATCACTTTTGCATGAATGTTGTCATACAACATCAGACAACGTGCAGTTGCTAAAATGTAGCATAGAGTTACAGTCATACAGTGCTTTAATGTTATATATACGCTTTTTCTTACAATGAAGGTTTCTATAGTGTGGTACCGTATCTGTATCTGCAAACTTGAAATCGACTCCATTATTCAGCCTTTTTGTAATAATGCATTTGAGAGATGTTTAAATGTTTTTTCTGAAAACATGTTGGTGAGAACATTAGTCTTGGGAAGTGTTTGATACTTGAACTGTTGTACAGCTTATAGAATACCTGTTCATGTATTCATTATGCATATGCTTCTCTAATGAATTGTTCTTAGCATTTCAAGCACTTGCATGTATATTCTAGCTCTACTGGCTTTAGCTTAAAGGGCAGGTCATGAAAAGTCATCATTATGCAAGTGTCGCCTTTAAATTCAAAAATATAAGAAAACCAAAATGTCTACTTTCGTTCACTTCTTTTGTGTACTTCTGTTGTTAAATCTTGCATTTCTTTTCCAAACAATATTGCATTTAAAATCAGGTAGTTTTTAATGAAACACATTGAGTGAGTCATTATTACGCAGTTATATAGTCGTGTTTTTTTTTGTTTTTTTTTATAATTTCTTGCCATGTGTTTTGTTTGAGTGTCATATTTAAAATCATTTGACATTCCTGTCCCTAGAAATGTGCAAATTAATTCTTTTCCTGCCAGGCTGAGTCAATGTGTTCAGCTTTGTCTAACAATTGATGTTCATGTTTGTGTGCATTTTATATGTATAGATATTGATGACATTGTCAAGTTTTCATTGGTTCACATATTAATGTCATTTATATTTTAATTATAGTGGGGGAAAAAAACTTAGTCCTGAGTTGAGAACAAGTGTGTTAGTCTCTAGATGCCTATCTGCTCTTTTAGTTCAACAACAGGAAAAATCACAGTTCAAGACCTTTATTATCGCTAAGATAAATGTGATATTTAATTAAAAATTATAATTTATCTGTCAGATTAGGATTATCTGTGGTATGTCATCGTGAATACGACTGACGTAATCTGTGTGTGTTTGTTAAAGGTTTCAATAAATGTTTAAAAATGCAAATATATTTGTGCAGTATGTAATCATTCTTTGTATATTGTATTGAATTTGGACAAAATTATGGAGATGCATTTGAACTTTAAACGGTTAGGTATTAGTGCTAAAGCATTTATGGTTAGTTTAAAGTACAGACAATATTTTACAGTGCATTTCTTACTGTATATTTCTATATATTAATATATTTCTGTCTATGAATGAACAAAAATTATTTTTACTTAAAATTGTTTAAGTGATTTATTACGTATCTCCCCAGTCTAGGGATGGGAAGTAGTTATAAAAAAAAAAAAAAGTGGTGGAGAAATGGAGGGAGCTTTCCCGTTCTACTGACTCACATGCAACACCATATTCGATGCAAGACAATAAAATTTATTGTACACAAGGAAGCAAACAGAACTTCAGGAGGGGTCAAGGCCAACATAATAAACAGAACATACTAACTCCCAAAAGCAAAATCTACCTAATCTAACAAGTTAAAAAAAAAAAAAAAAAAAAGTACAAAATATTACACTACCTCCCTTGCTATCAAACAGGAGAAAAAGTGTAGTCAAAAACGGCAACCATCTCCCTACAGCTTCCCACAAAAAGAAAGAAACAAAATAAATCTTGGTCTTAACAAAAAAATAAAATAACTCACGTTTGGGTTAAATGAATCCTCCCACAAGAGGATTAAAGATCTTTTAACACATTTTTATCAACAAGTTAACCACAAACACAAGCGAAGTCAGCAGAAGAGTCTCTTGCTCCAAGCCTCCACACTCCAAACAGCCCAGCTCTGCCTTTTAACTCCAAACGTTTCCTCTAGAGAGAGAGAGAAAAGCAAAACAAAACAAAACAAAGCAAGCACATGCACAAAACACACTCCCACTTATACAAGTCCTGGGACATAACACCCCCACCACAAGTTTACAAACTAAAAAAAGTTTGTATACAATACCTCCTCAATACATTTAACTTTCCACTGATTGGACCCTGGACAGGGCATCAGCCACAACATTCTCTGAGCCTTTCTTATGGCGAATATCAAGATGGTATTCTTGGACCATCAGGGACCACTGCATCAATCTCTGGTTCGAATTAGCCATTCGTGACAGAAAAAAACAAGAGGGTTATGGTCAGTGTAAACAATAATTGGGTTACAGTTACCTCCCAAGTACACTTAAAAGTGCTGCAACGCTAATAACAGTGCCAATGCCTCCTTTTCGATAGTGCTATACCTCTGCTGGCACTTTGAAAACTTCTTAGAGTAATAACACACAGGGTGGTCAATGCCATCACGGTCCTCCTGTAACAGCACTGCTCCAGCTCCAACAGCGCTTGCATCCACCTGTAATTTGAACGGGAGGACAAAATTTGGAGCAGACAACACTGGTGCATTACATAAAATATCTTTGGCAGTATTAAAAAGCATGTGCACACTCTGGAGTCCAAACAAACTTCTTAGAGGTACTGAGAAGGTCTGTAAGTGGGGAAACTACAGAGGCAAAGTTTTTACAAAAACCTTGTAGCCGGTCATCCCCAGGAATCTACGCAGCTCCCTTTTGGTTGTGGGAATGGGAAATTCAACAACAGCAGTTATTTTCTCCTCCACAGGACGTACCTGTCCCTGGCCAACCTTTTTGCCCAAATAGGTAACAACGGCCTTGGCAAAATCACACTTGGCCAGGTTTAGAGTTAGATTGGCAGCAGCCAACCTATCAAACACACAGTTCAGCTTTTCAACATGATCTCAACATGAACTTCCTGCATAAGCCTCTGACACTTAGCTGGTGCATTTCGCATCCCAAAGGCCATGACCTTAAATTGCAGGAAGTTGTCAGGAGTCACAAAACGCAGAAATCTCTGATGCCTGAGTAGTCAAAGGAACTTGCCAGTAGCCTTTGAGGAGACCCAACTCGGTGACAAACTGCGACGAACCCACCCGGTCAACACAATCCTCTAACCTTGGTAGGGGGAAAGAGTCAGGCTTAGTGATGGCGTTTACCTTACAGTAATCTGTACAAAACCGCAATGAAGAATCTGACTTTGGTACCAACAAACAAGGGGAACTCCAGGGACTCTTGCTAGGTTCTGCCAAGCCATGCTGTAACAGATACTCCACCTCCATCCACGCAACCTCTCTTCTTGGGGTTGACCCTGTAAGGATGTTGCTTAATGGGTACAGCAGTCCCCACATCAGTATCATGAGTTAACATGGTGGTTTGCTGCAGCACATCAGAAAATAAAGTGGGATGTTCTCTAATTAACTTAACATCCTCACGTTGCTCTTTAGAAAGGTGTGCAAGATGAAACTCAAGGTTACTCAGAACCTAGTAACCTTGAGTTACTATCAAGAATTCTGCAATCTAATACATGACATTTGAGCATCATTTACTTCCAAACCATCTTGTTCAGGACAGTAAGCAAAAGACATAACGGTGAACAATATCAGCAGTAGAAACAACGTGCAGATTTAGATGGGTTTGACTCATCCCTGGCAACATAGGCCTTCAACATATTAACATGACATACACACGAGTCTTTCGTCTTCGATCAGGAGTTCGGACAACATAATTAGTTTCACTTAATTGCCTATCAACAATATAAGGTACAATAAACTTGGTTTGCAATGCATATCCGGGCACAGAGAGTAGAACCATCACAGAATCTCCAAGCTGAAATTTACGAGGAACACTTTTCTGGTCATAACGGACCATCATTTTAGCTTGTGTGGCAGCCAGATGTTCTTTAGCCATTTCACAAGCCTTCTGAAGATGTGCACGGAAAGAACTGACATATTCCTGCACAGTCACTGGTGACGAAGGTTTAGACATCAGCTGTTCACTGAGCAATTTTAAGGGACCACGAACTGTGTGACTGAAAACAAGTTCAGCTGAGCTAAACCCTAATGACTCTTGCACAGACTCACGTGTTGCAAACATTAACAAAGGCAGTCCCTCCATCCAGTCTTTGCCAGAAGCAAGGCAATATGCACGAAGCATGGACTTGAACGTTTGGTGGAACCGCTCAATTGCTCCTTGTGACTAGGGGTGGTAGGCACTTGAGGTTTGGTGACTTACCTCAAGTTCTGTTAATAGGCCTTTAAACAATTTGGAAGTCAAGTTGGTCCCTAAGTCCGTCTGTATGACTCTTGGCAGACCGAAGACAGAGAAGAACTTCAACTCCTTTACGACAATGTTGGTTTTAAGTGATCGCAGGGGAACAGCTTCAGGGAACCATGTTGCGGCACACATCATCGTCAGAACATATTGATGGCCAGACTTGGCTCTCAGCAACGGGACAACACAATCAAGAATCAGTCTGTCAAATGGTTCTCCCATCACCGGAATTGGTTGTAATGGTGCTGGGGGAATCATTGTTTTAGACTTCCCTGCCACCTGACATACATGACAAGACCGACAAAACTTTGAAAAGCTGGATTTCATACTCGGCCAGAAGAAATACTTAGAAACCCTCTTGAAAGTTTTAGTAATACCCAGATGACCTGCGAGAACATTCTCATGAGCCAATTTTAAGACCTGGTCTCGGTAACCAGAGGGTAGAACTATCTGAAATTATGTATTCCAGCTAGCCTCATCATTGGAAATACTTGACTTCCACCTGTGCATCAAAAGACCATTGTCCCAAAAAAAACAACAACCCTAGCTTTAGGATTTTCGACTAGATCAACTGCTGCATCAACACAGTTCCTCAAACTCTGATCTGATTTTTGGGCAGCTGCTAACTGTTCCCTTCCAACTCTTAAAGGACACAGTTCACTGGTTTGATTTAATTAATCAGACTCTGAAATTGAATTACTCAGAGTAACGAATAACTTGCATTCCACAAGTTCTGGAGAGGAATTCATAAATGATTCAGACAGGTTAATAATGTCTTCGAATTTCCGGCTCTGTGCACGAGTCACTGCAGAAGCAGGAAAAACCAAGGGAAACAAACTAGCAACATCAAACTTTATTGGAGGTACCTACCTACCATCGGCCAAATCATTGCCCAGCACAAGACCAACTCCCTCCACAGGCAGCTCTGAACGCACTCCCAGCTCAACAACTCCTGAAACAAGATCAGATGTTAGACAAACGGTGTGCAGTGGTCACTTAACACAACCAAGTTCAATGCCACGTAATAAAACATCAGAGCCAGTATACGTTGCAGCAGAGAACGGCAGTACACTCTCCAAGATAATCGACTGGGCGGCGCCTGTCACGAACGCTGGAGCCAGGAACGAGGAGACACGGCAAATTAACAAACTGAGAGTCTTTAATAATCCATCTAGGGAACATAGAACACGAGAAGACATTCAAAGACCGACAAACACTAACTGAAAGGACTGGGGCTTTTAAAGACAGGACAATCAAGGAACTAAGGAGACACACCTGGAAACAAATTAACAATCATACTGGGGAGAAACTGGGTCACAGGGAACACATGGGGAGCAAAAACCACAACAAAACAGTCCAGGGGCGTGACATTACTCCCCCCTCCCGGAAGGTGCGTCCTCGCACCGTGGAACAACAGAGGGGGGGGGAACGGGTGGGAACAATGGCGGAGGCTCAGGAGGAGGACGGACAACCGGGAGGGGGCCGGCAGACAGAGACCAGGGAGGCGACGAAGGAGGGAGGAGCCAGGGAGGAGACAGGAGAGACACGGAGCAGGAGGAGCCTGGCAGGACCCAGGCCACAGCCATGATGATGGCCCACGGTGGAGCCGACGGAGGGAGGAGCCATGGAGGAGGAATGGCCGCCGACTCCAGGGGGCCGACCAACGGAGGCGGAGCAGGTGGAGGAGGAGCCCGAGGTGGAGACGGAGAGCCGACGAGCCAGGGTGATGCCGAGGATCCGGGGGGCCAGGGTGGAGCCGAGAGCTCTGGCGACCGAGGCGGAGGCGGAGCTCCAGAGATCCGCGGTGGAGCCAGAGCGACTGAGGACCAAGGTGGAGCTGGAGGGAGGAAGGAGCCCAACGGAGCCGGTGGGACGGAGTGACGAGGCGCAGCCAGAGGAGAGGAGTCCCGAGGCGATGGCGGGTCGACGCCCGACCAAGGCGGAGCCGGAGGGACGAGGGAGCCTGGTGGAGCTGGTGGATCGATGGATGACGGTGGAGGCGAGGGAGCTAGGAGCCGAGGTGGACCCGCTGGGTCTACGGACCGAGGTGGAGTCTGGGCCTCGGAGGCTGGAGGTGGAGGTGAGGGATTCTCCAGCCACGGCGATGGAGGATGGCAGACCCGCGGAGCTCGCACCGCATTGATGGGGGACTGAGGGCGAGCAGAGGGGCTGCCAGACGACAGCGGTGGAGGAGGCAGGAGCGGGTGGGAGGGTGGGCATTTGAGATCCTCCGGGCTTCCAGGGGTTAACTCAGGAATGGGAGCCGACACTGTGGGGCACTCTGGAGGCGTGGGTTCTGGAGGACGCTTTCGGGAAGCGGGCACAGGGGGGCGCTCGGGAGGAGCGGAGCTGGCTGGAACCAGCGGAGACGGAGAGAGGATAGGGGAAGCGTCGACCTCCAGATCATGTTCCCAGTCCAACAGATCCCCTTCAAAGTCTAGCAGCCCCAGATGTATCATCAGTTCACCCTCAGCCGCGGTGCAGGGGGCAGAGCTCCACTCCGCACTCACACCGTCCACGGCTGGCTCCCACGTGATCAGCTCTCGCACCTGATCTGACGTGTTGGGCTCAACTTCCAGGACGATCTTCCGCTCAGTCGCTCGGCTTGGCGCTGGCTCGTGGATCGTAGCGGGAAATGGCTCTCCATCATCGGTGGGCTCGTGCTGGTGCTCCGCACTGTGGGGAGTTGGTGGGCTGGGCTCTGGGTCAGGAGTGGCACTGGCGAGATCCCCCTCGGCACAGACGGTGAACGGGGATCCGTGCCTCGCCAGTGTCCACTCCACGAAGGCGGCGAAATCCTCTCGAGGACCATCCTCGGACGACAGCGCTCTGCACGCGGTGTTCAAGCTTGCATTATAGAATGTGCAGAGCGCACCGTCCGGGTAGCTGGTGGCGTTAGTTAACATCAGGAACAGTCGTGTATGGTCCTCGAGAGATCGGTCCTCTTGCTCCAGCAGGAGGAGGAGGAATTCGGGCCGGACGTAGGGATCCATGGGGCAACACAATGGAAACAAAAACACTGATAGAAAACGGAAAACAAAACGGAGGGTGGACACGGAGGTAACTGTTTCGGTCGGTCTTTCTGTCACGAACGCTGGAGCCAGGAACGAGGAGACACGGCAAATTAACAAACTGGGAGTCTTTAATAATCCATCTAGGGAACATAGAACACGAGAAGACATTCAAAGACCGACAAACACTAACTGAAAGGACTGGGGCTTTTAAAGACAGGACAATCAAGGAACTAAGGAGACACACCTGGAAACAAATTAACAATCATACTGGGGAGAAACTGGGTCACAGGGAACACATGGGGAGCAAAAACCACAACAAAACAGTCCAGGGGCATGACAGCGCCTGTGTCCCTGAGAATTGTAATTGGAATCAGGCTTGCGCAAACTCTCTGATTTTGAACGACCCGAACTGAATCCGTAACGGTATCGTCAACGGGAGATCGATTTCTACTCCGGTGTACAGAAGGAAAAACACTTCTGTGCATTAGCACAAATTCATCGGTGATAACAGCAGTATCAGACAGCTTAGCCACCTTTTTCTAATTTAAGTGCACAACAATATTCAACTTTTAAAATCCTCTACCAAACTTAACTCTTGAAGTTGCCCAAATGTGGACACTTTACTAGAACAACACCATTCGTCAAAGAGATTACCTTTCTCTCTGGCAAATTCCACGAATGTTTGTTTGGCTGATTTCACATAGTCCCGAAACTTCTGCCAGTACGCCTCGGGTACCAATTCATAAGCTCTAAGCACGGCAGTTTTAACAATGCCATAATCTAATGACTGTTCAATGGGCAAAGAAGAGCAAACTTCCTGGGCTTTACCCTCTAAATTACATTGTAGGAGTAAAGCCCACATATCTTTTGGCCACCAAAGTTTCACAGCTACACGTTCAAATGTAGTGAAATAGAAATCTATCTCTGCTTCACAAAATTTTGGCACCAATTTGATATACCTACCAACATCAAAATCAGTCGAAGCAGCTGGAGCGGACAAGGATGTTGCCGGAGACCTCCCAGGCAAAGGAGAAGGGGTCACCAGAACATTATCAGAAAAGAACTGTGGAGCAACCGACCTGCGCTCTCGTTCAGCATCAATCTCCAATTCAAGCTCCCGCAATCGCAACATCTGATTATCATATTCCTGCTTTTTAACCAGTAGGTCTAATTCTTTCAATTTATTTGCCAACGGAAGCTCAACTTGCTTTGTCTCAGGAACAGGGAGTGACTTTACATCAGAACCCTCAATACAGAGGTCTTATCTCCACCCTCCTCAGACTCATCAGGTAAAATTCCTTGATCTACCAAAACCTTTTGCAATTCAGTTTTAATAATACGTTTAGACACGTCTCTGGAAACTGAAATATTAAAAAAAGTCAGCCACTTTGTAACAAGTTATCTTTACGACACTTGTTAAATACCTCAACAGTAGGACAAAGAGTAAATGAAATTAAATCAAAATCCACACTCACTCAATGTCTTCTCCCCCACCAAAAGAAAGCAACCAAAAAAAACAAGATGACGAGCCCCCAATTTATTACATACCTCCCCAGTCTAGGGATGAGGAGTAATAAAAAATAAAAAAAGTGGTGGAGAAATGGAGGGAGCTTTCCCCTTCTACTGACACCATATTCGATGCAAGACAATAAAATTTATTGTACACAAGGAAGCAAACAGAACTTCAGGAGGGGTCAAGGCCAACATAATAAACAGAACATACTAACTCCCAAAAGCAAATCTACCTAACCTAACAAATAAAAGAGTAAATCCTGGGACTAGAGCTGGGTATCAAGTTCGATACTTTTTAGGCACCGACCGAACTGCCTCGATACCACTGAGTATCGAAAAACGTCTTGTCGGTCGGTACCAAATTTTGATACCTAAGGGGTTAATCTCATCAACGTCGGTGAGGCAATAAGCCTGTTTACTAAACACAGACTGAATCACGTGACGCTCGCGGTGATTTCAGCTTCTGCCGTCTCACTAAATGAGGACATAAACACATGAACAACATCTCCAGAACATCTCTGAGAGTCACTTCATCAGCATTTTACCGTTTGACTTGAGTAAAACTAGCATCATATCATATACACACAGAACTATGAAGGTATTCACGGCAACCCCTCAAAATAAAAGTTCGGTTTAACTTGGAGGACACTGCGGCAGAAATATATTACTATTGTTCAGCAGAGTGTACATACTGTTACTACTAGGCTACTATTAAAATTATTAAAACTTTATTTTTGATCAGACATTTCTTTCATGTTTTAATTTTAATAGTAAACCCCCTTTGTTTGCCAAAATAAATAAATAAACTTTGATTTTCAATAATTTAATGATAAATGAAATTGTTTTATGCCTTCATTTGAAAACCAGAACACAGAATTTCTGAGGAAAAATAAAACATTTCATAAGGCTATTTTAAGAATAAATTTGAATAAACTTAAGTTTTTATGCATTCAAATAATTAGACATACTACACCAGAATTTAATAACAATAAAACATATGGTGAAAGAAAATAAAACACCCACTTATAAAAGTGGATAAAGATTTTCAATTTCTTAAAGTCTTTAACAACCTAGAATAAATGATTAGAAATGATGATTCTGTCTGAGCTATGCGTTTTAAAACGAACACGCACTAGTGTAAAAGTAGCCTAACAGATGTGTAAACCGAAAACTATTTGAACTTTATTAAAATTATTTGCACTGATTTATTGTGTTGGATATATTTTGTTCCTTTGAGCAGTGGCTCAGGAGATGAGGCTTTGAGTCTGTATAAATGTCAACAAGCTGAAAAAAATAAAACCAAAGTTTTTTTTGTTTGTTGTTGAGATAATGTAATCTTGTTAAAACTGATTTCATAAAATTGATATCAAAAAAAAAAAAAAAAAAAGTATCGTTCAGGAACCGGTATCGGTATCGATATCGAAAATTTTTAAACAATACCCAGCCCTACCTGGGACGTAACAGAGTTCACACAAAGCACAGAACAGAATTTAAATAAATAAATAAATAAATAAATAAATAAATAAATAAAATATTAAACTAAATAATGTGAAATATGCTGGAAACTATGAAATCGGTTAAAAAATAGTTCATCAATTCGCTAGTCATCACGCAAAATTGTTTTGGTGGACGAATTCTTCTTCTTCTTCTTAGTTTTATGGCGGATTGCAATCATGATTTATCAGGTGCATACCGCCACCTACTGTACCGAAGTATGCAGCATGGATTATATCTCGATGAATCTATCCAGGTGGACGAATTCATTCGAGTCACTAATACGAATCAAAACCTCCATCACACAACCAGCATGTGTGATCTTCTTCTTCTTCTTTGGCGTTTATTGGAGGTTGGCAACCTAACTTTTTGGTGCATTACCGCCACCGACTGGAATGGAGTATGGATCAGGATATTTGCTTGTAAACAGGATAGAAATAAACATAAAAACCAAGCAAAATAAATCAGCATGTGTGACCGGATTGACTGAATCGTTTGAAACAAACGGTTCACAAGAGTGATTCGTTCAGGAGTCGGATGTGACGTCACTGGGCTGTGAATGCTGGGATTGTAATGGCGCCCAACTGTTACATATTGTTGACGTTTGCCGCTATGCTATTTCATTGAGTATTTTTATTAAATCATACAGCACAGAAGTTTTATCATACCGTGTAGGACTGATTTGAGGAACTTATATGACTGGCTTCTGAGGATATCGTTTGAAAGGTAAACCCGTTTTTTTCTCTCTCTTATGAATGAATAGTGCCACAGAACTGCTTTAACTTACATTAACAAACATATCAAGAGGTTCATCAAGTAAATCACTGAGCCGCTTAACCTTCAGCTACATCCCTCTCTGTTTCTTATAAACGCAGAAATATGATAGTTTTTATATAACGGCAGCGGTCGTTTTCTCATCAGATTGCTATATTAACAGTTCAGTAATGTTATTTAACCATACAAAAAAACAAAATACTAAAGTTAAAAGTTATTTGTAATATTTTAAGACCAAAACTGACGTATACATATCTATGGCTAATACCTCCACGACTAATGCTAGGCTAGCTGCAATGATGCATTGTATATATTATAGCACATATAATGTAATGATATTGTGACAGGATCTAGTGGCAAAACTTGCTCCTTAAATAGTTTAGGGGCATTTTAGACGAATTTAAATGACAAATTAACACTTACCCCAGTTTCACAGACAAGGTTTAAGCTAATCCCAGACTAAAATGCATGTTTGAGCTGTCTCAACTGAAAATATCTTGCTCTGACATGTCTTAAAATATATCAGTGTCATTGTTCTGTGTCAAGATGCACACCTTAATGTTTTCTTCTAAGGCATTTTTGTAAAAGTTGCTTAAATATCTTAATTTGACTAAGGCCTAGTCCTGGTTTAAGGTAAGCCCCGTTTGTGAAACCGGGCCTTAAAGTTAACACACAAGTTTACTTATCATAAATCACATGTAGTCATGTTAATGTCATGATTTATCAGCATGTGTTTACTTGGATCATAAAGCCTGTGTGTTTTTGGCTTTTGTCAACCTCTTTTAGACACTTCACCAGAAATCCATCAGCGGAGTACTGTGGTCAAGATCTCAGCAGAGATGGAGGATGATTCCTCCCTGCATCGGCTGGAAGGGAGTGACCCCAGTGTTCAGGTCGGGGGGCTGATAGTGAAGAAGAAGAGCGCTTCATCAGAACAGCATGTGTTCAGAGCACCCGCTCCACGCACCTCGCTCCTGGGCCTCGATCTGCTGGCCGCACAGAAACGCAAGGAGCGCGAGGGGAAGGAAAGACTGGATGATCAACCCAAGAAATCCAAGGTGTCGTCCTACAAGGACTGGGAGGAGGGAAAAAGTGATTCGGGGTCTGATGATGAAAATCAAGAAGATGGCGATAGCGGGAATCAAAAAAAGGAAAGGTGGGTTGTTCTTCAAAAAAATTATTTGTTACATAGACATCATTTTTATTTTATTTATTTTTTTTAAAGAACAGCGGGCCTTATTCACTAAGTGTGTATATACACAATTTTTTGGGGTGTGAAATCTGCTTACAAACAATTATGATTCATCAATGACTTTCATAATAAAATTGATTCTAAATTTCTGAAAAATGTAGGAACAACTGAAACAACAAATACACAAAAATGCTCTGGGTCTCCTTGTAATTACGTTAATTTTTACATAGTTAATCTTAAATATATTTGATCATATAGAGTGAAAGAAAAACACATACAGTTAAATCTAAACTTTATTAAAAAACAAATAACAAAAATGAATAAAAATGACAAAACATGACTACAAAATTTAACTATAAAGAAAACAGAAAATATAAAAACAAAATGTAATTCAATTCAATTCAATTCAATTCAAGTTCATTTGTATAGCGCTTTTCACAATACAAATCGTTGCAAAGCAGCTTTACAGGAAATTAAGTTTCTACAATATATTTATATATTGTAGAAACTTAATATATTTAACTTATGGCGAAATTTGGTAGTTCTGTATGTTGTCTGAGGGTATGCTTCATCTGAGGTCCTCTGAGGAGTTGGCATCATCTCTTCTCAGGTGTTCTGGATCCAGACTGAAGCTTGTGTAAATCCTAGTTACCACGGGATGTTAATCCCGTGGCAGAAACAGAGAAACAAATAGAGACATAATTAGCGTAGCTGCTGTTCCAACCAAGCAACAATTATTTGTTCAATCCAAGCTAAAGAACAATAATGTGTGTTTGATCAGATATAACTGCAGTAATTCAATATTAACAAAAATATAGTAGTATATCAATGATGCTAAATTATGTATATAATACATATTACATTATGTACTTTTTAAAAATTGATATATTTGTTTATTTTATAATATTTTTCCTTATTTTATTATCCACAATATTCCTAATGCCTCCCATGTTAAATATCAAGGAAGTAAACAAATGCAATGCAGTCATGAGTTTATTACATGCTTCTACAGAAAGTACCGTGTCACTGGATCAGAAACGCCGTCAAACCCAGGAGGGGTTAGTGAGGAGTTCAAGCAGAAACATCAACAGAGGGAGAAGGACAGACGTGAGCATGGGGTTTATGCGTCCTCCAAAGAAGACAAGAGCAGAGACAAAGACAGATCCAGAGACCGGGACAGAGACCAAGACCGCAACCGTGACAGAGACAGAAGAAGAGACAGAGGTAAGTCAGGTGCTCTCGACCTGAGAGATCCCACCTCACTGTGTCAGGCTCTGATCTTGGTTTTATGGGCTTTGTACAGATGAACGGGAAAGCAGCCGCAGCCGTGGCTCCGGCAGCAGTCGCTCTGAGCGCGGTGATGGCAGCGCGAGGAGTGAACGCTCGCAGAGGGACGGCTGGTCCGACCGCATGAGCCGCGGTACTCGCCGTGATGAGCCCGAATCACCCCGCAACAGACCCAAAGGTCAGTCACGCTTACAGATGTGCTCAGAACACACTACCCTGATCAGTTTTAGGCTGGCCGCACACTAGAGGATTTTAAAGGGGTAATATGACGTTGCTCTAACGTTTACCGTATTGTGATGCCGTGTCCCGGCACGACGACACAAAAACAATAAAACCCATTACAAACGAGGCATTTGTTGCATCCAGTGGGGACATAATTACTGATTATAATGACTCATACTGTCTTTTTACGTGTCATGTTGCATTGCGCCATGTAAACATTACCATGTCTGCATTTGTGATCGGAGAAACGACAAACAACAAGCGCTACTCTACACTGCTCAAAACTCCCGTTTGAATAGTCAGTGGCAAATTCTTTAAATATGAAAACATACTTACAGGCTGTGAGTCAGAAGCGCCAGACTGTCCTTGCAAAGTTGGAATTGCCCCACTTTATAGAAACAGTCTTTGAGCACAGCTGACAGGCTACTCTTCCGGGTTCAGGAAACAGTTCTCCGTAAAATGTGCTGCACACACTCGAGTATTTGGGTTGAACTGTTCTGGAACAGTGTTGTAAATACAACTTAACCACTGATTTGTAGTTGTGTCCTCTTTTGGAAGCCCAAACAAAGTAGTTTCACTTTCACAATGAAACAAACAGCATCTCCAGGACATGGTGCCGGCAGCAGCAACAACACTACAGCGAGAGTAATAACTATGCCTTCTTTCATTGCGTATACATTATACGATTTGCGGCTTGTCTCAAGCAATTTTTTTTTGTCCAAAAAATCCTCTACTGTGTGGTGTCATTACGATTATTTAACTGCTCCCGATCGAGACGGAGTGTCCCCGAACTCAAATCGTAAATATCAAACATAATATTTCTTCTCTAGTCACGTTTGATCTCGCGAGTGTCCGTGAGATCACGTGTCACTGTGAAATCGTTCCTACAATCGACAAATGTGTGTGGTCTCGTGGTCTGGTCGAGTCCTCTAGTGTGTGCGTTTAGAGGATTATAAGGCTAAAATGTCTGTGGTCTCGTTTAATCGTTTAAGATTTGAAAATCGTCTAGTTTGCGGCCAGTCTTAGAACTACTGAATGTGCTAAATGTCATTTCCTGCATTATTTGTTCCTGAGATTGACCCAAGTGGAACATTGGGTCTCATTCACTAAGCTTCACTAAATTTGTGAATGTGCATCCAGATGATTTTAAGAACAAATCACGATTCACCAAAAATTTCATCATAAAATTTATTCTAAATTTATGAAAAAACATAGGAACAATTGAAACCACACATAAGCAAAAAGCACTCACTCTGTACGGCCTTATAACTGTATTAAGAAGTTATAATACATCCTAACATGACTATAATTATAGTGATGTATGCTGCATTAATTGTATTATATAATGTATGTATAAATACAATAATACAAGTATTACATAATACAATTTAATTTAATCTTAAATACATTCAGTCATATACAGTGAAAGAGTGAGAAAAGCTGCTTTATAATACTACTACTAATAATAATTTAATCACTGCTATATTGGCCATATTAATATGTAATTACAAATGTTTGACCAAATTCTGCAACTGCAACAAACAAGCACAACAAACCTTTATTTTATTTTTTTTAATTAGAAAAAAAATCACAATTCGATTTTTTTTTTTTATTTTATTTTTTTTCTTCCCCTCCAAAATTCCATTTTCCCCTAAATTTTGCATCCCCAATCATAACTATAATAAACCTAAACCTAAAATCTGATTGGTGTTTCAAAAGCTGCAGTACTGTTCCAGGAGTTTGGGTAAATGATGGATCAGGTGTGTTTCATATGTCCACACAGATTTGGCCACTCCGTCACGCTCCAGCTGGGATGAGGATGACAGTGGATATGCCAGCTCACGCCACTCTCACTGGGAGAGCCCATCTCCTGCCCCCTCACACCGGGAGAACGACCGCTCCGAGCGCAGCCATCGCTCAGTCCGCGACAGTGAGAGGAGAGACAGGTGTGAATCACTTCATCAGAGCCTCAGGAATTAATGCTGAAGGTTATTTGTGCTGACGTGGTTTGTGTTGTCAGAAGGAGTATTAGTAGATGTTACATTGTCACTTTTGTTTTTCAGGTCAGGTAAACCTCAATATCCAGCAGAAACTCCTCTACCAACCCCATCATATAAATACAACGAGTGGGCCAGTGACAGGAAGCACCTTGGCTCCACTCCACGCCTGTCCCGAGGAAAAGGTAAAGACACCACTTACAAATTCTTTTTGGTGGAATATGTTGTAATTTTGTATGTGAATTTTTTTTTTTTTTTTTTTGTTTACTACTTAACTCAAATTTTTGCATTTATATTTTTAAACTTTGTTTATTACTACTGTTTTTATTTCGTATATATTGATTGATTGAAAATTCAAAAGTGTGTTACTTCCCAAAGTCTAGATTTATTGTTTTTACTTTTTTTCCCCAGTCTATTTATTTGCTTTTTAATATTAATAATTTCCTTATGTATTTTATATTTTTATTTGCTTAAGATTATATTTTAAATATAATTCCTAATACATAACATCTTAAATATAAAGAACATGTATTAAGCCAATGATTAACAAACATGATTAATTTGAAAATGCACATGTATCATATATGCACTACAGTTCAAATGTTTGAGGTTGGTCTTTTTTTTTTTTTTAAGAAATTGAAACTTTTATTCAGCAAAGGTGCAGTTAATTAATAAAATGATATGTTGACAATTGATTTTTTTAACTTTCTGTTCATTAAAGAAAAATAACACTTCCACACACCAGGCTGAATATTATCAACTAATCATAATAAGAAAGGTTTATTAAGCAACAAATCAGCATATTGGAATGAAGGATCATGTGACACTGAAGACTGGAGTAATGATGCTAAAAATTCAGCTTTGCCATCACAGAAATAAATCACATTTTAAAATGTCATAAAATAGAAAACCATTAATTTAATTGTAATGCTATTTCACAATATTTCTGTTTTTCAGTGACAGAAATGTAAAAACAAGGCTGTATTTCACACAGCCTTGGTGAAAAGACCCTTCTTTCAAAAACAAAAATCTTACCATACTTACTGAATCTTTTTGAACAGTAGTGTACAGCAACTATAGTGTTATATTTATATGGACTCTTGTTTTTAGGTGATAAGAGGGAGGATAGAGAGGACGGCATCCTGTTTAATAATGAAGAAGAGAAGGAACAGTGGGAGGAAGATCAGAGGGTGAGTGCTTAAACCTCATGCACTCATTTTCTTCTGCAAATGCTCTGTTTATGTTCTTAGGATTCCTAATATATGTTCCTGATCTTAATGTGTGTGACTTATAAGTGCATACTATGTTAAAGAAAAAACAACTTGGCTTGTTTGTTTTGTATCCTATATAAAGTTGGATATATATTATATATATTCCAAGCTTTGGCAAAATTGTTTTTTACAGTCATGCCAATAATGCAGTTTTGAATTTAATTGAATTATATCCAAATTTGTCCACATATATGCAGTACACACGTATATACACACAGTCAAACCAAAAATGATTCAGACACCAGATATAATTTTTGATATTTTTTTTACTAGTGGGAGCAGGACACTATAGTCCATTTATGTAAGTGAGGATAGCTAAATAAAGTAAAATGTGACACATTATACCCAAAAAATTCTTCATACAGTGGACTACCAATAAAATTGATGAAAATTTGGGACCAAAAATTATTCAGACACTTTGACCTGACCATGTTTTGTTTAAGTGTTTTCTAATTGCTAATGTGACCTTTTTACACCACAGACTGAACAAAATTAAATATTGCTTGGAAATTTGTTGACCTAAATTGGTATTATCTAATTGTTATTATTATCTAAATTTAACAGCTGACAGTTATTCAACCTAATTCATTACATACCTTTCTATCAAAGTTATCTGACTCTGACTTACTCTGAGTTCTTGTCATATATATATATATTTTTTTTTTGTTTTTTTACCATTTTCTAAACTATAGCGAATAAACTGTGATAATGTGAGAAATGTCGAAGTTTTTTTTTTAATAAATTTTGGTTTGATTGTGTATATATACACCATTTCATTTCACGTTGTTATTTTGGTGAGTACTCACTGTGTTATGTCCAACAGCAAGCTGATCGAGACTGGTACATGATGGATGAAGGTTTTGATGAGTTCCACAACCCCTTGACATCCAGTTCAGATGAATATGTGAAGAAGAGGGAGCAGATCCTACAGAAGCAGACCCAGAAACGCATCTCAGCGCAGAAACGGCAAATCAATGAGGTACCGATGCACATCCTCACCCATCTGCACCTTAAAGACCTCACCACGTGCCATGCTTACTCACATGTGTTTTTCTCTTCAGGATAACGAACGCTGGGAGACCAACCGCATGCTCACCAGTGGAGTGGTTCAGCGTTTGGAGGTGGATGAGGACTTTGAGGAAGACAATGCAACCAGAGTCCATCTGCTTGTCCATAACCTCGTGCCACCCTTCCTGGACGGGAGGATTGTCTTCACTAAGCAGGTACAGACGTCTCTAAGCATGAATGTGCTTATTTGTGAGTCACTAGACTTGTGAGTCTTTAATTGGTGATTTTGTATTCGTCCTGTGACTCCAGCCCGAGCCGGTCATTCCAGTGAAAGACGCGACCTCAGACATGGCCATCATCTCCCGCAAAGGCAGTCAGCTGGTCCGCCGACACCGAGAGCAGAAAGAAAGAAAGAAGGTGCACAGCTGGTTTTTATATGTCACGTACACTTCTCTCGCTCCAGGGCAGTAGTGTGGATGTAATTGTTGTTACGTTTGGTTCTTTCACCTGACAGGCACAACACAAACACTGGGAGCTCGCTGGCACCAAACTGGGTGACATCATGGGAATCAAGAAAACCGAGGAGGATGGATCAGATGGAAAAGCTGTTGGAAAAGATGGAAAAGTGGATTACAGGTTAAATAATGTCACTTATATTTATATATATATATAATTTTCTGATTCC
Organism: Spinibarbus caldwelli; assembly: GCA_039654775.1. Lineage (NCBI taxonomy): Eukaryota > Metazoa > Chordata > Actinopteri > Cypriniformes > Cyprinidae > Spinibarbus > Spinibarbus caldwelli. Next base: position 42,544,797 of record CM077220.1, read on the forward strand.
ATCTATTTTAAAATATTACTAAATATTACAAATATATTTCACAGTATGTCTCTCAGAAGACAAATGTTTACATTCATTCCCTCTTGTAGACACGTTTGGTCATGATCTAGATATGATGCATGGCAAAATGTCATCACTACTGTTCAAAAGTTTGGGACCAGTAAGATGTTTTTGTGAAAGAACTTAATACTTTTATTTCTCAAGGATGCATTAAATTTATCATAAGTAACAGTAAAGACATTTATAATGTTACAAAACATTTCTATTTCAAATAAATGCTGATCCTTTGAACTTTCTATTCTTTAAAGAATCCTGAAAATAAAATTGACCATGATTTCCACAAAAATATTAAGCAGCACAAGTGTTTTTAATATTGATAATAAGAAATGTTTCTTGATCAGCAAATCAGCGTATTAGAATGATTTCTGAAGGATCATGTGACACTGAAGACAGTGAAAGAAATTCAGCTTTGCATCACAGGAATATTTTACAATATCACAGTTTTTACTGATCAAGTAATTATTTTATGGCTTATACTTTAGGAGACTTCATTCAAAAATCATTTGAAAAACATTTATGTATATTTTACGTATTTGGTACCAAGCATGTAGTTTTCCCAGCTCTGCTTTGCACATTTTAAAATGTTTAAATTAATTCCACAGAATGCTGCAGATCTTTCCCCCAAAATCACATAATTTAAAAAAAAAAAAAAAAAAAAAAACATCTGTAGATTCTTCATGGGCTTCTTTCCTATCTTTCATGTTTTCAGAGCGGAGCAGAAGTTTGCTGACCACATGAAGGAGAAGAATGAAGCGAGCAGTGAGTTTGCTAAGAAGAAGACTCTGTTAGAGCAGAGGCAGTATCTGCCCATCTTTGCTGTTCGCCAGCAGCTGCTCAACATCATCAGGTCCTGACACTAAAATCAGTTCACTTGTGTGCTTCCTTAAGAACAAACTCTGCCACTAAAGTTGTGAGCTCATGTGTCTGCTCACCCGGTATGGTGATGTTTTTCTTTGTGTCTCTCTGGTAGGGATAACAATATTGTGATTGTGGTGGGGGAGACGGGCAGTGGTAAGACGACTCAGCTGACGCAGTATCTTCATGAGGATGGTTACACCAGCTATGGCATGGTGGGCTGCACACAGCCCCGCAGAGTGGCAGCCATGAGTGTGGCCAAGAGAGTTAGTGAAGAAATGAACAGTAGCCTGGGAGAAGAGGTTGGTGCCTAACATCTTGTGTGCCTGTCTGTACATTTTCTTGACAAATATATTAATATTATGGAGAAATACTGCCACCTGGTGGATTTGAAGTGACTTGCATGTTATTTCACCCAGAAGCCAATACTGAGAGGATGATGTAGTGCAGTGGTTCTCAACCACATTCCTGGAGGACCCCCAACACTGCACATTTTGCATGTCTCCTTTGTCTGACACATCCATTTTAAGTCTGTGAGGCTCTACTAATGAGCAGGTGACCTGAATCAGGTGTGTTTGATTAAGGAGACATGCAAAATGTGCAGTGATGGGGGTCCTCCAGGAATGTGGTTGAGAACCACTGATGTAGTGGATTAATGTAAATCGGGGGGTTATTGTCATTAACGAAAACTAAACTAAAACCATAAAAAAGTTAAATGTTATTCTGTTATTTGAAATAAAATAAATGTTAACTGAAATAATAATAATAATAATATAATTTTCATTTAGTTTAGTTTGAAGTATTAAATAACTAAAAATAAAACTAAAATTAATTAAAAAAATATATAGACATATTTAAAAAATATTAAAAATGACAAAAGCAACATAATTTACACTAAAATATCACTGATGTGAATATCAATAAACATTTTAGAAAAATAAGTTGTTGTTGTATGTTAATATAGTAATGCCATTGTTGATTTCTAGATTCTGTTTGGCATCCATGAATGTAAAAAAGTATATATTATAAAATCTTGAAAATGTTGAAATTTTACATATAAATTGAAAAATATACTATGTATAAATATGTATATGTTAGAATGATTTCTGAATTATCATATGAAACTGAAGACTGATATAATGGTGTCACAGGAATACATTTCATTTTAAAAATAGAAAGTTATTTTAAACTGTAACAATATTTCATAATATTACTGTTTTTGCTGTAATTTTATTCAAATAAATACAGCCTTGTTTCTTGAGCAGCAAATCCACATATTAGAATGATATCTGAAGGATCATGTGACACTGAAAACTGGAGTAATGTTGCTGAAAATTCAGCTTTGCCATGGCATAAATAAATTACATTTTAAAATGTGTTAAAATATAACAGCTATTTAAATTTTAATAATACTTCACTATATGTCTGTTTTTACTGTATTTTTAACAAACAAATGCAGTCTCTGTGAGCATAAGTGACTTCTTTCAACAAATCTCAGAATTATTCCAAACTTTTGACCAGTAGTGTATATTATTGTAAAACTGTATTGTTATAATAACAGCATTTTCCATGGCTAAGGTTTTTTTTTTTTCTTTAATGTCTATACCAGGTTGGTTATGCCATCCGTTTTGAAGACTGTACATCAGAGAAGACTGTAATAAAATACATGACGGATGGGATTCTTCTGAGGGAATCTCTGCGGGAGTCAGATTTGGACCACTATAGCGCGGTAATCATGGACGAGGCCCATGAGCGCTCCCTCAACACTGACGTGCTCTTCGGGCTGCTCCGAGAGGTGAGCCATTACGATCCAGCTATCTGTCCTCCTCAGCCACTTTCACATCAAAGCATTTTAAAACTCTTTTCCTCTTAGTCAATTTAAATTGGTTTCCATACACTAATTTGGATTGTGATACTGATGAGTCATCTTCTCCCTTCTTCCTTTTATCAACCTGGCTTTTTGATTACTTAGGTGGTGTCTAGACGCTCAGACTTGAAGCTCATTGTCACATCTGCCACCATGGACTCGGACAAATTTGCAGGATTCTTTGGCAATGTTCCTATTTTCCACATTCCTGGCAGGACGTTCCCAGTGGATATCTTGTTCAGCAAGGTGGGGTGTTAATAGCGTCTTTAGTTGAAGCTGAAGCTGGTTGGGTGCTGTACTGACGCTGAGTGTTGGTGTGATTCAGGTTCCTCAGGAGGACTATGTGGAGGCGGCTGTGAAACAGGCCTTGCAGATTCATCTCAGCGGGATGGTGGGTGACATCCTCATCTTCATGCCTGGTCAGGAAGACATTGAGGTGAGGAGATTCTTTAGTCATGCAAATGATGTTATGAATGGAATTGCAATTTATGTACACTATTAAAAATATATATACACTTCTGTTTTCATTGATCAGAAATACAGTAAAAACAGTAATATTGAGAAATATTGTTAAAGTTTAAAATAATTTTCTATTTTTAATATATTTAAAAATGTAATTTATTCCTGTAATGGCAAAGCTGAATTTTCAGTATCCTTACTCCAGCCTCGGTGTAACATGATATATATACAAATACAACAACAACAACAAATCTTTTGCTGCTTAATATTTTTGTTGAAATCATGATACATTTTTTTTTTCAGGATTCTTTGATGAATAGAAAGTTCAAAAGAAAAGCATTTATTTGAAATAGAGGTTCACTTTAAACTACTTTAGTGTCACTTTTTGGAATAAAATTAATTTCTTTTCTTTTTCATTTTCTTTTCATTTCTATTTTCTTTTCTTTTATTTTTACCCCAAACTTTTATATAAATGTTTCCACAAAAATGCAAATAACTGCTTTCAACATTTAAAATAATAAGAAATGTTTCTTGAGCACCTAATCAGAATATTTGAATGATTTCTGAAGGATCATGTGAAACTGAAGACTGGAGTAATGATTCTGAAAATTGAAGAAATTGCTGAAAATTCAATACACACACACAGATAGATAGATAGATAAATAGGTTAGTTAGAAATGTAGTTATTGATATAGCTTGCATTGTCTAATGAGGCAATGTATAACACAAATGATGTTTATGCTACTGCAGGTGACGTCAGATCAGATTGTGGAGCGACTGGAGGATCTAGAGAACGCTCCGCCTCTGGCAGTGCTGCCCATCTACTCCCAGCTGCCCTCGGACCTGCAGGCCAAGATCTTCCAGAAGGTAAACCTTGGTCTCTGTTGGAAACTCTAAGATCCTGATCATAAGACAAAACGCTTTAGATGGTTTGTGAACTAAACCTGTGTGTTTATTGTCAGGCTCCTGATGGAGTGAGGAAGTGTATTGTTGCTACAAACATCGCTGAGACGTCTCTGACTGTGGACGGCATCATGTTTGTGGTGGATTCTGGTTACTGCAAACTGAAGGTAAAACCATGTGAAACTGCTTCCTTTAGTAGGGGAATGGCACATCTGATACTAACAAAATTATTACTTTGTGTTGTTTAGGTGTTCAACCCTCGCATTGGCATGGATGCGCTGCAGGTGTATCCCATCAGTCAAGCTAATGCAAACCAGCGGGCTGGAAGAGCAGGCAGAACAGGCCCGGGACAGTGTTACAGGTAAGTACAGAGCAGTAAAGACCGCTGATCTTTCTTGAGCAAAGGGGCACACATAGTTTTCAGTTTATGACAATGGCAAAGTTTATAGTGAGTCTAAGTCAGACTTGGAATGATGCTGTGTTAAAATAATTTAAAGAGAAGTGAAAAAGTGAAAGTGAAGTGACGTTTGACTAAGTATGGTGACCCATACTCGGAATTTGTGCTCTGCATTTAACCCATCCAAGTGTGCACACACACAGTAGTGAACACACACACACACAAGGTTCGGTGCCTTGCTCAAGGGTCTCACCTCACCTCAGTCGTGGTATTGAGGGTGGAGAGAGCGCTGGACATTCACTCCCCCCACCAACAATCCCTGCCGGACCTGAGACTCGAACCCGCGACCTTCGGGTTACAAGTCCGACTCTCTATCCACGACTGCCCCCAAAAAACTTAAATGATTCAGAGAACTGAGAATCAAAAATCTCAATTGAGAATTGAGAGTCCCACTTCCATATCAGATTGGTAAACAACCCGTCAGTCGCCCTCACCCACTCTTTCATTTTCCATGATTTCATCGTGATTTTGTTATTTTATGTTCAACTTTTTAGGGATGACCAGATTCAAATTCGATTTATCAAAAATATAATTCTTTTGAAACAGTTGTTACTAATGATAGTTAAACTGATTCGCAAAGCAAGTGCTTCATTTTTTGTAACAAATTAGTTTGGAAGTAAAACCATGTGATTGGTGACATGTTGAAGTGAGAAGGCGAAACTTCATCAGTGTTATTTTAGTATCACTGACTGTCAGCTTTTTTGATATTTTGACTTAGATTTTATTTTTATAATTTCTGTTTCATTTGAATTTTATTTAGTTTTAGTAATTTTGTTGCGTTTTTGTCATTTCCATTATTATTTTTAAATGTCTATATAGTTTTTATTTTTATTATATATTTTACTATATATTTTACTAAATTATTTTATTACATTTTATTAATTTTACTTTTTTTATTTTATTTTAGTATTTCAAGTGAAACTAAATGAAAATGAGATGTTTCCTTCACAACTAGCTGAAATATGTCATTTATAAAAAATCTTTAATTTTCATTTATCATTTAAGTCATTTTATTTATTTGAATTTACGTTTTTTTATTTACTTTTACGTTACGTGATATTATTATAGAAATCATGTTACCAAAAAAAGTGAAATCTAAAACGCTGTGCAGTGACTTTTTATTATTTCAAAAGGCAGAGGAAATTAGTAGTGGAAGTAGTGACGAGTCTTTTCTTTCACATTGTGACATACATCCAAGTATGACAGATTAACAAAAAAGAAATACTAGTTTCAACAACTTTCAACTAATTTCAACAATAGAGCGGTACTTGGTTCTGTCCATGAACTGTTCATTGGATTTTGAGATGTGGGCATTTCACTCAAAGTGGAACATGAGCTTGCACAGGAACTAAATGATTGGAGAAGTCCTGCATACGTCACCAGAGAAGAAGGCTGTCATTTTCACTGGAAGATCCAGTTAAGATAATTTGATGAAAAATTCTGAGGTCAAAAAACGAGAAAGTAAAACACATGCATGGATATATTTTTATTTCATGATGACTTTATGGTGAAACTTGAGTGATGAAACAGTAAGTCATTTTTTTGATCCGGTACTTTGGAACGAATCATCCAAATGAAGCAAATCACTCAGGTGTCTGTAGTGTAAATACAGACTCTGGCCTCTTTGCTCATACAGGCAGATGAACAGCATTCCATCAGATCACAAGTCCCTCTTTTCTGAAACATCTATCAGTCAGGCAGGGCGACTGCAGGAGGGGGACGGGACGGTAATCTTGAGAGGATTTCACACAGTTTAATTTTTGTTTACACTTCTGAGAATGTGAGACAAAGGCTCCTGTGGGCTTTTTGATTGTGACCTTTTTCAAATCTGCACAGTCCCAAAGATGCGGCGACACACTGTCTCGCTGTTGTGCGGTCACACAAAGGAAACTCACGCAGGGGATTTTGCCTCCCTGTGAGTGTCTTTGGCTGTTCGTGAAAGTGTGTGGCACTTGCCAGATTAGTTACATATATCCTTTACCAAACATCTGTGCATCAGGAATCAATTCTGTTCAGCCAGAAGCTTTGTAATGCGGCCAAAAGTCGTGTGTATTTGTGTGACATGCGTGTTAAATCTATAACTCAAAAGCTCTGGCTGTCATTGTGGCATCTTCACAAGAGCCAGTAGGACTGATATGCATAAATGCATATGTACTACAGAGCTTCTTCTTCACACCATCTTCTGAGGAATTATCCATTTAGTTGAATAGCTGCAGAAATCTGCTGTTCTCTCAGATCTGTCTCTATGGAGCGGCGAGGAGAGCTGTGATATTTTAAGATGCTCAGGGGTAGTTTGGGAATGGCTCGTTGTTATGGGTTTCCCTCTGGATCTTTTAAAGATGGGATGTAGGAAACTTTTTTTAATTGTGTGCTACATGCATCTGTCTGATTTAGTCTTTATTCATCAAGTCTTTATTTGGACCTTTTACATTGAATATGCTTATTCTGATTCTTTCCTAGACTCTCACCCACTTCTCTTTATTTTATTCTAATATTTTCTTATAAAATTAATAATTTTATTCATCAGACTGCTGCAGCGAAGCAACATCACAGGTAGTCAGAACTTATTTAATGTGTAATACAGTTGTCTTCATTGCAGTTTTAACTCAAAAATACAAACTATTAACTAAAATATAAACTTATTTTACTATTATTTATATACTAATACACTATTCATATTTGAATTAGCTTTTTTTAGTTTAGTTTTTGTAATTTTAGTAAATTAAAAAAAAACTTTAGAAATGTTTCTTTAAATCAAAAAAAAAAAAAAAAAAAATATATATATATATATATATATATATATATTATTTTTTTTTACATTTACATCTCTCTCTCTCTCTCTCTCTCTTTCTCTCTCTCTGTGTGTGTGTAAGATTAAGCAAAAATATTCTTAATCAATGAAGTTTTAATAACCAAAATTTACCCAGGGTTTTAAATATATGGTGACACTTTAGATTAGAAAACATGTTCACAATTAACTAAGAGTTTTCACTCAATCAACTCCTAATTTGCTGCTTATTAATAGTTAGTAAGGTAGTTGGTAAGTTTAGATATGGAGTAGGGTTAAAGGATCTAGAATACTATCATGCAGAATAAGCCATTAATATGTGCTTTATAAGTACTAATAATCAGCCAATGTGTTAGTAATGTGCATGATAATAAGCAGGTAGTTAATAGTGAATAGTGTTCCCTATTATATGGTTAATAGTTTGCAAAAATCAAGATATTTTTATATAAGTTGTAGAAGCCCCTTTTGTTCACCAAGACTAAAATTAATTTAAAAGGCCTGTCTATGTTTTCTATAGTGTGTAAGCTCCCTAACAAGAAATACCCTGGATTTTTCTCTGGCCACTACGTCACATTGGGTTTGGACATGTTAAAATGTTTATAGCAAATGAATTGACCTCTCTTACCTTTTGTGTTGGTCCACTTCAGGTTATACACTCAGAGTGCCTTCAAGAATGAAATGCTCACCACCACTATCCCAGAGATCCAGCGCACTAACCTGGCCAATGTTGTGCTGCTGCTCAAGTCACTGGGAGTTCAAGAACTCCTGCTCTTCCACTTCATGGACCCGCCGCCTGAAGACAACATGCTGAACTCCATGTACCAGCTGTGGATCTTGGGAGCGCTTGACAACACAGGTGAGACCACCAGCCTCAGACACTGTGTATGGTGTTTTATTTTATTATTTCAGTGTGTATTGTCAGCAACAAAGTCTAATATTGCACTAAAATTTAAACCATAAATAAACATGTTTACTGTTTGAAATAAAAATGAACATTAACTGAAATAAAATAAAATCTAAAAACACTGAACTTATTTTATTTCAGTTAGTTGCCAAGGCAGTGTTTCTCATTTTCTTTAGCTTAAGTTAAAGTACTAAAATAACTATAACTAAATAAACTAAAATAAAATAAACTAAAAACAACACAGACATTAAAAAACACAAATATTAAAAATGGCAAAAACACACAACAAAATTACTAAACCTTCAATTAAAATTAAAAGGAGTAAAGAATGAAAATGAAAAATGAATGTGATCAAAATTAAAAAAGAAAATATCTAATCTAATCCAAATATTGGGAAAAAAAAATATAATAGTATATCAATAACACTGATTGTGATATATTCACTAGATTGTTTGGATATATCAGGGTTCGTACAAGGTATTTAAAGTGCTGTAAGTACTTGAATTTGACTTTCAAATTTAAGTCCTGGAAAACCCTTGAAAACAGACATATTTATGAAAAGATACTTGAAAAGTACTTGAATGTTTAAAAGGCAGTATATATGAAATTAGTATTCATTTTTTTTCCATAAAAATAATATTTTCTCGCAAAATTAACAATGCAGAACGTCTGATATAAATATAGAGCTGTTTCACTCGGCTTTTGGGAGCGCACGAGATCTCGCGATATTACTCCTTGAGGTGAAAAGCGGTTTCGCGATATCAGTAAAAAGTTGATTTTGTGGTAAAACATTTGATAGTGCTTGCAATATATGCATGTGCTGTTTGTTTGGGTTTAATGCGTATAAAGTCTGACGCGCTTTTTTGTTGCACTGTTACAAGCACGTCTCCATCTCACCCGCTCAGTCTACAAACTCTTCCTCTGCATATGCTGTGAGTTTGGGTTGCTTAACATTTATCTGGGAAAACAGTGTGCGTTATCTCACTAGATTTGTCGCGTAAATCATTTAAAAACCCATGCCAACACAGGAGAATACATCAACATATTTCTATATGTGATTTGTGTACATCGCAATTTCAGAATAAAAGTTCAAACCATCGCTCTGAGTTTGCATGTGGCTAAATATTAAAATCACATGGATTTAAAAGTCGTTGAATCACACAGTAAAATGAAACATCACCAGGGCGTTGGCGCCCTCTGCAGATATTTGTTATAATACATAATGCACTTAAGTAGGTTATATTGATATTATGTGTAAGCATATTACATTATGTATTTTAAAAGTGTTGTTCAGTAAAACCATGTGATTATTTGGTTTTGATACTTTATTTGAACCAATTATTATTGTCTCATCGTTAGTTTAATATATAGAAATGTAGTCAATATAAAGCCTGTTTTTCACTTAGTTAGTCTAGGCTATTTTTATTACTAAAAATATCAGATTACTCAATTGTCACAATATTCAGTATTACTTGATTAGCAAGATAATCATTAGTTACGGCTCTAGATTAATGTTTCAAAATACAACTACATTGTTTTGCATTTTGCGATTTAAAAGACGAATGTTTTGTCATTGAAAATTTCTTAAAAATAGTATTAAAATACTGTCTCGTTCCAGTGAACCAAGTATCTGTATTTCGTCTCATCCCATGAGCTAAGTGTATTGTTACATCCCTAGTGTCTGTGCATGATATAGCTCATAACTTTCCAAGTATATGATGAAGCTTTTACTCTTCAGGTCAATCATATATTCATAAAAAAAATCACTTTAAATAAGGAAAGCGATAACTTTGCCGTAGTATTCTTTCAAGTTGCCACAGCTATTGCATGCTTTGCATGTGCTGCACTTTATTTGTACCATTTTGTTTTATTAGTTTATTTATTAAAATTTGAAAGATAACGATAGTGTGATCTCTGATTTTAGTCCTTGAAAATGAAAAAAATTAGTGCTTAAAGTCCTTGAAAGTCCTGGAATTTCATTTTGCAGTTTCTGTACGAACCCTGGTATATCAGTGTTTAAAGATAACTGATAGTAGTGACATTATTTTTATTTGGGGGATAAAACTCTAAGTTCGTTGAATTACTCTCAAGTGTATCTTGCATTCGAGTTGGGTAGATTGAAGCTTGTTAAGTGCTGCAGTGAAGTATTAAGGTCTTACTTAAAGTTCAGCTGTAGCAACTGAAGTAATACTGTCTGTGTGACCAGAGAGGGATCTCGATCTCATTTCCTGCGTATCTCTTGGGGTTTGTGGGGATTTAACTATGTGGAGCACTTTTCCCTCTAGCTCTCGTCTCGTGTTAACAGCAGATTATTTCTGATTAAGGCTTACCTGCCCAAATATCTGCTCTGCTTTTCACGCCGCTCTCTCAATAATCTTCTTAGTCTGTCATGTAATCTTTGAAATCTGAGCTTCTGAAAAAGTTTGATCAGAATCTCAAAGTGGAATCATTTTCCCACCATCAGCACTTTTGAAAGAGGTGCTGTCTAATCCCTTTTGACTTTTGCCTGTATTTGAGGATGGTTTCTTCTCATCCCTGTTTAGGCGCTCTGACGCCCACCGGGCGGCTCATGGTGGAGTTTCCTCTGGATCCGGCTCTGTCTAAAATGCTGATCGTGTCATGTGACATGGGCTGCAGTGCAGACATTCTCATCGTCGTCTCCATGTTGTCTGTGCCATCCATCTTCTACAGACCAAAGGTACCGAGTGTACATTGTGTTCTAGTGTTTTTCGCACACTCAAAAGCGTAAACAATCTCATAACTAGAACATATTGATCTGTAAATGTGGCAACCGTTCAAATCTGCCGTTACTTGTCTAGGGTCGAGAGGAGGAGAGTGACCAGGTGAGAGAGAAGTTCTCGGTGCCTGAGAGTGATCACCTGACCTACCTCAACGTTTACCTGCAGTGGAAGAACAACAATTACTCCAGCATCTGGTGTAATGATCACTTCATCCACACCAAAGCCATGCGAAAGGTACCTTAACTTGAGGCGTCAATAGGGGCAGTATCATTCTTTTTGTTATTTTATTTCCCTGAAGAAATAAATGGTAGCCAAAATAGTTTTGCATTAAAAAAAAGGCAACGTCTCTGATCATTACATAAATGTGCAGTTTTTGCTGCTGAACCATTTAAGACTTCTATGCAAATATCCTCTTCACATGGGGGAGTGAGTAGTAATATAAGCTGCGTTTTCAACAAGCTTTGAATGTGGGCGTGAAAGTTTGCTTACAACAAGTCTGAATTGAATGAATGATATTTTTAATTATTTTTTAATTTTCACTTTAACTTGAGTTAAATTTTTATTCATTTTATTATGCGCTGATGTCATTTTCATTAGCTTTAGGGTTGTTATTTTAATAATACCATTTAGGTTTAATCTTTCTTTTTCTTTCTTTCTTTCTTTCTTTCTTTCTTTCTTTCTTTCTTTTTCTATTACCAACAAATTACCTGTCTGTTGGTAATTTTATTTCCTCAACTTCAGTTAGTTATCAAGGCAACATTTCTAATTTTTATTTATTTTTTCATCTAATATTTATATTGTTTTTTTTATTTCAGATTTTTCAATTAAAAAAAATGTTTTGAGTTTTAGCTAGCGATAATATCCCTGCTTTAGAAAAATATTGAGACATAGGATGTTAATTATTAGCTTTAAGGCTTTAAAACGTCATAATTCACCCTTCCATAAATTAAGGCCTTAAAAAGGTCTTAGTCAGAGCAGAAGGTCTTAAATTCATAAAGTCATGGCATTAAATATTGCATACATTGCTAAAAAAAAAAAACTTTTTGTCATACAAATTTCTTTAAATCATCCTTAAATCAAGACACATTTACTTAAGCATACAAGATTAAGATATAAAATCTTGTTTTCTGAAAAGTGAGCAAAATTAAGTGAGTTTGTTTAAAACAAGAACAAATATCTGTCAACTGGAAATAAAAACTTGTAATCTCTTTGAATTAAATAGATTTTTCAAAGCCCATTGGCAGATCTTTGTTCTTTTTAAATCATGAACTCACTTCATTTAGAAAAAAACAAGTCTTCTTATGTCATATTGCTTCTGAAGTAAATGTATCTTCATTTAAGCATCTTTAGATATTTGCACTGGAAAACAAGACAAAAATACTGAGAAAGAACATAAGGTTTTTGCAGTTTGATCGTAAGGTACAATAAAAGATATTTACATATATTTACATATTTCTAATAGCTGGAAGCAAAGGTATTCAAGCCTTTTAAAAAGTTGAAAAAGTAATGGAGATTGGTTGTATTTTAAAATTTGAAGTGTTGCAAATACAACACATTGTGTTCCTTAAATTTTCTTTATTTAGTCTTAAAATTTTAACTTCATAAGACCTGAAGAAACCCTGTAATAGTTAATTATAATCTGTCTCTGAAAGCTGAGGTGTGTAATTTCAGCACTAAATAAGTGTGCTTCCTCTTTTATTTTATTTAGTTTATCATGAATAACGGTGTGTGGTGTGTCACAGGTGCGTGAGGTGCGAGCTCAGCTCAAAGACATCATGGTGCAGCAGAAAATGAATCTGGTCTCTTGCGGCTCAGACTGGGATGTGATCAGGAAGTGCATCTGTGCTGCGTACTTTCACCAGGCTGCTAAATTAAAGGTACACAACTACTTGGCATATTTGGCAATGTAATGCTAGATTCCGTTTCATCAAGCAGCATGTGAAACATCTTCATGACGTGCATTTGTTTGTTCAGGGAATAGGGGAGTATGTGAATGTGAGAACTGGGATGCCCTGCCATCTGCACCCCACCAGTGCTTTGTTTGGGATGGGCTACACCCCCGACTACATCATCTACCATGAGCTGGTCATGACCACAAAGGTACTTCTTCCTCCTCAGCTCTTGAATGTGAAGTGACGTCAGTTAGTATGAATCACGGTTTGCTATAACGGTTAGTTAGTGCACATGCCCTGACACATCTGACACTGTGCTCTGGTGCTTATATCGGGGGTGCGAGTTTGAATCTAGCTTGCAACATTTCTTTATCCAGTTTTTTTTTTTTTGTTTGTTTGTTTTTTGTCATTTTGATTTTATGATTTTGTTGTTTCTCCAATGCTGTATTTACAAAAGCTATGTAAATGACACTTTTAACTTAAAATAAATAATAATAATTATAATTATTGTTAAAGTACTAGCACTAAATTATTTAATAGAAATACTGTTTTCTATTTTAATATATTTTAAAATCATTGTAATATGCTGATTCGGTGCTTATTTCTTATTATTATCAATGTTGAAGTTTTTGCTGCTTAACTTTGGGGTCAATGTGAATTTTTTTTATTTATTTTTTTTTTTAAGAAATTACTACTTTTATTTAGCAAGGATGACAGTAAAGACATTTATAATGTTACAGAATTGTCTATTTCAAGTAAATGCTGTTTTTTTGATATTTCTATTAATCAATGCTGTTGTTCTTTTGAACATTCTGTTCAAACAACAAAGAATCTTAAAAAATAAATGTATCACGATTTCGAAATGTTTCTTGAGCAACAAATCATCATATCAAAATGATTTCTTAAAATGATTTTTGATAAATTGCATTTTAAAATATATTAAAAAATTTATTTTAAATTGTATTAATATTTCACAAAATTACTGTTAATGTATATGTGTGTATGCATGTTTGTGGCCATATGTTGTCCATATTTGTGAATTTGCTCTAAAATGGTTTGAAACGTTTTGTAAAATACAAGTGAAAACCAAGTTTAAAATCTTATTTATATACTCATATATGAATTAATAAACGTTAAGCCACGCTAAAAGTTTTTTACTGATGTAAGCAAATTGAATTGAAGCGTTGAATCAGTTTTGAATCAGCACTATCATCTTTTTTGCTTCTGAATAAAAAGCACATTAAATCTTCATGATATTCACAAGTTTGACATTTTATACTACCAACAACATATTATTCAGTATCCTATTCTCAAATGCTAGTGAAGAGTGATTTTTTGACACGTATGCTTGTTTGTGTTTCAGGAGTACATGCAGTGTGTGACGGCGGTGGACGGCGAGTGGCTGGCTGAGCTGGGACCCATGTTCTACAGCATCAAACATGCAGGAAAGACCAGACAGGTGAGCAACATCCTTCCTGAATATCACACCCAACACATACAGTACGCCTTTGAGACCCTGGACCACAAAACCAGTCATAAGGGTCAATTTTTTTTTTTTTTAATTGAAATTTGTACATTATATGAAAGCTGGATAAATAAGCTTTCCATTGATGTATGGTTTGTTAGGATAAATAGGACAATATTGAGATACAACTATTTGAAAATCTAGAATCTGAGGGTGCAAAAAAATCAAAATATTGAGAAAATCACCTTTAAAGTTGTCCATATATTTACGGTAGGAAATTTACAAAATATCTTCATGGAACATGATCTTTACTTAATATCCTAATGATTTTTGGCATTAAAGAAAAATGGATAATTTTGACCCATACAATGTATTGTTGGCTATTGCTACAAATATACCTGTGCTACTTATGACTGGTTTTGTGGTCCAGGGTCACATTTGTCTCACTCACTTTTGGTCGCTCTTCCAGGAGAACCGAAGGAGAGCCAAAGAGGAGATCACCAACATGGAGGAGGAGATGTCTCTTGCACAAGAACAGATCCGTGCACGGAAAGAGGAGCAGGAGAGGAAGAACAATCTGGGCAGCGTCAGGTATTTCAGCCATCACTGCTGTCACTCAGAGTTTAGAGTCACTTTCTGCTCTTTAGAACGACTGCTCGCACTCTCACGAAATCAGAATCGTCCTATTTAGACGAAAGCCATCAAATGGCTGCCGTGCTGAAATACTAATGTCACAATTTTTGGGAAGGCTATTATCCCCTTCACACCCATCTCTTTCCTCACCTAACATCTCCTTGTCTTCCCCATGATGAGCTTTTCTCACCTCCCGTCTCCACAGGAGAGAAAAAGAAATAATATTGACTCCTGGCTGACCCCCATTACTGTAGCAATTTAAATTGTGCCGCCACGGACGGGGAGGAGAGAGACAGACGCTAATTTTCGGACTAATCCGGGAAATTAATTTTACACACACCTGTTAGCTCCATAAAAGCAAGAAACGTGTCCTGTAAAATAACACTTCATTAATTAATCAGGACTTTTATCTCTGAATCAAAGCCTTTGGCTGACTGTCGGCGTGATGGACGTTCTGACAATAATCACGTTAGAAGTGGAGATTAGACTTTTGATTTGCATGATGGGGAGATGGATAATTAAGGTGCCGGCCTCCCTCTTGGGCTCTGATGCCTTCATGGGGTTTTAAATAAGCTGATAGGAAGACGCTGGCTGATCTAAGATGAGATCACAGCTCATCTCACCTGACCTGAATCCTGCGGGATCCGCAGGTCACTTAGAGGACATTTTACATTTCTTCTGAAGAAAGTTCTTTGAAAATCACTGCCATAAAGCGGCAGGAAGTTGTGGTTGGTTCCCAGGGCGTTGATGTGCGGTTGCTAAGGTGTTCTGCTGTTTTTTAGTGATCTGGGTCGATGCCTCCTGACGAGACAAAAGAATCTTTCATTTCCATTTTCAAATATTTTCATTTTGTTTGATTTTGATATGAAGATTTTTAAACAAATTCTGTTTTTGGAAAGGCGGTAAAATAAGAATAACCGTTTTTCTGAAAGTGCAAAAAGTACATTCTCACAACATTTTTTTTTTTTTTTTTTTGCATTCTGCTGAGCTGCTTTTCCTTTGTTTATCCAGGTAAACACGATGATGTAATCGTGAGCGTGATGTGCCATTCTAAAAATGCAGGGCTCAAGTTAAAAGTAGTTCAGCTTTAGACCTTGCTTTTTCATTCCACTGTTACGTGTTTGGCATTTTTATACGCAAATGTAGGACATTTCTTGAGGTTTAAAGGAATAATTCGCCCAAAAATTAAAGTCATTATTTACTCATCCTCAGACCATCCAAGATGTAGGTGCCTTTGTTTCATAACAGATTCTGAGAAATTTAGCATTATAAGTGAATTGGTGCCGTTTGTAATAAATCCATCAAGATGTTTTTAGCTTCAAACTGTTGCATCCAGCTAAAATGCGAGTCCTCTATCCATAATATTGCTTTCTCCAGTGAAAAAGTATATCTCAAGTCAAATCGAGCTTTATTGTCATTCTGCTACATGTTTGGACATATAGTGGAATGAAATGTCGTGTCTCACAGGACTATAGTGCTACATATTAATTAAATATAAATATAAACATAGAAGTAAAAGAAAAACAATTATAAACCTATACACAGTTAACCATCTGACTATACTTATATTATAAATAGTTGACTATGCATACATATAATCTGAGTGAGACTGTACAAGAACTTCACATAAATACTGTACATGAGATTGTGCAAAAGACGTATTTTAGGGGAAGCAGCGCGGAGTGCAAGATGATTTGTAGTACAATGCACAAGTAAACATATGTTATCTTACAGAGTCTTTGTAGCAGGTAGTTTATGAAAGTAAAATATGCTTTTATAAGTGAAAACAGTCTAGAAAAGTTCTACGCAAAAATGTCAGTGGATTTTGATCTGTGAGGAAGCATTATAGATTATGGACTCTTATGGACCTTAATGATGGGTTTGTTTATTACAAACATGCAGTTTTTTTTTTTACTTCAGAAGACATTAATTGATGGACTGGAGTGGTGCGGATTACTTGTGGATTATTGTGATGTTTTTATCAGCTGTTTGGACTTTCATTCTGACGGCACCCATTCACTGCAGAGAATTCATTGGTGGCGAGCAAGTGACGTAATGCTAAATTTCTCCCAATCTGTGAAGATGATCTACATTTAATGGCCTACGTGTGTATAAATGTTCAGAAAATTCTGTGTGAACTATTCCTTGAATACTGCAACTACATAGCAACATGCTGAAAAACACTCAAAATAATGTCAAAATGGAGAAGCGAGCTTCTGCAACCACTCAAAACACCATAGCACCGTGTCAGAGAGTTCTGCAAACCACATTTTCTTCATAAAATGTAAGTTATTTGGAATATTCGTTAGGAAAAAAAGTATAAAATTGGCTAAAAGTTCAAATGTTGGGATGGCAGGCAGCAGAAAGTGAAATGATGGAGGTGTGAGCTGAGTCTGTGGTGGAGGAGCAGGAGGGTCATGGCCTGATGGATGGCGGTGTGAGGAGGGGAGCGCTGTGCACCGCTGTAATTAAAGATGATAGATCGCCCTGTCAGCTACATCAGACCCTCGTCCCGCAGGTCCCCACAGAGACAAACTGTCCTTTTCTCTCGGCCTGAAGCTCCTTGTCACCGCTCTGTCTATTCTTCTCATTGAACCTTAGAGCAAATCTCACAACTTCTGCTGCGTGGCACATCACAGTCACACACACAACCTTTCTGTTTAAATTAACATCCTGAAATAAACACGTCTTTTCATTATTTCCAAACAGGGCAATAAAGATCTGCACCCCAGGAAGGAGAGAGGAAGCACCCATGACACCAAAACGAACACCGGCCCGATTTGGCTTATAGTGCATGTATCTATAATTTCAGCCAGATAATACTGCAAATGTGATTTTATTTGCCATAGTTGCTTCAGTCAGTGCAATGTTATTAAATATGATCGTCACAGTGCTTGTCACATGCAGCTTCCAGGTTTGTCCAGAAGTAGGAGCAATTGTATAAGGAGAAAATTTCTAGGCATCTTCTCTTCCCCTCAGACATAGTGTTATTTGTGACTCTTTTAGACTGTCTGGATTGAGACAAAAAAATGATGCTAGTACTGCATTCAATCAATTTTTAGCCAAATTCAAAAACAAACACATTTGTCCTTATATTTGAACACACTTGAACTAAAGAAAAAAAAATCCACTTTATTTGACATTATACATATACTTATCCCAACGACAGGCTTTTTTTTATTAATGCTTGAATGTTTGTGTAAACCAGAACAGCAGAATTTATTCATGTCCTGCTGTAATATTCACTTTACCATTGAATTATGATTTACATTCTCTCATATTTGGGTTTGTGAAGCGCAGCTGTTGTATCATTCTTTCAGAGAACACAGAGCATCCATGAATATTAACTTCCTATACTTTGATAGGTTAATCCCCTGTGGATGAAGCTTGTCTTTGTTATTCTGACAAAAACATTGCTAGAATATTTCATCATTCTGCTGGAATCAACACTGACCAGGCGGCGGTCAAATCCTGCGTCGTCTTTGATGCAATTGGGCTGCAAGTCATTGAACAGATGTGCTGTGTACCGACAGAGATGACAGGCCTCCACTGCTGCGCATTCACACAATCCACAACACAATAAACCGCTTGCCACCGAGGGTCATTTCACTTTCTTTCTGATTTTCAGGGCTCTGTTGCTCTGTTTGTGTTTTTGGAAACTTTGAAATAAGAGGTCTGTCGAACTTTATTGTTCTTCATTACTGATGTGTACTGTATGTCTGTTTATTCTGTTTCTTTCTTTTGTTGTATGATTTAGATAGAAGTCAAAACATGTTTAGACGTGACAAATTGTTTTTAGAAAGGCTGGGAATAACTAATTTTGAGTGTAAAAAGTTCATTCTGTGTTTCCTTTGTATTTCAATTTTACTGTTTTATATTAGATATTAAAGAAATGAATATAGAAATGCTTTATTATTTGTAAGTAGTGATTGGATCACTGCATTTAGTGTGTTAAAGGTAACATTTAATACATTTTCACAATTAGGGGCTGTATACACAAAATTAATTTTTGCTATCCATTGTGTGGTTTTTCCATTGTAAACATGTACTAAATGGACATCTTTGACCATTGCCCTTGAGTCTTTTCTTCAGTCTTTCTCATTTTGTTCCCCAAAAAGTGTTCAAGGCACTTCAAGATCCCCCAAAAAAAAAAAAAAAAAAAAAAATCTCTTCCTTAGGTCTTCAATTTGTCATATGATCCCACATTCCTGGAAATACCATGGAGTTTAAAAAGTGTGATTTCCAGGTCTGTAAAAATCTTGGAAATTAATAAAATATTATAAGGTGATGGAAATTTGTAGTTTTCAAATTTTTCTAGTTATGTTCAATTATGAAATATTTCTTCAATTAGCAATGGCTCTTTGTGATTGCAGTCTCAGTAACATTTACAATACTATAATAGTTAACATAACAGCAAACAAATTTGATAATCCATTATATCTGTTAATAGTAATTGACAGTGAACAGTTGTATTTATTAATTAATGCTATTAACTATTTGGAAAAAAAAACGTAACAAATGTATTGCTCGTTGTTAATGTTCATTTCTCTCCAGTGGATCCTCTGCAGTGAATGGGTGCCGTCATAATGAGAGTCCAGACAGCTGATAAAAACATCACAATAATCCACAAGTAATCCACACCACTCCAGTCCATCAATTAATGTTTTGTGATATAAGAAGCTGTGTTTGTAAGAAACAAATTAATCATTAAGATGTTTTAAAATTTCAATTCTGGCCAAAACACGTGGCCATATTCTATAACAGTGCTTCCTGCAGTGAAAAATCCATCCCTTGTTGTCCTCTCAAATCCACCAACATATTTAAAACTCTTTTGGACTATTTTTACTAATAAACAGTGCTTGATCTGTGCATAATTCTATCTCGATTCAAATGAGATGACTTTTTCACCTGAAAAAGCAATATTATTGATAGAGAATTCATATTTTAGCCAGAAGCAACAGTTTGAAGTTAAATGTCTCGATGGATTGTTTATTACAAACATTCAACTTTTCACTTCACAAGACATTAGCTGATGGACTGGAGTCACGTGGATTACTGTGATGTTTTTATCAGCTGTTTGGACTCATTCTGACGGCACCCATTCACTGCAGAGGATCCATTGGTGGCCAAGTGATGTAATGCTAAATTTCTCTAAATCTGTTCGGACCAGAAAACAAAACTCATCTACGTGGGCTTTAGGTAAGTACATTTTCATTTTGGGTAAATTATTCTAGTGTTTCCACAGTCTATATGACGAGTTAGAAAAATCATTATCTAGTCATAAAATACTGGTAGTCATGGAGCACAAACTCTTTCTAATTTATTGTTCACAAAGTATGAGAATACTGTCACATTTGATACTGAGAATTTAAGCGTTACTAATTTCAGTGGTAGAAATTGGAAAGGGAATAGAAAAGTATTTGCAATGAAAGTATGACAACCAATGACTCCCAACCCAGTATGGCACATTTTGGATGGCTCCCTGATTTAAAACACATGAGCCATATCATCAGCTTCACAGTATCTCGAAGACAGGGGTGTCAATCCTTCAGCTGGAGGGCCACACTTCTGCAGACTTGAGCTTCAACCCTAATTAAACACACAAGGGATTTCTGCTGAAGGTCGTCAGGATTACTTCGATTACAGGCAGGAGTGTTGGAGTTAAACTCTTCAGACGTGGCCCTATACAGGAGCAGGTTTTGACACTCCTGCTGAAGGGCCTTAACCGGGTGTCACAATCCAAAATGAGCAATGCTGGGAAACTTCAGGACTAACACAGAACTACTGAGTTATGACTACACATAGCTTTACTATTAAACTGACCAATGTCGTCAATGAACTGTATAGCACTTTACAATATTGTTACAAAGCAACTTTACAGAAAATGATGCTAATGTTTAAAATATCTTGATGTCTTCACGCTTTATATTCACAAATAGGAGATTATAGCTGGGTGATAAAATAACTTATAGTTTTTTTCTTTCTTTCTTTCCTTTCTTTGTATGTGGATAAAGTTACTTATCCAACTTTATATAAAGAGCTTGGCGATAATATAGTTACATTTTGCAAAATAAAATATTAGGCAGTTCAGATTTTGTAGTATATATTGATTTACAATATATACTACAAACTGATATATCAGTAAAATATTTTTTTTCCAAATAAATAAAATAAAAATAAATACATAAAAATAAATAAATTAATAATTTTAAAAAATCTTATCCAAACAATGTAATGACATTTAAAAAATAAAATAAATAAATAAATATTCCTGGGTCTCAGGAGCAATACTAAAGTTTATATTTTATGACGATAAAACAATCAGGCAGCTGAGATTTGCTATATAGTATATATTGCTTTACGTGAGTATTTGCAGGTATAATAGGATGTACTTTATATCCAATTTTTAATATATCTTTGGACAATAATATAGTTGACCTTTTTTGACGATAACAATCAAGTATTTGAGATTTGCTTATAGTCTTCATACTGCTTGACGTGTCTGTACCATATGTTTCAGGTGTCCTGACATTTTAAATATGCCCATAGTAGGCTAGCTGTTTTTGATATTAATTATTAGCTCACATATTAAATTCAAAAGAATTAGAAGAGTTAGAAGAATTAAAACACTGCTAATTCTTGACCACTCTGAAAATTGTTATAGGCTCTGATGAACACCTCCAGAGTTCAATTTAGGACGTAAATTCAGTGATAACCATCAAAATCTAATTATATGCTTTATTCATTGTTCAGATTCCCTTTTATTATCTGCAGATGGTCTTTGCTGCAAAGTAAATGGAGTAGAGACAGCTCATAACTCTCCTAGTGTAGTCAAGCTGCCTTCACATTTACTTTGGCCAGTAAAAACTCGGACACCTGGAGGGCTGATCTGGACACAGCAGCGGACTGACCTGCGCTCTGACTGGAGCCTCATAAACATGCTTTCATAAGATTTGCTGCTACTCTTTGATCAAAAATTCATTTCAGGTGTCATAATGAGTTATTTTACAGTTAATTGTTGTTTTTTTTCTTTCCAATTACAGCTGATATTCCAGAGTTCAGTAAAAAACCCGGTGAGCTCAGAGAGAAGCTGAAAGATCAACTCTGTATCACTATTAGCGTGAGCTCACCAGACAGACATCCCAAAATTCAATTATTCACCACAGCCAGGGGACATTTAATCAGACATCCATCAGGCAGAGGTGAGGTAATACATTCTGATTATAATTATGATTGATGACCCTGCGTGATAAAATGTCCTTCGCTGAGTGTTTGTTTTCTTCATTTTGCAAGGCATTATCATGAACATCACAAGGGGGTGTAATAGGTTACATATTACGTGATGTTAACCCATAACCTGCAGTCTGATGATAAAGTCTGTTTTATAGCAAGACACTAATGGCAAAACCACTTTCAGACCCTGGTTAATTTTGAGGTTTTGAACTATTTGGCTTCCATAACTTGACTTCAGACTTCTTTCAAACTAGTGCAAAGCAAACATCTAAAATACACATTGAAGAGTACTTTATTTATCTGTGTCTGTAAATTTTAATTACAATGCATATCGTTACAGGCAGTTTTCTTTAAACTAGTCTTTTTCTCCTGCGCTGTGCTTTAAACTAACGAAAGCTTGTTTCAGCTTGTTTTTTTTTTTTTGTTTTTTTACAACTTTTTATCTCACAATTCAGACTTCCTTGCAATTCTGGGGAAAAAAAAGACAGAATTTTGAGATAAATTTGCAGTTGCAAGAAAAAAGTTTTTTTTTTTTACTAAAAAAAAGAAAGATTCTATGGCAGAAAGAAAAAAATCCTCAGAATATAGAGAAAAAAAAATCTGAATTGTGAGATGTAAACTCGGGAAAGAAAGTTTATAAATTACAGTTTGACCATTTTATTTTCTCAGAACTGAGTTTATATCTCAATTTTTACTTTATTTCTTGCAATTCTGACTTCTGAATTTGCAATTACAAGAAAAAAGTCAGAATTGTGAGATAAAAAGTCACAATTTTTTTATTTTTATTTGTTTATTTTTTCCATGGCAGAAACAAAATATTTCAGAATTCAGAGAAAAAAGTCAGAATTGCGAGATGTAAACTCAGAACTGAGATGTAAATTTGGAATTGCAAGAAAGTAAGTCCTGGATTCTGAGTTTATATCTCATATCTCTGACTATTTCTGATTTATGGAGCGATAAAAAGAGGTCATCAATATCAACCAAGAATTTTGAACCTGGCTTTATCCAGTGTTCCCATTTCTGTTCTCAGAATGTATGCAAATTTGTGCATTATATAATTAGATAAAGCCTCATTTGCATATTTAAACGCAACATTTCAGAAAACTTGTAATACAAAACAGTAGTCTTAATGTACTGTGATTAATCAACTGGGGAAATTATGGTCATATCCATTAGTTAAATGTTTTACCCTATTTAGCTGTAATGTCTTGCCTTAAAATAAACAGTGCTTTTAGCAATATGAAATAATAGACAGACCACTATACACTATATTTCCCCTGAACTGTTCCCTCTCATAATGGTCTTGGGGAAAAGCCCCCCTCAACCCACTTTAATGAGGCAAATCTCTGATATTGGCTGACATTTTAAAATCCTCTTCCTGAATGGCAGTGCCAGCAGTCATCTTTACAAGAGATTTCTGCTGAAGGTCTTTGAGATGATGGAGGGAATTATAATGGCCTTGGTGTCAGTGTGAATAGGAGCCAGTGGCTTAAGAGTAAAACCTCACCTCACAGACGAGCTCGGGGATCCCAAGATGCTTTGGGTCTTGAAGCCTGCTCATTTTACAGGTGGGTTTAGACCAGATGTCCTCCGCTCCGCTCTGAGATTTAGGGTGACTAAAGAGGGAGGGATCATGTCATGTATTTGTCATTGTCAACAAAGAGAAAAGCAATAAAGAGTGAATTCTCCATTCCAGCTTTCAACGGGAACTGACTGTGTCTACTGTCATTATAAACCCTAATGTCTGAAAACATTCCGTTGTGCTCTGTTAACACGAGATTGAATAAAAATAGCAATATGATCCACAGTACTATGACGTTCTAGAAAAGTCATTCCTACATTTACGTTTTTCTTGTCATGTGTTTAACACTATAAAAGCTTCTGTGTCTTATTTTATGCATGAATTAGTAAAGATCAACATAATCAAAAATTTAAAAACCTATTGTAACCAATCTTATATACACCTTCTGTCATCTGATTGATAGTTTGTATGCTTTTAAGAAAGTAAAAGGCCTTTTAGTATCATTCTAAAAACATTCCCACTCCAGGTTGTGGCTCACTCTTTTCGCTGTAAAATCTTTACAGAATTTCACCGATTTTTTTGCTGTATGAATAACATACCTATAATTACATATCATTGCACAGTTTGGCCCTCTGAATATTTTTTTTTTCTTCTCTCATTATGTATGAGCTCAATATTCTCCTATATCATATGGATATGTAGTCTAAATGTTCAATAAACCGTCCCATTTAAAATAACATTTCTATTTCATATGTTCTTAATATCAACAATGCTGCAATTTGCGACAGTTCTGTGTGTCATGTTTTATACAATAAATGAATGTATAGAGTAATTTTTTTAGACACAATATTGTCACTTACTTTGTCTGTTTTGTCTAGACTACTCTGCCGGCGAAAACAGTTGCAAAGAAAGTCGTGTCTCCCAGCAAAGCTCAGTATTGGTGTTTTGTTCTTGAATGAATCAGTGTTATTGAACAAATCGAATAGGAGTGAATGATTCAATGACTCATTCAGAGCTCACTAGTTGCAACAATGTAAAATCCTCACTACTGTCCGAAATGGCATACTGAGTAGGTACTTATTTTGAAGGAACTTTTAAATTTGACCATGATAACATGGACTGTCTGTCTGCGTTAATGCGGCAATTTTGCATGTGTTTCTTTTGTACAGGGAGACATGCACATTCTGGCCATGTTAAAGTGTCAGTTTTTGCCGTGTCTCTTTAGTACGTTTTTTGTGCATTTAACACGTTAAGATGTATTAATCATATCAATAATTTCTTAAGTTAAATGCAGCATTGCTTTAGTGATGTTACTGTTACAAATGTAGGCTACATTAAGACTTTTCTACCTGAGAAAGAACGTGGAACTAAACAACAAAAAGGACATTACAAATCATGAGACTGACACACACACACACAATTTACCCATGCATTATTACTCATGAACAAATATATGCCTAAGGTCTGATATTTGCATACGCGCCTATCAGTGTACCATTGCAAAGTTCTTCATGAATAAACATGACATCTAATGTTTGCGTAATTGTCTCACATATGCAAATATAGTCTCAAATACAGTAATTTCATTGGCTGCTGTGCATATTGTTGCATTAACACTGACACACATGTGCTTGTTGACGTGGTCAAATTTCAGGCGATTCGTTTAAGGACTTTTGGCCCTGTCATGAACAAAGTCACATCTTCCACCAAAGCTTGATAGTGGTGTTTTCTTCCTTAATGAATCAGTGTTATTAAACAAGTCGGATAGGAGTGAATGACTCAGTGACTATGTTTACATGGACATCAGTAATATAATTATTTACCTTTAACAATGTAACTTGCAGAAAATTCTCACCTCTAACGCAGACTGACACGCTGTCAAAAATACTAACATACTGAGTATGTGTGTTTCATGAATTTAATCTATACTTACCACATTGGTCATGTTGTCATTGTTATGTGACCTACCAGCGTCAGTTGCGTTGCTTCACTGGATAGTAAAGTGCGAACTTAAGAATCTTGGTGGAAAAAGGTCATGCACTTTTCACCGACTTTTAGTATTTTGCAAATGTGTCTACTGTGAATTTGGACATACTACTTTCATTTAGGCTACTGTTTTCACTCCCTATAAAATAGGGAAATATGCAAATTTTGATACAATTTTAACTCAGAAGGTAACTCGCTGAATTAAAGTTAAAGTAGAAAGACTGAAATAATATTTTCTTTTCAAATGTACTCCAGTATTTGTTTTTTTTCACAAATTTGAAAAATCTTTTTCTTTTTTTTTTATACTTTACCTACAAGCGGAGTGATTAAAAACATTTCATTGCTGTTGGCAAATCATATATGGCATAAGTGTTTAAATCAGGATATTATTAATGAAGTACCTTCATCCCTTATTTAAAAAAAAAAAAAAAAAAAAAAAATTGTTGCTTGTTACCTAATTTTAATAATCACAGATGATTTGTCTATAATGTGGCATTAATAAAGTTGCTTTATTGCCTTTCTTGGAACACAACCCAAGATGAACTTGAAAATGAGATGTGCGAAGATCAACAGCACTACACAAATGCATATGACCCACTTATTATTTACGCTAGTGTTCACTGCTGTTCACAGTCCTTCCTCATTATTTACAACATAATCACAACCTTGTTTTGCATGTGATTATGGTTGCGTAGCTTCAGGGCACCATTGTGTTTGAGAAGTGTTCCACTAGAATTGGCCTTAAACAGTGCTCTGGGAAAATCGGAGTATTGGCATTGACAATTATTGGCATCCTTTTTTTTTTCCAGCAGGCACCTTAAGTGTTGGGTATTGACTGTTGGCTATTGATTTCACAGCTTGTCACTTGGGGTTCAACTCTCATTGACTCAGAACACTTCAAACAAGCCCTCAATTACCGACACACTCTCCACATGCATATGTGAGCATAACTATCAACTCAAGCAGGAGGATTTTATTCTAAATAGCATCATGATCTGAAATAGAAAAATTAAAGCATGCTCTTGACACGTAAGGAAAATAGATAGTTTGCTGCTGTCTTCCAGTCATCCACTGAAATGGTTTAATTTAATCCTGACTAGTTAAAAAAAAAAGCTGCCACATACAAACATGTATCACATTTATTGACTGATTTGTGTTTACAGGAAATTCATGATGACAGTGAATAAGGCATGACATTATTTAATAATTTAAAAGTGCTATTAATGTTGCTGGCTAAATAATACGACACATCACTGAAATCTTTTCATTGCCTTCTATGTGAAATCCATTAAAATGTTAGGTATTAGGCTATCAGTCATATGAGGCATTATTACATGACTGATTAATGTACAAATACAAGCATTACCTTTAACTTGTACAAACTATGACAGAAGCAGCATTGAAACTTTACCTGCCATTACAATTCACACTCTCATTCATCTCTGTAAACTAGAAATGTAATTAGGCACAAAATTCACAGTAGAATGTTCATTAAAAATGAAGTATTGCATGTCAACAAATTTAATTTGAAAGACAAAAATAAATCAGCAGCTTATGTCAGTATATAAATGAACATGAGGGGCATCAGATACTTAGTGCAGAGCTATTCAGAAATGAATCAGGTTTCATCAGCAGACGAGATGTAATCATTTTTATGATGAGTGCCCAGACAAAAAGTCCAGTTTAGACATGAATTCTCGAGCTGGTCCAGGTTTGTTTATGGTCTTTAGTGTTTCTCAGGTGCTGGTGAAGCTGGTTGACCAAGAAAGTCTTGATGGCTAAGGCATGAAAAACAGCTTAAAGCAGTATTAAGACTGTCTGCTGGTTTTAGGTATTTTAAGAGACCAGTTGACAACCAGTTTGGTCAGCCTGAGAGGTAATCCTAAATCATCTTAGACCAGCAAACCATCTTAGACATGTTTTAAGCTGTATCAGCGAGGTATAGTGACCCAACTGACCTTACGACAGCAATTACTTACTGCCGCTACTTTCCAAGGGTGGGTGTACTCTATATCCGTCAAACAAAATGACAATGCGAATGATGTACCTGATGATTTTGGAATAAATTACCTCAAATCATTGTGCAGAAAAACAGAAAGCACAGGCTTTTGTATCAGGTTAAGTTGAAATGCTAAATGCAGAAGATGAGAAAATAGTGAAATTACAATGGAAAATCTAGCCAAGTGTGAAGAAGTCAGTTGACATAAATATTGACATTAATAAACAGGAAAATTATGTAATGGACACTTTAATCATATTTTTCTAGAACTCATCGAGTCAATGATGAAGAAAGGATCCAAGAGTGTGTGTGTTTGCAGAAAAGAGTTCTATAGCCATCCACGTCGATCAGGCACTGACTGGCACAGACTTGCGCTGCTGGTGGTCAGGAAGTACTTTCTTCTTCCTCGGCCTCATTCTTCACTGTAAGAACAAACAACATGCAATTTTATTTACAGCCACCTCATAAACAAGGTCATTACTGCTTCAATGGGCTCCTCCAATTAACTAAACAATCATTATTTCCAGACATGTCCATCATAATTACACTCTCGTACATGACAATGGCAGATGAATATTCTATTCTAGCTGAATCTCTCTCTTTCTTGACTGGCTTTGGCTTCTTCCTACCTCTGCTTTTGATTTCTGAGAACTCTGAAGGTCTGACCACTGTTGCGTGGAAGATGAAAAGTCAAAGGCTACCGACGAATTCTACGGCACGTTCCCCAGATATAATGAGCACTCTCATTCTTCAACAGTTCATCAAGGTTTTTAGTCGAGCCTTATGCTCTCGGTGGAAAACAAATCCAGCTTATTAGCCAAATATGTATCTCTTTTTTCACATCGTGTCTCCGTGGCTGCATGCAAATTTCACCCTTTATTTAAGGAGAAAATCACCGTTCCTCGTATTCCCCGAACTCTTCACTGTCTGCGTCAGACAGCTTAGCATATACAATGGGCTCCTCGGCGACTTCAGCCGCATGGCTAATGTGAGACCTTTTGCGCTGCTTAATTTCCGGAAGGATAAACAGGCTCACGCATGCAAAATTATTCAAACACAGATAATTAACCGGGGAAACAATCAGCTGTATGAATAATAATCCTCAGTGGTAGACATTATAACTTTTGAGCATGAGAATAATATGGATGTGGGTACCTTGGGCATGAGCTTATCAAATAAAGCTCGGTAAATGTACCCTGAATGAAATGAGTCAATCATTTTAATGTGCGAGAGAAGCCCTGAGGAGAACAAATAAGCAATCACTACATCACGCAGGGCGAGCAAATGAACCTGCTGCACAATTAGGCAGGGTCACATTCGGCGAGGGCTGCGAGCACTCCATGTGCTAATGAGCTCTGTGCGTGTCAGGGAAAGGGGGATGGAGGGAGAGAGAGAAATGGAGAGAGAGACAGTTGCCGCCTGAATAAAAGAGCCTACAACAACAGCACTTACGGTGGAATAGACAGCGCTTCATTAAGGACACTTTCACACCACAGCTTTTGGTGCCATTTGACGTCAGAGTTCGGTTCATTTTGTTAAAAACAGCAACCAAGATCTCTTCAAAAGGCGGTCTGGGGTACAATTTATTCGAACTCAGGTGTGGTTCACAGTGAGTAGGAACTAGTGCTGTCAAACGATTAATCGCGATTAATCACATCCAAAATAAAAGTTTTTGTTTAGATAATATATGTGTGTGTACTGTGTATATGTATTATGTACATATAAATACACACACATACAGTATATATTTTGAAAATATTTACATGTATTTACATGTCTATATTTTAGTGCTGTCAAACGATTAATCGCATCCAAAATAAAAGTTTGTTTACATAATATATGTGTGTATACTGTGTATATTTATTATGTATATATAAATACACATATAGTATATATTTTGAAAATATTTCCATGTATATTTTTATAGTCATATAATTGATATTATATAAAAATATTTTAAATGTATAAACTTAACCTATTTTTCTTAAATATATACATGCATGTGTGTATATTTATATATACATAATAAATATACACAGTACACACACATTATGTAAACAAAAACTTTTATTTTGGATGCAATTAATCACGATTAATCGTTTGACAGCACTTCTATATTTATATTAATATAATTTATATTATATATAAATATATATATATAATATATGAACATAACATTTTTCTGAAATGTATACATGCATGTGTGTGTATTTATATATACATAATAAATTTACATAGTACACATATATTATGTAAACGAAAACTTATTTTGGATGCGATTAATCGGAAGTGAACAACTAATGCAAGTGCTGTTTCATGTGTTTAAAGATTTGGTGCTGAATTCAAAGTGACAAAACAAATAAAAATGGTAGAAAAGTTACGGTTGATGACGGCAACATACTGGGGTTTGGAATCAAAGGTACATGTAAAACGTGACTAGTGGGTACAGAGGTAATATCAGGTTTGTTGGCTTGTTGTAAAGTGTATTATTTTGGCAGCATTTATTGCGTTTGAGACAAACTTTGCGAATTTTAAAAGATTTCTTTCATCGTAAGGCAGTCTTTCACCACTTCCTGTATGCCTAAAATATTTTTCAGATTTGACACGAATGCTCGTCGTATACGTACAGCTGACCTCACAGCCTTTCAGCATGGGCAAGAGTCGGACGACATGAATAAAAAGCCTACAACCACAGTACTTATGATGGAATAGATAGGGCTTCATTAAGGACAATTTCACACCACAGCTTTCACCACATATTAGAAATTGGAACAATATTATATAAAAACAAATATATCTACTGTATGTGCATTTATGTATGTATAATACATTTTTGGACGTATGTGTAATGTACATGTATATCCATCCAAAAACCCAACTATACATGTTGATATTATGTAAGTAAATATAAAAGATAGACATGCATTTAGAAAATGTATTACATAACATAAACATATACACACACACACACACACACACACACATACATATATATATATATATATATATATATATATATATTATTATTATTTTTTATTTTTTTTTTTTTAATATGTTGTTTAAATAGAGTGTACTAAATAATAGAGTGCATACCTAAATAACCTACTGGAGTTTGGAATCAAAAGTACAATGTGAAAAGAGACTAGTGGTGATGTCAGGTTTGGAAAAAGATACTGAACAAAAGCTTTGTGTAAAGTGGCCACATTTGTTGCACTTGAGACAAACTGGTAAAATAATTGTAAAAGACTTCTTTCATTATAGGGCAGCTTTTGGCCACTTCAGTTTTGACACAAGCACTTAGCGTATACAAACACAGCTGAACACACAGCCTTTCAAAGTACACTCCATTTGATAACGCGCGAAGACCATCGGACAACACATGGAAACTGAAAAGTTTCTCTCCAGAAGTTATGAGTTACAAAAATGCCTTTTACTCTTTTAAACCAGAGTTGCAAGTACCTCTAAACCCCCTCACACAAACACTTGTCAATGTGAGACTGTTGTTGTTGTGGATCCGGTAGTTCAATGTTGTTGTTGTTCCATCTTTTCACTTTCTTCTTTGACTGTGAAACAATTGTCTAAGCCAGTCTTGCCACCTTGTGGATCAAATAGTTGGCACTAAAAAAATAAGGCGCATATGTAAGCTGACAAAAATCGTTAGTGTAGGCACACAAACTGAAATATACTTTGGGCTCAAGTATGACATGCTCAGTAATGGGTGATTAATTTTAGGTTGCAGTGTGACTGCCACCCTTTGGCCGTCTAAAGACAAATGGAAGAATTTATGTTGATTGTGAGAGATAGAGGGATGTTCAGTTAAAATTGTTGACTTTGTTATAATCAGAATAAATATGACCTCAATTTTGCTCTACAGAATGAGCGAAATAGCTCTAAGGAATGAGTCCCCAAAATCCCTGTTTCACAAAACCACGAGACTCTTGAGACTCAGGGGGTGTTTACATGACACTGCTTTCATTAAATTATTATTTTGTGTGTATGTATGTTTTGGCCATTTTTTTTTTACATTTCACTCAGTCTGTATTGACTTTTAACCAAGATCCTACCCAGGTCACATTGTACAATGTGACAAGCAACAATCATAAGAGACAAAAATCACATCATAAGTGTGAAAACAGCTTAAAAGTCAGACTGATATTAAGATAAAGAGTGCGAGATGATGTGCAGAAGATGCACATGAGGCCGGATGAGCTGTGGGCAAGAGGCTGACAGACAGCCAGTAATAAGGGCAGTTAGCAGCAGACAAACACTCAGGTACGCCAGCCTCACCACGAGCCAACCGAACAGGCCCCATGGCGCAGGCTTTCAAAGCAAAGTCAAAGTTATTAAGTATTCAATCATATAAAAGGGAGAGGAAGGCGTGAAAGGTTGCGGACCAAAGCACTTTTGCTCCAGTGCATTAAGAGGCTATGCAGCCGCTCCAAGTCTGCGTGAAAAGAAATAGATTGCCTCCCCAGAAGATGGCAGCTTCCCTGTAACCCCCTCCTTTTTTCTCTTTAATAACTGCAATCTGCTGTGAAAATCTAATCCCGAGTACCATTTACGCTGCACCCAGATAACTTCTGCTTGGAAAAGCGTACAATATGAATATTTCATTCCCTGATATCCAAATAAACATGGCAGGCTTTCCATCAATCAGGGGACGTTGCAAGAAGTGAACTGGAAAGTGGAAATTGCTAATGAATAGCAAGGTTTGGGGGGAAAGCATGTCTTGTAAAAGCATCTCTGTTTTATTTCTCTTCTAAAATCTATACATTAGTTAAAAAAAAAAAGCTCAAGAGCGCAGTGATAAACATCCCTCCCGATCATCTTGATCAAGGCCTGCCATTAAATGCGACCATATATGCCCTCCTCCGCAGCGGTATAAACACGACCGTCGCTTTCTGATGGAACGACTGAGGCTATTATAAGTTATTTATCACAACAAATCAAGCGGTCATACTGTTCTGTATTTACTAACAGCTGAATCTACTCAACCAAAAGATCAAGCCCCTTCTTCTTGGAAGAGTCCATCCATATACATGCTGCCTTGAATCGGGCTGTATGTCAGGTCTCAGCAGATTTGTAAGGCCACACCTGGCCTAAGAGCTCTAGTAATGACACTTAATGAAAGCTGGGAATCCATGCATGCAGAAGGAGCCCTGCCTGTCATAAATAAACCACAAGCCTACAAGCCATTTCCTCTCCTATCTATTTATTTGTATTTACTCTGTCCTGAAGGTATTTGGGGTGTCCTAGAAGAACATTAGTCGAGCTTTACTTTGGTATCAGAACTCAGCAAATGGGCAGTGTGGATGTTATTTATCCTTTGGTTTCACATCTACCAATTTACATGCGCACTTAAAGGAATAGTTCACCCAAAATTATTATTATTATTTTGCCATTATTTGCTTATCCTCATGTTGTTACAGACCTGAACGATGTTTTTTTTTTTTTTTTCAGTGAAACACAAAAAGTGTTTTTTGAAAAATATTCAGGCCCCATATTTCAATATAATCAAAGGGAATGAATGTGTCAAATAAGCACCATAATAAAACCAGCATAAAAATGGTTCATGAGTCAATGAAGTATGAGAGTGTTCACAGTGAAGAAAAGGAAAATTTTCTTAATCTAGTTTCAAACACATATGCCAAGTTCTTAGAAATCAGAGATGTATAAAGTTAAGTAATGTTTTTGTTAATTGGAATAAAACTGAAATAAAAGAAAATATTAATATACTTGATTAAAACTTAAAAATTAAAAGCACTACCTTGACGTTTACCTGAAATGAAATAAGTTGAACTACTAAGATTACTAAAAAAAAGCTAAATAGAAATATAACCAATTTGATAAAAATGAAAAAAAAAGCACAAAACAAAATTACTGAAACTAAAATGAAAACAAAATATTCTCTGTATTAATGTCATGTGGTGTGACCATCAAGTAAAAATGATAAAACATGAAAACAGTATAAAACAAGTATAAAAAGTCTAAAAATATTTCTTACACCTTAAATGCACACAAGTGTACCTTAATTATTGTTTTCATAAAAGGTTTATACATTTACCATTATTATTTCATAAAATAAAAATATGCTCAAATTATCTGATATTTTAAGATACTTATTAGTCTTAACATAGTCATTAGGGTCTGTAGTTAGTTGTCCTCTCTGTTTTATATGTATGTGTGTATATATATATATATATATATATATATATATATATATATATATAGTTTTTTGCATGTTGGTTGGACCACATTTTTGAATAGGTGACAAACGTTTTTCAAATATTAATATTAGCAGTAAAGCAGCTTTGTTAAAACATATGGTAATACATTCCAAGTCTTCAGTGGCCATATAACTTTGAGGAACAGATGGAAATTTAAGCAATTTCTTTTACCATTATGTCCATGTCCACCAAAGATGTCCAAAGGACTACAAAAGTAGTATGTACTTTGTGCCATTTTAAATTATTGATCCAAAATGCAGCTGGGTTCTCAAGTCTCTCATGACCAAATGTCACAGACATCAAACCTGACAAAGAACATTTAACAGCACCAGATTTGGTGAGAGTTACAGCAAAGAAGAACAGCAATAAATAATAAAAATTCACTGTTTGTGTTCCAAGAAAGAAATAAAGTCACAGAGGTTTGGTAAACTAAATGATGAGAGAATTTCCAATTTTGGGTGAACTGTTTCTTAAAAAATGCACTATGCATTATTAGTCAAGACTTTCTGTGGTAACAATACCAGGCACTTCACTGGCTCTTTTATTTTTCTTTGAATAAAACTTCTGAAGTACGATAACTCTGAGCAGGTCTCTGACTCTCCTGCTCCTCCTTCATCAATAATGGAATAAGGTGGCATGTGGAGCAGGTCCTGGACCTTCAGAACAAACAGGGAGGAGAATGGATTCACCCCTGCAGGACGGGCTCATCAGCACGGTCAACAACGCCCCAATGATTGGGTTCAGACTGGCAGCTCCAGCCCTCGGCCGCTACTATGCCAAAAGTTCTCCAATCATCTCTAGACTTCTCCTTTCCAATTTCACAAGTGTGAATCAGATCAGACCCCATTACAGAGGATAAGCCTGTACCTTCAGAGCAGGATCATTGCACAGCGAGAGGACAGGCCCTCCAGAATGAGATGGCTAATGGTGACACGGACCTTCAACTGTGGGTATAGGACACCTTTTCTCTGCATCTGATAGAAATACCGACCTAATCACAACAAAGATGGTCTCGCTGATGTTATGCATGAGTACGGGATAACAGAGAATAGAGTAAGAGAGAAAAAATAATAAGACAGGGAGAGGTGTAATAGGAAATGGCCAGCACTGGGTCATTCAGGAATTATAAGAGGAGAAGAAGAAAGATCAAACTGGACAGGTGATTCGAGGCAAAACCTGCATATAAAAGCTGTTTATACTGAAGATTGGAGGTACGGCCTGCTTGCCACAGAGGTGAATGTTAATATTCACTCAATGACGATTGTAACTCGTGAGGTGAGTGCTGCGGTTATCGTGAAATAGTTGATTGTTGATTTTTACAAATAAGATAAGAATCTTATCAAAATATATTACCAAGAATACACAAATAAAGAGAAATACAAATACTACAGAGTAGCTTACATAAAATATATTTGAAAAGTTGATATTTTCTGCAGAGTAGCATGCTTTACTCAATCTGCAAGGATTTGGAACAGTATTTTATAAATAATTTATTAATTAAAGTATAATTATTATGCATGCAGATCACTGGAGGGCTACATGGATTATTTGTACTTTCATATTCGTCAGAAAAAACACACAGCAGGACCATGAAAAATTTAAATGCAAAAATGTGACTAAAATGGTGACCAATTACAGGATCAAGGGCAATCTAAAATCTAATATATATATATATATATATATATATATATATATATATATATATATATATATATATATATATATATATATATATATATAAATTTAAAGCCAACATGAAATAAAAATGGATTTTCTTAACGCATGGTACTGGACTTATTGCGAGCAATTCAGCTGTGAATTTATTTTATATATATTTGGGGTAATATTTTTGAATGCTTTTGAAGTCTCCTGTGCTCATCAAGGCTGCATTTATTTGATCAAAAACTAAAAATAGTAAAAATAGTAATATTGTGAAAAATTATTACAATTTAAAATAAGAAAAATTATTTTTAATATATTTTATAACGTAATTTATTTCTGTGATGTCAAAGCTGAATTTTCAGCATCATTACTCCAGTCTTCAGTGTCACATGGTTTTCCTTCAGAAATCATTCTTATATATTAATATAATATAATTTGCTGCTCAATAAACAGTTCTGATTATTATCAATGTTGAAAACACTGCTGCTAAATATTTTTTGTGGAAAACATGATACAGTTTTTTTTCAGGATTCTTTGATGTATTAAAAGAACAGCGTTTATTTGGAATAGAAATGTTTTGTAACATTATAAATGTCTTTACTGTCACCGCTTTTGATCAATTTAACGTGTCCCTATTTTCTTAAAAAAATAAAAAAATAAAAATAAATAAAATAACTGAATAAAATAAAAACTAAAATAAACTGTACTGCCTCCAAACTTTTGAATGGTAGTGTATTATTGATTGATTGATTTTGTTTTACTGCATACAATCTTTAATCAGAATGTTGTAACTTGCTCTTCCTGTGAAATGACTAACTCAGTGTCTATGCAAGGCTGCAGTTAAGCCAGCTGCATTCAGATCTGCCTCCATTTCTGTATGCAATGATCAGCTTTCACAGTCCAGTGAGTAACTGATTAAGCACCGCCCAACATTTTTTTCTTACTTAATAGCTGTTTCACTCTGAATTATGTCACAATACGGTAGTAAAGTCAGTCATAACTTCAGTTTCATGTTGACTTCAACTTAAAAATTGATACTGATAAAAAATATCTACGGATGTGTGCTGGAGTGTGTTAGAGGCTTTGCGCTGGAGTGTGTTACCTTCAGTCGCTCTGCTTCCATTCTCTCTTTATCCAGCTCTGCTTTCAGCCTCCTGATTTCCCCCTGTAAACCCTTCACATTCTCCTGAAGGTGACTGCATGAAGACAGGACAAACATTACAGCCTAATCCCATTTCACACAAGCGCACCCTCTCTCCGTATCTTTGCATGCACATTCCCTGCTACTTGGACCTAAAATCCATGTTTGTACACACTCCAAGCTGAGAGGAGCGGAAACAGCTTTGGACAGGGTGAGCGGGGCTTACCCTCTCTCAGCTGTCAGGTGGATGATCTTCCTGCTCTGGTCTTTGATCTCGAGTGCCAGTTTCTCATTAGTGTGCCTGGAGTGGAGCAGGGGCAGAGATAATGGGCTGCAGTGAGGAAGCTGCGAGCTGCTGTCACAATGAACCATGATGCTGAATGATAATGATACAGCCATTATAACACTGCCTCTCTCTGGATGCAAAACTTCTGATGCACCACAGACACTTTCTAGACTTTGTAAATCTGTATACTGGTTCCAATAGGAACTATGCAGTGCAACATGGGATACGATCTGCGATATGTAATGCCATAAAAACTCACATTTGATGTTATGCAAGGGAAAACATTCAGCCAGACGGTCATTATTGCAATATAAACACTAAAAGGGTGATAAGGGAAGGTATGGCAAAAAAAAACAAAAAAAAACAAAAAAAAAAAAACACTTATAAATTGCTTATAAATCTCACAACAAATTACAAAAATTGAATTTAAAACATTAAACAGGTACTGCTATAATATTTGTTTTATTTTACAACTTTGAAAAATCACTTTTTAAAGCGTATGAAGGTGTTTATTTGGCAATGATGACCGACTGTTAATTACACAGCTACTTATAAAATACAAAATATACACAAAATAAAAACACATAAATAGACATAAAGAACTGATTTGAGTGGAAATTATTATTTTGTTATAACAGAAGAGATGAAGTGATACAAAACGCATTAAACAAGCAAAGCTACACTATAAAAAATATTTTTTGAACTTGCAGATTTTTGGAGTATGTTTTACAAAAACAAACAAACCAAAAAACTAAATTCTTTTTACTTGAAAATTTCATGTTTATTTTAATGTGTTACTTGCCATTTCTTTGTAATTTTTTATGAAATTTACAAGCAATTTCTGAGCAAAACTATTCAAAGTAAATAATATTTGTCAGTATAAAGAAGAAATCAGTTGCCTGGGACCAGTGTTATTTTAGAATTATTTATATACTGTTATGGCGTTTATTAATATTTTGAATTCAGGTTTATTTTATATTTTATATGTTTAGTTTTCATTTTAATTATAGTGAAGTTTTAATCATTTTATGCAATTTTGTGAATATTTCTATCAAGCTTTATTTTTATTTTCAGTTTTAGTAATTTTAGTACTTCAACATAAACATTTCTTTCTGTTAGTTGCCAAGGCAACATTTCTCATTTTCATATTTTGTTTATTTAAATTATTTTTTTATCTAATATTTAACATTTTTTTTTAACAATTATGCATAACAATTATAACCAATTTTATTTCAGCTTTATTTCAATTACCAAAAAATAGTTTTTAATAGTTTTAGTTTTAAGAATAATGGCATTGCCTGTCATGATCAATTATACAATGTAGTTGTCATTATACAAAAACATTTGTCCGCAGAATGCAGTAATCGACCAACCAGAATCAAGTATTCCAACAGCTGTGCTTTTAGCATTTTACACTTACAAAAAAGTAATGTGGCAATGTAATTTCATGGCACTGAATGTAATTTCATGGTACTGATAAAAGATAATTTTTGTTGAATGCAAAAGACAAGATTCTTACTTTTGCTCCTTCACCCACTGGTTCACATTGGTCACGACCAGCTCGCTTTCCCTGTGAAGTCGAGAGCTGTCACTCCGTGCGTCTCCTAAACACTGCCGCAGAACATCGGCCTCACACACAGCTGTGCTGTACTTCTGATTAACAGCGTCCATCTGTGAGAGCAAAGCCTCAACCTGCACAGCAAGAGACAAATTAACAAAAACACAGCAGAATAATAGAAATGAGGTTAGGATTAGGGCTGCAACAAACAATTATTTTGATAATCGATTAATCTAACGATTATTAGAACGATTAATTGACTAATCATAGATTATTCCACTGATTAATCAATAGACTTTGATTGATTATTCAGCTTTTGCAATTAGTTAAATTACTGAGTTATATATATTCTAACAAATAAATAAAAAGTAATCACTTCAGCTTTTGAAAATCATATGTGACCCTGGACCACAAAACCAGTCATAAGTGTCAATTTTTTGAAATTGAGATTTATACATCACCTGAAAGCTCAATAAATAAGCTTTGATGTATGGTTTGTTAGAATAGGACAATATTTGGCTGAGATACAACTATTTGAAAATAAATAAATAAAAAAAAATAAAAAATAAAAAAAAATAAAAAAAAATCAAAATATTGAGAAAATCGCCTTTAAAGCTGTCCAAATGAAGTTCTTAGCAATACATATTACTAATAAAAAATTAAGCTTCAATGGAACATGATATTTACTTTATATCCTAATGATTTTTGGCATAAAAGAAATATTGATCATTTTGACCCATACAATGTATTGTTGGCTATTGCTACAAATATACCTGTGCTACTTAAGACTGGTTTTGTGCTCCAGGGTCACACACGTAATTAATTAAAATTATTACACAATAAATTGCTAACCCTTTAAAATAAAGTTTCATTAGTTAACATTAGTTGACTACATTAGTTAACATGATCTAATAATGAACAATACTTCAACAGCATTTATTAATCTTAGTTAATGTTAATTTCAGCATTTACTAATGCATTATTAAAATCACAAGTTGTGTTTGTTTACATTAGTTAATGCACTGTGAATTAATATGAACTAACAATGAACGACTGTATTTATTAAATAACATTAACAAAGATTAATAGTGTAATAAATGTGTTGTTCATTCACGTTAGGTAATACATTATAACACCTTACTGTAAAAGCATTACCAATTAATTTATATAAACAGATATATTTGGCACACAAAATGAGATCACAGACAGAGAAACTCTCTTAATCACCATTACTGAATAACTGAATGACACATTCTGCCTAACATCTCATTTTGTAAGTCATATGGATAAGAAACAAAATAAAGGTAAGTGATAAGATGCTTTATATTTTGATAAACTATTTTATTCACAACATATATCTCTCTTAAAATACCTTATAGGGTTATGATAATCAAAACAATCCTGAGCAAGATCAAGCTTTGATCTCTGCAAACCAAACTATCACTTTAATTAATTTATTTCCCCAACTAATAAAAAGATTTTATCATTAGCTAGCTCCACACTGGAGAGCTGCTTTATAACAGAAAATCAAGTTTTTATTCTAACTGAAAGCGACACTAACTAAACTGCTTGATTTAAGGCTATCTCTTGTATAAAGTACTATATAAATAAACGTGATGTGACTGCTTTATTGAAGCACCGAACTGAAGAGCTCATGCAAACATCACTTTCTCATCGCTGTCAGTTTTTGTTGTTGAAACTGTTATTTTGTTTGTTGTTTATTGCGTTATTGAGAAGAAAGCGCTGTGCTCTAAAGCGCTGTGTGTCTCTTCTTCTCTTGAACTGCATCCAGGAGAGCTGAATTACACTCTTGCGCTACAGCGCCACACTGGTCCAACCGGATTATTGCAGGCTCTTACATTAGGTCATATGGGATCAAACGACTACTCGACAACAGAAATATTTGTCGACAATTTTTTATTGTCGACGTTGTCGATAATGTCGATTAATCGTTTCAGCCCTAGTTAGGATACTGTGGCTGACCTGAGCTACTTTAGCAGTGTAGTTGTCTCTGAGAGAGGCCATCTCCATCTTTAGCATGAGCACTTCCTCGTCTCTGGCCTGCAGGGCCGTCATCTGCTGCTGTGCCCACTGCTGGGTGTGCAGCTCCACCAGTCGCCCCTCACACGCCCGAGCCTGAAGGGACAGAAATCAGTCCTAATTAAAGGCCTCAAATACTTCCTAATGTGCAGAGACTATAACTACACAATAGCTTTAATTATGTTCACTTCCCCAGTTAATTTGTGGCTCTACCAATGACCTGATTTGGGGGCAAGACTGCCTGTAATAAGCTTTTTACCTGGGAATCAGGGCTGGATTGGTAATTGGGAATACTAGGCATTTTCCCAGTGGGCCGACGCACTTAAGGGGCCGACAGAATGTTTTTTTATTTTTTTGCCAAGGACCATCACGCAGGGACAGCGAGCAGCCAGTGGCCCAT
The DNA here is from genome assembly GCA_039654775.1 of Spinibarbus caldwelli. Classification (NCBI taxonomy): domain Eukaryota; kingdom Metazoa; phylum Chordata; class Actinopteri; order Cypriniformes; family Cyprinidae; genus Spinibarbus; species Spinibarbus caldwelli. The sequence goes on from CM077220.1 coordinate 42,585,875, forward strand.
TGGTTTGTCTCCTGTACTGACAGCATAAACCACCCAATCACAATGCGCTATAGACGGAGCGATGAAGTATTTTGCTCTGCCTAAAGATCACTTCACCCCAAAGTCTTCCTCGTCAGCTTTTCCCATGTTTTCACAGCAGCTTTATCAAGAACAGGCTTGCTCTGCGGTGAGTGATGCGGTGTAAAGAGCCAGGCAGGAGGAGGAGAGGAGAGCAGTAGAATCAGTAAAGTGCTTGATAGGGACTCGCAACGGAGGCAGGCATCTAACCTTTCCTATTGTGTGCACGCGCCACGAGTGTAGAATACACAAACACTTTTTAATAAAACCAAGTCAGGTGTGTTCATAAAGGTTTCCATGGGCCAATGCGAATAAATCTAGATTTAAAATATCAAAAAGACACGATATTGTCGGACCTGACGTTTTATTCTTATCCAAAACAACTAGATGCAATGATACATATCTACACTACCAGTCAAAAGTTTTTGAACAGTAAGATTTTTTATGTTTTTTAAAGAATTCTCTTCTGTTCACCAAGCCTGCATTTATCTGATCCTAAATACAGCAACCGCAGTAATATTGTGAAATATTTTTACTATTTAAAATAACTGCTTTCTATTTGAATATATTTTAAAATGTAATTTATTCCTGTGATTTCAAAGCTGAATTTTCAGCATCATCACTCCAGTCTTCAGTGTCACATGATTCTTCAGAAATCATTCTAATATGCTGATCCAAGGGGGGGAGATTATAGAAATTATAGAAATTAATACTTTTATTTAGCAAGGATGCTTTAAATTGATGAAAAATGATGATAAAGACATTTATAATGTTACAGAAGATTTCTATTTCAGATAAATGCTGTTCTTCTGAACGTACTATTTGTCAAAGAAACCTGAAAAAAATTCTACTCAGCTGTTTTCAACGTAATAATAATAATAATAATAATAATAATAATAATAATAATAATAATGAATGTTTTTTGAGCAGCAAATCAGAATATTAGATCATGTGACAGGAGTAATGATGCTGAAAATTCAGCTTTGAAATCACAGGAATAAATCACATTTTAAAATATATTCAAATAGAAAACAGTTATTTTAAATAGTAAAAATATTTCACAATATTACTGTTTTTGCTGTATTTAGGATCAAATAAATGCAGGCTTGGTGAGCAGAAGAGAACTGTTTAAAAAACACTAAAAATCTAACTGTTCAAAAGCTTTTGATTGGTAGTGTATATCATATATATATATACAGTGGGTACGGAAAGTATTCAGACCCCCTTCACTTTTTTCAATTTTGTTATGTTGCAGTCTGATACTACAATTGTTTAAATTCTTTTTTTTTCTCATTACTCTACACTCTGTCCTTTATAATGACAAAGTGAAAACAGAATTTTAGAAATGTTTGTAAATTTATTAAAAAGAAAAAACTGAAATGTCACATTTACATAAGTATTCAGACCCTTTACTCAGTACTTAGTTGAAGCACTTTTGGCAGCAATTACAGCCTCGAGTCTTTTTGGGTATGACGCAACAAGCTTTGCACAACTGGATTGGGGGAATTTCTGCCATTCTTCTTTGCAAATCCTCTCAAGCTCGGTCAGGTTGGATGGGGACCGTCTGTTGACAGCCTTTTTCAGGTCTCTCCAGAGATGTTCGATAGGGTTCAAGTCAGGGCTCTGGCTGGGTCACTCTAGGACATTCACAGAGTTGTCCCTAAGCCACTCCTGTGTTGCCTTGGCTGTGTGCTTAGGGTCATTGTCATGTAAGAAGGTGAACCTTCGGCCCAGTCTGAGGTTTTGAATGCCCTGGACTGGGTTTTCATTAAGGCTATCTCAATATTTTGGTGCACTGAGCTTTTCTTCTACTCTGATGAGTTCCTCAGTCCCTGCCGCTGAAAAACAGCCCAACAGCATGAGGCTGCTACCACCACACTTTACTTTTGGGATGGTACTCTGCAGGTGATGAGAAGAGCCGGTTTCCTTCAAACATGATGCTTAGAATTGAGGTTCATCAGACCAGGTATTCTTGTTTCTCAGAGTCTGAGGGTCCTTTAGGTGCTTTATTGCAAATTCCAAGTGTGTTTTCATGTGTCTTCACTGAGGAGAGGATTGAGTTTGGCCACACTGCTATAAAGCCCAGATCGGTGGAGTGTTGCAGTGATGTTTGTCCTTCTGTAGGTTTCTCCCATCTGCATATATGATCATGGAGCTCAACTAGAGTGACCACCAGGTTCTTGGTCACCAGTCTAGACAAGCCCCTTCTCCATCAATTGCTCAGTTTGGCTGGGGACCAGCTCTTGGAAGAGTCCTGGTTGTGCCAAACTTCTTCCATTTGAGAATTATGGAAGCCACTGTGCTCTTGGGAACCTTCAGTGCAGCAGAATTTTTTTTGTAGCCTTCCTCAGATCTGTGCCTCAATACAATCCTGTGTCTGATCTCTGCAGGCAGTTCCTTTGACCTCGTGGCTTGGTTTTCGCTCTGATATGCATTATCAGCTGTGAGGCCTTTTACAGAGAGGTGTGTGCCTTTCCAAATCATGTCCAATCGATTTAATTTACCATAGGCGGACTCCAATCAAGGTGTAGAAACATCTCTGCAATGATCAAGAGACATGGGAGGCACCTGAGCGAAATTTCAAGTGTTGTTGCAAAGGGTCTGAATACTTATGTAAATGTGATATTTCAGTTTTTTCTTTTTAATAAATTTACAGACATTTCTAAAATTCTGTTTTCACTTCATCAATATGAGGTACAGAGTGTAGATTAATGAGAAAAAAAATGAATTTAAACAATTGTAGTATCAGGCTGCAACATAACAAAATTGAAAAAAGTGAAGGGGGTCTGAATACTTTCCGTACCCACTGTATATATATATATATATATATATATATATATATATATATATATATATATATATATATATATATATATATATATTTATGTCCCAGTCCAGCCCTGCTGGGAATGGACTGCTTTGTCTGAAGAAACTATTAAGCATTGATAAATTAAATTGATAAAATGTGACAGTAAAGACATTTATAATCTATGTATTTAAAAAAAAATATTCTTTTGAACTTTCTATTCGTCAAAGAATCCTAAAAAAGATGAATCACATTTCCCACAAAAATATTAAGCTGCAGAACCATTTTGAATATGATAAGAAATGTTTCTTGAGCAGCAAATCAGTAATTAGAATAATTTCTGAAGGATCATGTGACACTGCAGACTGGAGTAATGATGTTGATAATTCAGCTTTGACATCAGAGGTATTGTTAAAATTACATTTTAAAACAGTTATTTTCAATTTTAATGATATTTCATAATATTACTGTTTTTTTTTATTTTATATATATATATTTTTTTTTTTGTATTTTCGAGTGTAAATATCCTACTGACTCCAAACTTTTGTGTGTATCAGTGTTAAGTATTATTGATATACTATTATAGTTTTTGTTAATATTTTAAATTAGATTTTATTTTTATATTTTCCGTTTTCATTTTAATTTTAGTAAATATTTTTGAAATTTTGTTGTGTTTTCTCTTTTTAATGACTTTTTGTTTTTAAAAGTATGTCTATATATTTATCAGGTTTTAGTTTTTTAGTATATTTAGTTTTAGTATATTTACTTTAGTTCTTAAAGGGGATAGTTCACCCAAAAATGAACATTCTGAAACGGTCAAAGCTCTCAGATTACATCAAAAATATCTTATTTTCTGTTCGAAGATGAGCAAAGGTCTTATGGGTTTGGAATGACATGAGGGTGAGTAATTAATGACAGAATTTTCATTTTTGGGAGAACTATCCTTTTAAGCTAAATTAAATCTTAAAGTAAACTACATGGAAATGAGAAATGTTACAAGCTGAAATCAAATTTATATATATATAAATAAATAAATAAATGTGTTTGTGTGTAAGTTTGTGGTATATAATATGCTGATAATATTCCTTTGCAAAGGACGCAAAATACAAAATACATGTGCTGACTTAATCTTTACCTGCTTTAAAATCTCTATCCCTGAACAAATCACTATTACACTCTTATGATGTGGCAAATCTATAGCAGCTCATGCAATTTCAGCTCATATGAGATCTCAGGTTTTCAGCATAGCAGAATTCATCTCAAATTAAAAGGCAGACTAGTTTCATGGCTAGTAACGCTGTCAGTGTGTAAGATGGTGGAGCGCAGTGACCTTTACCCAGAGCGCGCACACTGCAGAGGAGAGCCAATAAAAGCGGTGAAGAAAAGGAGAAAGACAATTAAAATGCTGCGTGTGTGTGTGTGTGTGTGTGTGAGCGGGTTATGAGGTAGTCTCAGACACCTGTGCAGCTTTATATCCAACTCTAATCCCTCTGTGATCCCACACACACACTCAAATGAGATTCTCGACTCATCAGTTTCTTCAATTCACACCTGATTTATAGACGGGGGCTGGAGTATATTTGCAAACACACACACGCTCGTTCGCTGTAATCATAGCACCTCGCACACACACACTCCATATGAATACACAACCTTATGCAACCATAATTATGTGCCAGGCAGACAAACACACACACAGAAATGATAGCCGCCTTTATTCTGGCGTCTGTCTCCCCCCGCTTCCCCGCATGCCGCGTTCCACACGACTGGCGAGAATCATTACTGGCCTTCCTCTGATATGGCTGCAGCACCAACAGCAATTATTTTTAAAAGCCAGAGCTGAAAACAGACAACCGATGCACAACACACGCACATAATCATTATTTCTGCAGTCCGACCGGGGGGGTATGCCTGAGTGTGTGTGTGTGTGTGTGTGTGTGTGTGTGTGTGTGTATACATTAGGGCCTGGACAGTGGAGACGCTTTATTTTTTATTTTTCAGTTTTATTGTTATCCTGTAGAGTTTGCTGACCATAAAATGATGAGGATGGTTATCCAAAACCAATTAGAGTTACCCTACAACACTGACAGCACTTAAAGAATGAGTTTAAATAACTACACTGGCCCTACTGTCTGCGCAAGCACTGCAGTTTTGCACATATTTTAGGTACTTCAGGACAAAGTGTCACTGATGGGTTTGCCAAAGTCAGAGAACTCCCTTCCTTATGGACATCACTGTTGGTTCTGGAACATTTCTATCAACCAATCAGATTTTAGGTGTAGGTTTGGGTTTGTGGCTTCAATAGCATTAGTATTTGTCAACCATTTCTGTCTGATTTTAGGAGGTACTTTACCCAAAACTCAAAATTCTGTCATCATTTACTCACCCTCATGACACTCCAAACCTATAAGACTTGGGTTAATCTTAATATATCATAAACACAAATTAAGATATTTTTAATGAAACCTGAGAGATTTCTGTACCTCCATTGAAAATCCAAGTAACCAAAACTTTTAAGCATTAAAAGTTCATAAAGACATTGTAAAATTAATCAATATAAATTGAGTCGTTTAATTACTTGATATGAAAAACAGATTTAATTTAGGCTTTTATTTGCATTAAAACAGAAAAATAATTTGCTGAAAAAGCAAGAAAAATAATGAAAAAAAAAAGAATAAAAATAATTTCAGATGACCTAATTATGAGTCTAAATGCATTTAAGAAAATTTCCTTTTTACTAACTGAATTAAACAATAAAATATCCACCCATTCCTTAAATTTTAATTCTGTACATTACAATGCTTTTTACTTGTAACGAAATTAATAAACAAATGTAGTATGGGAAACAGAAAATGCAAATTACATTCATTTTTAATAATTTTGAACCTAGTGTTGCATGTATGGGTATCAAAATGTTAGTTGAAATACAGGTCTATGTTGCTACTTTACAAATTGAATTTGTGAGGAATTTTGCATTTTCAATTTCTTACTGTATTAAGACCATACATATACATCTACAAAGCTGCAATTAATCTAGTGGCTGATGTTCCTGTAGCTGATGCTACTGAATACTGAGTACAGCATGGGACAACCGATGCCAAGATTGCGGGTTCGATTACCCAGGGAATACATGAACTAATAATAAAATGTATACCTTGAATGCAATGCATGTTGCTTTGGATAAAATCGTCTTGCCAAATAAATAAATGTAAATGGTAACAAATATAGGCTGAACAATGAATCCCAATATGCATATGCATCAGTCTTACCACCTTCTGAGAGCACCTGCTCTCATTGTGCGCTCTCTGTAGATCTGCGCTCATCTGTCTGACTCGCTCCTCCTGAGTCGCCCTCTCCTCTGTCAGCTGGATCAGGCACTGCTGCAGATGGGCCTGCTCACTCCTCTGGGCCGTCACCTCTCGACTGTACTCAGCCAGCTAGAACACACAGCTAACTGGTGATATCTGTCTCCAGTGTGTTGGCATGGTTCACATTGTGTCTGTGTGTTAGTGGAAGTGAGCGTACCAGCTCCATATACTCTTTATTGGAGGCCTGTGCTGTGCTGAGCTCCAGTCTCAGCTCTCTCCCTCTCTGATCGGCCTTGGCTGCCTCTCGTATCCCCTGCCGCCACCTCTCCCGCTCCTGCTCCAGATCCAGCTTCAGCCTGGACACCGTAGCCAGAACGCTCATCTGAGAAAAGAGCAGCAAGAAATGCAACATTCATCTTACACTACTGTTCAAGTTTGGGGTCTGTAAGAAATTAATACTCTTATTTAGCAAGGATGCATTAAAAAGACTTTCACATTGTTACAAAAAAAAAAAAAAACTTCACAAAAAAACAATGAAACTTGCCTTGATAACTAGCTAAAATAATAATTTAAAAATAAAAGTTTAAGCTTTTATATTTCAGTTTATGTTTAATACAAATAATATACATTTATTATTATGGTTTTACATTTACATTTATTCATTTAGCAGATGCTTTTATCCAAAGCGACTCGTAAATGAGGACAATAGAAGCAATCAAACGAACAAAAGAGCACTGGATAAAGACTCTGGATTATTAAAGGGGTCATATGACGATGCTAAAAATAACATTATTTTGTGTATTTGGTGTAATCCAATGTGTTCACGCAGTTTAAGGTTCAAAAAACACATTATTTTCCACATTCTGTACATTATTGCTTCTCCTCTCTGCCCTGCCTTTCTGAAACACGTCGATTTTTTTTTTTTTGGCCAGCTATCCAATGCGTTGTGATTGGCCGGATACCTCAAGCCTGTGATGGAAATGTTACGCCCAATATTTGAAAACACACAGCATCTCCACGACATGGCGGCAGCGGCAACAATACTACAGCGAGAATAAAAGTTACGCCTTCTTTCTTTGCGTAAACATTTGGGTGGTGTTATCTAAATCTTCCAACACAGTGACGTAGATATGTAGGGGCGTGTTTGAATGAGGCGTTTTAGGATAAGTTTTAAGCGTAGATGAGTCTTATCTTTCATAAAGAATATCTCTTTGGGTTTGAGACTTTAGTCTTATATGGCTCTTATATGCACGAAACAGCTTTTAACATTTCAAAGACAAAGGAAAACTTGAAATCACATCATATGACCCCTTTAATATGTGGTTTTCCCATAATACCTCTTGGTAGTGCTTCTGCACTTGTTCATCTTTGACCTCCAAATCTCTCCTGCACAGCTGGAGCTGAGTCTGACTGTTCACTTCCTCTTCCTGCAGTCTGTGGATGGTGAGCTGCAGCTCAGAAACACGCTCCTGATGTGTGTTAAGAAGCTTCTCCTGTTCACACAGCTACAGTACACACACACACACACACACACACACAAATACAGAGAAGACGGAGAGCTGACAATCACATTCTTTGAAGGGACTGTATCACATAGGCTACATATACATGCTTTTATATATCATATATGGCAAATAAATTATTAATGTATTTATTCTTTTTTGCTGACAAGAAAATCCAAGGATTTCTGAAATAGCCATTTTTGCAACACAAATGTTGAGGAGTTTTGCATTTTGAAAGTTACAGTATTATCTTAAACTCTTTTATTTTCAAAAGAACAAGGCAAATTTGAATCCTCGTGATATGACCTCCTAATAGTGCAGAGCATCACAGATAAACTGGAAAGATGTGAAGGGAACTCTCCATGGCTGACATATTCATTCAGATGGCTGGCTAAATTAGAGATATACTCCTGCACGACAGATATTACACTGGGATTAGGGAGATTAATTTGAAACTGCTACTGACTTTTGGATCATATCTATGAAAGTTTCTAAAGATAGAAGAGTAAATTTACAACCAGATGAACAGAGTGAGCAGCTTTGCTTCAGACTAACATCTCTTCAGAGCAGAGAAGAGTAATAAAATCATATTTCTACCTGATTTGTACACATTTGCATCATTTAAACTATATTGTAACTTGGAGGGTGCTAAATTATATTCAATTGAAAACAAATTGATTTGATGGAATTTTTTTTTTACTTTAAAACCAAATATTTCCAAATATTTTTTACCAAGTTCATACCATTAAACAGAATTGTGCAAAAGTCTGAGAACATAATGGATTCAAAGTCTAATTTAAACCGGAAAATAAACAAAGTTTTAGAATTTTAAAGGATTTAAAACAAACTAATTTTATTATGTGAAATACATAAGAAATATTAAATATTCAGTTCTATCTCTAGGTCACTAATCAAATTAGCATTGTCCATAAGAACACTGTACAGGCAGTCAGATGTTCTTTCCTCCACAAAATGGATTATTTACAAATCATGCTGGATATCATGAGCATCAGGTTTACACAAACATGTGGAGCTCATGCTCTTTCCACAAAACCACAGACACACACGAGAATGCATGCAAGCATGCATGGTTCCTCAGGTACACAGTAATCGATACAGATCAATACAGTGGATCATGACCTTACAGGGGGCTTTGTGAAGCACTTTTGTTTATTAATGCTGCCGTTTAAAGTTCTGAATCCGTGCAGGATGAGTGTGAAGTGGCTCTTACCTTAATCTGCAGAGCTGAGATGGTCTCTCTGCTGATGTCCAGCTCTTCCTGGATCTGCTGTTTCTCCTGCTGGAGTCTCCTGAAGAGGACAACATCAGCCTTATTTTACCAAACTCCATCCTCCACCAGTCCAGACAATGTAATATGAGTTTCAAAGTATCAAATCACCACATCCTGCTGGAAATATGCTGGTCACCACTTTAGGTTGTTTTTTTTTTTTTTTTCCATGAGGGCCACCAGGGATGATCTACGGAAAGCTGGACGATACCAAACCAGCATTAACCAGCAAAAACCATACTGGAATTCATAATAGTTTAAAAGGTTAGTTCACCCAAAGATTAAAATTCTGTCATCATTTACTACCCTTAAGTTGTTCCAAACACATACAGTAAGACTTTCATTCGTCTTTTTGAAGTGTGGGTGGAATGGACTTTCAATGGAGGGACAGACATATCTCAGGTGTCATTAAAAATATCTTCATTTGTGTTTCGAAGATGAATGAAAGTCTTAGGGGTTTGGAACGACATGAGGGTGAGTAAATAATAACAGAACTTTCATTTTTGGGTGAATTATCCCATTGAGCTTAGTCCTTTTATAACCAGTATAAAGTCTGGTACACTTTGCTTCTGCATAAGAGTCTGTCCTTTGACATACTTTAAATAAGTAAACTTATTTCAATGTGTTAACTAACATACTAAAGCAAATGTAAAGTACTTGATTATAAATTTAATTGCAGTGTGTTATTCAATATTACATTTAAAGTTAATATATTTTTTAATGTAATAAACTGCAACTTCATCACTACAAATTACATATTAATATATTTAAATACATTATATAAAAGGTTCAATAGAAATTACAGCCAGTTAGCCAGTACATTCAGCACAACACTTTAAACATATTTCAAAGACAATAGAAGTAATTATGAGATTACACATAAAAGTGTACTTAAGTTCTACTTAAGTGGGTCAACACTAGTTCACTGCTTCACTATTACATGACTAGTTCATCTACTTGCATTGAATATAAATTTGAACTATGATAAATTTTAATTTAATTGCAATTAACATTTAAGTGTCCAAAAATATTGCATTCAGTTTGCACTTAAAGGAATAGTTCACCCAAAAATAAAAATCTGATGAAAATTTACTCATGAGTTTTTTTCTCCATCAAAAGAGATTTGGAGAAATGACATCACTTGCTCAACATTGGATCCTCTGCAGTGAATGGGTGCCGTCAAAATGGAGAAAGCATTATTAACGATTATGGACTTGTATTTTGCCCAGAAGCGACAGTTTCAGTTAAAATGCCTTACTGATGGATTTGTTTGTTACAAACATGCAGCTTTTCACTTCACAAGACATTCACTGATTGACTGGAGTCACGTGGATTATTGTGATGTTTTTATCAGCTGTTTTGGACTCTCATTCTAATGGCACCTATTCATTGCAGAGGATACACTGGTGAGCAAGTGATGTAATGCTAAATTGCTCCAAATCTCTTTTGATGGAAAAATAAACTCATCTACATCTTGGATGGCCTGAGGCTGAGTGAATTATCAGAATTTATTATTTTTTTGGTGGAGAATTATTCCTTTAAGTATATTATTTCCATAATAATTAAAGTATGCCAACCATTCTTATGTGCCATATGCATTAGATAGTCAGTGAATGGACTCTGAACATCTAAGGCCAAGTCTAGTTTAAGCTGGTCTTTTTTTTAAGCACAGCTTGGAGTGTGGGATTTCTGTTTACAGAGCAAATTGTGTATTGGGCATGAGAGAATGGGACACTTCCAGAACATCTCTCTCCAACTCAACTAGTCAGTCAGACAGACCAGAATGCATCTTAATTGAGGCATGATAACATGCAGGAACGGTGAGCATGAGAGAGAGGTTAGATTTAATTAGAGAAGGCAAGCGTGAATATTTAATGAGCGTGGCCGAAACTAATTATGAGAGCAGGGCGGCGATGAGCTCATGCACCGTTTCAGCATGGATCAACAAATCACACCCAACTACAACAAATCAGACCCACCACAGCGTCTCAAATCACTCACAAAAAAAAAAAAAATAAATAATAAAACTGGAAAGGCAAGAGAAAAGCTTAACGCAGCAGAAGTGAGAGTTATTGACCAACCCAAACCTTCTCGGCCTTCAGATGAAACCCAAACAAGTCAAGGACAAGAGAAGGTGTCTGGGCACCGAAGACTAGGTGATGTGTCACTTTTTCAGGAGGTGAAGAGCGTGGGGAGATCCCGCGAAAGCCCCACGTGTCTCTCTTACCTCTTTCTCTGCTATTGGCGAATCGGCCACGGTAACAGCTAATCGATCGCTCGCAAAATCCCCCAGCACACCCTCGCCGGGAATGATCAATATCCCTAGCAATTAGAATCCCCTATCTGTATGGCTGCAGGGACCTTAGGGTAGATCTGTGGCCCACAAACACCCAATTTAGTCCTCAACTTACCACTTAATTACTAAATCCTCTGTAATGCGTATTGGCAGATGGGAAGTTGTGCTGAGCACCAGCGGATGGCTGACTGAACAAGAGACCTTTGGCAAGGTGCTAGTTAAGATGCGTTCTCTCGTCCTCTTCCAGCCAGTTAAACATCTGTTTCACACATGGATCCAGACCCACGGTGATTCCTCCACTGAGCAGCACACCTTCTCATAGGAGGGGAGAGCGAGAGGTAAAAGCAGCACGCCAAGGGTCATGAAGGCAAAAACACACTCTGAGCTGTCCTGAGAATTGCAGCTTCGCTTAATAAAACTCAGTTAGTGCCAGAGACACTGGCGCAGTGGACTGTGCACATGCTCAGGACATGTAATGTAAGAGCTGCTGGCTCATTTGGGAACTTGGTTTGAGTTCCAATCCCATTCTCTCTCCTTAGCTGATGCTGCATGCAAGTCCTCCTGGGAAACTCATAATTATGGGTTCATAGTATAATTATTTAATTATGACTGTGTGTTGAAGTGATTTTGTTTGGAACATAATGGTGCCCATTTACACTTGTCACTTTATCGGTTTTTATTAATTAGATACCTATCTGGTTTGATAAAACTCTTTCATTTACACTTGGCCACATGCAGTAAATGTGTCTCCACAAAATGAATATAAATCAGATCTGATGCAAATTCAATTCAATGTTCACGTCACCAAAAGCAAAAGATATGTGCTGCATTTTAGGTCAGTTCAAAATCAAAGGCCATAAAAGTTGAGAGAACATCATCAGCACTGGTGCGAGAATTTGGCATTCACCACTTTTAATGAAGATGACTGTGTGTTTAACTTTAAGATGTGATGCTGACTGTTGAGTTTCATTTGCATGTGCTTTCTGAAGAAAGAAGCTCATATCTGGTGCTGCAGTAGTGCTATTTGGTTACCAGAAGCTGTTATAACACTCTTTCACACCTTAATTTTTTTTTTTTGTCATTTTGGAATGAGTAAAATTTAGATATATGACTTTTTTCAGTTTTGGGAAGCGTAGAATTCACATGTGGCTTCAACAACCAAAACATTCATACTTGTCCAGTTGCATCTGGGATGGTTTGTGCCCCATTTTGAATGCCCAGTTTGCAATGCATTTTGAAAGGCAATACAACTGAATGGATTTTGAAGGGCATTTACACTTTTACGCAATCAAACAGCTATTTATTCAAAGAAATTGCATGAGGTGGGCAAATGTAAACAGGCCCATGGACATTTACGGTAAATTTTAGTTTTCTTTCTTCCTTTCTCTTTTATCTACCAACAAACCAAAGATGGTTTTTAGCAACTGCAACACAAAATGGAGAGCAAATGTGTATCAGGTGTGTAACTGATGCTGACGTACTTTATCACGACTTCCATAGAGTTCAACAGTGCCCATCCCTTAGCTCCAAAAGTATTTTTCCCATTAATTTTTTTTAATTTTTTTTTTTTAGATATAAGCTATTATCAAACCATACAGCTACAAGGTGAATCACACCATTACAAACTTTAATTTAAAGCGAAGAAGCATTTAAAGGGGTAGTTCACTCCCCCAAAAATAAAAATAAAATAAAATATAATTTACTAAACCTCTTTCTACTGTTGAGCACAAAAGAAGATATTTTGAAGGATGCTGGAAACCTAACAGTTGCTGGTAGTCACTGACTAGTATAGTATGAAGAAAAAAATACTATGAACAAAATTTAAATTTTTGGCTGAACTATCCCTTTCAAAACTGGACAAAAAAGCTTTGCAACCTTTAATAAAAGAACCAACAATCCAATGAAGCACTGGGAATGAAATAATCAAAATAAATAGAATGGAGAAATATAAAACTATTGATTTAAAGATGTTGGTTCTATATATAGGAACAATCTTGTATTATGCATTCAAATATTTAAGTATTTTTAGAGTGTAGAGACTAACTAGATTACGTTATAGGTTATTGTCAGTGCTTCATAGGAGAAGAAGGTCGCTAAAGAGTTCTTAGGCACAATTTGATTGTCGCCATTCTTGGATTGGCAAAAATTTCGGGTAACACTTTAGTATAGGGACCAATTCTAACTATTAAATAGTTGCTTATTAGCATGCCTATTATGAACATATTGTCTGATTATTAGTACTTATAAAGCACATATTCTGGATGACCATATTCTACCCAATACCTTAACTTAACAAGTACCTTACTATTAATAAGCAGCAAATTAGGAGTTTATTGGGGCAAAAGTTGTAGTTAATGGTTAATGAAGTGTGACCGAAATGTCTTTACAAAACTATGAGTAATGTAGTTTCTCACCAGTAATCCTACTGTTAAACCTGACTATTCAAAAAATAATTTGAAATAATATGCACCGATGAATAACAACACAGTAGCTCACAGTTGGTCTGTCTGTAGAGGTTTCTAAGTTAGTGTTAAAAATCAATTCCTCTATGGAGAAAATGAATAGAATATTTTTACTGTTGGTGCACTCTATTATCATGCTGCTGTCATCATGGGAAATGTAGTTTTAAATTGTTACCTTCATTTTAAATTACTAAATTATTTTCTGCAGTAATCGACAGCTGCCATCCATACAGCTTAAGTTGTATTTAACCTGAAATAGGCATACAATAGACCTGCCCCAAACTCAGAAAGTCAGGGCTCAAAGAAAATCCAGAGTTTCCCACTGGTAATAATGGCATTGTGGTGGTGTTCATGTGCGCTCATCTGGTAAATACGATCATTCAGATATGACTTGAAGGCAGTATAAAGCTGAGAAATTTGGATTAATCAGCTCATAGCTTCACTAGCAGGCTTACTATGAGTGTGATATGAGAGCGTCATCCTGAGGAACTGAGTTTGGGAAGCTGTCTGCTGTACTATGCTGTCCAACTAATCACTCAAACTGCATTCAAGCACACTGGAAAACAGTCAGTGCTGAGAAAGCAACATGCACGCTGTCATTTTTGCTCAAAGGTGTTTAAAGGGCACCTATTATGCAAAATCCACTTTTACATGGTGTTTGGACATAAATGTGTGTTGGCAGTGTGTGAACACAACCACCCTACAATGATAAAAATCCACCCACTCCTCATTTTTTAATCCCCTTTAAACCAAGTCAGTCTCACTAGGCCTGCCGTTTTGATTCTCACATAGTGTGACGTCACATTGCGTAGGGCCGGGCCACGGGGGTTGATTGACAGCCCTGCATTGCCATAGTTTCTGCCCTCAGCGGTTGTAAGCTGTCCTCCATTTTCTCCGCGCTCGAGCAGCTGTAACGTCAACAATGTCTCGCAAGCAATCCCCGTGCTCTGTGTTTGGATGTAAGACTGAACAAAAGAGTCTTCATTTTCTCCCAACATCTGAGCTGCTGAGGACGCTGTGGATTACTTTCATTTTTCAAGGTAATGCGCCTCAAAATCCACCTAAATACGTGTATCACTCCAGACTCCTTTGTGAATGTCATGTCGTTATAGTGCTTAACGTTTTAACCATATTTGTGTGCGTACATTAAGTATTTTTAACTGATCAGTGCCGCGCTTGTGAGATTAGTTCGTCCCGTTCGTAGTGCGAGATTTGTTCGGTCGCGCGGCTCGGCGCATTGATCCGCGCCGATGACAGGTCAGCACGGAGCGAGCTCTGTAACATCGCGCTGTTTCGTCCCACTTTCAGAGCATTTGGCTTCCCATATGTACGGCTAAACACTGGTTCTCTCGCTCTCAGTTCTGTTGCTTCTACCGGGTGTTTATTGCTGTAAGTTAGATATGCAATGCAGAGAGACATATACGCGACGCCCTCTTCTGGAGAAGGGGCGGGAATATGCAGCTCATTTGCATTTAAAGCGATACACTCCAAATCAGCTCTTTTTTAGACAGACCCCAAAAATGATATTTTCCAGCTGTTATAATAAATGATCTGTTGGGTATTTTGGGCGGAAACTTCACAGACACATTCTGGGGACACCCAAGACCAATATTACATATTGTAAAAAGGGGCATAATAGGTGCCCTTTAATTCTGGACACTTAAGCATTTTTGAGCCAATAATTTGAGTTGCAATTTCCATGTGGCTAATCACTTTGATTTCATAGGGAAATTATGTGTTGAGCTGTGACGTCAATTATAATAAAATACTGCTATGATTATATGTTGCTGCAAACAGTTTCGTCAGAACACATGGTTACTTTTGAATGGCCATCCATTTTTTCCCATATACAGTAATTGTGTAGTTGTGGAATCTACCAGCAGGGGCCAACTGGACCATGCTGACCCCCTGGTTTTGGGTTTACCATGAGTCCTGGAGCTCCAGTTGGGTGCTTTCCAGACACACTGTTATTCTCTTGAGCTCTGCCTGGAGTCTCCTCTGTGCTTTCTCTGCCCGCACCACCTCCGCCACACGCTCTGAGAGCTACTCCTGAGCCAGACGCTGACCTCTTTCCAACAGCTGCTCTTTCTCCTGCTGCCGCATCAGCTCCTGGGCTGAAACACACACACATATAAAACATAATATCTGATATTTCACTTCAAAAGTGACAAAGTTTTGGATATGGTTAACAATATATGCATTACTGATCAAATGACTGGGGAATGTGTGTGTATATATATAGTACATATATACACACACACACACACATATACAGTATATATATATATATATATATATATATATATATAGTGCCTTGCGAAAGTATTCATACCCCCTTCATTTTTTTTCACGTTTTGTTATGCTGCTGCCTTATGTTAAACTGCTTTAAATTACTTTTTTCTACATCAATCTGCACTCCATACACCATAATTGTAAAACAAAAAACAGGTTTTTAACATCTTTGCAAATTTATTAAAAATAAAAAAACTAAAATTATTCCATTGCATAAGTATTCATACCCTTATCTGGGACAGTTGAAATTTAGCTCAGGATCATTCATATTGCTTGTAGATGTTACTACACTTCAAGTGAAGTTAACCTGTGGCAAATTCAATTGAATGGGTATGATTTGGAAAGGTACACACATCTTAATAAAAGGTCTAATAGCTGATAATGCATATCAGAACAAAAAAAAAAAACAAGCACTGAGGTCAAAAGAACTGCCTGTAGAGCTCAGAAACAGGTATGCGTCAAGCCACACATCTGCGGAAGTGTTCAGAAAAAAAATCTGCTTCATTGAAGGGTCACAGAAGCATGTAGTCTTCTATTACCTTTAATGGAAGAAGTTTGAAACAACCAGGACTCTTCCTAGAGCTGGCCTCCTGGCCAAACTGAGCAATCGATGGAGAAGGGCTTTGGTTAGTGTGGTGGCCAAGAACCTGATGGTCACTCTAGTTGAGCTCCATGATCATATGTGGAGACAGGAGAAATCTACAGAGGACAAACATCACTGCAACACTCCACCAATCTGGGCTTTATGGTGGTGTGGCAAGACTCAGTCCTTCAAGTTAAGACACATGAAAACACACTTGGAATTTACAAAAAAGCACCTAAAGGACCCTCAGACTGTGAGAAACAAGATTCTCTGGTCTGATGAACCTCAATTCCAAACATCATGTTTGAAGGAAACCAACTCTGCTTATCACCTGCAGAGTACCATCCCAAAAGTAAAGTGTGCTGGTAGCAGCCTCATGCTGTGGGGCTGTTTTTCAGCGGCAGTGACTGAGGGACTCGTCAGAGTAGAAGAAAAGCTCAATGCACCAAAATATTGAGATAGCCTTAATGAAAACCTAGTTCAGAGCATTCAGAATCTCAGACTGGGCAGAAGATTCACCTTCCAATAGGACAATGACCCTAAGCACACAACAAGAGTGGCTTATAGACAACTCTGTGAATGTCCTTGAGTGGCCCAGCCACAGCCTGGGATTGAACCCAATCAAATATTTCTGGAGAAACCTGAAAATGTGCATCTGCCCCCATCCAACCTGACAGAGCTTGAGAGGTGAAGAGATGAGGAGAAGGATGGCAGATAATTGCCAAATGCTGATAAGCAAAGCTTGTCGCATCAAACAAACAAAAAAAAAGACTTGAGACTGTAAAGGTTCTTCAGCTAAATATTTAGTTAAGGGTATGAAAACTTATGCAATTTACTTATTTCAGTTTTTTTCATTTTTAATAAATTTACGAAGTTGTGACAATTCTGTTTTTGCTTTGTCAGTATGGTGTATGGAGTGTAGATTGATGTGGAAAAAAAGTAATTTAAAGCAGTTTAAAATAAGGCAGCGACATAAAACGTGAAAAAAAATTAAGCGGTATGAATACTTTCGCAAACCACTGTATATACATACATACATATAAATAACCCTTCATTAAATCGAAGTCATTATATATTGTAGCCCATAAAAAATAACGTGCTAATCCCTTTTTAGGGTATACCATGGCCACATCTGCCCGTCTTCATCTATGTTGAGGATATTGTTTCTAATGAGCGTCATTCCCACAGTGGTGTGTGTGAAGATGTGCATGTATCTGATGGCTTGAGGCTCTGAATTGATGGGCTGTTTCATTTCAGACAGGAGACTCAGACTGCTGAAGAACACAAACAGGTGCACACGCATATTCTGACAAACCCACACGCTCTATCACACAGATTTAAATGCAATTGCTTTTCTTTTGCAAAATCAAGAGAAAATCACTGCCTTGCTGAAATGACCAAATTAGACCAGCATGAATTTCCATGGTTTGTTCTCGTGGGTTAAGCCAGCACATTTGAATTTCCGTTTACCATATTTGATGGTAAACCGAAGAAACAAGCTTTCTCTGAACCAAAATTTCTCATTTTTGAGCCATTTTAACAAAGACTTTTAATCAGCTGGCCCCAAGATGGTTTTTAATGAATGTGTCCTATCAGAGTAAGCACAGGTATAGTTTACTGTGTAATACATTTTAAAATACTCATAATCAGATTACAGTTCCATTTCTATCGATAACAGGATTATATATTATTTACACAATGCCAGTAAATTATTCTTAATTCATTGATTATCCGTTTGTTTATATTTTAAGGTTTTTTTTTTTCTAAAAAAGCTTTTCAATTATATATGTTCAGAAAGGCTTCTACATTTGATGGTTAATGGATCTGTCTGATGTTGGTTAATGGCCACATACTGTAATATGCAGGTAAACAAATAAAATATTTAATGCTGTTTTGTGTGCATTTTATATTTATTTGTTTTTACTTACTTATTTTAATATTACATTTTTATGACGTAATTAATTACTAGATTTTCATCAACTTGAACCCCCTGCAGTACATTTACATTTAGTCATTTAGCAGACGCTTTTATCCAAAGCGACTTACAAATGAGGACAATAGAAGCAAACAAAACCAACAAAAGAGCAACAACATGCAAGCGCTATGACAAGTCACGGTTAGCTTAACGCAGTACACTTAGCAAGGTTTTTTTTTTTCTTTTAAAGAAACAAGTAGATAGAATATAGAAAAAAAAGGTAGTGTTAGTTTTTCAAGAAAATCTAGCAGTTAGAGAATAAATATGCAATTGATAAAGGGTCAAGTGTGTGTGTGTTTTTTTTTTTAAATAAAAAGAAGGCAGATAGATAAAACAGAATTAGAAAAGAGAATGCTAGAGTTAGAGAGTCAAATAAAGATGGAAGAGATGAGTTTTTAGCCGTTTCTTGAAGATGGCAGTACC
Source organism: Spinibarbus caldwelli (assembly GCA_039654775.1). Classification (NCBI taxonomy): domain Eukaryota; kingdom Metazoa; phylum Chordata; class Actinopteri; order Cypriniformes; family Cyprinidae; genus Spinibarbus; species Spinibarbus caldwelli. The sequence goes on from CM077220.1 coordinate 42,604,867, forward strand.
TTCAAGAAGCCCTGTTTGGGAAACTTTGACTAAGGTATGTGTTTAATGCACATCATGTCATTGATAACAAAAAAATGGATATAATTTCTATTACCTAAATTGTATAATGTACTTGATTATGTTAATAACTACAATTTTTGTCATGTAATTTCCTGTCAATAACTGACTACAATTTGTAAGTAATCTATCCAGCACCAAGTTTGGCTAAGGTGTCCAAATGTATTTGCAGTTTCAGCAAATCTTCTAAGAGCTTAAAGTATACTCTTTTTTTTTATACTCTACGCTTTTTTTTTCTCATTTCTTCAGGAAATTTACAATTATTCACATCATGGCAATCCATCATGAAAGTTCTACAGGTGTTCTGCTCTGTGTTACCCGTATCTCTGCAGGTGGCATGAGCCTCCTTCAGCTGTTCTCTGAGCTGAAGCATCTGTGTTTTGAGTGAGGCACATTCTTTCTCCCTCTTCCTTTTCTCTTTCTTGGTTCTCTGCAGATCAGCATCCAGCCCTCGAGCAGAGACGGCCTGCCTCTCTGCCTCCGCCGCCTTGCTTCGGATCTTCTCCCGCACCTGCAGAAGATCAGCCTCGGACTGTCGCAGTAGGGTGTCTCTCTTCTGGATAGCCTGAGAGAGGACGACTGTGAGAATCTGCCACAGGCAAAACGAATCTGCTCTGTACATACAGTGTGTATATATGTGTGTGTGTGTGTGTCTTGTTTACCTGATCACACTGCCTTTGAGCTGCCTGTAGCTCTCCTTCCAGATTGGCTACCTTCTGTTCCAGAGAATCAACTTGTGCTCGTCTCCGGCCCTCATCCGCTGCATCCACCTGGAGCTTCCTCACCTGCTCCTTCAGCCGCTGCACCTCTGCAAAACACACGGCTGATTGGAATCAGTGTGAGAATTGAGTGAGAAAGTGAGCTGCGAGTTCACTCACCTGCCGCACTGGAATCTCGGTGCCGTGCCAACTCCAGCTGGCAGACCCGCAACTCCTGGGTGCTCTGACCGCAGCTCTCCAGTGACTGGAACAGTGCCTAAGGACAAACACACACACACACACACACCTCCACTAACATGCGAAGTCGTCACACAGCTGTCAGACTTCTGTGACTGTGCCTTGGGGGAGTTGTGTTGATGCCCGGGGCGCTGGAGGGGCCGACCTAAGGCGGATAAGAATTCCCCCTCCTCCCCGAGCTGTCTCCATCCCTAAGGCTATCACTACGCCCGCTGCTTCCGCTAGCCTCTACGACTCCATTCCACTCCCGTCTGGCCTTCATTTAGCATCCCCACTGCGGCATGTACATATACGCCTGCTGAGGTTTCGTCGCAAGGCAAATACCCAGTTTGTCCCTGATAGGTGTCGCCTCCAATTTGGCAGCCTGTGCTTTTGACGCGCTAACCTTTCAATTAAGTCTCTGGGATGCTCTACGTGTGGGTGCCATCCCTTAATTACCCTGGGAACTGGGTTGCGCTCGCACGTCACGGCTCTGACAGGTGAACCGGCGTGTCACGGCTCTCGATGCCGCGTTTCTGTCTGCTGCATGCAAACGGGACAGGTTTTAGCGAGATCTGATTGTGAAACTAATATAGTAGAGGCATAATCACCAAACATGGGCAAGGTTGGGGGCTCTTCGTTTGGCACCATTAAAATAACGAGGTGTCACGAGGAGCTGGGATTCGCCGGTCCAATGCCAACACGTGTCAAGACAAATCTATATTTCATGGCCACTTACAGATGTATAAATAGCCAAATGAGGTGCTCGAATCATCTATAAAACCTTGCTAAAAGGTTGCCAGAAGATGGCGGGCACTGTCAGCGGGACAGAAGGGTAATCAATCTGAGAAGGAGGAGCGGGTGGGCAGTGGCGCGAGGAGGGCACTAAATCACGCCACAGTTTGCGTAGAGCGCGACGAAATGCTGACACTTTGGCTGACATGCGAGCTCCCCGACAGCCTGATGGATCGCTCCACTACACTCCATTAAAGCTGGATGGCTCGCTGCCACGCTGACATAACAAACAATTAGTCACAAAGGTGCCCATGAACTTGCGCGAAGCCTCTCTGGATTCAATCAAAGCCTCTGCTCATGACTGATAAATAGTCCCCGAGTTGCATGGTGTCAATGCATACAGTAACGTACGACATGGGGAGCAGGTGGGTCCATTTAAAGCCCATTTTTGTAACAGGCAGAGATTACGGTGATGGATCCATGCAGATGTGAGAGTAGCATGTGGTGTTTCTCTCAACTACAAAGACAAACACTGATAGCCCTTCACTCACGTGCTCCAGTTCCTGAACGCGGGACAGCTGGGATTCGTAGTCGGAGTGAATGTGAGTGGCCCGGTAGATGGAGAAATCAGCCTGTGTCTTCACTACCATCTCTTCTTGCTCTTCAGCCTAGAAAAGACACAAGGTTTTTAGATTTATGATGATATTGGAAATTCATATGACAGCAACTGGCCGTTTACACAATCAAACTTGGGGGCAATAAATATGAAAATTGTCTTCCTGTTATTACATGGGCGCTAGAAACACCATGGACATTGGTTTTGCTCATAGGGAACACATATACTAAAAAATATATCTCGAATAACCTCAAAGCCCAGTAGTGTCGACTTACCTGCTTTTTAGTTAAGACTACTGAATATTAATTAGGTGACAAATGATCTATCACCTAATTAATCTTCAGAATGATGATGCAGTTTATTATGTGCCCCGGACTTCTCTGATTTCTCTTATGTGCCTGGAAATTAGTTTCCTAAAATAGTTATAAAATAGGGAAACAAGTTGTAATCTAGAGAAAAAGAGTGGGTAGTCATTATTCTAAACTGTAAAACAGCATATAAAACCGCAGCTCTGTTTCGATCTGGTCTCTATTTTCCTCTCTTCAGTCATTAAGGTCTGATAACAGGCCCTAATGACAGTTAAGCTCTTCCTTCTGAGAAAGATAAATCAGTCCAGCACAGTGCTGTCAGAACTGAAGACTGAATATAAAACAGTTCCAAATGGGCTCGGGCTTAATGAAGATCATATTTCAAAACAATCTAAGGAAAAAACAAGCTAGGAAAAGCAAGGAAGGTTATATAGTACAGATCATACTGGCAATTTATAGTGCCTTACAAAGGCACAATACAAAAACAAGCAATACATGAAATCTAGACATCTGATTAAAATAAATTAAGATCTTAAGTTAATTTTAAGGTGATTAAAATAATAAAAGGACATTTGAATGAATGAATGAATGAATGAATGAATGAAAATGACATGAAGAAAAAACAAAAAACGTAAAACCCAATGGAGCGCTTAAAGGAAAAGTTCATCCACAAATGAAAATACTGTTACCATTTACTCACCCTCACGTCATTCAAACCTGTATGACTTTCTTTCTTCTGTGGAACATAAAAGAAGATATTTTGAGAAACGGCACTGTTTTTTTCTTTTTGTTTGTTTTTTGTCCATACAATAGAAATCAATGGTAACGTTACCAACATTCTTCAAAATATCTTCTCGTGTTCTGCAAAAGAAATAAGTAGCACGAGAGAAGAAGTTATGTCCAATTTATAACTGAAATGTTCATTTGAGTTCAATGATTTGTTAGATTTAGAACACAAAACCGATCTGAATGATTCGTTTAGAAATTAGACTGATCCGGTTCCTCAGTTGACTCAATGAGCAGATAACAGTCCACTGGAGTGGAAGATTGGCAGTAAATAATGACTAAAATCTCACACAAGCTATTATACTAATTCAGAACTCAGAAGTCATATAAACTTCTTTCAGGATACTTTTATGACACATTTGCACTTTTCTTGAATCTTGAAAGCATCAGTCCCAATTTATAATTTTATGGAAAGAGCAACCTACACATTCAACACTTGTGTTGCACACAGGATTAAAATTCAAACGGGTTTGATTTGACATGAGGGTGAGTAAATGACAAAATTTTCAAGTTTGAGTGATCTAACTCAAAATAGCTGTATCAAAATAGTTAGAAAGCCCCTGGTCCAGCTGAGGATCATCTAAGAGAGTCCTATACAGCAGTCTGTCTACGAGTATATTACAGCTGACAGCTTCCATTGAGAATGAAGACAGTGAGACGACTGACTGACGTGATTGTTTTACATCACAATCACAGATAAAAGAAACTTTCCTTCTCACTCTGTTGAAGGTTACGTGCTGCAATGCCGACAGCCCAGCAGGGTCTGAGTGAGCGGGAGCAATTAGGGGGAGCTTACACATATGGGAAGGAGACATGGGCGAACTGCTGAAGGATGTGTGTGTTCTGAGGTCCTGACTGAAAACAGTTGGATCAATATAGCGTGTATGAGTGCGATGTTTAGGGATTGCTAATGGGACGCTGGGCATCACAGGCATCTGAGAGGAGAAGCCGGAGGTGCTGGAGGAGAAAAAGGCACAGGAAGGTCCTCACACCTAGTGTGCACAGTTTCTGACAGAGGTGACCGCACCGCTGGGCTGTAGACAAGGCCTGTCCCTGCACCGCTGAGAGCAATGCCCATTATTTCAAGCAGACACCGCAGACCCAGCAGGCTTTTCCATTTTACACCACCCAGCCGCCCTCCCGGTGAATGTACACGCAAAGCAAAACAACTTCAGGTCCATTTAAACACCAGTCGCTGTGTCTGAAAGGGCCACACATGCAATCTTTACCCAACAACTACAAATCAATAGCAACTTCAACTCCCAGAATTCCTCAAGAGAGCCTATCGCAGCTCTCTCGCTGACACTGCGGGAAATGAAACACCTGGAAATGCTCTCTCCTCACATAGCGAGAAGCGTGAGGGTTTTGACCTGGATCGATACAAACCGGTAAGAACACTCAAACGTATCTGAAGCTCAGATTGGCTTTTGCACACGGAGAATGGCATAGATTCGCTTCCCCATTGTGTTCACACCTCAGGCTGCACTAACAAGCCACTTTCCACCTGTATGTGTGGTAACTAGGTTTCAATTGGCTTGATATGCAATCTGAACCCAACGGAATTCAACTCTAGGGAAGAGATGAGCATGTTAAGTCTGTTACATTATGGGGCGTTCATAGTTCAGATCTGCAGCCTTTCTCAAACTCAGTTTAATAGTTCACAGGTGTGAATATACAGTGGTTTCTCAGAAGCAGGACAACTTTTCTGAATCAATATCTCTAGAGTAATATTCCTGGGTCAATGATATGATGCTCATTGTTTTGATTGTTTTGAAATGTAATTCATACATGCAATGAATAGAATATACCTCTTCTATGAGGAGCATTTTTTCATTGTTTTAATTAAAATTGATTTTGATATTTTTGGGGGGGGGGACATAAAGCAAAACATCAGGGTGATACAACTCTCCTGATATCATAATAAAAAACATAAATAAAGTAAGAAGTTATTAGTATGAAACTATCAAGAAAAAAAAATTATATATATATATTATTGCTGTCAAACGATTAATCGCATTCAAAATAAAAGTTTTTTTTTTTACATAATATATGTACGTATAATCTGTATATTTATTATATATATATATATATATATATATATATATATATATATATATATATACATATATATAAATACAAACACATGCATGTATATATTTAAGAAAAATATGTTATGTATATATGTTCAATATATTCAAAATATTTACTGTATGTGTGTTTTTATACATACATAATAAATATTCACAGTACACATACATATATTATGTAAACAGAAACTTTTATTTTGGATGCGATTAATTGCGATTAATCGTTTGACAGCACTAATATACTGTATGTATGTATATATTTTCAATATATACACTTAATATCACTATTTATTTGTTTGTTTAAATATTGATGATGATACTGATCTTCTTGTTTCAGGATATCGATAATAAAGTTTTCATTAAAGATCTTGTTCATCACTAACCAATCAACCAATCAGATTTCTTTAATTCCCTTTGAGTTGAGTGATTATTAATGGTTAGGAGAGGAGACAGGGTTAGGAGTAAATTTGTGTGACAGTAATAACCAAGATGTGTGATTCCACTTGGGTCACCATGAAGGAACACATGCACCTACTCAAGCTGTGGGTTAGTTAGTGGTGTTTCCGGTCGCGTTACCTGTCGGTGAAGGGTAGCTGCGGTGTCTCTGAGAGTGCTGATGAGCAGCTCACACTCTTGGCTGTGTTTACGGCTGTGCTCCAGCTCTCCCAGCGTGTCTCGGAGCTGCTGGCTCAGAGCGGCGAGGGCATCGTCTCCACTCTCCAGCTGGGCGCAGTGTACCTGCAGATCCCCCTGCAGAGATACAACCTGAGCCCTCAGACGGAGGACCTGCTCTTCCCTCTGTGCCACCTGACGAGATACAAACAACATTGGCCAAAAGCATATCAGGACCACCACTGATGTCTGCTCTCAGTAATTTAATATACAGCTTTATAGTTTCAGTTTAGCTTGAAAATTAGGATCATTACGGATCCGTTTTTATAAACCAAATGCATGACTGAGTCTGTTTGGTATTTGCTGGACTGTAAAAAAAACGTTTTTCGCTCAAATTATACAATGACTTGTTCTTTTTCACTTTCAAAAATAGTATATTTAACAGTATTTTACTGTAAAAATACATTAAATGTATGGTTAGATCTATTACATTTATTCACTGTATTTACAGTAGTAAGGAAACTTACTGTTAACCAATGAACAGCTTTTTACTGTTAAAATCATGATCATGTTTTACAATGTGACTCTGATACAATCCCTATATTTATAGCAATGCTGTTATTTTCAAGTACAGTACAGTAAAACTGATGATTTGATGATTTTCTTAATTTGGTTCACTGCCATTTAAAAGTCTGGGTTAGGTAAGATTTTTTTAACATGAAAGAAGTCTCTTATGCTCACCAAAGTTGAAAAAAAAAATACAGTAAAAAAGTTATTTATTTATTTATTTATTTTTTTTAAATATTACTACAATTTAAAGTGATTGTTTTGTATTTGAATACATTTTAAATGTACTTTATTCCTGTGATGAAAAGCTGATTTTTTTAGCTGATACCCTTTCCAAATAATTATTTTCATGTTATGGCTGATTATTAAAAAGATGGTAAATATTTTATTGCACAGTACAAAAGAAATGGATACTCTGTTAGAAATGGGAAAGAATAAGGATTAATATTATATGAAATATAGTCAAAACCAGTATATTCTACGTCCCTACAGCTGCTATGCAGGTTTAATTTTTAAAGGTAACTAATACTAATGTAAGTACCAACCTGACTGTGGGCCTCTTTCAGGTCCTCCTCGCGGCCATGCAGTGTGTTCTCCAGTTGTGCGATCTTGCTGAGGCAGGCCTGGTACTTGTGTTTGCAGAGCTCGAGGGATTCACTAAGAGGCTGCAGTCGGGCCTCTGCGTCTGTGGCCAGTTTCTCAGCCTCCAGTAGACCTGCCTTCAGCTCAATCAACTCTGCATCCTGACCGCGGAGAGCTGCCGCCCTGCTGGAGGCCTGACACACACAAACACTTATATTTAGAAGCAGAAGTTGTGATATAGTGAAAGTGAAGTCTGCTGAGCTGTCTCACCTCGTCCTCCGTGTCTCTCTGCTGTCTGTGGGCCGTCTCCAGCTCTCGGCACAGACTCTCCTGGTTATCTCTGTGTGTCTGCAGACGGCTTTGTGTGCTCTGCAGCTCTTCCTTAAGGGCCTGCACCTCCTTCACCCGGCTTTCCTTCTGTTGCTGCGCCTCCTGTTGCCACTGCTGCTCTTCCTCACGCAGATCATACAGCTCCTCCTTCTGGACTTCACACTGACACACAACAAACAACAAAACTGAGTGATAAACAGAATGTGTTTCAACACCTAGCTTGCTTGATAGCGTGAAAAAAGCTATCAAGTTTTTTTGGACACCACAAGTGTGTTGAAATGAAATCAACTGGACAGCCCAGGGTTTTTATAGTTATCTAAAACTGAAATAAAAATAATAAAAACTATACAGGCATAATAAAAAAGGAAATACGTAAAAATAACAAAAACACAACAAAACTACTAAACCTTTAACTATAATTTAAGTGAAAATAGAAAATATAACTCAAAATTTAAATTAAAATCTATTAGAATAAAAACAACAAAATTACTATATATATAATTTAAATGAAAACAGAAAATAAAATTCAAAATTTAAATTAAAATCTATTATAATAAAAACTATAGAGATAAAAGAAAGAAAGAAAGAAAGAAAGAAAGAAAGAAAGAAAGAACATTACTTAAACTTAAATTATAATTCAACATTTCAGTTAAAAACTATTATAATCAATGATACAATGACACTTTAGTTTGGGGAAGAATTCCCACTATTAAGTCTATTAACTAGACTTTTGCCTCAATAAACTCCTAATTTACTGCTTATTATTAGTTAGGTAGTTGATAAGTTTAGGTATGGGGTAGGATTAAGAGATCTACAATATGGTCATGCATAATAAGGCATTAATATGTGCTTGTAAAGTACTAATAAACAGTCAATATTCTAGTAATATGCATGCTAATAAGCTGGTTGGTTGTATTTAAATTTATTGCCATATCAGCTTCACCAGCAGATGTATCGGCATTACATGGCAGATACAAATTAAACATTTAACAACATAATATCGTAAATACAATATAATAAATACACAAATTTCATTAAATTAACAATTCTATAAAATATGTTTTTTTTTCAGGCATGCTTATAAGCAACTAGTTAACAGTGAGAATTAGTTCCTAAACTAAAGTGTTACTCAAATATAACAGGCCTATGATGTCCAAAAATACAGTAGCTGTCACAATCATGCCTTGTTTAGTTTTATAGTTTCATTGTCATGTTCTGTTTAGTTTCATTGCCTCTGCTCTCCTTCATTTGTTACCACATTTTCTCATTAGTTACACACCTGTTGCCTGTTTTGCTGATTACCTGTTTCAGTGTATTAAAGCCCTCCGTTTCCTCAGTTCAGTGTTTGCAGTAGTTTTGCTTTGTGTTTTCATTAAAGTCTTCATGAATCTCAGTCGCTCTGAATCTCTCTGCTTTGGATTAATCTACAAGCTGTTATGTGACAATGGCATTCCGAGTGTGCTAATATTTATGGTAACAGCACTAGGGCTTTACACTGTTTATTTCACTTCACTTTTCTGTGTTTGTGGAGTCCCAGATCAGAGTATGCGAGCGGTGTGGAATTGGAATGAAATAGCAATGAACCAAAATTAAAATTCTGGTTGATACCAATAAGCTCATATTTATTTTCAAGTTATTGTGAATATCAATAATTCTGTATTATTATGTCTAAACAAATTAACAATAAAACAATAAAAACTAAAACCTGTCATTTTAAATTTAAATATAGGCATCACAACATTATGATGTGCAGTATGAAAAATGGCTATTAATTTTCTAAAGATTACATTTCACAGTGTTATTAAATTATTAATGGTTTTAAAGATTAACTTCAAGTGAACTAGATGATGGCCAAGTAAAAATAGGGAAAATGTGCAGCACAATTAAATAAATTCATCAAATGAATTCATAAAAATTCATAAATCTGAGCCCAAACAACTGAATCCATTCTGTATGTGTTCAACTGTCCTGGCGCTTTACTGCAGTGAATTCCATTGTAAAGCACTGGGATTTCAACACCACCAGGCTCATATTCAAGTGTTTTAAAAGGAAAGAAAAGCATGAGACAGGCTCATTTGGTAATATTTAATTATTATTATTATTTTTTTCAAAACAACACAAAAATGGCATAATAAAAAAAAAAAAAAAGAAAAAAGAAAAAAGCAAATTCAGTAATTTGTGGCCACATAATCACAATTCAGTTCTATGAAATCTTGGGGTGGGACGGGGGACATGCAAAGCTTTACACTTTGGCTTCTTTTGGATATTTATACTGATAAGTACATCATTATTAGTAGTGGGTTTTCACAGCAAATAAAAAAGAAAAAAAAAAAAAAACTTTTTTTTGAGAAAAGCTGCTGCAAATTTGATGCTTGATGCTTCAAATTTGCATCAATATTTTTATTAGCAAAAAATAAATATAAAACTTGCCAATTTTTTTTGGTAAGTTACTTCTAATTTCTAGTTCACAGAACTGCTGTATCTAGTTCACAGAAGTGCTCGTATCATACCCACGCTGATATTCAGTACAACGGCACTCTTAATTAGTACACTTGAAATACAGATCATTTAGTTAGAATTTAGAGTCAGAAGCTTCCTATTATTACTCTACATTTACAGACTCACAACTGCAGTCACAGGCTGGCATATATAATGAATGCTAGAGATTCTCAGACAGAAATCAGCGAAGCCTGTTTGCTCCCTGAAGCGTGTCTGTGGTGCCTCACTGATAGCAGCTCTACATTAGATTATTAGACTCCAGAGAGAGACGATCCCAGATTGGATAATATTATTTTTTCCCCTGGCTGATGATGCATTACAAAAATAAGGAGCACTGTAACAGATGTCTCGCAGGGTGAAAATAATAAATCACACAGACTACTGCGCACACACACATGCGGTATATTAGTTCTGTGAGTTAACTTGCGTGATTTATTGGGCTTGGTGAAAGCCCTGGATGGAGTCTCCTCAGTGCACCTAACTTCCATTGCAAGCATCATTAAGATTACACTGCTAATTGTGTTGTTTTAAAAGAGTGGAAGCTGATAATGACTCCATTAGTGATTCACCTACGCTTCTGTTTCCTTGGAATCGAGCCGGGAGGAGCGACACGGACATGCACATGGGAAAACCGCTGACAGATGAATGGGATAAATGAAGCAAGCAAGCAGAGGGAAGGAGAGAATATGAATACTCCTTAAGTTGATGTAAACTAGTAAAAGTTGGTAAAGGCAAGGCGAGGCTTGACAACCACAAGAAAAATGTGGACATTTGAGACTTTGAGGCTGTCTGATTGGCCAACTAAATTGATTTACACTGCAGTTGTGGCACAAAAAAGGCACATTGATGCAGACTTTTTAAATGAGGCAAAGATATGGCATATAGATGTATAAACAGAATTCAAAATCGCAGAAAACAATACAGTTAAAAGGTGGCTCTTATTTATTATTATTGTTTGCTAGCTAATAAAACACTTTGGGATCAGTTTGAACATAATTCCAAATATAAAGTTAATCATGAGATAATGGAACTTCTATAAGGTTTTCATTTAGTCAGCCTGCCAATGAATTAGAAAAAAAAAAAAGCATAATACTGTTCTTCTTATTGGTCTTCTTATATATTAAGGGCCAGTTTTACTAAACAGGGCAAATTAGCGTGAAAGCGCAATTCCAAAACAGCGCCGATGGGAGGGGAAGTTTCTGCCGGTGATTTACTAACAACCGCGCAAATGAAAGAACACAGACGCAACATCTCATTTACATATCGACCAACGCAATATACCAAGCGCAGCGCAAATTAGTGTAGTCGCCAATAAAGAATAAAGAAATAAAGAAGCCACAGTATGTTGAAAAGAACTTAAAAAAGAAATTAAAAAAAGAATTAAAAAAGAAATTAAAAATAACATGGCTTGGCAAACTATATTTTCATGTTCTTCTTGCATTCCAAATAAATTACGTGTGGAAAAAAATCCTCTCCCTTCTACCACACACTCTCTCATCTCTGCTGTGCCTCCTCCTAGCAACAAATTGCAGCCATTTCAAGAGCAAAAATAGTTTAAGACATGCTTTTTTTGGGGCGTTAAATAATGCCGCAAATACCAGTAATTTGACGCGCGCAAACGTTAGTAAAATGTGCTTTGTGATTCATTTTAATACTCTCCTCCCATAAATTTTGTTTCTGAAAGGGAAACCATGAAATGCATATTCAATAAGGTCAGGCGCAACAATAACTGTGTCCACGCCTTTTCAGTGCTAATTCGTCACTGTGCGTCTTTAGCAAAACCCGACAGTACTATTTTAATGCCAAAAGCTTGTGCTGGCGCAAGCTCTTAGTAAAACTGGCCCTAAGAGTCTACGTTTCATTAATAATAATAATAATAAAAATAATAATAATGATAATAATAATAATTCATGCAACATTAACAACAACAACAATGTATTATATTATTACTATTAGTATTATTATATCAATACTCTACTTTTCATAAATTATTATATTATTAATGAAATGTAGACTCTTCATGTTTGATTACAGGTTTCTGTATCACCGTATAGTTGACTTCCTATCCCACTATTCTTACAATAATAATAATAATAATAATCAGTAATAATTATTATATTATATTATATTATATTATGAAATGTACTCTTTATGCTGGACTATAGATTTCTGTATTACTGTATAGTTGACTTCATATTCCCTATTCATTATTCCTATATTGTTGCAATTTTTGAGACAGATGAATGAAGCTTTTAGAAAAGTTGACAAATATAGAAATTTTTGAAAAATGAGATGAAGACTCTGTTTGTATCAGTAACCTAATGAAATGTTTTATTCTACATGGAGTTGGTTGACTAATCTGGGCAGACATGTTCACATTACCAGCTATCTACCAGCAGTTCTACTGACTTTATGTCTGTACTTCCTTGTTTTGACACTTTCTCGCACAGAATAAATCAACAGTGGCTGACTGTGAATACTGCATGTCTACATCAATGGCATCAGCGACTGAAAACTTTCACATGATATTGCATCCACATCTCTAGGTGTCAGTATACGTCCGAGATGACATATGGGCCAAAGCAACATAAACAAAAAATTACTCCGCACACCTTGATGAGTCCTTGGAAGGAGTTGACAGCAGTGTGTCGCGTGTTGGTGTTACAGCATGAATCAGTGCTAAGCTCAGTCTAATTTTCTAAGTCCCTATTTCTGTCGCAAACTCATCACACAGACAACAGCCTGTGGCTATTTCAGATGAGACTCAGACAGACAGAGAGAGGAGGGTAGACACACGTTTTATGGCGCTCTCTCGCTCTTTTCCACCGCTGATTAATTTTGCACTAGATCGGTTGGCCAGCAGTGTTATTAGCATAAAATTTCCATGGATCAAGCCCTGCAATAAAACCCTGTCATCAAGTCACTTGTCAAACACACAATTTCAAATCTCATTTAGTTTCTAATATCATTTTCATACCAGGCGGAGGGGTGCGGAGAGAGGTGGGGGCGATCGGGAGGTGGAGGGCTAGAACAGAGACAGGAATGTGTTATGTAAAGGATAAACGGAGTCATCGATCAAAATTAAAAGAGCTGAGCTGAGCTTCATGATTAGAAATTCTATGGATCAGCATCAAGTGTTTATCAGATGAAGCAGACAGCAGGAGGTTGAGAAGCACTGGATCTTCTAGAGGGCCTCAAGTGTTATACAAGCGGTCAGCATCTGCTATAACAATCATCTACTACAATAATCTAATGCCACCGTGAAAGAAAATACATTTTCACATTTTGTAAATAAAATCAGTGTTGCCTGATGTGCAAAACTAGCCAAAGACAATAACTATGACTATAAAATTTGTTCTAATAATCGTTGTAATTCTATGAGAACAGAGATACAGAGAAACAATATTATTAGTATCACTATCAGAAAGATTCTTTTTCCAGCTGATGGATGATAAAAACATTAACAGCCAATCAGAATCCACCTGACTTTAAAAACATTTAAAGCATTAAAGCATTTGAGCATTTAAAGCAATAGACGACATAAATTCAGTGTGCACAATGTTACTGTACATTGGCGTGGATGCTAATATAGTTATTGGTTATCTTTATAGTTTTTGTTCTTGGTGTGAACGGGACTTAAGCTTTTGTAGGTGGTTGATATGTATTTGCTGAGGTGTTTCTGAGCACATGCTAGGTGTTTTCTGGGTACTGTCTAGGTCAGGTTTTTCCAAACGGGATTTTGTTGATGAAAAGTTAATAATTAACTATACTGAATGTAAAATTTAAATAAATAAATGTGGCTGCATGACACAATCAGTCTCAGAGAGACTCGGTTTACAGTAAGTGCAGTGAACTCCATGTCTGCTTGTGTTGCGAGTTTAACATGCATTTGTAACATGCGTTAAGTTTACTTTATTTACACATTTGCATAATATCCAACATTTTTGTGGACAGAAAATTAAAGCTTTTCAGCAGTAAAATAAAAGCACATAGATTTGAAATGTTTGAAGATCAAGGGTTTGAACATGAAGGACTTTACGTGTAAATAAGATTATTATTATAATTATCATTAAATATTCTTTTTTTACAGTACATATACACATATAATTTACAACAGTAATGTATTTCTGCGTTCATTTTTATAATCTGAGTTAATATATTAATATAAACACAAAACTAAACACACACACACACACACACACAAAAAGTATTGTATTGCTTTGTTTAATGTATTTAGAACCTATTCTGTTGGAAAATGCAACTAATAAATAGCACACAACCATTTAATGAAACTTCCACTAAATCATAAAGTGGCGGCCACTACAACAGTCTTTCAGATGCTGTAATAAAGTATGATAAAAATTATTTTCATACCACACACGCACACACACACCTAAAGACAAGCTGAAGGCACAGGCACTAATTATGAAAAATAACACTGGTTTGGAGAGTAGAGTGGGGGGGCTGTTTCATTTTAATAAGGACAGAGAATCAATGCAATTTAATCAATCTTCCCTAATTAAAAAAATCTATATTGTGAAACAATCAAGGTGCATAAACAAGATTAAAATAAATGAAGGAACTGTGCCATGAGCAAGGGAGGGCCTAATTAAAGGGAGTTAATTGGAATTCCATGCCTATGTGTGGATTGTCGATGCAGCAGACAGGAAATATTACACACGAGTGCGCTCACCGGAGACCTCACAAACACCCTTCAGCTAAACACACACAAGCGCTTCACAACAACACAACCAAACTCATGCTTACGCCAGATCTTTCTCAGGTGTCAATACCCAGACTGGCCAATTTGTGATTTTTAGTGTGTTTGTACTTTGTGTGTGTGTTTACTAGGGCTGTAGTCAAGTCCACCTTTGTCGAGTCCAAGACAAGTCCAAGACCAGGACTATCGAGTCCGAGTCAAGACAGAGTCCAAAGTGGTTCGAGTCCAAGTCAAGTCCAAGTCCCAATGAGACAATCAAAACAGAGAAAGAAAAAAAGAATCTTCTTCAAAACCACATACTTAACTATTGATAATTTATGTGATACTAGAGACAGCATATCTTCTATTCTAAAATAATCATTTTGCATTATTATTTGTAATGATCTAAAAGCATGTGCAGCAACACTGTAGGATCAAATTAGGCTAGTTTATTTACTTTAGGTTTAGCAATTTCACTAAAGTCACATAAGCTGAAGTGCAACTTCACATTTTCAGCATTTTTATTATAGAGTAACAATCGCATTCTGGGCTGTCAGTGGAAAATATTACAAATAACAAGCAACATAAGTGTAAAAAAATAAATAAAAAATCAACATGTTCCCATTCTTGAACTTGTTACTTGTTCTAAAGCAGGGTGTCCAAACTCAGTCCTGGAGGGATGGTGTCCTGCAGAGTTTAGCTCCAACTTGCCTCAACACACCTGCCTGAAGTTTCTAGTATGCTTAGATTAGCTGTTTCAGGTGTGTTTGATAAGGGTTGGAGCTGAACTCTGCAGGACACCAGCCCTCCAGGACCAAGTTTCGAGACCTCAGTCCTAAAGAAACCATAGTACAATGTAACCCTCTCAAGCAAGGCTGTGTAGCATATAAACACCTTCAGCTCTGTGTGTCTGTGTGGCCACGCATGCATTTGTTTGCCTTAGGCTATATAATATAGGTGCTATATAATATATATATATATCCCCCGGGGATAGGGGGATACAGTGTTACAGGTGTTAAGCTGTGGCCATTTTTAATAGTAGAAATAAAAATCATTTAGTTCAGTTAGAGAACAGACAATTAAAGACTGAAAAACTAATGAAATTAAAAATTGGAAGGTTTTTTTATTTGTTTCTAGGGCTGGGCGATATAGCAAAAAAAAAAAAAAAATAGAACATTTGACCAATTCTCGATTTTGTACGATTTTAACTAGTCAACTTGAAAATATAACTACAACATGATTCAAGTAACTTTTTCTTTATTAACCCTCTAGTTAAAGAAAATTCTATTCTAAGTGCACCACATATGAAGTTGTCATCATTATGTAAATGTTAAACAAATCACTAAATATCTTTGCAGAAAAGATGCATGAATTACAACTACATCTTGTACAAACTTTTCTTATGCATATTATATGTTCAGAAATAATACAAGAAAAATGCTTTAAAAAATTCTCAAGTAATTCAAATTCAAAATGAGTGAATGAAGGTATAACACCTAGAGTGCTATTATTAATTAAATGTTCTGTAAAAACAATGAGCAGCAGTTTTCAGCCTGTCACCCTGATGCAAACATGAAATATCAGACATACAGTAGTAGTTCTTCACAGGTTTTTTATAGCGTTTGGTAATATTTCTATTCAAAATCGTGATTCCTCGATTTATAAAAAATAAAATTGTGGCAAAACATTAAATTTGAATTAATCGATACAATCTGAAAAATCGCCCAGCCATAGCCACAGAGTTGGCTTATTTTTACTTTGTGTAATTTATTTTTTTTTATTTTTATTTTACATCAAGGTGTATTCCGTGCATCCAGGCTTTATTCGTTTTGCTCTTATTCGTTCTGTTTCTTATTCATTTGGTTCCACAGCGTTTGCTGATTTCCAGGTTTTTTTACATTTAAACATTTTGTAAGTTTGTTATTTTATATTAGGCTTATAGCATGGTAATGGTGTATTTTTATTCGTTTTGTTAATAAAAGTCCCATGTTTATTGCAGAAAATTTGTTGTTGTAAGTTATAGACAAGCAATTGACGCGGAATTGCGCTATTGAAAGTGAAAGTAAATTGCGCACAGGCATTTATACGCTATTCAAAAGCGAAAGAAAGTGAGGTGGAAGAGAGGGAAAATTACAACGAACTTTGTAAAACCAAACTGTATTATGCAACTCGCCGACATTGTGTCTGTGGCCAAAATAAAAATGAATTATGCCTCCGCGCAGCGCGCACACTCGGAGCCAGGCATATGACGCAGCCGTGCATTTACCAGGCGACCAATGGCAATGCCCGTTCTAGATGGATTGTGAATTAAACCAATTACATTACCCATTTTCCGAACAAGCGAGCCAGATTAATGGTCTTGTTTTGAAAGAGAGAAAAAAAAGCATATATAGCTGGACTCGGTCGAGACCAACTAGAACATTTGGCGAGTCCAATGACCAAGTCCGAGACAAGTCCGAGTCCAAATACCAACGAGTCCAAGACAAGTCCGAGACGATAGAAAAACGTTTCGAGTCCGGACTACACTACAGCCCTAGAGTTTACCTGTCTGTAAAGGGAGTCTGTCTCTCGCTTGAGCTGGGTCGTGTTGTGTTTGCTCTTCTCCATCATATCTTCTCTCTGTTTCAGGATCTCCTGAAGTCTGCGCACCTCCTTCTGCAGGGCCACAACCTCCTCTTCCCTAGATATGACCTGCTGCATCTGCTCTGCCAGCTAAACACACCACAGTCAAACAAATGACAATATTAACTGTAAGTTTATGGTAAAGCATATGGCTATTTATCTTGTGTGTGGGGAATAATTAAGATTCTTAAATGCTTTTGAAAGAAGTCTCTTATACTCCCCAAGGCTGCATTTATTTGATAAAAAATACAGTAAAAAAAAGTAATATTGTGAAATAATATTACGATTAAAAATAACTTTTCTATTTTAATACATTTTAAAATGTTGTTTATTCTTGTGATGGTAAAGCTGAATATTCAGCAGCTGTTACTCCAGCCAGTTAAGCTGCTAAATATTTTTGTGGAAACCATGAACATATTTTAGGATTCTTTGATGAGTAGAAAGTTCAAAAGAACAACATATATTTAAGATGTTTTACTGTCACTTTTGATCAAATTCACGTGTCCTCGTTGAATAGAAGTATTATTAATTGAATTGAATTGAATTGAATTTCTAGGAAAATATTAAACAGAAAATATTAAATTTTCAACTGTTTTCAACCTTGATAATAATGATTTCAGCTTTGCCATCATAGCAATACATTACATTTTAAAATATATTAAAATAGGAAACATTTAATGTAAATGGTTTTACTATGATCTGAATTACTAAATATTAAATAAAAAAATAAATATTAAATATTTTCACCCATGGATTAGGGAAACATTTGTGGAATTTAGCTCAGTGGAAACAGTTACTCCACAGAGCAGGTTTCCACTGCTCCAGAGTCCAGTGGTGGCATGCTTTACATCACTCCATCTGATGCTTGGCATTGTACTTGTTGATGCGAGGCTTGCATGCAGCTGTTTGGCCATGGAAACCCATTCCATGAAGCTCCTGCTGCCTAGTTCTTGTGCTGATATTAATGCCGGTAGAGCAGAGCGTTGGCGACTTTTACGTACCATGTGCCTCAGCACTAAACAACACCGCTCTGTGTTTCACAAACTGACTAATTACAATGATGGCATCCCATTTTGAAAATGCAGACTGCATGCTTAGATGCTAGATCTTATACAAGCATGGCAGTGGGTCTAAATGAAACACCTGAATTCAATAATTACGAGGTGTGTTCCAATACGTTTGTCCATATAGTGTGCATATATGGGAAACTGAGCAGGAAAGGAATGGGCAGAAAAAGCAGGAAGGCACAGAGGCCTGAGGGAATTCAGCATGAAACACGGCTGTAGCACAGAGACGTGTAGAGCCGTGGATATAGAAAGTCTATCAAATTCATCTCTCTTTCATTAAATGTCTCCCTATAATCCTGCACCATCACCCTTATAGTGCAAAGTTTTTTTCAGATGGAGTACTTGCTTTCTTTTTTCTCTGTCTGTATCTCCCGTCTCTTCAGCCGTCTGCTTGGATTAAAATGACATCTCCCCTTGAGTCTTAGGAAATGCCACATGAAGCAGTTCCTAACAAACCTGATGTGCAGGAGGGAGGGAGAGCGGATTGAGGTGTGGTGGGGGAGGGATGGATGTGCCCTTCAGCAAAAATGAATTTTCCAATTGCAGTTAGTTCTGCCATGAATAAATAAACAAATGAATAATTGAGAGGGCAACATAAATAAATAACATCACAAACATTTCACAGGCACTCATAAGTTTGGAAGATAACTGGGGCTGAATGCTAATGATAAAAACAGTACATGGAGCAGAATCCAATGCATTATTCACCGCTTGCTCGCTCTGAAAAAAGTCAAAATAAATTAATAAATATGAAAAAGAAAATCTCTCAAAGAACTCAAAACACCCAGTCAGCACTGAAGTGACAGCTTTGTCCCATTTATAACATACAAGGACACTCTGCCAAACAAATAACTGACCAGTCAGAGATGTATAAATAAACCAGAACAGCTTCTACTTCAATTGACAGGTTATGCAAAAGTTTGGCTGCGAGCAGGAGACGGGCCAGGCATGAGGTCCATCTTTATTCTTCTGAGTGTGTGAGTGAGAGCGGATGGACTGGACGGCCCACGTCCTTGATCCTGCCTGCATTCGGCCCACAGAGACCTTTAGATGCGGTCTTCTAAAGTTATATAAGTTATATATGTACCTGAGCTACATCTTAGCACCAAAATAAACAAGTAAATGCTGATATGATCAAGGTGAAATGAAACAATGTTTGCAAGCTCTAAGCTGGAAAGCCCTTATGTTACAACATGACTGACCAAGTTTACTCAATGTAATTATAATTTTTTTTTTTTAATGTTTCAAAATTTTATCATTTTATCACTTAATGAAATTTTTTTTTTTTTTACTGTATATATTTATTTTATGTTAAAGTTCTGGCAGCTACAGCTGCTGGTATTTTACTGTAAATGTCACAGATTTTTTCTTTTACAGTGTTACAAAAGATTTCTATTTCAAATAAATGCTTTTGAATTTCCTATTTAAAAAAAAAAATAAAAATAAACATATCTATCACGTACGCTACTGTGAGGAAGCATGGAGCGAGGAAACGAGGAGACGTAGGAACATTCACAAATACATAGTCTTTAATCTTCCAATTCGGGGAATCACAGGGCAGGCAGGCACACACGTAGCACTTAGACGAATAATACCAGAGAGGGAATCAAGAGAAGACAACACCTTAAGTACACAACTTAATGAGGGGTAAAATGATGAGATACAGCTGAATCAAATGAACACAATCAACACGAGGGAAAAAACTGGGTCACGGAGCACATGGGGAGCAAAAACACAACACAAAACAGTCCAGGGTTATGACAATATCACTCTTTCCAAACATTTTAAGCACTGTTTTCAACACTGTTAATAATAAGAAACGTTTCTTGTGCAGCAAATCAGCATATCAGAATGATTTCTGAAGGACACTGAAGACTGGAGTAACGATGCTGGAAATTCAGCTTTGCATCACAGGAATAAATTCAATTTTAAATTATATTCAAATAGAAATAGTTCTTTTAACTAAAATACAGTTCCATAAAAGCAGCTTTGGTGAGCATTACAGATTGACGCCAAAAACTCTGACCCCAAACTTTTCAATAATGGTTTAGATGGCTGTATTTTCAAAGTGTATGTCACAGATAGCTGTCAAAAGGTGAGCAAAATAATTGACAGGTGTTCCTCACCTCCTCTTGTGCAGCAGTCAGATCCTCCTGAGCGGCCTGCAGGTCTGCCGTCAGGCTCAGAACCGTCTCATCTCTACTGGACACCTACCACACACACAGCTTTTACTCTACATGAACCCTAACCAGACACTATCAAACATAGCAAAGTATGTGGTGCGGTGTACCTTGTTCTGCTCTGCGAGCTGCCTGCAGTCTTTCTGCTGGATGTCACAGTTCAGCTCAGCTGCTCTGGAGTCCAGGAGATCCCTCTGATGTTCTGCTTCCTGTAGCTCACGCTGGAGCCTGGAGACTGTGGACTGCTCTTCCACTAGCTGTCCAAACACATGCACAGAAACAGATGCAAAGTTTCTTAATATAGGTCAAGTTGCATCAAGCCGGTCAGTGGATGTGTTTATAGATTTGCAGATCATGGAGGCTGGAGAGGGTGTAGCAGGTGGTGTATTGATGCAGATCAGTCTTAAACTCTGATCTAGACCTGCTTGCTGCTTTTCTTACACAACACGTTACACTGCACTCATTTATTCCAACTGAGCAGCAGACTACTTGATAAACAATAAAGCTGGAGCAAAACTGATAAAAGCAAAACATGAACAGGCACGGTGGTGAAAACAATTACATTTTAGAAATGTCTAAGTACTTTTTCGCATTGAAAATGGCTTAAACTTCTTGTTTCAACATAGAGAAAAAAAAAACACTTGTCAAGCTGATCATGGGGTTATTAACTGCTGTCAAACCTTAGCATTGGCAAAGTGGTAAACAGCTATGGTTAACATCTATTTAACAATGTCTGCCTTACAGAAAATCAGGTACTGGATGACTGTTGTGCATTTGATATTCATGAGCCAAGATGATTAGTTGCACCTCCACAATTTACAGATTCCTACACCCTTGTGAAAAGGTATAAACTCTGCATCAAAACCTAGGGAGATGCCTATAATATTGATTTGAAATATTGATTAGAAATATAAATAATTCATTTAATGCTGAACATGCATGGCAATAAGAAATAAATACTATTTCACCTCAAATATTTATACATACTGTATGTATATACACACACATTCTTTATTAAAAAGAAATGAACACTTTTATTCAGCCTGGATGCACTGAATTGACAAAAAGTGGCAGTACAGACACTCTTTTGCATAAGACCTTTTGGCCTTTCTATTCATCAAATAATGCTGAAAAAAGAAAGTAAATAATAGTTTCTGGAAAAATATTAAGCAGAAAAAAAAAACTATTTTCAAAATTGATAATAATCAGAAATGTTTCTTGAGCAGCAAATCAGCATATTAGAATGATTTCTGAAGGATCACGTGACACTGAAGACTGGAGTAATGATGCTGGAAATTCAGCTTTGGGTAACACTTTATTTTAAGGAGTCCTTATCACACGTTACATGTACTTACTATTATAATAACAATAAATTAGGCATAATTACATGCAAGTAACCCTAAGTCAAACCCTAACTCTAACCCTAACCATACAGTAACTATGTGTAGTTAATTAATATTACGCAGTACTTAAATGTATAATTACACTGTAACAAGGACACCTTAAAATAAAGTGTAACCCAGCTTTGCATCACTAGAATAAATTACATTTTGCAATACATTCAAATAAAAAATAGTTATTTGAAATGATAATAATATTTATGTAAACTATATAATTACAACATTACTGTGTGGTAATGTGCGTGTGAAGAACTGTAGTTGCTGCTCATGTCATTGCAGTCTTTTTCTCAACAATCCTATTTCCTGGCTCAAATCTGGCAGTTTGTCCTCACACTGACCCATCTGACAGACCCTGAGCAGGCGTCAATTAAAAACAGCAGGGTTCAATCCAATCAAAACAAAGAAATAAAAATCATCTTCTGTTTCTATATAAAGACAGTACTGGAATATGAAGCTCCATCATTTCTGTGCTCTTTGCATCCTGGAAGCAGGACAAATTGCAGATTTAAGGAAATGGTTCAATTTTTAGGGAGCGAGCGGCAGCCTATCTCACATTAAATGGCAAATTGGATAACGTGGGCTCAAACCACTTCGTCTGTTATTATTGGAAATGATTGTGGATTACACATAATTATCTGCTAAAGTACCATTCCCCCCCTTTATTCCAAACACAATGATCCAACTTCAAATAAAACATGATTCTAGCATCTTTCTGTAAATGGATGTAGGATATAAAGCAGAGAATAGATGGTCTAATCAAATTGCCAACAGTAATCATAAAGGAAGACACAACACAAATTGAAGAAGCAGGGGTCCTTGAAATATTTTGTAAGAATTTGGGCTGGACCAGTTTTAAGGGTTGGTATTTAGGGTCATGTGAAGTACACAAACGACCTTGAGTATGATTTAATTTTTATTTATTTCTTAATTTATATTTTATGTCACAATACATAGTCTTAACCCAGGTTATTGGTCACTGACTACTGTAAGTATGCAATTTGTGTGTTTATTTCCTCCAAAAATCTACACATTGAGCCTTCCAGGCACCAGCAAACCATTTAGAGCTGTCCGCTCAGATCTGTCAATCTCTTTCCAGCTCAACCAATAGCAAGCATTTGGGGCGTGGCTACTGTAGCAGGCTGAGCACGTTACATGGGAAAAGAAATTGAAGTGCAAGCCAAAATTCTAAAACTTCTCAAAATACGCCGAAACAGGCAACGTGGTAAAACAAGGGTAAACACTGGAAGTGTTTTTACAAGATGGAGGAATTCGATGGAATGTTTGGGTTTCAAACGAGAAGAGAGTTTAAAGTCAAGTTTTTTCATAGTTTGCTCTTCACTGTCAAGTGCCAGATAAAACAGTAAAATGTTGTAAAGATAAGAATAATCTCAATTAGAGAATGAATGAAAACTCTAATTTACTGGAAATCAAACGTGAACTGCTTTTCTTCTGTTTCTTTCCTCTATTAAAGTGCAAAGGTCTTTGTGTAGGTGTAAACTGATGAATAAAAACCCTGGGCTCATGTACATGTTTTAAAAAGTGTGTGGAGGGAAGGGGCGGAGCTCAAAAAGCTCATTTCCTGTACTGGTCTCATCTCCTTATACTGTTGAATGGACACTAGTGTGGAGCTCAGCTTAATTGGCCTCCAATGTGCTGATATGTGAACAAGGAGAGGTCACGGGGTCAAAGTTAGGAGACCTGTTGACCTCTAGCCATCCACACGCACCCTGTTCTTCCTCATTTATCTCCTTCCAGTCTTTCCACGGGTCCCTATCACAGCTCTTTACTTCCCAACATCCTTTATGTCTTTATATCTATAATCTCCGTCTAGTCTTCTTCATTTTCCTTTTTACATTTTTCCTAGTATTTTTAACAGGTTAAAGAATGCAATTAATTAAATATGTTTAACACCCTTCTATTTATATATATTTAATACAAAATGATAACTGCTTGATTCTGTTTGTATGATTTCAAACTGTTTAGACTAATCACACGCATATTAACAGAGCTTCTGTTAAATATGTGAATCGATTGACTCTAATTTTGACCTTTATCCTTTAATTCTAGTGTTTTGTCCCATCCTCACCGCAGTACGGAGCTTGTCTACATCATCCTGCAGGCTGCGGTTGTTCTCCTGCTGTATTTCCAGGCTGTCCTGGGCCTGCTGGAGCTGTGTGTGTGCGTGCCGGAGGCTCTCTGAGACGGAGTACCAGCGCTCTTTCCATTCCTTTAGCTCTTTCTCCTTCTGGTCAAATCCAGCCTTTTCCAGCTCTTTCTGCAGCTCTGCGATCAGCTCTTCTTGATGCCTGACCTACACACACATGCACAGGAAGCTTTATTCATGCATGCACAGTGGCCACAAAACATATCTGGACAATTTAGTAAAATGCATGAATGTTATTGGATTAGCTACGAAAATATCAAACCAAGTGCCATTTATTTTTACCCTATAAAGGATACTGTATCATATTTAAAATACAAATTTCTAACACCTACAAATTATTAACATGATCAAAATACTCCACCTTCAGATTGTTTTTTTTTGCTGTGAAATGTTTTGAAATGTAACTTTTATGAAGCAAACATAAGAATAACTTTTCTATTGTTAGTAATATTTCAAGATAAACACTTGACTGGAGCAACTTAGGTTTACTTGATTATCCATACATTATTATTATTATTATTATTATTAAACTTGTGTTAAAATATGAGTATCAAACATGATACATCAGGCTTTTGATGAACAATGAACGTTTATTTGTACAACTGTCAGTCATCACTGTATTGCACTGCATTATATGTTTGAAACTACAGAGCTTTGATCATAAAACTAAGCATTTAAATATCATTTGACTAAGACATTATTGGGAGATATTGAGTGACAACTCATATTTACATGAATTTGATATCAGAATTTCATCTTCCTTTGGCCATATGTAAATATCAGCTCCTGCACTAAAATGCCAATAAAAGCCAATAAACTGAGCTGAAGATATATCAAGACCATATACAGCATGTCCATCACAGCTTTATTCACAAATTTATATGCAGAAGCCTTAGCCAGAATCCTCAGTAAGACATTCTATATTTACATAAATCTTTTAATGAATGTTGCATCACACCGTGACTGATGCCCATACACATACACAGATGAAAAGCAAGTTAGCTTAGAAGTGACCTTGTCCATCAGCTCTTAAACTCACCATCTAGAATCTTTAATGATTTTTCCCAGACATCGTCTCAAAGAGCTGTTTTTTTTTTTTTTTTATGAACTGATGGACTCCTGTGGTGAAAGGTTCAGCGCATAAAAGTCCATGCGAATGAAATGAGCATAAGTAAGTGTGAAAATATACCGTGGCAGGCACCTCGGTGGACCCCTCTATTAATCAAGCTGTCTGCACTCTGTTTGGAAAGTAATCTTGTCCGAGGAGCAGAGGAAAACGCAGCAGTAAGTGGCGGCTGGTCGCTCTTTAAAGCAGCTGCTTTACGGAGGTCTCAAAGCTCATGGAGGCTACACTGTAAAAACAAGAGCGTCTGAGCACTCACCCTTAGGTTACCCTCAGCCAAACACGGATCCAGCCTACCTAAGCCAAAAGTATGCTTCTCTTGTCCGCATTTTCTCCAACTCCACTGTCCGTGTGACATTCACAGTCTGTCCGACTTGTGCGTGGACAGCAACGCAAGCGATTTGAGTGATTCAAAAGAAAGCTCCACTAGATGGGCCAAATGTATCCATCAGTGCTCAAAGTCAATGGAGTAAACTTTGAAATGCTTGTGCACTAAACTGTGAGCAGAACATGGAAAATAAAACATACCTGGGCCTTAACACTTAACCTAAAGTCTGCTTATTATAAAAAATATTATATTATAATAATAATAAACTTATTGAATATTATTGAATACTGAATAGAGAAAAACTGTGTGATAATATAATATATTAATATAGAATATATAATATAATATATCTAAAGGTAAGGTATTCTATTGACAGCCATAGTTTTATGTCGCTTTTTAGGTCTGTATATCCAACAGCAAAACATTTAAAAAAAAAAAAAAAAAAAAAAAAAAAAAAAATATATATATATATATATATATATATAAAATATAAATTTTTCTATTTTATTTTATATATATATATATATATATATATATATATATATATATATATAAATAAAATAGAAAAATTTATATTTTATATATTTATAAAAAAGTTAATTTAATCAAATATATATATAATAATCATATATATATATATATATATAATATACACACACATATATTCAACACAATAGTAATAATAATAATAACAGTATATTTGTGCATATAATTTGTGCATTTACAGTATATATATATCTTCTATATATTTATACATTCGTATAGATATTTATATTTACAGTATAAATAAAAATATATAGTTGCCTTTATATTTTAGGAAAAGAGACCTTCTTGACTAGTCGATTTAGAAAATATGTCGTTTTGCAGCTTTTCAATAGTGGCCTGTTGAGTGGTGACTGGCGTCAGCTGTACCTCCTGATGCTGAGATCTGGCCCCTGAAGCACATTAATATTAGATTTTATTTTAGGGCCAGTCATAATATTAGATGTTGTTTTGATCACTGGCAATTGTGTAGGCGTGCGCATGGGGTCTCTGTGTTAAGTGTCTAACACGTGCGGCTGCAGCTCTAATTCAAACTATGGCAAGGTTATGACCGCCACTTAACTGCAGTGAGGAAGACATTGCTTAGAAGCTAATAGGCAGTGGATTGTAGAGAGACCTTGTCCTTGAGTTGCTCTTCTCTCAGTCGTTCCAGCTCCTCTGCCTTTACACAATCCTGCAGCAAAAGAGAGGGAGAGATGAAGAGAACAGGGAGGCGCTGAGGGATGAATGTGTAAGAACAGGAAAAGAAAATAAAGGAAATGCACAGTCCTTCAGAGTGTCCTAGAGAAGATGCTCTACCTGATCTTTCCTCCACAGGTAAACTACAGGAGAATGCAACAATGGATTTTTGTTATATTGTGTGCATTGACTGATATCCTCTATTTTTCTTATTCTTTTGTAGTGGAAAACAAAAGCAAGGTCTCATGCAAGGTGTGAGCATTAATCACAAGCATTGAAACACACACTGCACTTTATTTTCTGGGCATGTTTTATAAAACATGCTGTGATGATTGGTTTAGCAGATAACCAAGAATATCAACCCAAAACTAATAAATGAAGCAATGAAACATGACAAAACACGACAATGTAAACAAGTCCCTACATTTACATCTGTGTCTTCAGCATATTTTTAAAGTATCGTAATTTTAAAATGTAATAAAAGAAATTAATGACATTAAATCATGATCAAACCATGATCAGATTAAACGATGCATTATATAACTGAGGAAAGAATCATAATCAAATTAAATATTTACATCCTAGTACTAATTTAGATTTTTTTTCTTCTTTCTTTTCTCCTCCTTTTTCTCCTTTCGAAATAATTTTACTATGACAGAAATTCAAAACCGATACATAGCCTTGATTGGATTCAAGACATTACGGGAAGCAAATGGAGAATGAAAGCTTTTCAACAGGTGCTTGTAATGACGCTGTGTTCCTGCTCTCAGAATACTGAAACCATTAAAACTCAATCTACACTCTCAGAAAAAAAAGGACCAAAGCTGTCAAATGTAGACTTTAGGTACTAATATGTACTTTTAAAAGTGCTAATACATACCTTTAAGGTACTACTATGCAGTGCTGGGTAGTACTGATTACATGTAATCTGGATTACGTAATTAGATTCCAGACATTAAGTACTTGTAATTAGATGATATTATTTCTTAAATATATACTCATAATTAGATTACAGTTATTTTTATTTTTTTTTATAGATTACATGATTACATATTCACACAATGGTAGTACATTATTTGATTTGCCCTCATTTTTACCCCTTAAATTTTCCTTTCTAAAATTCTACTGCTTTTAGTTCATTCATGATCCCCAGTTTAAGAAACCCTGGCCTAATGTAATGTTTGATACACTTCATGAAGTTGATAAAGAATGGAATATACTTTTGGGTCAAAAGTAATCTAAAAGTAGTCCGTATACATTACCTAATATGTGTAATCCAACAGATTACATTTCAAACTATAATTTCCGTCACGTAATTTGTAATCAGTAACAGACTACAATTTGTAAGTAATCTACCTGGCTCTGCTAATACAGTATGTACCATTTAGGTGTAAATAAGGTATGAAAAAGTACCTTTTTAGCTCTTGTACCTTAGGGTACCGCCCCAGTGACAGCTTTGTATTGTGTGGAGATAAAGCTGAGAAACCGTACTACTCTGAGCTTCCTCTTAACCTGCGCATTAACTTTACCAATGCTGTGGCACTTAAAATGAAAGGTCCATTACAGAAAGTAGCAGATATTCAGAGCTCAGGAGAGCTGAAGAAGAGAATGTGAATAATAGCAACGTGTAGAAAGTGGAAAACTGTTCTATTTTATTGTGCTGTGTATAACATGCTGCTGTGTTCTGAGCTTTGAGCACCATCAAGAGTACAGTGAGAGTCTTGAGACGAATAAGGGTCAGACGTGTCAAGGATTTCAGAGACCCAGCGGGCCTAACCATCAGGGAGCCTTTTACTTTTAAAAAGAAATAAAAAACGGCAGACAAAGAAGTGTGAACTTCAAGCTCACTGCGACCGGAGGTACATCCTTACGTTTTCGCATGGCACATGTAAAAGTGCACCCCAAAGTGCATGTACAGGAGGCTATTAAATAGGGTTTTGCTGACCTCTTTCTCCTTTTCAAGCAATGCCAGCGTCTTGTCAACCTCTCTTTGGAGTTCATCAATCTGCAGCACTTTCAGCCGATGCTGCTCTTCCTACACACACACACAGACATGAACAAAGGCAACTGAAGGTGAGATGCACAGGGAGGAAAGGCTTCGTTAAAAGTGTCAAGTGGATGCCTTTGCATAATGCATATCACACCTTTGAGATGATCCATTAGCAGGTTGTGGTGTGGGAGCCGCTAAATAAGCTGACTTGACTCCACAGAAAAGACACAATATCCTCTCTTCCTTTCTTTATGAGTGGACAGTGGATGAACAAATCAAAGCCCGGTGGGTTTAGATTAGCCCGAGCGGGGCCTAGTCATGAGGGGACCTTTAACCCCCGCCCCCCCGTTTGTTCCTTCTACCCAGACATTGATTTATAATTTTAATATCTCTAATTTCCACTGCAGCGGCGCTTTCCAAATGTCATTTTACAATTTGTGTCAAACCGCGTGACCATTTTTCTTAATACGGCTTATGACAATCTCAGCGGCAGGGCGGATATGCAATTCAGATGGAGTGTCGTACAGACACGGACGCAGCCGCCGTCGCCTGTTTGTGTGTTTATCTTTATCAACGGCTCGACGTTTTGGGAGGGGGTCACAGACTAAGAAGCTGCCTGTTTACGATGGGGGGGAAAAAAATTGGATTTGCTGAGCAAAATGGTTGCAGGGGACGAAAATAATAATTTGGCCGTAAATCTGGTAATTACGTTTACCGTAATAAGAGTTATGATGGCGGTAATGATAATCTATTAAAATATGCATCAACATTAAGAGCTGAAATGGAATGTGGGATGTGCTCGTGGTCGTTATATGAATATTTATGATAATTAAAATAGGGCCTCCCCCTTTTGAGCAGCCTGGACTCTTTTCACAGACAGTGATGATGCTTTTCCATGCTTATTAACCTCGTAAATCTAGCAACTTTTATATTTTCATTATTAGAAAAAAGAATGTACATTTATAACACTATACTTTGTGTTATATAACACTGGTATTAAATTACAGATAACTAGTTAGAGTGTTTTTAACACAACATCTGAGGAAGTGATTATGCAATCTTATCCAAAATATAATTCTTGTGGTTGTGAATGTAAAATCTGGTCAATTTGTTGTCAGTATGCCACTTATATTCCATTCCACTTGTGTCTTCGGCATATATATATATATATATATATATATATATATATATATATATTATATATATATATATATATATATACACACACACACACACACAGTATATATAAAGTAGCATAATTTCAAATTTCAATAAAGAATTAATCCAATGAAACCATGACCAAACCTCAGATTAATTAATGCATTATATCACTGATTAAAAAAAAACAAAAAAACAAACAAACAAAAAAAACATTTTTCTTAACACTCTCCACTTATTATTCTTATTATTTTGAAGTTTCCAGTCTGTGGCAGTGTTTTTGATATCGATAATATTCATCAATCTTTCATCACCCCCAGAATATTTCGTGTGAATATGTAAACAGTGAATATATGAAAAGAAAGAACAGAGCCTCTGTTATTAAACAAACAAACAAAGAAACAAAACATTTTATTAGCTTCATTCTTTTTTATACACACTTAAATGTGGGTAAGTTCTATCAAAAACAAAAAAACAAAAACATTATATGGTGTTGACTGTTTGGTCATCACGTTAGCTTACTTGTCCATGAACAACTTCTATCTACTCCTTTTGGTTTACACAAATTTTCTTCTTCACGTGTTTTTGGATCTGGAGATGCTGTACTATTTCATTAGGTCTGTAACAGCGCCCCCTACCATATAACAGTGAAAACAGTGATTGCTGGAATAATTCGTCAATGACGAGGAAGCGCCGTGTCTTAAATTAAAGAAGATTTCGTCAATGGCATATAAATAATTAATACGGCTTATTATGATCTCAGCACCAGGGTGAATATGTAGTGTAGATGGAGTATCGTACAGGCAAGGATGTAGCCACCGTGGCCTATTTGTGTGTTTGTCTTTCTTTATCAACAGCTCAACGTTTTGGATGAGGCAAATTTGACATCTTTTTTTCTTCTTACCAGTGTAATCAATCTCTCAATATTTTGTCATAGAAAAGTCAGAAATACTATGGACGATTTTGTCTCTTGCTACTGGAGCAAATGGGAACACAAACATTATTTCTGTTGTAGTCTCCATTCACTACTATAGTAGTTTATCCAACTAAGACAACTTCCAGTTCTGAGAAATGTGAAAAGGCTAATGGGAAGAAAGGTTTGGCGGCGGTACCCTGAGGTTGGCACGGTGGAGCTCCTCTCTGACGCCATTGAGCTGCTCTTGAAGGAAGGATCTCTCTTTCTTCCACTCCTCTTCTCTCGCTTTCAGCTCCTCTTGTGGCCTCCGGAGCCGACACCATTCCTGTAGGTACACACACATTATGGGTCATACAAAAGTTTAACAGCGAAGGAAATGGATTCTATGATCTCTCATTTTGGCCAAATTCAAAGGCCCCTTACAGTACAGACCCTCAGCTAACAGTAGAACAGTTCACCTCTACTGACCTTTACCTTCAGCCTTCATGCGGCTATTGACCCACACCGAGCAACGCTCTGAGTCTTGCTTCTCGGTCGAAAAAAAAAGGCAAAAAATAAAAGGAACAAGTTGTCGGAAATGAAATTTCAATTCATCCAGTCCCTTTATACACTGGTGCAAGAGATGGCGAGGAGAGCAGGGGGATCAATAGTGTTTAGACAGCAGAGCAGATTTTCTAAGAGCCGAATCAATAGGAAAGAGAGAGGGAAAAATACCTCGGCTTTTCTTTGGGTGTTGCAGTAAATACGAACAAATCAGTGGCCTTAGGCTAAATGGATTGACCAGCCGTTTCCGACTCCTGTGCTGTAAATAAAGATCTATTGGGAAAGCTCTGCCCGGGTCCCTGAGAGGGGGGAGAGACGGCCACTGTGCCGAAGCGCTCTCACACACACCTCCACTTAACCTGGACGCACGCGGCGAACTGACACACGGAGGAACCGCCCTCATACGTGACATCATTAACCATGCGCTGCGGTGATCCCAACAAAACACTTACTGCTGTTTTTCTAACTTTGGGTCCCAGGGCTCTTTTATTAAAACTAACAGATTTATATATGAAGATCGGATTAAAAATGACTTTATCATGCCTTTATTATTAACTTTTGCTATTTTTCAAAGGCCTTGACATTTGAATGTACAGGCTTGTTTTACCCTTGTCCCAGATCCAGACTATCCATCTTCAACTATGAAAATCCATCATAAAAATATGAAGTTGTGGCATCATTTTCACAATTGACAATTACTCGCTGAGTCATTTCACAATGACTGCTTTTTTTCCCCAAAGAGACGACATGCTAGAGATAGGTAATCGAAGGCTACAAGTAATAATATTAAAGGTAAACAAACAAACAAACAAGGTAAATCAAGGTAAATAAATAAATATTTTTTCTATTGTGCATTATTTCCAATCCAACTGCTATTTTGTCAAATTATGCAAAAATACTATTATTTAATTGTGAACAATGAAATGAGCCCAGATGAGCAAGATAGAGGGTTTTAATTATTATTATTATTATTATTACATTTTTAATGTTTTAAATGTAATTTCTTTTACAGAATGTTATTAAACGTGTCATTTGAGATTTGTTGGGAATTTGAAAAAAATAAATAAATAAATAAAATAAAATAAAATAAATATAGTTAGTGGATAAGTTAACTATTGACAGTGTTAAAAAAAACCTGGGCATAATTAAAAAAAAAAAATTACCCTACTATACACATTCGTGAAAATTATTCTATTTTGCATTTTTGAGATGTAATTCAAATGTTCATTACTATATTGTTATCATAAGAATATAAATGAACGTTGAAAAAATTCCATGATTTTCAGAATGTCAAATCTGTTTATTTCATTATGTTTATTTGTTTAAAATGTCCAGCTCTATTCTGAACCGCAGACTTTCAGTGTAGTCTCAGACTTTTGGATCTCACTGTACATTTATTTTACATTTCAACCCAGCACTTCTGAATGATAGTTCTCTCTCCATTTACAGCTGTTGCCGTGAGGAGAGTGATCCTTAATGAAGAGGCTGAACTTGGCCACCTCCGTGACTTTGGTCTAATTACTGACGAACACCACAGGCTAGCGAGGACAAACTGTGCAGAAGTGCATGATATATGAGCGCGCTCCGCACTCCTCAGCCAAAACAAAAACATATCACAAAAGCCAAAGCAATAAAAGCACTGTCTCGCTCCAAAAGAAAACATTAATCAATAAAATGGAGAGAAATGTGGAAATAAAAGTATGAACTGTGCTATTGACCCTCGCAGCAGGACTGAGGGTGGACTCACTGATTTGCCATGTTTGGTCAGGTTACATGGATTAAGATCTTCTACAGTGTCATGATCAGCCCATTCCACAAAAAGAATGAGTGAGAATGACTGAAAAATAAAATAAAATAAAAATATAAAAATAAGTCATTTTGTTATGTGCTTTAATTAGTATTTTTTTTACAATCTTTTTTAAAATTTAAATCAGATTTAGTTTTAATAGTTTTAAATACTTCATGTTATAAAAAAAATCTAAAAAAGTAATTTTGTTATGTGCTTTATTTAATTTTTTATTGTTTTTTATATTTTGATTTAGCTTTAACTGATTATTTTATTATAGTTTTATTAAATTACTACTTCAACTTAAAATAAAATTGAATAAAAATTATTTTCTATATGTTATGTTATTCTAAAATTATATTCTAAACTATTATATAAAACAGTCATGTTATGTGCTTTATTTGGCTTTTTCTTTTCAATTTAGCTTTAGTTTTTATTTCAGATTATTTTAATAATTCAATAAAATAATTCAATTATTGAATTGAATATATATATATATATATATATATATATATATATATATATTATTTTAATAATTCAATAAAAAATTAAAATTATGCAATTATACAATTAAATGCAAAAAGTATAAAAAGGTAATTTGTTTATTTATTTATTTATTTTTTAGTAATTTTAATACTTCAACTTAAAAAAAATAAACAAATAAATAAACAGAATAGAATTAAAAAAATAAATACTTGACAATACGTCACCACTTTCACTTTCAAATGTGATTTTTTTTTTTTTTTCTCCACAAAATCCACAGGGGGATCCCCATAATTCATAGTATCAGTGTGTCATTGCCACAAGTACAAAGTTGAAAATTTCTACTTCCTAAGATGAACTGAACGTTGAACATGCTAAGGAACAATTTTATTACAGGGTGTCTACAGATATGAACAAGTTAAATTTAAGACTTTTTAAGACCTTTTTAATGCCACCTTATATGAAATTTAAGACCAAACCTCTGATGTAAATCACATTATTTTCACAATATATATTGCAGTGAAAATTGCTATTTATTATTATGATATACAAACTTTTTAGCAAACTTTTCACATCAGCAGACAATATCCCATACAAAATATTCCCACAAAAGCACAGAGATTTCTGGTGGTGTAAACAATTTATTCTGAAGCAATATTTTATCTGTTCTATTAGCTTTTACATGTATCTGCATATTTTTTTATATTAACCTCAGGATGTTATTTAGGCCATTTTTTTTTAAAACCTTATTAAATGCATGCATCATATTTCATGTCAAATTCTTACAATTGATCAATAGATTCAATTTACACTAAGGCTGTTATCAAACAAATTAATTTACATTGCACAATTACAACTTCAATAAATAATGTTATGAGATTAATGTTTTAAATGCAATTTTGAATATGCAAATAAGAAATGTTGGGGGGGGATCATTATTGAGTCATTCATTCAACCGTTCCCTCAATCATTCAGTAAAAAACACCTCTGCGTGTTGCTTGGAGATTGGGTAATACTTCTGCTGTGATCTTTTTTTGGCACTACTTTAGTTGGTGAAACAGAACAAAACAGTCAATATTGTGTCTAAAATGTAAGTAACTTAATTACGTGACTACTTGTTTAACTAAAATCAATGCAACATTTTCAATCGTGAGAATATTCTTCAATTAGCTCCCTTGTTATGGTATGTTGCTTAGCTACATCATGTTATAAATAAAAAAACTCAACATTCTGAAATTTTACCTCAGTATGTTTCTTCTGTGAATTTCTTTATGTGTCTCGTTCAGCTCTTTTGCTCATTTCATAGTCTTTTGATTTGATTTCTCCATAAATGTCTCTTACAAAGAAACAGGCAGCGCGAGCCTAAACAGCGCAACCTTGATACCAGAAATACTCTATCCATTATCAATCGCTGTTTACGTTGAATGTAATAAAATCAGAAGAATCATTCTTGCGTTTCAATGCTTCACTGGTTATTTTTTTGTCACATAGGCTATTTGTCCGGTCGGGCAAGTAAAATTCTCAAGCCATTTTTCAGTAAACTTCATTTAACCCATTTTAAACTATCTAGGAAGCTGGTCAGCTAACTGTAGCATGCAGTAACTACAGCGGGGGGAAAATATGTCTGTCCAATGATTGTAAACAGTCACAGGTCCATCAGACAGGAGAAATTATTGTGGAATTGGGACAGAAAATATTTAAGACCCATCGAATCTGAATTTAAGACATTTTAAGACTTTTTAAGGCCTTTTATTAGGAAAACTTTATTTAAGACATTTTAAGACTTTTTAAGGACCCGCAGCCACCCTGAACAGAGGAGGGGGCTGTGCTTGTAAACAGGAGGTCTTTTTTGACTTAGTGAAGAGTCGTTTGGTTCAGAATGTGTTTGCATATTCAGTGCTGATATATTTTGCTGCAAAGGTCACTGTAGATTGGGCTGAGACTGCAACTGCTGGAGGAGCAGAGGGATTCAGCTAAACGCCCTCTCAAGAACATTACCTTAATGATACCATTCCTCACACCCGATCAGAGCCAGAGAGAACGAAATGAGTCAAAAAGGACATTCTTTGACCCATATTCCTTGATTGGACAGAGGTGTTAAAAAGCACCCTTTTCAAAGTCAGCCTTAACAAACCAGGAAAGTTCAACTTCCTAAAGTTTTTAAGAGGACATATTTGAACTAAAACCAGCTTGGACTAAAATAGCTCATGTTCATTGCCTTGACTAATGCAACTACTGTACATGTTCAGGATACTTATTGGTTTAGTATTGACTTTATTACATGTTCATTAGTGTTGCTTGTTACACCAAGCATTACTATTATTAATGCTCTTGCTAATCATTACATGGCTCTCTGGAATATTTGATTTTGATTGGTTGATCATGGCATTCCGTTGTCAAATATTTTGAAAATGACCACTTGATTGTATATTTGACCACTCTTTATCAGTTTTTCTACATACTGTAGCTTACATACAGGCTCACAGATGCAAAATAGTCTCCATAAGGACGATATTAGGCCCCTTTGCTTCATGCTGGCATCCTGATTTTGTCATATCGACCAGCTAGTACATTATTTTTTACGAAATAAACTTAAATAAACACCCCATGCACTATAAAGCCAATGCTGTGAAAATACATGACAGATTTGTATGGTTTATCACCAGACACTTTGGAAACACAGAGCTCCACTGGAGACAGCAATTTCATCCAAACAGTCCTCACTGTGAGGTCCATCTGCAGATGTTTCCTCAGGTCTGGACAGTAGCTTGTGTCCAGAGGCACTCCGGCATGCAGCCGCCCCAGGCCATTCTCTAAGTGCTCTTTACTCTGAAAACACAGCTGGTCTCCGGGGACCAGGATGAGTGCGGGGCCTCCCAGACCTGCACAACACTTTGAATAATAAATCCATACATCATAAGGACACGTCAGAGCTTGATTCACGGCAGTAAAGTGCTGAGGTATTAGCTTTAATAACACAGGCTGGAGTCAGGCACTTGCTCTTTCCCGACAAATACGAGCAAATCAATTAATTCCACTGACATTCCCCCCGAAAGCACACAATATAAATTCCACGTGGCCACGACTTTGGTGTTTTTGTTTTAGGAAGAAGGGGCGAATGTGTGAGTCATTTCTTACTTTTATGCCCTAATTTCTGAAATATTCCACTGGCTAACACATTTGTTTTTGTTGAGAACTTTGTCTTAAAAGGTTATAGGATCTGGAGCGCAGGAGAAAGACAAGTAGCTTGAGCTGAATCGCTCTGTTATCAGAAAGCATAAGGTGCTCTATTCTCCTGCTGTAGATATTCTGCACATAATGATGGATAGAAGCATCAGCCTGGCCTATCAATCCCCAGAGACTTATGCAGCACTGCTTCAAGGGTAAATCAGGGGAGTCTGGTTGGAAACACTGAAGGATGACAATAATAGTGACAAGAGAACAGGAAATCATTAGAATCTTTTGAAATGGACTCAAAGTTTGGACGTCACCAGCTTGGGTCACACTACCATTCAAAAGTTAGGGGTCAGATTTCTTCATTTTTTGGAAAGAAATTTCTATTGCAAAGCTGCATTTATGTGATCAAGAATACAGTAAAAACAGAGAAATTTTATTACAATGTAAAAATTCTTCAGAAATTATTCTAAGCTGATTTGCTGCTTTTTAAATGGTTAAGTTATTATTTAGCAAGACTGTAACCACCTAAATCAGTGATTAAACATTGCATTTTGGCAATTACAGGTAATTTACTATAGAAATATGATGTTTTTTCAAATTTATGGCTTGTTAAGCACCACCTATAATCTGATCTCCATAAAAGATGGCATGCTTCTTTAGTATCATATGCAGCATGTGCTCACCTAGTTTCGTGAAGTTTTGAGTTTTCGTTTTGGATTTATACGCTTTTGGGTAGATTTGGCCACAACCATTTTAAACAACCCTCACTGTAAAAGAATAAAAGTTGAGAAAACTTAAAAGTTTAAGGCAACCAGCTTCAGCTGATTTTTGAGTTTTCTCAACTTTTTGTTGTATAAACTGAAAACAACAATTGAGAAAACTCAAAAATCTACTGAAGCTGGTTGCCTTAAACTTTTGAGTTCTCTCAATTTTTTATAGATAACCAAAGTGTAAAGGTGTAAAGTGTAAAGTAAAACACGGTATCACCAGTGTTAAGCCACAACACAGGTTACGTCATTTGCCCACCACGGAACCGCCCCCCCACCATCATTTAGATTTTTTTTTTTTTTTAGTATTAAAAATCCTTTAGTTCAGTTAGATGACAGACACTGCAATTAAAAACTGAATGCGGCTGCTCAATGCAGCATGCCAAATGACAGTGGCATCACAGATCAGGAGCAGGAGTCAGATTTAATTTATCACGTGAGGAGAGTGAGTTGAGCTGACTGACAAGAAGAGTGAGGTGAGAAAGACAAGACGATGGCCGAAGATTTAGTTTAGAAACAAAATGCAAAAGTGCCTGTTTGGCAATATTTTGGATTTTGAAAAGCCTGTTGACTTTTGCCATTTATCTAAGGTGATTTTGGAAGCTTTTTTAAACATTTGTTTCTTATTTATTAAGTTCCATTGTTTGCTGATTTTTACTTTATTTAAACTTTGTGTATTTTATTTTATTTTACTTTACATCAAGGTGTATATGCCATGCCCCCAAGCTTTCTTATTCGTTTTGCTAATAAACGTTCTATGTTTCTTATTTATTTGCTTCCACAGTGTTTGCTGATTTTCATTTTTGTATACCTATTTAAACTTTGTGTAGCCTAAGAAATTTGTTATTTTACATTAGGCATATAGCATGGTGTATTTTAATTTTTTATTTTTTTTGTTCTATGAGTTTGACGTTGTATTTTATTGTTGCTTGAATTGAATCGACGCCAAATTGCCGCTAATTTGAAGTGAAAGGAAAATGCGCATGGCTATTTAAAAGCAAAAGAAAGCGAGGAAAGAGGGAAAACTCAAACGAACTAACTACCCCCAACAGTGTTGTCACACGTCGATTAACTGGTGGGAAAATTTCCTAACCGTCACAACCCCACTAGAGATTCCAGAGAATTGTACTGCAGTGGTTTTGTTGAGTTTGAACGAAAAACCTAAGACTAGTTTGGAAAAGTAGGTTTTTAAAATAATCTCCAATATTTAACAAACAATTTGATTGACATCAGCTGTCCTAGAGGGAAACTTGTTCAGAATGAGGAGCTCTAACATATGATATGAATATTGTGTGTATGTGTGAACAATCGCACAATATGGAGTCATTTACCCACTTGAAAAATGCAATATCGTATTATAATGCCACACAGTGGTCAAACCATTGAAAAGCCTTTTAAGAAAAGTGGCCCTGCCTCTTTCGAATGTTTTGCCATTGGTTTGCGAGTCGAAAACTCAACGTTTTTGATAATTACTGATTCTCAGTCTCCAGGGAGTTTTTCTGCGCTGCATTTGGTTTGAGCAAAAAAACCTAGGACTAATTTGCAAAGGTAGGTTTTTCAAAAAATCCAAAACAGCAGAAAATTTCATAATAGAACCCGACAAGTGTGTTTTGTTTGTCTTGAGCCAAGGCTTCCCATGATATAAGAGACTTGAGTCTGCGACGAGCAGTTTAGGAGTTTTACGATTACGTACTTTTGATCGCCGTAGCGCCCCCATCAGGACAATCAGGGTAAGCCTTGGTGATGTTGTAGATGGGGTGGGTACTACCACCCTTCAAAGTTTCAGGTCTCTATGCCTTACAGTTTGATCTGCCTGATCTGCCTGATCACTTATTTCAGAATGCTGATCTTTAAAAATCTTAACAATTAAAGGGCTAGTTAAACTAAAATGTAAATTATCTTGAATTGGTCAAACATTCTGAAAAACTTGATTTTCTTTGCCATATTGTCCTAGCTTACTGTAATCACAGTAAGCTAGACTGTGTTTGCGTTAACCTAATGTTAACCTTTCCAGCATGGCAGTATCTAGGTTTTTATTATCTTCAGTGGAGCTGATCGGTCATCTATGCCAGTTAATGACCAGAAATGTCCAGCTAGGACCACCATGTAAAACCATCAACATCTGTTTTCCAGCAGCGTCTCCCTTTGAATTTTACCTCTCTAGCCAATGTCCACTAATGCACAGTTCATAAATATTGTCTTATCACTATTGTCATCATCATCATTTTTCCCCAATACTCTCCCAGACAGGGAAATTCTGAGGCAATTACTGAAGTGACAAGTGAAATGGGAACAAGAAGCACTAAAAAGAGATGGTTGCCATGGAAACGGTGCAAGAGGATCAGATTACATGTGCGGTGGTCAGGTGAACCCCTTCCCCTCAGTCCTACTGCATACAGCGGCCTGGCAGCACACCACAGACCAAAGGCCACTTAACCTCAATCACTTCTTGCAATCGCCAGCCAATCAGGCTGAATGTATTTGCTATTTTTGTCCAAAGGTCAGCTGCTTGTGTGCATCTGGGGCTGCAGAATGTACAGTACACTTTCCACCCAAAGCTGGAGAATGCTGGCAGGGACCAAGCTGATGGCATTTGAAAGAGAGTACTGAAATGATTATCATTATGGTATTATAACAGTATAGTACAGCAAATGTATATTATATATATATATATATATATATATATAGTGCGTGCTGGTTGTAGTCCGTTACTGATTACAGATTACATGATGAAAATAGTATTTATCAACATAGTCAGTGTTACTCATTTTAGGTAATGCATTCTGACTACTTTAGATTACTTTCAGACTACTTTTTACCTAACTTACCATTGCTTTTTCCCCAAACTCAGAAACATTGATCGCAAAATTATTTACATGACTTTTACAAGGCCATTCTATATTGTGAATATAGTCAAAGTTAAATGGTATGACACACAGTAGGATTTTTGGAAAGGAAACTTTAAAAGAAAAAAAGAATAATTAGGGAGAATCAATAAATTATGAATAATTTACTGCCAATTTAGAAATAACATGCAATCATGTAATCCACATATAAGTAACTGTAATCTGATTATGAGCATTTCAAAATGTAATATAATCCAATTATGAGTACTCAAATTTAGGAATCTGATTACATTATCCAGATTACATGTAATCAGTTACTACTCAGAACTGTATGTGTATATACAGTATATAATTTGGATTAATCTAACTAATTGCAAATTAATCACATATTTAATGTGCATAAAAATATATATAATGTAAACAAAATTATATATATAATGTATACAATTTAACCGGGTATGCTGAGTGATAAGATTAAGACACCACCCCCCATCGACTTTTAGAACACACTCAAAAAGGGATCACAGATAACAAATAAGAAACAAGTGGCAGGCGTAACAATTAATCCACTGGAGGCGTGTTTAAGAACCCAAGTGCAGTTTTATTCCAAAAGTGATCCAAAATACAAACATAATCCAAACAGAGACTTGACTTGGCATGAACAGACTTGACTCACCGACAGCAGGTTACAACATCACTACACGACAAGAGACAAAGGCTACATGAGGGCTATATATACCAAACAATCCAGGTCACATGACAAGAACCAACCAATGAGAGACAGGACACATGACTAAGACAACCAATGAGAACATGACACATGAACCGAAGAACCAATAGCAGGATAACAAGAGGGCAAGGGAATCACATGACTAAACAGGGACCATGACTAAACTCCAAAATACAAGACATGAAAACATGAACATGAAACAAAACCAAGAAACCAGGCGTGACAGCAGGTGTCAATTTAAAAATATGCACATTTCCTACCTTATTTGTAAATAAAATTCA
Source organism: Spinibarbus caldwelli (assembly GCA_039654775.1). Taxonomy (NCBI): domain Eukaryota; kingdom Metazoa; phylum Chordata; class Actinopteri; order Cypriniformes; family Cyprinidae; genus Spinibarbus; species Spinibarbus caldwelli. Next base: position 42,646,462 of record CM077220.1, read on the forward strand.
ACTCCAAATCCTTCTTCTGTCGTTTATCCATTGTTATTCTAATGCTAGAAAAAATATAGCTGGTTTTCCAAGTAAAAACCACCAAAAATAACATTTACATGTAGTTACATTACGATACGCAATATTCAGAGGGTGGGGAGATGTGGGGGATTCCCCCAGTCTAAATGTCTCTGCATCGACTGAATTATTTTTCTTATTCCCAGTGAATAGAGTTAAAACTCCCACACGGATGACACTACTCCAATATGCAAAGTACCCAAATTAATAATATCTTTAAAATATTGCCAAGTTGCAACAGTGCAAACAACAATAAAATCAGAGAAGCACTTTAACTGCAAGTGACACGAACATACGCAAAACAAAGGGAAGAATAACATCTTAATGTTCAAAATGTTCAGAGGATTGTTTCTTTCTTTTCCTGCTTGTAATTATTAAAATTTATATAGCCCACGTCTTTATAAACATTTTTTTTAATTTACCACGTTGACAATAACGTATATCTTCAACATACATTGTCTATGACCAAAAATGTAAGAAGATATGTTTTCAGTGGACTTTTAAAAATTTCTTTGCTTGAGAAAACGTAAAAATATACAGTTACACTGCTTTTTTTTTTGATTTAGTCGAGTTGGTTTTGCATCAAACAGTGTGATTTTCAGCAAGAGATCTGACAGCAACAGCGCGTTTTTCCGCTTGGGCGAGCGCTTCGTGGATAGCTAGATTAGCGTAGATTTACGCTAACCTAACCCTAACCCCGTTTGGCAAATAAATCATTTTACGTACTTATTCCTAACTCTTTAAGCTTTAAGTTACATTTTAAATGACAAGGTATCAACTTATAATCATGTTTATATTAATAACCCCGTGAACATATTCTCTCAAATTGCCTGGGTATGCGGAGCATTCGTAGCTTATATGGACGGAACGCCACTGATATAAACAGTACATATTATATATATAGCTCTCAGTTTAATTCTAATTCTGATTCTACATTCCTCTAGATTATAATGTCCATTTTGATTAAGAATTCTTAACATCAGAGGAATACAGTAAATTAAACGGGAATGTGTTTTAGAGTGATTCATACAATCTTTTTGAACTATTCATTGAAAGAACCAGCTCATAAGAGTGATCAGTTTGGATAATCTGGCTAATCCATTTCTTATTTACTAAAAAGCACCAGCTCATAGAAGTCATTTTTGTAAAACAAACTACACAGAATAACCCAAAATAAAGAATGGGAATATATCACTATTACTACCCAGCCCTATCATTCTTGTCCATTTACTCACCAAAGTATAATACATATTTTTAAGGTTAAGAGTTCGTTCAGATCCTTAACTCCGAACATGAGCAACTGTAGCGATGCTTGCTTTAGTGAATCGTTTGAAGTTTGATGGTCGGATGTCCTTTTTACCCAACAGAGGGGAAAATCTTCCTATTTACATTATCTACACATTTACATGCTTCATTCCAGCCCTGATGTTACTTAATCAAAATTTAATTTCATTTCATCTAGAGCAATCTACATTTAATCAAGCACAGCTAAATGTGAGATGCATGTGCTAATCAGGCAGAAGAGCGAGCGGTTAGAGTTCAGGCTTTCATTAGTACCGCCATTAACACGTCACCTCAGAGTGTTTTGCAAACATCTTCAAACCGGCGAACGCAATTGTCTATTCAACGTGAAACGTTCGCATACGTGCGAGTGGCGTGCATTTCAATAAGACACCTTAAAACCGCTTGTGCCTCGTTTACAGCCTCCTGTTAATATTCTGTTTCATTTTAAAAAGCTGTTCTGACTAGAATGTGTGACAAACACCTTAAAGGTGACAGTAAAGACATTAAACCCCCAGGACGAGCGTCTCCGCGCCGCTGGCAAATTACCGCTGATTAGCATTGATTTGAAAACAAAAACCACAGCGTGACACAAATCAAAAGTGCAGTCAATGTTGATGCATAAGTGAAATGGCAAATCTCAAAATAGCTCAATAAATACGTCGTAAAGTTACGAACGAGAAAGACGGAGGGCGAGAGAGGGAGAAAAAATCAGAGTGAAGCAATTACAGATCTAATCAGAGCTTTCTGCATGAAGGTACGGCTCTCCTATCTCCCTCCCATTTGCATCATAACACAGCGTGCAATATTAATTTCCGAGTTTACTGCTTATTGGAAGTGCAAAGTATGAAAAGCCATTAAGGCTGCAAATGGGAAAGCAATTTGCTGTCACACGGATTCGGCTCTATTCGGCTCTTGTTAACCATTTGGAATTAGAGTCATTTGGTGAGAGGCATTCTACAGCAGTCCACTAAAATAAGTAATTATGCTCGCCTTCTCTCTCCCTCCATCTCCCGCCTCTCGCTCTTTCATTTGCGCGGGCGAGGAAAGCGGGATGGGTGGATGAGGTTGAAGGGCGTTAGGGGTGAGTAAGTGGATGCAGAGGCAATTAAAGTTGGTAGCTATCTGTTTGGCTAATGCAGGCACACACACATTGTATAACGCTCGCGCGCTGCCTGAGGGCCAGGAGGAAAGAGGGAGAACAGATGCTGGGCAGCCATCTCCTTTTACTGCCAGTGTAACTCTTAATCCAATCTTGCACGCCTCGTTTCAGCCCGCTGTGCTTCACGCGCCAAATCACGACTGCGTGTGTTATAGCTGCGAAGCGTCGTGAAGGTAAAAATCACTCGTAATGACTCACGCTGGGACTTGGAGAACCTCTACAGCTACAAATGCTTTTCATCTTACAAACATCTCATCAACAGTAGAGCTTTCCCCGCTGAAAAGATCAGCTTAGATGGCGTGCGTTTTGGCGGCTGTAATTTCGCCGAGTAGGACGTGATCAACATTTTTTGTTGATGTGTAAGAAAAAAAGACAGAATCACTGACTACCCCTACAATCAGATTGCTAGGTGAAATTACACAGAAAACCCTAGCAACCCCACAGTGATGTCCTGGCAACCACCAGCAACAAGATATGGGAATCGTCTGGAATTTAACGATTATGATACCAATTCCTCTGAGCGATTACTGTTCCCTAATGGTTGCATTACTGATTCTATTTAATTTGAGGAAGAAATAAAAAGAAAAAAAAAATGCATCTTTTAAGTGCTTGTTTGTTGGGCTGCACACATTGGTCCAAACTTTTGTGATTATATGAATTTGACTATAAAGTATTAACAATAATAACAACAACAATAATAATAATAATAATAATAATAATAATATTATTATTATTATTATTAATAATAATAATTAGCATTTACTGTGAACCAAATCGCTCTGAAAATACTGGATCATGATCTGCTCACGTGTAAAAGAACACAGTGCCACGCTTCACTCTGAAACATGCAGCACATATATTTATTTAATTAAATCACAGCCTTTGCAATTTGAAAATCGCACTAAGCAATATTTTTTTTGGATTAACCTTGGAGCCCTAACAAATTAATTACTCGTTTCATTTAGTGAGTCAGACAACTGATTCATAAGTGTTTCTGATTCACTAAAAAGACCAAGAGTCATTCACTCGAGAATCAGACATCAATGCTCACATGGTATGATTCACCAACAAGAACATAAGAATCATTTGTTCGAGAATCGGACATAACTGCTCAAGCTACATGATTCCCCTACAAGAACCGGCTCAGAAGAATCATTCGCTTGAGAATCAGACATCACTGCTTATGCAGTATGATTCATCTACAAGAACTGACTCATAAGAATCATTTGCTCGAGAATCAGACATCACTGCTCACACGGTATGATTCACCTACAAGAACCAGCTCATAAGAATCAGTCACTCGAGAATCAGACATCACTGCTCAAGCTACATGATTCACCTACAAGAACCAGCTCATAAGAGTCATTCGCACGAGAATCAGACATAACTGCTCAAGCTACATGATTCACCTACAAGAACCGGCTCAGAAGAATCATTCGCTCGAGAATCAGACATCACTGCTCACACGGTATGATTCACCTAAAAGAACCAGCTCATAAGAATCATTTGCTCGAGAATCAGACATCACTGCTCACACGGTATGATTCACCTACAAGAACCAGCTCATAACAATCAGTCACTCAAGAATCAGACATCACTGCTCATGCTGTATGATTCACCTACAAGAACTGGCTCATAAGAGTCATTGACTTGAGAACCATATTACATCGGTCACTGGTTGTGTTTTATGTTCTACGCTGAACTGTATTGCCAGAACACTTTTTTAGTACAGTGTTCCATACAGTTTTCTAGCTCCATCTTCATTGGTGCCAGATTCAACATATGAGAACCGCCAAAAGAACCAAGCGTCCTGATTCCAGTATTGTTATAAAATAGAATTTGTATTGCTGATTAAGCAAGTTCAAATAGTTTCCTGTGCTAAATGAAAGAAGAAAACACACGTTCATGCCAGCCCACTCCATAAAAACATTCCCAATCCTTTCCTTTCAAGCTACACACTTGAACCTGTTCAGACGAGCCCTTGTGCTGCCCAGCACGACTCTGTTTCAGCTCCAACCCCATGTGGCTGCATTCAGTCCCACTCCATCTTGCAGAAACACAGAGAGAGAGAAATTTATGAAGCCTCTGGTCCTCAGGTCTGTAGAGGTGTTTTATGGTAGGACCTGCAGGACCTATTAAGGCAGTGCGGATCTCTCCTATCCAAGTGCGGGTATCGATCGACAGCAGCGCCAGGACTGGGCCTTCCAGCCTAGTTAAAGCCATGCGTATGTGTATGTATGTGTGTGTGTGTGTGTGTGTGTGTGTGTGTGTGTGCTTCTGTACGCAGTAGGAAATGAAAATGGGGTCTAGGTGTGTAATGATCTGTGTCTGAATAAAATGAGCAGACTGGAGAGACAAAAAGGAAGATAAATTAAATTATCCCTCTGTTCCTGCAGGAGCTGCGCCGCAGCCGTCCATGCTTAGCTGTTTTACCGAGGATCTGTTTGTGAGGAGGAAATGAAAGGAAGGCAGATGGGGAGAGAAATGGTAGAGGATGTGAGAAAAGAGTTGAGGAGATGTGTTGAGACAGACGCACTTATCTGTAAGCTCAGTTTCCAAACCTAGTGAGCTGCCATGCTGTCTGTTGACTACATAGGCAGCACAACTCTAAGGCAGAATTGTAACTTTAAGGGAACTTCTTAAGTGATTGATATGGAATGGTCTAAATAGCCAGCGACACAGCATCATACACAGCATGGGAGACTCAAAAGAAGCAATGATAGGTATTGGAACAAAGCAATACACAAGTTTTCCTTTTAAATGAGAGGACACATCTGTAAGCATCTAATAGAACAACAAATGAACACACTTATCAGGAAAAATAGCATGTCTACACTAACATCCCCAAAAATATCTGACTAAAAATGGTACACAATATTGTTGCCATGATATCTTAATCATATTTTATGATACTATACCAGTACCTAAAGCAGCATTATACCCAAGTTTAATTTAGTTCCATTAGAAGCTGAATGATGGCTAGTTGACAGAAGCTGCAGCCTTCAAATATTACTGTTCATTATTTTATTGCAAATAACAGTCTTTGTACATAAAACAGTAGTTTGTAAATTGTAATTTCAAGTTATGTATGTGTCATATTTACCCATGGGAAATGTAAATTTTTTAATGATATTCGAGTTGCTGAGTTAGAAAAGGAATGAAAGTATCAACATTAAAGATGGAGGAAGGCATATAAAGCAGATAATAATGACAATAATCTTGCAAAGTTAATAGATTTTCAGTGCTATGCTATATTTTAAACACATTTAAAGGGATAGTTCTGTTATCATTTAATCACCCTCATTTCATTCCAAAACTTTCCAAAGACTTTCTTTCTTTTGTGGAACATAAAAGAACATATTTTCAGAAATGCCTCAAGTGTTTTTGTCCATACAATGGAATTCAATTGTCACCAAAACTCTTTAGCTACCATTACCAATATTTTTCAAAATATTTTCTTTTGTGTTTTCTGCAGAAAAAGAAAGTCATACAGGTGTGGAAATATGTGAGGGTGAGTAAATAATGGCAGAATATTAAATTCTTTGGCTTAACTTGGCACTTAAGTTACTGTGTATGACAGAGCACAAAGTTAAATAATGTAAAGGTGAATTATGCAAAGTTTAATTATTTGTCAGTTTATTACGAAAAAGTGATATTGGTAAATGCCCATAACCTCAAAATGCCTTTTATGACCTGATATATCAGCCTATCCCATGCCACTGCAGCATGGTACAGTAATACCATGTTTTTGGATATACAGCATAATATTCTTTAAAGTATCTTAGAGTACTATGTCAATATCAAGGTATAAATATTGTAATCAATGGATATCATAGTAACATAGTATTACCATCTGATACTATCACTGCTCCATGGTATAACTATTTTTTACTGGCATTGCACACACAGCCTCAGAGCCGACAGAACAAAGCAAACACATGAAGAGAGAGAGAGAGAGAGAGAGAGAGAGGAAGGGAGAGCTTTTGGGGGTTAGGAGTGAGGGGGGGTGGTCTAAGAGCGGTCCTGGTGGGTCCAGACCCCCTGTACCCCACCCCCACCTGAGCTCCTCTCCTTCCACCTGCTCTCATTAACGCACACCTCGCACATCATTAAGACGTTTGCTGCAGAATTAATAGAAAGACAGATTAAAAATAAATTAAGAAAAATGCGTTGGAGAATGCCTGCACGCACTTCATAAATCACCCGGGCAAAGGCAGGCGCTGGCTCCCTATAATTAACTGCAGACTATTTATTTTATCCTGACGGTATAAATTAGAATTCAGACACACAGATTATATTAGGGGTGTCTGTCATGCGGAACTGCAGCGAGATGTGCAGAATATTTTAAGGATACAAAGAGGAGAGCAGAGAAGATGAATGAGAAAGAGAAAAGGGGGATGGGGGGAAATATTCCTCAGCACTCTGTGAAGGAACACATTTTTAGTGTTAGTACCAATTATTTTTACCAAAATAAGTGCATATGTGTGTGTGTGTGTACAACTTTTTTGGTATACATACTATACATGTTGTATCACAGGACTCTGACTGTACCTGTATCTGATGGGTCAGATGTGTTTATATGCATGTCTGTGTGTGAGAGGAAGGCTTAGGCCACACACTGCCTCCTCGTGGGCACCGTGCCCATATTGGCACTAACTCTACCACTCTACATGGTTTATAGTTCCACAACAGAGACGCACACATTCTGCTGTGTAAAAAACAAAAAACAAACAAACAAAAAAAACACTAGTATGATAGCATGTTGCCAAACAAACGGCATATTCGACTACCTACGGTTCTCTACGTACTCTATATAAACCCCTTAAAGGATTGCTCCACCCCAAAATGAAAATTTTGTCATTAATCACTTACCCCCATGTCGTTTCAAACCCGTAAAAGCTTTGTTCGTCTTTGGAACACAATTTAAGATATTTTGGATGAAAACCGGGAGGCTTGTGACTGTCTCATTGACTGCCAAACAATTAACACTGTCAAGGCCCAGAAAAGTATGAAAGACATCGCCAAAATAGTCCATCTGCCATCAGCGGTTCAAACGTAATGTTATAAAGCTACGAGAATACTTTTTGTACGCAAAGAAAACAAAAAATAACGACTTTATTCAACAATTTGTCTCCTCCACGTCACCGTAGCACCATTTTGGAGAGTATCCACTGGACGCAAACTGCGTATGCTGTTCTGTGTCAGCTGCACCACACGGATACATCTTCTACGTTTATTTACGATTTGGTTTGAACGAAAACAGCGTATCCATGTGGTGCGGATACGAATTGTTGAATAAAGTCGTTATTTTTGTTTTCTTTGCGCACAAAAAAGTGTTCTTGTTGCTTCATAACATTACGGTTGAACCATTGATGGCAGATGGTCTATTTTGACGATGTCTTTCATACTTTTCTGGGCCTTGACAGTGTTAATTGTTTGGCAGTCAATGGGACAGTCACAAGCCTCCCAGTTTTCATCCAAAATATCTTAAATTGTGTTCCGAAGACGAACAAAGCTTTTATGGGTTTGGAACGACATGGGGGTAAGTGATTAATGACAAAATTGTGGGTGGAGTAACCCTTTAAATGAACTCATAACCCTTGCACGTTTGCAGTCCAACACAGTAAGACTGGCTAAACCAATGGCATGAGTTCGGGGTAAAAACAGTGGAGATGGAGGGAGAGTTACTTTTGCAGTTACTGTATGTTTGGTAGCCATAGTCCATTATTGTGGTGCAGTAAAAAAGTAGTGTTTGGCTAACCTGATCAGGCAGTAGTATGCAAAGTTCCACAGCACCAGATCATATGGCTAAACGATGAAGACCTCAATAGATGAAATGAACTCAAACCCAACCAATCACATAACAGGGTGAGCTACTTCAAAATAGCAGTGTGGAAAATGAACAAATAAACATTTATGTTATTTAAGAGCTTAAATATGAGGCATTATGGGAATAAAAACTGTTGTGACAATCAAATAATAATCCGGGTTATTATAGTTAACTAAAACTAAAATCATTAAAAAACGTTATACCTTAAATATTTTCCAAGGCAAAATTGTTCATTTTTATTTTGTTTAACTTGATGTATTAAATTATCAAACTAAAACTGAGATAAAATTAATAAAAACTACATAGAAAAAACAATTAACATGACAAAAAACGTTCACTAAAATTAAAACGAAAACAGAAAATTAAAAACTAAATTCAAAATATAAATAAAATCTATAATAGTATCTCAATGATACTAAACATGTCACTCTAAGAAAAGTCTGTAATAATAAGGCACAATGTATTGTGCTACATGAAGGCATTTCCCATATTGATTTTTCACATTTTACATGTCTCTTGAATTAGGCATTGCATTGTGTTGTGTTTTGTTTTAGGGTTAAAGGAAATGTCCATAAACTTAACAAAAATGGTACTGATCATTTTCTGCCAGGACATTATCAGTTTTCAAAATAATTTTTCTAACAGTTTTCTTAACAATCAATAAAAGTAATTTTTTTGTCAGTCACTTAATTTAAACGTATGCATAATCTCACTAGGTAGCTCCGCCCATAGTAGAATCTAATTGGTCTATAATCCTGCACCATAGCAGAATATTAAACACAAAATTTGTACTGATTTGTATTTCTGTCATGACAACTCTCAGAGGGATTGGCATGGTAATGTACATGACACTGTTAATGTATTTGGTCTTGGTGGAATAGATCTGCTACGCTGCTGCTGCGGCACTGCCAATACATCCACAACATACTGCTGTGAGCATGTAAGAAATACTGCTGCTGCACATATAACATATATGAATAATCCCCATAACATACATGATCACCCCGTAGCAGATCTATGCAGGTGGAGCTGGGGAAGGTAGAGGGTTTTCTGAAGTGTGCTGCAACTGTTACCACAAGCATTAGCCAAGTGTTTGAATGTTGAGAAGTGAACTCATTGGCTGCTGATACAGGAGAGAACCAATCAGCTGCTACATGTGATAATGATGTCATTATGTCATATTGAGTTCTGTGCCATCTAGAGTTTCATGCCAGAACTTTGTATTTTTGCTTTCAGATAGGATGGACTAATGACTAGAAACCTGTCAGGACATGACGATGCAACTTCCTTTTTTTGTTGATTCAGAGTAGCACAGTCGATCAACAGGTCAGAGTCACATCCACCAGGACTGAAGCCACAAATACCCTTGACAACCATGCGTTGTGACCCATTAAAAGCATTCCTCTTTGTTTATAAATGTTTGTGTGCCTCAAAGATACTTCCGTCCTCATTTCGCAGTCACAAACACGCACAAGAGACGAGGATCCTTCTCAGGAAGCACGTCACGTCTGCAGCGGCCTCTTCATGAAAGAGAAGTGAAGACACAGGCTCCTGTCCTCCTCGTTCACATTCCCCCGCTCTGCCGGTGCATTAAGTCAGTCCACTGAAGACAGACATCTTAAAACAAACCCCAGCGCTCTCATAATCAATGACAAAAACAGACGCACCGGACCAAAGGCTTTTTACTTGTCCATTTTCTTCTAAGAACGCAAAAAAAAAAAAAGTATATTTTTCTCCATCTTTATCACTAGTTGAGGCCTTATGGAGAGGATAATGCATTTGGATCCTGTCGCGTCACGGCCCTCACAAAGCTCAGCGACAATTTCAGGCTTCCATCCCATTTTTGTATTCAGTCGCCTCAATCCAGCACCACAGAGACTTTTGCTTGAAATAGGGTGTACAAATACACATACGTACAAGCCAAAAAAATAACAAAAACAGTCACAATGTAGTAATAAAAAGGATTGCACTGCAAAAAACAGTGCGATCTGATACATCAAGCTCATTGCAGATGGTTGTTCTCCTCTCCCTCCTCCAAGCCAGGGGAGAGTAAATCAGTCTGGAGGAAATAAATACACACTTATTACGTTCTACGTGTTGCATACATTCACCTCTGTAATGTATTGCAGCATTCGCTGCGGTGCACGCTGGGGTGAAAAATGAAAATGCAGAAGCACTGCAGAAAGAAAAAAGGATGTATAGTGAGACAGAGCTTGGTTGCTACACACTAAGGTAATGATGTGGGACTTTAACACAGTAATGAATGACTATAGATGTACAGGTGCATCTCAATAAATTAGAATGTCGTGGAAAAGTTAATTTATTTCAGTAATTCAACTCAAATTGTGAAACTCGTGTATTAAATAAATTCAGTGCACACAGACTGAAGTAGTTTAAGTCTTTGGTTCTTTTAATTGTGATGATTTTGGCTCACATTTAACAAAAACCCACCAATTCACTATCTCAACAAATTAGAATACTTCATAAGACCAATAAAAAAATAAAAAAACATTTTTAGTGAATTGTTGGCCTTCTGGAAAGTATGTTCATTTACTGTATATGTACTCAATACTTGATAGGGGCTCCTTTTGCTTTAATTACTGCCTCAATTCGGCGTGGCATGGAGGTGGTCAGTTTGTGGCACTGCTGAGGTGGTATGGAAGCCCAGGTTTCTTTGACAGTGGCCTTCAGCTCGTCTGCATTTTTTGGTCTCTTGTTTCTCATTTTCCTCTTGACAATACCCCATAGATTCTCTATGGGGTTCAGGTCTGGTGAGTTTGCTGGCCAGTCAAGCACACCAACACCATGGTCATTTAACCAACTTTTGGTGCTTTTGGCAGTGTGGGCAGGTGCCAAATCCTGCTGGAAAATGAAATCAGCATCTTTAAAAATCTGGTCTGCAGAAGGAAGCATGAAGTGCTCCAAAATTTCTTGGTAAATGGGTGCAGTGACTTTGGTTTTCAAAAAAAAACACAATGGACCAACACCAGCAGATGACATTGCACCCCAAATCATCACAGACTGTGGAAACTTAACACTGGACTTCAAGCAACTTGGGCTATGAGCTTCTCCACCCTTCCTCCAGACTCTAGGACCTTGGATTCCAAATGAAATACAAACTTGCTCTCATCTGAAAAGAGGACTTTGGACCACTGGGCAACAGTCCAGTTCTTCTTCTCCTTAGCCCAGGTAAGACGCCTCTGACGTTGTCTGTGGTTCAGGAGTGGCTTAACAATAGGAATACGACAACTGTAGCCAAATTCCTTGACACGTCTGTGTGTGGTGGCTCTTGATGCCTTGACCCCAGCCTCAGTCCATTCCTTGTGAAGTTCACCCAAATTCTTGAATCGATTTTGCTTGACAATCCTCATAAGGCTGCGGTTCTCTCGGTTGGTTGTGCATCTTTTTCTTCCACACTTTTTCCTTCCACTCAACTTTCTGTTAACATGCTTGGATACAGCACTCTGTGAACAGCCAGCTTCTTTGGCAATGAATGTTTGTGGCTTACCCTCCTTGTGAAGGGTGTCAATGATTGTCTTCTGGACAACTGTCAGATCAACAGTCTTCCCCATGATTGTGTAGCCTAGTGAACCAAACTGAGAGACCATTTTGAAGGCTCAGGAAACTTTTGCAGGTTTTTTGAGTTGATTAGCTGATTGGCATGTCACCATATTCTAATTTGTTGAGATAGTGAATTGGTGGGTTTTTGTTAAATGTGAGCCAAAATCATCACAATTAAAAGAACCAAAGACTTAAACTACTTCAGTCTGTGTGCACTGAATTTATTTAATACACGAGTTTCACAATTTGAGTTGAATTACTGAAATAAATGAACTTTTCCACGACATTCTAATTTATTGAGATGCACCTGTACATTTACAAAAACCAGTATTGGCTTTATTAAGGTGACCATACGTCTTCTTTTTCCTGGACGCATCCTCTTTTTGGACCTTAAAGAAGATTCTGACCGGGATTTCTAAATTGTCAAAATGTCTGGGATTCGTTTCGATATTGAAATGCGCTCCATAGTCTTTATACATTCTATCTACAAGCATTAGCATTGCTTTGACCATTCTCTGTAGATCCCGCCTTTTCGTATGCCCCAATTGGTCGATTATGTCCAATGCTTGCATGCTACTGGTCAAACTACTTTTCTATCAGCAAATATGCTTGTGTTAATGGATTATAGCATTTACAAATAAAATCATAAAATTTGTTACTTGAAAAAATTAACTGAAATAAAATAATTTATTTTTTAATTTATTTTATTTTTTATTTATTTTATTTAAAAAAGGCAACATTTTAGTAAAACTGAAAATCACAAAATAAAAAATTACTAAAATTTTAATTAAAATAAAAACCGAAAATAAAAATAAAAACTAATTCAAGTTTAAAAAAAAAAAAATCTATATAAAAACTATAGCATCTTTATAACGATAAATAACACTGGTAACAAGAATTCATCCCATTACCAAAATTCATGTCCCAGAAATTGCCTCGTTCTCTGAAATGAAATGCCTTAGCTGTATGTGTGAAACCAGCATAAAAATCATCTTCATGAACAGTAGCGAATGGCTGGTTCCATCTGTACTGCACAAATGAAAATGTAAATTTATGGAAGAGCCTGCAAAGCTAGCTGACACATGTCAGTGGCAAATAAAGGTGCAAACCACTGAGAAGCACACGTTTGTCTAGCAAAGCACAAAACATTTGCCAAAAGAGTGCATTTGTAAGCTAACTTAAATAAATTAAACACTTTACAATAAGGCTTGTTAATATTGGTTAATGCATTAGGTATGAACTAACAATAAACAAATTGATAAATAGAAATTAGTTGACTTCTGCATATTTGCATTTAACAAGTTATATAAATGGTATATTAACAGCTGATTGCTGATGCACTAAAAATGCATTAAATAATTTTTAAGTGTCCTCTTTTGTGAAAAGCACAATATGGTGTTTTACTTATATTCATCTATTCTGGCTGTCTTTCACTGATTTGTACTACGAACAATATAGTTAATAAAGAAACCACAATTCTCGGAATGCCATGTTCCACCGACGCATTCCACGTAAGCTACACGGGTTACACGCAAGCCAATCACGCATCTGTCATGCAACCATCAAACCCCCTGCACAGCGTCCCGGCAGTTCGGCCCGCAACCAGTAGGTGTCTCTCTTTCACTGTGCATGGCCCTCATCCCGTCTGCCGCCCACCGCCGGCCCCCTCCCCTCTCTCAAAATCCCCATCTCCACATAATATATACACCATCATTTGAAAATGGCAGCTTTTTGAAAATTCACCTTGATTATCAGACATTAAAAGTGACTTGAGCAGCGCTGAGTGTCTGGCTGGGGAGATGGCTGCAGACAGCCGAACAATGCGGCGGGCGCGGCATTAACGCCTCGCTGGGCCATGCAGCCGCGCAAGGGAGAGGCAGCCCTTTGTTCTCTCCCTCATCCAATTATTTTTAACGTGCGCCTCTTTCACAACAACAAGAGAGAATTTCATTTTAATGCACTCTGTAAGAAAAGCCCCCCAAAATACATCTATTCTTAAAAGAAGGAGGAAAGAATACGGACGAGGGTTAAGAATTAATCACGGCGCGTGTGTGAGCGTGGAGTGCAGGCATTGCAATGTCTGCAACCGTAGCCCTTACAAAAACCGGATGCATGCGATGGCTCTCACACATGCTGCGAGGGCAAAAACACACGTCGCATTTGTGGAGCGAAAAACAAACCAAAATGCCCGAGATTCCATATAAAATGGGTTTGAGAATAAAAAAGCCGAGGACTCTCGCAGGAAGGTATGCGCCCAAATATTTTTCTAATTGGACGAGCACTTTATCTTGCTGTCAGCGAGGTTATAAAAATGCGCGCAGTTCCCAGAAGGAGAGAAGCAGCTCTATAGCCGGCCCTTTATTACTGCATGCTAGTGTCTGATATATGCTCCTGCGTTAACCTTTCATCTGAGCCCAACACACACACATACGCACGCAAGCAAGCAAGCGTGTTTTATGCAGAAATTCTGAGTTGTTGTGAATGTTACAGGGGTGATTATATACTGAGAGTGCAGCAAAAATGCATTTAGTCAATCATACGGTGCATTAATACACCGTCTGCATGCAGTCAGGTACACACACACCTCAGCAACACGATTCAACCTGACAGAAAAAGCAAATTAAAATCAGACATGTTCTGCGCAAGGCTGTTGCCATCTTAGCCGCACTACGGCCAATTTTCTCAGCAGTATGAAATGATTGTTTTTTTCTTATCAGCGTCGAGGCAGCATCTACCGCAGTGAGAATGTAAAATGAAAAGCCCTTAGTTTTTGTCCCCAGGAACACAAAATAGACAAACACCCGAACGTGCACACGCACACACGCTCACGCACGCAAAATTAGATCTTCGGTTCTAGGCTAGACAACGAACTGTTTGTGTATAAGCCTCGCTCTGCGGCACAGCAAAAGCAATTCTCTGGAGATGGTGAAATTAAAGGGCAGAATCCAGCCTGTTTATGGTTGGCACTCCGCTCTCCTCTCAATCAAATGTTTTATTAGCAATCATTCGGCACTCTCCGGGCCCTAACACTCCTCCGCCGGAGGAAGGAGGGGGGCTCCAGGAGGGAGCGCTGGTACCCACTGACCCCCGCTGGACTGCACACAGCTGATTACTCCCACCTGGAGCCCGAGTCACCATTAACCTCCACAAGGGCTCAAGCGGCCAGCCGTCCCCACTGCTTCCCCAAGAGAACGGAGGGTTACGAAGACTCAACCAGAGAGACGTAAAGAAACAAAGACTTAAAAGTGAGGAGAAAAAGAAAGAAAGACATGCCATGGCGTCATGTGGCAGAGATTGTGATTTAGGTGTGAGAGACTGAATTTGGGTAGCATTAGGAGGCACAAGACAGTTGGAACTGTGGTTTAGTGGTTAACGCTCAAGCCTTGGTGCTCATGTGGGAAATGCAGGTTCAATTCTGGCAGTACGTCCACCCTGAATGTCTTGATTTAAAATCCGACACATTTAGAACATACAGTGCCGTGAAAAGGTTTTTGCCCCCTTTTTGTATTTTACATTTTTTGCATATTTTTCACACTTAAAAGATTCAGATCGTCCAGCAAATTTTAATATTACACAAAGATAATGCAAGTAAATACAAAATGCAGTAAATGAAGATTTCATTTATTAAGGGAAAAAAGCTGTCCAAACCTACCTGGCCCTACGTGATTTAAAAAAAAAAAAAAAAAAAAAACGGTTGGGGGCAAAAACCTTTTCACGGCACTGTAGAACTTTTTGAGCCAATCACCTGATCTCTAAATATTATGTGACTTATCATGTGCTGCCTCCCTGTTCGCCTGTTATTAGTTTTAGTTTTTTTTTTTTTAAATATGGCTTATAGCTTTAGATTTTTTTTATTATTATTTAATTATTTTAAGTACAAATTAAACTATACCCAGTTAAACTAAATATATGAAAATGTGTTCATGTTTTCCTGGCAAATAGCTAAAATAAATAATAAAATAAAAAATAAAATGGTAACACTTTACAATGAGGTGTCATATGTTAATGTATTAACTAACATGAATGAACAATGAACAATAGATTTATTACACTATATATTAATCTTTATTACTCTTAGTTAATTCATTTATTGTTCATGTTAGTTCACAGTGCATTAACTAATGTTAACAAACACAACTTGTGATTTTAATAATACATAAGTAAATTAGTAATAATGCATTAGTAAAATTAACTAAGATTAATAAATGCTGTAGTATTGTTCATTCTTAGTTCATGTTAACTAATATAGTTAACTAATGTACCTTATTGTAAAGTCTTAGCAATAAAACACAAGCTATATAAATATAAATATTTTATTTATTTTAGTTTTTTTTATTATTATTAATCACTCAATTATCTTTATCTAAATCTCTTCATTAACTGTGAGTCTGCCATGTTTATAAGTATTATTTTTATTTTATTTTTTTATTTTAATTTTTTTTTGATGTAGGTCTGTAGTTCTGACTTGAATCCTCCTCAAAAGTGCAATGGGTTGTAGCCAATATTAGCTGTTAAAATGTGCATGGATCTGCACTTCGAATTTCCATTGGAAAATATCAGTTGAACCCTTTGGCCTAAAATATTTACTTAAAACACCACCTAAGATTTTAAGTTTTTAAAGTTAATATTTCAATAATTCAAGAACAAATTCTCACATTCCCAGTTCTCTGATGTTGGTTAATGGTCATATGACCAAAAAAAAATATTATTATTATTTTTTTGTAAGTGTTTAATTTTTATTGTACTGTATTGTATTGTATTTTATTTTATTTTATAACTTTACCTTTTTTTGTGATTTAAATTACATGCTATAGCATGTGCATTTGCTGGACCATACAGTTTTTTGAGTAATTTAAGCAATATTATTGGTGATTTGACACATAATGTGGTCCAAATGTCTGAGACCACTATTGAATTTATTTATTTATTTATTTCAAGAAACAAAAGTTTTTTATGGTTTTAGTTTACTATAATAACTCTGGTGCTAGAAGCCATTTTTCTTTAATGGCAGCAGAAATCCAGCTAAATTAACTTCACAAGTTAATAGCTGCTTGAGGGATTTGCCAAGGGTATACAACGTGCCTTAAAGGGACTGATATGGGCCCCTATCTATCTCTTGATTTCCTTTCAATATTTAAGTAGAAAAAGGTCCAAAAAAAAAAAAAAAAGTGACAGTTCAAGTGGCAGTTCTGTTGACAGGGTAACACTGGGAGATGTTAGAAATAAGAGTGTGAGGTAGCAAAGACCTGCTGTTACCTGCTGACTGACTGAACTATTCTGAGATTTCAGCCTGGACACTTCCTCCTCCAGCCGCTGGATCTGCTCAGCCTGGGAACACACATGCACAAAGATCATGAAATTCACATCACAAATGTTTACCGTCAAACACAGAAATGTTTTGAGAAGGAGACAATAACCAGAGCAAAGATGGTAACTCAGAACAAACAGAGCAGTGAGAAAATGGCTGCACTGTGCTGTCATAATGAGAAGCGGAGGTGTGTGTGTGTGTGTGTGTGTGTGTGTGTGTGTGTGTGTGTCGGGTTCCCCTGCTCTGCTCTCATCACATCTGCTGTCAGTAATCTGTTCCTGAGCCAGCAGTGCTGGGATTAAGTGCAGGCTGCAGATAAAGGATGTATGCGTCATTAAAACACACAAGACAGACACGTACACACTCACAGAGTCACCGGTGAGTAATAATGCAGCCACAGTTTCAATCACGAACGCAGCTTCATTTCTGCGAAAATCATGAGCGTTAAGAGTGTGGAAGTGTGTGATCTGTGGGCAGACGGGCTTGTGCCGGGGGCTTATTTTAACCTCAGATATGAAGGTCTTTCAAAAGGCAAAATTGTCCAGCTGTGCAGTGGAGTAATAATGATTTTAAAAGCAATAGTTCAGCCAAAAATGAAAATTCTCTTATTTACTCACCCTCATGTTGTTACAGACTCTGTGACTCATGTTCTTTCCAAAAAGGACAAAAAGCACAATAAAGTAGTCCATATTACTTATATGCTATAAATGAGGTCATATGATAGATTTGTGAGAGGAATAGATCAAAATTTGCAATACACTGGAAACCTTGAGACAATATATTTAAATATGTAGATGAAACTGTACAATAATGGACTAAGAATTTCAGTCTGTTCCTCATCATAAAGCTTCAGATGATTTGAAATATAGAGTACAGGACATACAGACCATCTCTATGGCTCCTTTTAGACATTTCAACAAGTTATTCTGGTTTGGAACATCATGAGTGTGAGAACTTATGAATGCATTTTCAATTTGGGGTGAGCTATGCCTTTAAGTAAACAATATGGCATTCACGTATATGAATTATAGGTCTGATTCTAGGTGAGGCTTTGTAGGTAATGCTGAAAAATACTATGTTTAGAAACTTCTCAAAAGAAGAAATGTGATTAAAGTTCCAGATCATGAACAATCATTAAAAGATAATCATAAAACACAAAGAATAAGAATGTAGCACCCATGAGCTCTCACTGATATTCTGACAGAGAGATCAAAAACTTTCTGCCATACACAATTTCATGTGTAATTTCAAATCCAATGCAAAATTCAGCCCTTCTGGGACAAAAAAAGGGGTCTGATAACTGATAGAAAGAAACAAGGGGTAATTCTAATCAAATCAAAACAAAACAAAATACACAATTATATTTTAACTAATTGCTCTGCAAATTTGAATATACTGAACCTTTTTCTACAAATTTTCATTTTATTATCAAAGTGGCATGAATAATAAAATAAAACAAAATAAAAACAGCAAAAACAGAACAGACAGTACTGTGCTAAGTTATAATCAGCCATAATATTTCTACTTTCTTCTTTAACAAGTTCCTCTATCCTAAATATCTGTCAGTATAATGTATGTTCAGGGTAAAAACTATTCTAAAAATCTGAAGTCTGTAAAATTGCTTAAGACAGCTCAGTAAAATGAGTAGAGGTCAACTGGATAAACAGAATAGCATTAACCGCAGTAATGACTCCCAGACCATGTGACATTACAGAGAGGTCAGAGACTATGAACAAGCAGCAGATGGTATATGAATGACAGAGGCCCTGGCCTAAATCACATCCTAAAACCCTCGCGTTCTTCTGAGTCCACACTTCTGTGATGAAATGCCGCTTTGACTGCCAGGTAGAAGTCTGTATTGAGTGTGCATAGCAGCCGCAAAGGGGATGTTCGCTAAAATGATGAATAGGATAACCTATGGTATCATGAACTTAACGGACACGCATACGCAGCGGCCACTGTAAGTCTGCAAGTGCACATGAAGTGTGTCATTTGGGACAAGGCCACTAAAATGACATACAAACTAGAGAATGACAATGGTTTTTTGAACATGTCCAATGGTAATAAATGGTATTCACTGAAGTACCTTGGAATACCATGTAGATACTGTGGTGTATATGAATATTCATCATTCAGTACCATGGTATTAACAGCCGATAGCATCACTGCATGATGGTATCAATGTTATTTTAGCATCACTGATATACTATTATAGTTTTTTTTTAGTATTTTGAGTTGGATTTTATGTTTATATTTTCTGTTTTCACATTAATTTTGGTTAAAGTTTTAGTCATTTTTTGCTGTTTTTGCAATATTTCATTTTTATTAATTGCATTTTATTCATTTTATTTAGTTTTAGTTATTTCATTTAATATTTATTTTGCTTCAAGTTATCTTTTTTATTTTTTATTTTTTTAAGTTTTACTTAATGATAATAACCCTGCATGGTATGGCCAGGTACATTTCCATTCCTAGCACAACTACTCAAGTGCATATATCAACCATCGGTTTGATTGTATTTGTAAATTGTGAAATATCCAATCTCACTGTGTTTTCGGCACCCCGCATCCCTTCCCGGCACCAGCTCAGCTGGGCTCGGACAACAGACAGCTCATCCTCCAGTTCGTGGCATTTCTTCCTAGCTTCTTGGGCCTCTTTGCTCTTTTGTTCCGCCGTGGACTGAACCAAACCAAGCTCCGCAGTGACTCTGTCCACCTACAGGGCGGCGCCAGATATGAGAAACTTAATGCAATTGAAGCTTCTTTCCAAGGGCACACACAGACACACTCATTCAATCTGACCCTTGGTGGAGGTGACCTCCTTGCAATCAGCCCCGTGGAGCACTTATTTCCCAGCTATAATCAGACTCGCTCACTAAGGCCTGACCTTTTCTCAGCAGCCCCTCAGCCATGGCTATGTATAACTCCAATATAAAACCCAGCCCCCTAGAGAGAGACATCTACTAGAGCTCAGATCCACGGCCATACAGGTTAATGAGGGAGAGAGAGCGTGAACACATACACACAACACTGCTGCACAAACAAGCTAAAAAGATCTCAGACTATATGAAAGGTACGAGATATGTTGCACCCAATATCAAAGTATTTTGTGTGGCACAGGGTTATACTTCTAATTTTATGTTATGCTCATGGTAACAAACTAAGTTCCTTTAAGCAAGGTGGCCTTCAAGTTGACTTGGTAGCCATTTTAGCAACATCCCAAGCTATTTACAAGTCATGCAAGTGCAGCACCAATCTTCATTATGACAGACCAAAATCTCCAAAATTGTTGGCTAAGCTTGTACATCAATACCATTTTTCAAATACCCAACAAAGCATGAAAACCATTTCATGAATTAATTTTTAGGAAAAAATTGTCATCAACAGTGGTACCTCAGTGGCCTGGTGTCGTTTGATTCCCAGTAGAGCTTCATTCTCCAGCTGCAGCTTCACCAGATTCCCTTTCACCTCTGAGAGCTACAAGAGAGCAGACGCACTTCATATACAGTAGCTCTTCTATAGTAAACAAAGTATTTTATTACAGCTAAAACAATGAATAGTTTTGACAGACAATGTGCACACATATGAGATGAAGACATTGCTGTGTTATTTCACATAGAGTGGTGGTCCACTCATGGTGGTCTCCATATTGAGTCACATGAATAGAGTACTACATACTCATACAAATAAACAGAAAGAGATGTGACTGAATAAGTGTGTCCTCTTTCTTTTGTGAAATAACAGCAAATACCACTTTATTTCTGTGTGACTAATTTTCAGTCCTGACAAATAATTCATTATTTGTATAACATCGGTGCTTTTGGATTTAAATCTTTAAGTAAACAACAAAACATGCAAAAAAAATGGCCGCTTTTATCACTTTCGTTTTGTGATCTCTCTAGCTCCAGTGATTTATTCCTGATTAGTTTTCTGATAACTTCTCATTGTTGGTGAAATGATGGGGCTGCGTGACGTTGTTCCAGAGCTGCGTGTAAGGGGGGGGTTTTAGTGAAGCGCTGCGGAGTTTCTGGCCCGACGGTGGAAACGCAGCATGATTTTGGCCTCGGTGCTACAGGTCCGAGGCTATTAGCTCCGCCCGGCCTGTTTAAAGCACTGGCTCACACTGGTCCGACAGTGGAAAAGCGGCTATTTAGTACTCATACTATGGCTTCATTTACACATGGTATTAACATCCTGTTAAGGTGATCTAATTTTGAAATGGGACAATGCTAAATAAATTAATTCATTATCCTAATAAATGAAATAAAATAATAATAATAATAAATATTTTGAGATCTCTTTACTTTAACAACATTTGACGAAATGGCACATGGCAACACTGCATTGTAAACCAGGGCCATGACCACCAATAATTAAATATGACTGCCTCAGTAGTCTAACAGTTCTTGTCAATGTCAAAATGATTGAGATGGTCGATCAAATCAAAGAAGGTAGACTGTTATCAGAACCCGAACATGAATTCCAGTGCACTTTTCACATTTTCACAAAGCATATAAGGCTAGATGTAAGTAGTTAAATATTTATGATGTTACTGTTTAAATGTTTTACAATAAAAATGTTAAGCAAATGAGAGTAATATCCAGTAATGCATATTTTTGTTCCTCAAATTTATCAATTTTCAATTGCAATTCATTTACATCATTTGTGTATTTAATAACTGGAAGCAATGAAACAATAAAAATGAATGAAACCATTTTTGCTATATTAGGCATGTGATTAAGAAAGAATGTTTGGATAATTATTTATTTATTTACTGATTACAATAAATTCTAGTTATTTTTACTGCTCATCTATCATTTTCTTTATTCCCTGAAATTCCTTTAAATCCTATTTAGATCCATTCAAAAAATAAATAAATAAATAAATAAATAAATTTGATTTTGTCCCTCCCAATGTTCAAGACATGGTTACGGCCTTATTGTAAATGTATACAGCAATGTGTCTTGGCTGATCACTTGTGATTGGATCAACCGGTACTGAGCTTACAACCTCTGTAATCGAACCTTTCATCTGTGGAATAAATGAATCAGCTATAGCCCAGTGCACACTGTGCGATTCTGGCCACGATTTGGTCATCTGAGACAAATTTTGAAAATCCTAAAATTTTCCTATAATTCTAGGCTAAAATCTGTAGTCTTTGATTGCTGGTTTGACATGTTCACCGACAGCCGATTAATGGCCATTACAATCAAATTCTACCTCTGTGAAATTCTGGCAGTGTCAGAAGATTTGCCGCACAGTCTTGCAGTGTGATGTTTCCTACGATGAACGTCAGACTGTCTTCGTTTTTCAAGACAAGACATGATCAGAATTAATGGTAGAGATTTCTTCTAACCATCATAAACTCTGGCATTCCCATTCTCCACTCATGGAGCTCATTTGATATGTTGCCTTTGCTATGATTAATACCGGTTGCGCCACTTTTTTCATGTGGTTGTGTAGTGCTGCTTATACTATTCTTCTTAAATACGCTGGTATTTCTGCCATCCATATCCACCTTATTCCTAAACGCGGAAGTAAGCCTATGGGCGAGACTTTCGGTTAATTAGTCACTTATAGGGAAAAAAACGCGAAGAACAACATCGTGCAGTAAATGGTAAAACTGCTTCACTACAAACCAGTGTGTTCATAATTAAGATAATAGACTAAAATAACATAAGACATACCAATTTGCAACATCAAGCAGCAAAACGAGCGGTTTTGTACATCTAAAAACAGCTGGAAGCAAATGAGACCAGAAGCAAGACCCATAAAATTTACAAATGACCACACCCATTTTTACGGGAAGAATAAGGTGGACGCTTTTCATGATAGCCTACATTTCAGCCCCACTGACAAGTTTTCTTGCACACAGTTTGTGTTTCTTGCTCACAGGTTGCGCCCGGTCTCTGAATATGATATTTATTTAAAACAGCATTGGTGACCAAAAATGTGATACTGCATCCACAGCAATAGGTGTCAGTATAAAGTGCAACAGCACTATAGCATTAATCAGCAAATCATGAAGAAAAAATACTTAGTGCACATTTAACAATTAAATATATCTTCTAAACAGAAACAACAACAAAAAAATTTGCACTGCCTCTATTTTTCATCATGTCTTGAGAACTGAAAATGATACTGCATACAAAACTCTGGCTTACAAAGTAATGAATATGGTTAAAAAACTATAAAGCAGTGAACACTGGGATGATAAAGGTGCCCCTCATGATAACAAACAAACTGCGGCTGGAGCGTAAAAAGGCCATGAACTTAACTGTGGGAGTGTTAGTAAACAAAGGCACTGTGAGATTGTTCTCTGAGCAATCAGTGTTGAGCTCCCCCAACAAGTCTGCCATGACGCCTAGCGACAGGTGACACAGCCACTGGTGACGGACAGCACTGGCCTGAGCTCTGATTGGTCAGCAGTCCCATCCAGGAGGGGAGGGCTCAGAGTCTCATTGCAGCAAACAAGCTTGCAGCTACGTGCCTAATACAACAAACTGTTTGTTTAGTTAGATGCATTTAAATTATGTATGTGTTACACTTTACAGCTCAAAAGAGAGAAAAACACACAACATCCAATATCCAAATGAGAATAAATGGAGAATACAGCTTTAACCTTCTCTGATTTTTGTCATTTCAATGTGTCCTTTACTAGAGTTTCAGAAGTGATCTCCAGATAAAAAAAAAAAGTCTGCAAAAATTCAAAAATTCAATGTAAGCTCAAATATTTCTCATAAATTTCTCTTAAGATCAAATGATTATACTGTATAGTTGTCCTGAGAAACATCTCAAACAGGGTTGATACATAAAAAAAAACCATAACATAGATCATAAAGTCTCCTGAGCTTTGTTTGAAAGAGCTACTTTAGTAGGGTTTTGTGACATATTTTAAGTATCTATTTGCATTTTTCCTTCCAGAGTAAATGTCTTCTTTGAGATCATGTTCCCTGGCATCTGGCAGGAAAATTCTGGGACCCTCCTCACCTCAACAGGGGAGGGGAAACACCTGTCTCAAAGTAAACTCTAACTTCAGTCGAGCTGGAAGAGGCTAGACAGGCACTGCCAGCTGCTCAACGCATGCACTGCACTCTATAACAAACCTGGAATATAACAAGATTAGCAGAGTCACCTAAACAAATAAAGAGCTTATTTGGTACCTAAAAACAACAGATTTCAGACTCCCAACAAACTGTATATTAAGTATTTCAGGGAGCCAAAACATCCATCCACATGTAAAAGTAGCAACTGGAGCTCACAAGCTGCTGTCATTACAGCAAGCGCCATGTAGAAAAACAAAAAAAGCTTTAAACTACATTAAGTATCTTGGATTTAGATCATCTCATTTTTTTTTTTTTTTCCTCTTAAAGCTTTTTCAAAATCATTCCCGACTAACATTTCCTCTTGGTAAACTTGGTGTGTTACAGCACAAGCCAATTCTTTATAATTACAGCTATTATTCTTCTTATATGAAATGATCCTTCTTAGAAGAAGAGAAAACTACATAAATTACTGCAAATGTAGTGGTCTAAAATTAAAGTATGTGACAAAGAACAGCCCAGAACAAAAGCACTGAGAAAGCGAGAAAGAGAAAGAGTGTGTGGGCCTGAGCAGCCTGGGCCTGGCCGTGAAGCTTTTACCTGAGCCTGCAGCTCCTGATCTTGCTTCCTGGCATCTTGTAGCTGCCTGTGCAGCTGCTGGTTGCGGTCGTGTCCCCTCTGGAGCTCCTGCTGGCTTTCTTGCAGCTCTCTCTGCAGATCCCACAGTCTCTGCTCTTGGACGTCCAGCTATCCAACCACAATAGAGGGCAGGGCGCAGAGGAAGAGAAAATCAATCCACTACAAAGAGTCTGTTTCTCCGCTCGCCTGCTCATTTCGCAGAACCCTTCATGACTAGAGCTCCGGCAAAGAGGAACCGGTGTTCATCTGGCCCTCATCGCAGCCCCAATATCCACCCCGAGCAGTTCTAGGACCCTTCACATGCACCCTGACACTCCAGACAATCTAGGGCTGCCCTGCACTGAATGCACAAAATCAATGCTTCTTAACCAAATGCGAAATCACAGCTCATTGTTCGACAGGAAGAGCGGGAGAACAAGCAATACTTCTGCAGACAGATCTTTACGATTTACATACACAAGCAGTTTGCACCATGTCACTCCATTATCCGCTTTTTGAAGCAAAAAGTATTCATTAATGTTGTTATTTTTCAAATAATTAAAGCAAGGCCCACCACGTCACATCGAAAATAAATAATTATTTTTGTAATTAGCACAATATGGTCACCTGCTAAAGAGAACGGAGAGGAGGGGAAGATGGGAGTCGAGAAAAAGAGAGAGGAGGAGGAGGTTTGGCAGACCCCTGGTTCCGGTCCAGTCTGACATTATCCATCATGCTCTTCTGCATTTCAAATCGTCGCACGATGACAGTCGCATATCCAAAATGGAGGCCCGGGGACTCCCTGCCGACGATCAATTAATCAACCTCGCTCATTAGAGGCCCGAATGTAATCCACAAATTCGCCTAAGTCACCTAAATCAAACAGTCGCCCCTCGCTTTACCCATTGATTGTGGTCTGGTGACAAGCACTTCAAGCCTTGCCTCGTCTTCCCATCCGTCTGTTGGCATAGCGAACGCTCGAATTCCTGCCAGATTGTGGACTAAAACGATGAGGGAAGAATGAGAATCGTTTCCCTTTAATCCTAAAAACCCAGCTCATCCTTTTGCTCTGCTTTTTCGGTGTGTGATGCAAGCCGATAACCCTGCTCTTTCTTTGCCTTACAATTGCGCTCTCTCTCCATTCTCCCCTCCTAAACTGATCAATACTTCATTTAAATCATGACATTAGCACACTACAACTGGAAAACAAGCAGAAAGGAATAGCAAAATGCTTCTTATGGCAAATGGAGGGTTGGAAAATGGATCATGCATCCCATTAGTGACCATAATTGTTTGTTTATACGTAAAAACTAAGGTTAAAATGCATGTGGCGCTGAAGACCGACATCATTGTTTTGATTTGAGCTCCCGAGACTGACTGATCAATATTGCATTTGAATCCAGAGAGAGGGGCAGTGTCGCTTTAGCACTCGACATTAAATGAAATGCAAATAGCGCTGCCGTAATCAACACGTATTTCGGACGTTATCGTCCCGCTGAAACAAACCCAAATGATATTTCCATACACAAAGAACGTGTAGCCATACGCATTAGTGGTTGCGTGATATGCGCCCTCATGCATTTGTTTATTCATGCAGTATGCCGTGAGAATAATCAGAGCGCTATGCAAACACTGCACACTTAAGACTTGAAGGGATGGTAATCATCGATGCAGGGGGGGTGTGGGAGGAGAGAAGAAGAAGAAGGAAAAAAAAGGTAATTTCCTGTCGCGGATCTGCATAACAGGCGAGCAAGAGAGCGAGAGCGAGTCTTATCTGCCTAATGGTCATTAGCAGAGCTTATTTACCTGAACGCTCTGGGCGTCACGGGCCTGATGAGAGACGAGCAGGTCTTGCCGGAGTCTTTGGATGCTCGCGTCCCGACGTGACAACTGCGGTTCGGGTTTCCCATCCCAAACATGGTGAAGAGGAAGGAACGGAGTGCGTGAGGTGTTTTTGAGAGTAAAGAGAGGGAGGTGGAGAGAGAGAGGGAAGGGAAGAGTGAATCACTCCAGGAACATGCACTTACATATAGCCGGGTGCCAATGTCAACCAATGAGCAATTAGGCAGACAAGACCAAAGTTATTGATTGAGGTTTGGGGCTCTTTTTCCCAGGCTAACTAAGCTGAGTATGTGTGATGGCTGCAGAAGCAGTGGGGAAAGAGAGAAGGAGGGGGAGAGTTTGGAAAAGCGACTCCCTCTTGCTCTCGCTGGGCCTGTAGTGCCGAAGAGGGGCCGGTCATTTAAACTTCTATTGATCTTCCTCCTAAATAACCCCCCTCCCTTGACAGACGTGTGCGTTCAATGTATGCACTTAATGTAAACTGCTCAACTGTCAATACATTACACAGTCAGATTTGTCTGCAAGACTGCTACAGATAGGCTACCGTGTTTTGCACAAGAGATCAGGGTTCTTGGGAAGAAATAGCGCTGTGTGCCAATCATGTATTACCAACCAGATTGCAGACTTTAGCATTGCTTTATGGACTTGTTTACATTTGGTTTGAGGGTAGGCACCATATTTGCTTTGAGATAAATTATAACAAGGCTGTAAGGGATAGAATTATAGTCTTTCAATAGGGTGTAGTGTACAGTCTTTAAGGGATAGTTCACCAAGAAATGGAAATTCTGTAATCATTTACTCACCCACACATCGTTCAAAATGTGCATGTTTTGAACACAAATGTAGATATTTTCAAGGCTGACTGAAAGTCAGGGTCAAAAACGATGGACAAAAACGATGAGATATTTGGTGTTCCATTGAAGAAAAAAGGCATACGGAACAACATGAGTGTAGGTTCAAATCTAATTTTCATGTCAGCTTTTTCAGTTCACTGGAAATTAATTCGGAAGGCAGATTTTAAATGCTTCATTGGCTAAATGATAAACACCAAGAACAACAGCAACTGAAAACACTGTACATCTATCCTTTACAGACTTGTTCTCATCCATGTAAAATCAAGCAAGCCATCTACCCTCTAGGGTTGTGTGCCATTCAGAATTGAACTTTTAAATTCCAACTTAATACATTAACACCCATCTCAGGTGATTGGGTCGGGACATCAGAACAGACAGATCAACTAGTATAAAAACAAATCTCAAAAGGTGGCCACTTGTGATTGGATTTTGAGGAGGATTTTAGAAGTCTGTCATACATCTATATTGTTAATTAATGCATGGACAGTGTAACTAGTGCACTGTTAGTATAAGGTCTAAGGACTCGCTTCCGGCTTCGCTACTGTTCGGACGCTCTTGCATACTACTCTGCGCTTTGCTCCCTGTTTATGTACTTTTCTCAGATTTTTCTAAGACTAACTTCAGCGGATCAGCACAGTGCTCAAACAACACAGTTTTAGCACAAACACCAAACTAAAGACTTTTTGGGACTGGAATACACTTTGCCTCCCACTGCCAGCAGCTTACGTTCCAGAGACAGGAAAACACAGCTGCCGACATTCTAACAGACGGGAAAGAAAATGCCCCTTGTGGAATCTACATGCTGCATGAACTGCCACAGACTTCTACAAAGGATTGTGGTTCTCGAAACAAAGTTACTTGCTGTACATCCAAAACAGGTGGAATACACAGCAGATCGTCATCACGGACCCCCTCAACATACAGCCGGTGAGTCCTGTGAATCTAGTGAATCTCAACAGTTTATACCAAGTGTAGAGGAACAAGCCGAAACTGAGCGACAAACAAATCGATGGCACAAACAGGGAGCGAGACCCAAAGGCACTCGAGACATCAGATTATCACGAGTATCTCGTATTGCTGCCATAGCGTGCTCTACCCCAGATGCGGCTATGACAAGGCTTGCAAACACTGGTATTCTACCACCCCCCTATACATCTTGAGAACAGATTTGAAGCATTAATGAATGTGGGTGAGGAATCCCCAAATGTGACTGAACATAGATCGTATCAGCCAGCAGCTAACATCGCTACTAACGGGCGATCGAGGTCGAGCAGACAGCGGCACTCAGCTCAGAGCGCAGCCGAGCCCAGGACTCTGATAGTGGGTGACTCTATTATCACAAACTTCAGTAGCAGGTCTACAACTACATGCTGCTTTCCTCAAGCAACCATCTCTGATGTGAACAAGGAACTTCAGAACATTCTGACGAAGCACAAGACAGCAAATCGAATCATCATCCATGTGGGGAAGAATGATATTCGGAAAGAGCAGTCAGAACTCCTTAAGAAGGATTTCAGTGAACTCTTTGAAACACTTCAAAGACTTGAAGTTCAGTCGTTCATCAGTGGACCACTCCCAGCAAGGGGAACTAACATGTTTTCACGGCTGCTTGGGCTGAATACATGGCTACAAAGAACCTGCAGTATAAAAGGAGTCAACTTCATCGGCAATTTCAATCTCCTCTGAGGCCATAGACAACTGTTTAAACTGGATGGCCTCCACCCAAACAAACTTTGTGTAAGAGTGCTAAAGGACAATATCTATTTCTCCCTCCATCATCCTTCAGTAGTGTTTAACAATCCACTCAACCTGAATGGCACAAACACACCTGGACAGAATATGAGTGACCACAGGACTTCATATCAGCTTCCGAGTAATCATGTGGTTGACACATCCCACAAGGACATTGATAACACCACGCAGCCACAACAAGCACTGCTCATGGAAACTATCCCGGCTGAGCCCTGCTCACAGAGCTCATCACAGACAGACTGTGACGTACTACAACAGCTCCAAGACTCAGCACCCAAGGACGACTTTCTGGAAAACAGCCAGGGAAGCCAGGACAACATATCACAGCCACAAACACCAGAGCCAGAGCCCATCTCACCAGACACATTATCCCTCTCTCCAGCATCTCCACTTCTAAGCCTCTCACAGAAAACGGAGGAACTGGTGTATGCTGGGACCAAACTCTCCCACTCTTTCGCTGCAAGCCCCCAGATATCAACTAAAAAATGGCAGGCCCCACAACCACAACAAGCGGGAACCCAGTGTGCCTGTAGCTTTCTCTATCTCTGTTTTATCATGTGATAGAAAGTCTTAGGCCTTCTCAAGCCGTACGGCTGACCCATCTAATCTGAGGCCTGTAATGCATCAATCTAAGATTGCTGTAAAGACAAAATGTAATTCCATCAAGTTAGCTTTTTTAAACATTCGCTCACTAAAAAATAAATCATTTCTGATCAATGACTTAATAACCACAAACAACCTGGATTTTATGTTTCTAAATGAAACATGGCTAGAAGACAGCTGCAGTGCAACAGTCCTCAATGAAACAGCCCCTCCTAACTTTAATTTTACAAGTGTCTGTAGGACTGTTAGGAGAGGTGGAGGTGTAGCTGCTCTATTTAAAGAT
The DNA here is from genome assembly GCA_039654775.1 of Spinibarbus caldwelli. NCBI lineage: Eukaryota > Metazoa > Chordata > Actinopteri > Cypriniformes > Cyprinidae > Spinibarbus > Spinibarbus caldwelli. Next base: position 42,676,655 of record CM077220.1, read on the forward strand.
GTTTATCAATGCAAGCAAGTGTCATTTGGTCAGTATTTGTCTTTTGAATACCTAGGTATTGTGCTGAAAGCTGCTCTACACATTTTGTTTATCATTATTTACAGGCCTCCAAAATACTCTCCAGCATTTGTTGAAGAATTCACAGAACTGTTATCAATGATTTCCTCAGAGTTTGACTGTTTTGCTATTGCAGGGGATTTTAATCTTCACATAGATAATGCAGAAATCAAAACTACAAAAGAAATTATAACTGTTTTAAACACTTTTGACCTGATTCAGCACATGCATGGACCCACACACAATTGTGGACACACTCTAGATTTACTCATCAGTAGAGGTCTAAACATTTCATCCATTGTTATTAAAGATATAGGACTATCTGATCACTTCTGTATTTTCTTTGATATGTTGATCTCTGTTACCACTGAATCTAGATCTGTCTCTATCAGAAAGAGATGCATTAACGAGAACACTAGTGTGCTATTTATGAAGGCTATATCTTTAACACCAAGCATTTCTGCTGACTCTGTTGATCTCCTCCTGGATTCATTTAACTCAAAAGTTAAGAATGTTATTGATGATATTGCTCCGGTAAAGGTCAGCAAGAAGACTGGCAGACAAAAATCATCTTGGAGAAAATCAACAGCAGTTCAGAGTATGAAAAGACAATGCAGAAAAGCTGAGTGGATGTGGCGGAAGACGAAACTCGACATTCACTATAGCATCTACAAAGACAGCCTTCATGCTTTCAATGTGGAACTAGCCACAGCTAGACAGACCTTCTTCTCAAACCTTATAAACAGTAACTTAAACGACACTCGCACTCTTTTTGCTACTGTTGAGAGACTGACAAACCCCCCAAGTCAGACTCCCAGTGAAATGCTCTCCGACAGCAAATGCAGTGAGTTTGCTTCCTTCTTTTCTGAGAAGATCAATAATATCAGAAAGATGATTGGCACATCCTCAAGTTATGCAGAGGTCACACAGATTCGACCGCAATTTCAAAAAGAAATGGCTATGTCTGTTTTTGAAGCAACTGATAGCAAAATTTTGGAAGAAATAATACAGCACCTTAAATCGTCAACCTGCTATCTTGACACACTTCCCACATCTTTTTTCAAAAGTGTGCTTAACTGTTTAGAAGCAGATCTCTTAGAAGTGGTGAACGCCTCACTTCTTTCTGGGACTTTTCCAAACTCCCTGAAAACTGCAGTTGTTAAGCCCCTTCTGAAAAAGCGCAATCTTGATGATAACGCGTTGAGCAACTATAGACCAATATAAAATCTTCGTTTCATAGGTAAGATTATTGAAAAGGTAGTTTTTAATCAGCTGAACAACTATTTAAACTCAAATGGATACCTGGACAATTTTCAATCTGGTTTCTGAGCGCATCACAGCACAGAGACAGCACTCATTAAGATAATAAATGATATTCGCTTTAATTCTGATTCTGGCAAAATATCAGTGCTGGTACTACTAGATCTTAGTGCTGCGTTTGACACTGTCAATCATAACATACTTCTAGAGAGACTGGAAAACTGGGTCGGGTTTTCTGGGATGGTACTCAAATGGTCCAGGTCATACTTAAAGGGAGAGGTTATTATGTGAGTATAGGAGAGCATAAGTCTAAGTGGACGTCTATGAGATGCGGAGTCCCACAAGGCTCAATTCTTGCACCACTTGTTTAGCCTGTATATGCTCCCACTAAGTCAAATAATGAGAAAGAACCAAATTGCCCATCACAGCTATGCTGATGATACCCAGATTTACCTTGCCTTATCTCCAGATGACTAGCCCCATTGACTCCCTCTGCCAATGCATTGATGAAATTAACAGTTGGATGTGCCAGAACATTCTTCAGTTAAACAAGGAGAAAACTGAAGTCATTGCATTTGGAAACAAAGATGAAGTTCTCAAGGTGAATGCATAACTTGACTCTAGGGGTCAAACAACTAAAAATCAAGTCAAAAATCTTGGGCTGATTCTGGAGACAGACCTTAGTTTTAGTAGTCATGTCAAAGCAGTAACTAAATCAGCATACTATCATCTCAAAAACATTGCAAGAATTAGATGTTTTGTTTCCATTCAAGACTTGGAGAAACTTGTTCATGCCTTTATCACAAGCAGGGTGGATTATTGTAATGGTCTCCTCACCGGCCTTCCCAAGAAGACCATTAGACAGCTGCAGCTCATCCAGAACGCTGCTGCCAGGATTCTGACTATAACCAGAAAATGTGAGCATATCACACCAGTCTTGAGGTCCTTACACTGGCTTCCAGTTACATTTAGGATTGATTTTTAAAGTACTTTTACTCATTTATAAATCACTCAATGACCCCTAGGACCTAAATACATTGCAGATATGCTCACTGAATATAAATCTAACAGACCACTCAGATCATGAGGATCGAGTCAGTTAGAAATACCAAGGGCTCACACAAAACAATGGGAGTCCTCTTTTAGCTATTATGCCGCCCGCAGTTGGAACCAGCTTCCAGAAGAGATTATATGTGCTAAAACATTAGCCACATTTAAATCCAGACTCAAAACTTATCTGTTTATCTGTGCATTTGTTGAATGAGCACTGTGCTACGTCCAAACTAATTGCACTGTATTTTATGTATAATCATTTTCTATTCTAAACTGTTTTAAAATCATTTTAAATCAATTTTTATATCATTTCCTTGTTTTCATTATAATTTTTTTAATTCCTTGTTTTTATTGTTGTGATTATTATTATTTTTTTAATGACTATTTCACTTTTATGTAAACCACTTTGAATTACCACTGTGTATGAAATGTGCTATATAAATAAACTTGCCTTGCCTTGCCTAAGGAGAGACTATAAAGACCAATAGGGATCAAAAACTGTGGCTGTACCTCACTTTTCAATAGCTCTGTTCCTCTGAGAGTGGTGAGATCAGTGGAAGCCTAAAGAGAAAGACAAGCATCTGATGAGACTATGAGCTCAATTTATAGTGTGTACTTAAAATACATTCCACAGCAACGCAGGGAAGATGAACCTCAGAGTAAATGAAACCTGTGAGACAGATGCCAGCAAGATGGTAGAATAAGCAACCAGACATATAGAAGGAAAAGACACCTGTAGGAAAGAGAAATGACTAATAGTGTCTCTGTATTAGCTCAACTGTTTATGCTAGATGGCAAATAAATGGAGAGTAAAATTGAGACAATCATTAAACAATATAGGTCATGAGAAGGTAAGGTCATTTTGGGTTGTAAAATGTCATGTGTTACAACTCCCTAAAAATATAATAATATTTGAGAGTGACATATACTTTTGACCTTGACAATATACTGTATTTAAAAACGAACTGTTCTCCAGAGACATTATTGAGGAAAGGGTCAATACGAGCGTAGAAGGAAGGATCAGGTGTCGTCATCGGCTCCTCTCACCAGCACTTGTGAACTCTTTAACGTTCTGCCTTCACAACAAAGTGGATCTCATGAAAGACATGTTCTTCAATTACACATGCTCTGGGAGGAGAGATGTTTTGCCCTGTCTTATTGAGTTCTTTCTCTTTTGTCTCTCTGTATTTGCTAGCTGTGTTTATAGTTCATCTCTTTCTAGTCTTATTTTAATCAACTCTGTCATTGATGTTTCTCCTAAAACTTCTTCTGAGAAAAAAAAGAAAGATTTTGATGTTATGAACATCAGTATGAAAATAGAGCTGTAACATGAATGTACTGTAGGTAGCAGCTCCGATAATTTGGTCGTGAACAGATTTGTGGAGGAGATGAGTTAACATTTATGGTATATATTGTTTGCCTGTGTGTCCATGACATATACTGTAAGAGTCTCCACAAGAAAAAAAATAAATCTATAAAAACTAGTCAAGACAGATGTAACAAGTTGTAGAAATGTACTCTTTGAATTCATAGTGGTTTCAAATGGTTTTAAAAAAAAGAAGCTTTTTTGTCATTTTCAAAGAAAATGACAGATCACGTGGTGTGACCTTCACGTAAACGGTACTACATATTTCTCACATCTTGCATTTTTAAGTTAAAACTGATTGCCTACAAACCTGCTCACAATGACAAGCGTGGCCTCGGCCAAAACCCTCCTTCAACACAATCAATTATTTCCTCACTACCCATGGCCAAGAACATCCTTAAACCACACAATCTGCGCTGGAGAAACACTCCATTAGGAAGGTGAGGAAAGGACATTAGGAACCTGCTTTTCTCATTGCGGGCAAAGAAAGGTGCAAAAAAAAAAAAAAAACAACAGAAACGCTGCCTTGTGTTTTTTTTTAAGCCACATTCTGATCAGATCATCAAAAATATGTTTACTCCTACCACAGATTCATACGGTGACTGCATATTGTACAATAGCGCTGTTTAGCTATTTACTCTTCTGCATAGCTTGATGTCTCTCCGAGTTTATCCGTCAGTGTGTTTTTGAAAATCAATGGTGATATTTCCAGAGAGGCAGACATGATAATTGAAGAGAGAGGCGAGAAAATGCAACCCTCAGAGGTGATTGCTCATTCTGAGCGGCTTCAAACATCCCTGCATTAGAAGGACACCTTAAATATTCTGACTTTTCACGTCACTCCAGACTAAATCCCTAGCAACCACCATAGCAACACACTTCCACTTGGACGTGAAATGCATTGTAAGTTCCCCCCTGCCACCAGAGATGGAAGAGGGGAGGGAGGGTGAGTGCAGGAGGACAGACAGAGGAAAAACAGCATCACGGAATGAAAGCATGAGAGGCGAAAGGAGAAAAACAAGTCAGGTAGACTTCATTCATATCAATAGCACAAACAAACCAGTCACATAAGCAAACGCGCCAATGGGTGAGGCTGAACGAAACTCTGAAGAGAGAAAAATCAGCTGTTTGATTTTCATCTGCATTGTTTATCTATTTCTGTATGCAAGGGATGTAATGTGTCCTGAACTAACATCTGCTATGCCAGAGCAATTCCTAACCTTAAAACATATACAGTATCTGCAATCTGTCTAAGCCTGTGTTGTCACCACAGATAATTATAGATTTCTTTATGCTTTTGTATTTCTTAGCTAAATTTTTGACCATACATCTTTATCAGTCTTCTGAACTACAAAGAGCTACATTCTACTTATTTCAAGGCTATTACACTTTAGCCAATCCAAATGGAAGGAAATATTATGTACAATATTAAATCTTAAATGCATGCTATATATATATATATATATATATATATATATATACACTTTTAATATTAATGCATTGCATAATTGTCAGTCATACAGAGAAGCATGGTAAGATTCATGGAATATAGTTTATTAAGTATTTGATTTGGTTAAAAAAAAAAATCCCAAAATACATTTGAAGAGTTTGGTTCCAAAACGTGATAAACACCATTTTTTTAAAAAAAAAAACTGAGTTTCCGCCAAAATCAGTATTGTATCTGGTCAGTATTGAAAAGTCCATTTTAAATTTTATGCAAAATGTGATATCCGCCGAGTTATTAGGTTATGTTTTCTCCCTTTTTTTCCAAACCGCGACAAACGTCAGTCTCCTTTCTCTGCAGTAGGGTTGTCACGATACCATAAAAATATCTTACAATACTATACCAGCTGAAGTATCACGATACCAAGTAGTATCACGATACCATGCAGTCTTGTGTTAATTTAAAATTCATTCTACAAAATGAATCAATTTCTTAAATAAATAGATGTAAACGAAAACAGACAATATTTTTCTCTGAATAATTGTGAATGAATGACTGGCTGTTGTTATCCATGAAATGATCTAAACAAAACTCATCTTAGCACTGCACAGAAGCTGCATGATGTGACATTTAGATGTGGCATTTATACATTTAGACTCTATTTATAATTGCATAAATAATGTTATGAGATTAATGTTTTAAATACTAAATTCTGAATAAAGAAATATGTTGGAAAAGAATGTAATATGCCTACTTTTAGATGGGAAACTTAAAACGGCCAGCAGGTGGCAGAAGTTCGTGATTGAATCACTGAGTCATTCAAATGATTCTTTCAAAACGGCTGAATCCTTCAGGAGTGAATCAAATGACTGTTTTTATTAATGGCTTATTGAATCAGTGATTCGCTCAAGCCAACGCGGATTCGGATTCGAACACAGAAACGAAACACAAACAGCACTCTTGCTCGTGTCATATTGCCGAACTGTCAGGAGCATTTTTGCTCGCATATCTTGACAATTCCAAGTTAGCAGCATGTATATTAAAACATATATAATATAAAAAATATATAATGATTGATAAGAACCAAGTGCAAAGCCACTATGTTGATGAATGGAATTGCATTCGTGATCAGAAAGATGCTTCCAGAAACGAACAATTACACCTGTTCTAGAAGTGGTCAAATGAATAAAACTGCAAGAATACTTTCTTGTAAGATATTATGATGTTGAATAAGTGATGCTTGTACTGCAGCATGAACAACGACGAGCAAGTGCAACTTCGCATTGCAAACTGAACTGAAGCGTCGGGAAACACTCAATACCATATAAAGTGTATACACAGACTATACTACACAGAGCACAGCAGAAAGACATTTGGCAATCAACTTGTAATGTTTCTGCTGGCATGCATGTTCAAATGAACGTTTTAAACAGTGTTCCGGTCGTGCATACAATATATCTTACGGTACTATGGACGATACTACCGTTTAAAAAATGCAATGGCACCGCGGGTATTTTTAAGCTTTAGTATCGCGATACTACCGTAGCACCGGTGTATCGTGCAACCCTACTCTGCAGAACGTGATAAATCCGCTCAACCAATCACAGCGCACCATTCCACGCACTCTAGACAGTAATGGCGGCGCTTTGAATACACCCGGCATCCTAGTTTTCCTCATCTACTTTGTACTTTGTGATCAACAAACAAGGTTACACGAGCTTAAGGTGCACGATAAATCGCAAGTGATTGTCATGTGCATCTCGTCAGTAAAGCCGATTCTGTGATTAATAGTACCGGTAAATCTCCATCACGTGCTTTCAGATGAATCAGCATTTAATACACAGAGCCGGAGGTCACTCACAAGCTATGCAATATCGCGTTCATAATCGCAGATGAATCGCATTTCATTATGAACGCGATATTGCGTAGCTTGTCAGTGTTAAGTGTTTTTATTAATGCCATTTATGTTTTTGTTAATACAGCATATAGCCCGTAGTCAACTAAATGAACGTAACATTAAAGATGAATTCACTTTTGGAAGTTGAATGTAAGGGAAATGTCATTTTGGAATTTCTGTGGTCTAATGTGATATTGTTGTTCATGTTCTTGTTCATGATGAAATTTTCTTTTATTGTTGTAATTAATTTATAGCAAACAAGATGACCCATTGAATTCATTTTGGGAGTGATGACTGATGAATGTATTTTTAGTCCAGTGCCTGTATATAAGATTATGACCAAGTTCAGAGGCTGTCATTTGTGGATCAACTTACTATGTTGTGTATTTTCAACAGTTTCAATATGAAAAATAACTTTAATATTGATTCAATGGATTTATTGCATTTTGGAAAAAAAAAAAAAAAAAAAAACCTATCATGGATTTATTGCATTTTAGGGAAAAAATAATACAATTTTATAATACATTTTTGAAAATCAAAATTTAGGTTATTATAACCTAAAGATGCTATGTGAAAGTTTGAAACAGAAAATAATGGTTTTCATCTGGCCACTTTGTTGGTAAAGAAAACACATTTTTACTCAAATTAATCAAAATGGATTTATAGCGTTTTGGAACCAAACTCTTCATTTATTCTAGTTGCTTAGAATCAGCATAAAATGTGAAAAAAAAAACAAAAAAAAACCTGTTAAAAAGTATGAATGGTAAAAAATAGCTACATGTGGAACAAGCAATACTCAATCAGTTAAAATGTATGAGATTGAAAGAAGTTGGATTTATTGATTATAAATATATAAACCTGGTTGTGTATTTAAAACATTTTATTTATTAGTATGATTGTCTATTTCATTTATGTATGACTGACTGACAAATATGCATCACATTAAGTTAATTAGCTTGTTAAAACTACATAAAAATATAATAACTATATAATATAATTCAAATGGATGAAAATTTTATATGCAATTCATATACATAAACCTTAAATTGACATTAATCTTAAAGAAATCAAAATATTTTGAGTGTATTTTAGTAAATCAGTATGAATTGCCTTTCAAAGCCATTTTGCTTCCACAATGTGATGTACACAAGAAAATATGGGCAACAATTAATCGGTTTGTGAAACATTGGCATTTCATACCAAAATGAAGCCAGACTGAATATGAGTTTGCTAAAATTATGCTTAAATATTGGTCAATATTATCCAATGGCCCATGCGGCCTAGGTGACATCAGTTATTTCTCCTCATATAATTCCTATATTGTAATCTAATGTATACTTACAGACAGCATTTTCTCTGACTTTTTTGATAAAATGATCAAATGTTCCTCACTTTGTGATGTATCAGATGAAGAGAAAGTTACATTATTTCACAAGCAAACATTCACAATAAGACAAGGAACGTGTGTGAAAAATGTAAAAAGGGTCCATTCTGATTCCATGTTGACTTTAACCAAGTTTCCACTTAGTTATGTTTAAGTGCTATAGTGAATGCAAGCTAAACTGAAAGGTATGTTAAAGCTGGTTGTGAATACTTTCTAATGAATGGATCTACATCAGCAATGTGCTTTGACAAAAGCCTTTGATTTTTAGAGCATTTACCTTAGAAATGCTGAATGACACTTTTTCAGCCCACCACAAGAACAACCTATTGCGTGAGTAGAATGCGTTCTGAATTGTGTTTGATGGCTCTAGATGATCTTAAGCATGTGCTTTAGTTCTCAGCTATGCAAAGAAAGTGTTCGATAAATTTTTGTTCAAAGACTATGTTCTCGTGGAATATGTGTGCTGATACTGTCTATATTATTGATAGACACAGTACCAGCACACATATTCCAAAAGCAGGTATTCATTGAACAAAAATGATAAAAGACCAAACACAATTTGAAGTACTATACTTCACATTATGGTCATGTCTCTCTAATAATGCAGTATTTGTCAATGTGCATTCCAGAAACTGTATTAAAAGTTTGTTTCTGTGAATTTGGGGACTTTCCATAGACCTCTATTACTTTTATACTGACCAAACAATATTTTTTATCCCCTAACCCAACCCTAACCATAAATCTACCCCTTACAGAAAACATATTTGCATTGTTACACTTTCAGATAAAAATCATTCAGGTTCTACTATCCTTGTGGGGACATTTGGTCCCACAATGTAGAATAAACAAGTACACACACACACACACACACACACAAACCTTCGCAGAAGTCATCATCATCCTTGTTGCCACTTGTTCAATTTACTTAATTAAAATGAGCTAATGCAGCATAATTCTTGAGGATTTATCCTCATTTCTATAATGTTCAGTTCACATAAATTTGTAAAATGGAAGTTAACCTAATCCTTTTTATAATCATTTTCATAATCATAAATCATTTCTGTTGACAGCTAAACTGGACAGTGGATTTCTGGTTTCCAGTATGCTTTGTCAAAAACAATAACATGCTAAACATGCAATACTGTTAGCTAGTTAACTGTAGGAGATTCATAAAGTTTCTTTAATAAATGTAGTTTTTACTGGGGTTTAATTAATTCACTTATGCTTCCAATAGACTGTTTCCAAGAATTTCAGATGATCAAGTTTGTTGGTAACATTTTACAATAAGGTTTTATTTGTTAACATTAGATAACTGCATTAGTTAACATTAACTAACAATGACAACAATATTATTGTTAATTTCAACATTTATTAATACATTAGTTAAATCAAAATTTGTGTCTATTTGTGTCTCTTAATATTATTTAGCCTAATGGACCTGAACTAACAATGAACAGGTGTATTTTAGTTAACTAATGATTACAAAGAATAATAAATACTGCAACGTCAATTGCTCATTGTTAATGCATTAGCTAATAGGACCTTATTGTGTTGCCAGTGTGCTCAATAAAACATTTGTTTAAACTGACTTGCTCTATTCTTGTTGTAAAATTTTTGTGCAATGAACAAAATATTTTTGTTCTAAGTTGTAAAGTCAAAATTCTTTGAAAAATTGTATTGAAAACCAAAATGGCAGCAGCTTTACAACTGCTACTTGCTTTACAGTTGAGTTTCTTCATAACTAATGTGACTTTTAGATCATTCTGAATGGTATTTCAAGTTCAATACATTAAAAATGAAAAATCACCCTCTAAAAATTCTAAAATTCCAATATTTCAGAGTTGTCGACTTGTACTTGTGGTCATTTGTGTATGTCTGCAGCATTCTTTAGAACCATCACAATTACCAGTAGTACACTAAATTCCTGCCTTTTTTTTTTTTTTTTTTTTAAGTCAACTCGAGTTTGGAGTTTCTTTCTCCTAACTAAAAGAGAAAAAATATGATAAAAGTGAAAGGGAACAAAGCAGGTGGGTTGCAACCCCCCAACCCTACTCTTTCTGTTACCCCTTCTCCATTCACATGGGACTTCCTGTAGAACAGTAATGACCTCTAAGTGAGCCGCTTCCTTTGGAAATTTCTGCTTTTCTTCCCCCTCCGCATCTGCTTTCTCTGTCTCTGAGATCCTGATACTCAAATGCTGATGAGTTTAGTCAAACTTCATTAAGTTCATAGCCCCAGCCTCGCGCTCCCTAGTGACACACTCCACCAAACGAGCTCTCGTCTGCCAGACAGCACTTTACTGCTCCATCTCACAAATGGGGAGGGGAGCACAATCTATCTCTGTCACTCTCTTCCCCTTTCCCCTTTTCTCTGGGGTTGTGTGGGTCTACGGTCTGTTCACCATTCACCAATTGGTTTGCAATAAGTTCATGGAAATGCATTAATGAATGCATTAATGTGACCCTGAGAGCTCTTCTGTAGGGGGGTAAAGGTCACACAGGCTGATGGCGGAGAGGTTAGACCTTCTTCATGCAGCATGAGCATGCTTTTTTCTATGACCTCTAGCATTTCCCCATAGATGGGAACACACGGCACATGCTCAGTGTAAATTTGGTCTTTATTGGCACAATGTGGCCACAAACATGGCACAGTATGGCCTACCCTCCAATGTCCAGCCTCTTCTCTGAAATAAATCATGGAGGTCTATAATACGAACCAAAGCTTCCCATTTATACTCCCACTTATCTTTCGTACATATCAGACACTAAATCTCCCTGAGCTTGATGTGTAGGAGTTAGTTTATCATTTCTACCTAATGAAAAGAAGTTATTATATTAATATATTTACACACTTGGTTGGAATATAAAACACAACAAATTTTAATGCAAGAAAAAAAAAACTAACAAACAATGTCTTATACAGTTTTTACATAAACTAATGAACTCAGTCAAACAAATAAAATAGGTAAAAAAAAAACAGTTAAGAGAAATGTATAAATAAATAAATCGCCTAGTTATTAACTATTTGCATCTTTTATTTGATTCGACTTAATATTTTTAAAATACATGAAGAATCAGCATAAATCTGTTCATTGTGAACATTTAATTTATTTAGCAAAAATGTATGAACATTAATATATTATCTAAAACATTTTTTGAGTGAAAAGTTAAACGAAGTTAAACTTTAAAAAAAAAAAAAAAAAGTCTCAAAACCTTGCATTTTTCCTTACATCCATTCCACTGCTCATATCTCTCGTTTTCAACTCAAAAATGCCTTTTTCTTTTTTTTTTTTGTGAATGGGCCTTAAGTCAAAAAAGCTTGTATAGGCCAATAATTTTAAGTTACTTAAGACACTGTAAGTACTTATTTAAATACCCCAGCATGCATCCAGCCTTGGATTCAAACCCCTAAACATAAAATTTCCAAACATAAAGTGGGATATTTATATGAACGTTCTGAACATGATTCACTTTAAAAAAAAAAACTCTTAGGTTCAGCAATACATGAGCCGAAGGGAAGTGTAAAATGGCTTCCTGTGTACTAAGAAATGTGTGATGGTTTCCTTGCATAATGAACTCATTGTTTGTGTATATATGAAGGTTTTATGCTCTGGACCAACCTTTCCACTGTACATTTAATCCACTCAGCCAACCTGAAGTTTCAGATGAGCAGTTTAATTCATCTCATGGCTCTGTTTGACCCCTGGCAAGCGTCTCAAACTGTCTGAGGAGCAGTCAGAGCAGTCTGGCATTTCTCACAGCAGTACTAAATCTAATTAGCCTATCAATGTTAATTCTGAGCATCGTTTCATGAAACAGTAATCAGCAGTAAAGACTCCATGTCCTTCAGCTTAACTTAATAAAGCTGCATTTGTTTGTTTTAATCACTGGAACACAATGACATAATGTGGTGTTCTAGTTAATGGCTGTGAACTGACCAAGTCAGTCAGCTTAACATGGACACCTCAATTAAAAATGGTTGGCTTTTAAATATTATTAAACATTTTTTTTAAGTTTAGTTTCACTAGCACTAATTTGCCTACTTAACTATTATGACAGTGGTCTTGGACTTATACTGTCACCTATTGGTGTGGAGGTTGGTGTGCAAAAACAAGTGTGCTTTCAATGTCAATGTCACTGTAAAAAAATAGCATATTTAGCGCATTTATATTTTATTTAGCAATGAAAAGTGTCAGATAACTTATGTAGATAAAGTGACTAGCATTCTGCTGTATGATGCTGTGTTGTCAGAGTAATCTCATGGTTGACATCTGATTCTAAAAAAATCCATGAGTGTTGCTTCTAATCTTCATTTGCTGTGGCAATGTTTTTTTCTTTTCCCACAACAGCTGAAAAAAAAAAAAAGAAAACTTATAACGACCAATAAAACACAAAAATGTTTGCATATTTATATTCTGTAGGGTGAAAACCAATCCATGCACTGTTAATAGCTACAATTTTATTTTAAAATACATATTTGAGTTTGATGAACAAAATATCCGTATTCTCACTATACCTCAAAGAGGTATCCTGGGATGTGGTTATATTGTAAATATAGTTTTTATGTAACATGTACAACTAAAAAAATATATATTTAATAATATTTTAAGAAAAAGTTGTGTCCCCCCAGTTTTATGTCTGTGGTGTTACAACCAATGATGTTGCCTCTTGAAGAAAAGGGGAATTTTATTCAGACTACTTTTAGTGTGTGAAGGTAATTGCAAGTAATGGTTCATCTGACAGGTACATGATTCATTCTCAATAATGTTCATAAGTTTAGCTAAATTTCATGTCACATTTTACTACAGTATATGGTTTTATGATTTATACCTGTGAATTTCACATATTTAATACAATTTTGATAAATGTAATCTTATATAAACATAAAATTTGAACATGGCAACCCATATTTTATAAAAGTCTGTATTTGTGCTAATTTGTTCATTTAAGTAGTAACAGTGCTTATAAGCACAATTATTTGATTCAAATTAATTAAAAAAAATGCTTACATTTAACTGATTATAATATATTAAACCAATTTTAAATGCATAGAATTTGTAACATTTAATTTGTAACAATTTTACATTTTATTATTAACTATTAACTATTATTATTTATTATTAACCACTCTAGTTGAAGAATGACCCATACATTTCTGCCACTGCAGAAACACCATATTTGGCACATTTATAACTTATAACTTATTCCGCAGCCAGATGTGTTCACAAATATTAACAAGACAAATCAAGACGTATTCTGCTGGTTATGTGATCCTGACATTTTATAAACTGCTATGTATTTCTTTATGTGCAAAAGTGAGCGAAATTACTTATTTCGCCTATAAATCGCCAACAGATTTGCACTGAAACTGGTTTTCCTCAGTACTTCAGTGGGGATAAATAAAAAACAATTTTTGGTGGAATAAATCGTGTTCCATCTAGCTTTGCTTTCGCTGCTTGTGCAGTCCAATATCTGGCCTGTCCCCATGGGCTGGGCTCTTGATTATCTCCTGCCTCTTCAACGCTTTGTGTGTTGCATGCTGCGACGTATTAACCAAAATAAGATGGCCAGCCAGGACGCCCTCCCTCTCCCCCTCCACACTTCCACTATAGGTAATCAGTGGCCAGGAGGCCTTGCCCGCACCCAACCGCATACATTAGCATTAATCACAGCCCTGCGCCCTGCTGCACTATTCATACCAGTCACAAACAAAAGGTTACACTTCTCCTCTGGCCCCTTCTTCTCCATCGCTCCTATTTTTCCTACCTCTTCTTGTTGCATCCTGACTGGAGAATTTCCTCTATCTTATCTGGCGCAGACAGGCGAGACAAATGCTTTGAAAGCGGGCAGGAAAGCAAGCCGAGCTCCGCCACAGCCACCAGATAAATCATAGATGAGCCAGTCTGAACGCTGTTCATATAATCCCACCATTCACACTGACTAATACAGTAAACTGAGAATGCCTGTGTTCTTCATCAAATATTCATGCATACATAATTAGACTATGTCAAATGCATACATAAGATATGTCTGTGTGTTTATTCATGTGGGTTGATGTACAAGATGTATTAGTATAGATGCACGCAGAAAGAAAGGCTGTTTTTGTGCGACTAGAAGAAAAAAAAAGCATTGTATATGTGTGTGCATGTGCGTGTTAAAGACTGTCAATATAAAATGCTGATGCACAGCATATTGCTGCCTTCTTTCCTATGCCTGACTCCCTTGTGATCACCAGGCAATTACTGAAAAAGAAATCATCACTTCACTTCATTCGCGCGCTCCCTAACTTTAATTGCTTAATGCATCCTTTACTGCTGGACTGTTACCCTCTGCCTCCTTCTCTTTCCTCTCTCTCCCTCGCTTTCTCTTTTCTTTGTTTCTCTCGCTCACATCCACTGCAGCACACTGCAGCTGAGCCCTGCTAATTAAAACTGAATCTGGACATAAAGCAAAATGTGATGACGTCCACCGTTTCATGCATAGGCGCTGATAGACCCTATTTAGCAGGCTATTCGGTCCCCCATCTTTCATCTTTCAACACCCTAAAAATCTGCAATGAACTACAATGAGCTGTCTCATATAAAAATAAATAAATAAATAAATAAAAAATAAAATACAAAAAAAAAAAAACCAGGGACACTGTGAGATCTCTAAACGTTTGCTGAGGTTATGTTACTCTGAATTTTCCACTTATCTGTCAGTATAAGCTTTAAAGTTGGTTATTTTAAGTATTATATTTGTTCTAGTTAGTGGTGGATCCAGTCCAGTGTGTCACATTAATTACATAGACTTTGGCCCGCCATAGTATCAGAATGAACCGAAAGTATTTTGAAACTTCTCATAATAATATACAGCAAGAGATCTCTAATGTGGTGGTTTGCATCATTGCTTGGCTTAGTACACTTATCAAAAGGCTGTGGTTTAATTAAATAAGTATATAGTCCGTTGCACTGTTTGTTTCAGAGTGTAGCGTGGCACTGTGTTCACATGAGCATCTCATGATCCGGTGTTTTCAGCCTCTCACAGTGAAGTGAGCTCTATGTCTGCATGTGTGAGTTTAACATGCATCTGGTAATGCAGTCAGAGTCTACCAGGATGAAAAGACCATATGATCAACAAGACAGTGGGTTTTTGTTCGTTCACGAAATTTAGCGCAAAATTCACTGCATTTATGGGTTACCAGCTACTGTATGCTGGTTATTTCATCAGAAGTTCAAGCTCTGACATATCAGCTCTGTTGGAATAGTTCGTGAGCTGCCCACCTAGAAAGCATTATAGGCATTACAGGTATGTATTTACAAATCCAGGTGGAAACATCATACCGTCTTCTAAGATAGCATCACATAAGTTCTTTGTGGAGAATGTAGTCTTAGAATAAACAAAAGATTAATGAAAAAAAATACCCAAGATGGTAGATGATGTAAAGGTAATGTCAATAATAAATACATACATTTTTGCCTAATAAACACAAAATATTGATCAAAAGAGTAACTAAACACTTTTCCCAAGGCAGGGCTGGGCGATAAACAATATCATATCGAAATCACAATAAAATTAAAAAAAATAAATAAATAAAATGTAAAAGATAGAATTTAAGGAAAATAAAACTTTTGTTTATTTGTATACAGTTTACATTAATTTTCCAGGTCTAACAAACACGTGGAAAACATTTTCTTGCCCGTTAATAGTGAATTAACATTGTGATAAATATCAATCTCGTATGAAATGGAAAAAAATATTGTAATCATATTTTTGCCCATATCACCCTGCCTTATCCGAAGGTGTGTTGTGTGTTTTGTCTCCTTAGTATTGCTGAGTTAACTTTGCAACATGCTAGCTTCAAAGTGTATTGAAATCAAATTGACTTATGTCTCCAATGTGTGATTTGTAAACCACATTGAATTGCTATCCACAAAGAGTTTATCAATCACCTCATAATACCTATTTTGATTACAGTGCCTTAGAAGACAGCTGCCTATGTAGGCTATAAAAAGCAAGGTAGTTCACTGTGTTTTAGAATAGAGCTGTTGAGTCATAGTGCTCATGCAGCAATGTGGATTCAAATTCATGTCACATCCTGACTCCTGTTCCCTTATTATTTCCAACCTCAATGTCCCAGTAAATACAAGATATATCTGTAAATAAATAAATAATATATTTCACTAAATTCACAGATAACTGTCACAGGTTATTTAATTAATAATATTTCACGTTCTAAGAGTTTTTTTTTTTTTTTTTTGAAAGAGCAGCAAATAACAGACAGAGGTGTATTATTCAGCTGGGCTGCTCGTCTTGACAGCAGATCCAGGACAGGCTGTTATTAAGCAGCGGTCCTGCGTCTGTGCAGGAGCACAATAAACCTTCCTCTTCTTTAATTAACTTTTATGGCTGCCAAAGAGGACATCCTGACACCTGTCTTACAGCAGCTTATTTCATCCCTCGAAACGGGCGCATCTCTCTGTCTCTGTGTGTGTGTGTGTGTGTGTGTGTGTGTGTGTGTGTGTGTGTGTGTGTGTGTGTGTGAACAGCTGAGACAGAAGTAGAGCAAACAAGAGAAAGACGGAACATGAACAGCACTCACAAAGCCGCAACCTTAAATAGGTCCACCTTTCCTCTTCTCTGGCACCAGAATTTGACAGAAGTTGGAGACTTTGCCCATTTCTTTAGGCATTCACCTTCAAAAATGCAAGCAAAAGTCATCTAATCAGTTTTCCATTCTGTCCTCTGTAAACCTGCCACCCACTCTCTCTGCTCGCTCCGCTGAGCACTCACCATTAACTCTGTTTGCTGAGTATCACAATGCGTGGTTATTCTCACTCCTGACACTGGGCCAAACATTCATTTTATCGCCGCCACCTACACAAACGAGTGAAAAAAGTTGCATCTGTCTATGGGTAGATCGAATGAGCTAAAAATAATTCTCAAGAGCCTATTGGTGGACTGGCTTCAGCTGAGAATGTTCCTGCATCCTTGACACATCGCTATTAGCGCTGCTCAATTAATGCTAGCACGCGGCCCAGGTCTACTTTACAAACAGAAAGAAGGCTGCTTGGATCTAGAGTCGGAAGTCTGTGGGATTTAATGATGGTCTATAAAAGATATAATTTTTTCATGCCTGCATGAGAAGAAAGTTCTTAATTGGCCTTCACAAGCTGAAGGGGTCAAACTAAACCATGTGAGGTCACAGTAAACAAAATATTAGGGCTACAGCTAACAATTATTTGGCTAATCGATTAATCTGGCTGTTGTTTCTTCAATTAATCAGATAAAAACAATAGAGCTAACCCTAACCCTAAAAATAAGTTTGATAATCGATTCATTGGTTGATTATTTATTTGATTAATTGGATAAAAAAATAAGAATTATAATTAATAATTAATTCTAAGGAAAACAAAACGCAGTAAACAGCACATGCATCAGGCAAAGCACATAATAGGGCAGGTCGCATAAAACGAGCTGCTTTTGTTTGAAGCATGTAATATTAAGCATTCTCACGTTTAGGATAATTGGGGTCATTATATCTTTATTTGTAACTTTATTAGTAATTGTGAGTTTCTAACAGTCAATTAGGATTTCATTGCACAACTGTGACTTTATTGAATCAAAATTTGTGACTTAATATCTCACAAAAGCCTTGACATTTCTCTGAGAATTCTTATCCCATATTGTAAAAATGCATTTAAATTAAAATTACAACTGTATATCTCATAATTTTAACTTTACCTCAAAACGTTCAGTTTTAACTAATAGCAGGAAATAGGCTTCTGTATGATGAAAACTGGCCAATTTGAGTTTTTCAAAATTTATTTATAATTTTTTTTTTTTTTTTTTTTTGAAAACAGCCATCTGTGACCTTTTAATTCTCTGTTTGTTATTTTTATTTAATTAATTAATTAATTAATTAATTAATTAATTGATTGATTTATTTGTTAGGTGAATTTGCAAATTAGAGTTTGCTAAACTTTGGAAAGCTTTGGAAAATGAAACTGTTTTGTATTCTTTT
Source organism: Spinibarbus caldwelli (assembly GCA_039654775.1). Lineage (NCBI taxonomy): Eukaryota > Metazoa > Chordata > Actinopteri > Cypriniformes > Cyprinidae > Spinibarbus > Spinibarbus caldwelli. The sequence continues at coordinate 42,695,118 of CM077220.1, forward strand.
GAGCCTCCAGTCTCCCATGCACATATTTTTTGAACTGAAGTGACCGTAAGCCAAGTTTTAATTAGCGAGCTACGATAGCTTAAGGCCAAACAAGTATGAAAACGCATCTACACAAGTACGCAAATGCAGACACAAATGTTTAAGTAACACATTGCTGGCATGTGATCGGGTTGATAGCGTTTTCTTGCATAACTCTAAAAATAACAAAGCTCATGGGAGTGACAGTTACCTTCAAAATTGCTAACCAGTTAGCATGTCCATTTAACTTTCTCAGCAAGATTCTCTTCAGCTGTTCTGCCTTGACTTAAGCAAAAAGAGGAAACCATATAATACAGTTTGCCCACTATAGAGGCTCATTCAGAACAAAACATTAGCATGTAGAAGCCTTAGCATTCACCTGCATGTTTCAGGCTTTTGTACAGCAGGCCAGCCTGCAGACAATCAAAATCAAAAGACTTGAATAGAGCAAGACAGATGTGAGACTAAAGTGCAATGATTGAGCATTCCTGGATTAATTTGACACATGACTATAGCTCAGGTGCTATAGCGAGGCACAGCGAGTCGGCTACTCAAGGCAAAACCGCACCGTGGCAAGAGTACGGTTAGCTATTGACTTACTCTATTGATTTTGGCAAAGGAGTTGAGTGCTTAAAAATCACAACAAATTTTAATCCAATGTGATGATTGTGTGCAATAGCAATTCCCCACAGAATGCATGTGAAATCAGCGCTGAGCAGCTGTGGTGGCTTAGGATAAACTGGCAGCCACTGCTATCCCATAATGACACAGGGAATCACCACCACAAGACCATTCTCACTCACTGATTACCCCCGGCAGGAGGAAGAGAAAACAGCCTGTCGAAAACTCCCTTCACACTACGATGGCACAAACTATCTATCCAAAAAGCGGATCATTTGTGTGAAAGATTATGTGGCCCTTTGAATGGCAAATAAATCCAATTTAGCCACCAAGGTGATTTATGTCGAACTGCGACCCTCTAACTCAGCACAGCACGGCTTCATTATATTACTTTCATACCTCCTCGCTTCTACTGACCTCCCCGTCCCACCAATGACTTTCAGGAACCTTCCATCAGCCCTCACAGTTTCACTCTGACACGCGGTCACACCTCCTGCCCACGGCGAGCCGACTTTACAGCCTTTTTCTGGACTGGACAAAGGGGACCAAAACCTGGGCTGCCCATTTATGGGTGCTGGCACACCATTATGTATAATGGACTGTGTTTAAGGTCATTTAATGATTATTAGCATGGAGGGAGTCCTTGGGGATGTGACCCTAAAGTGTGGGACTGATGGTCAGAAGTGAGTTGTTATGGGCCTTAGAGACTCAATATTTAATTTTGCACAAATGAAAACAACTACATTAGTGTTAAATCATTCAGCTGACACAAAATTCCCAGTGGACACAAATGCTGCTGACAAAAATCTCCTTTACATTTAGCTAAAATTTGTCATATTCATTAATTGGATTACATTCATTGACTTTTTGTCAATTTTACTAATCTGACTAAAACTGGATTTAGTTTAAGTCAAGAAAAATAAGAAATTAAAAAATCGTAAAATATTATGCAAAATGACAAAGTTTTTTTAAACTTTATAAAGTATTTAAAAATAGGGTTGCACAATTAATCGAAATTAAAAACTAAATTATGATATAGCTCAATTTGTATATCCATTCACAAAGGGTGCAATTTAATTAAATAAATTTTTTTAAATATATTTATTCTTAGATATTTAAAAATAAACATATTAAGGCACCATTTTACCTGTGATCTGTTTATTATCCAGCATCTTCAGTGTCTCGGAGCAGCTCAGTTTATAGTAAAAGCTGATGAAAGTTGATAAAAGTTTGATGGTTCAACATTTGAAAATAAAGAAATCATTGTATACTGTAAAATAAAATTTTAACTATATAATTATTCAATATTATTTATGAAATATTATTAAAACTTCTGATTATAATATTTTTTCTTAAATATATTTATAATATTTATTTTTCTTAAATATTTCTTTATTTTACAGTGAAATTCTACAATAGTAATATTTCTTATTTTGTTTAATATTTTATTATAATGAATAATTTGGTATAATTGCATATATATATATATATATATATATATATATATATATATATATATATATATATATATATTAGTTGTTGTTTGTTGTTGTTGTTGTATATAATAATAATAATAGCACACCTGGAGCTTTTTTATTGAATTTTTCAATCACAATCTTTAAAAAATACAATTATATGTTTGACACAAACTGTGCAGCTTCCCCAAAAAAGTATGAAAATTAATTAAATGTAACATATATGAACAACATGTATCAAAAAAAATCTCAACATAAACAAAAAAGAATATCTGAAAATGTCAATGGCCAGCCAGGCGACTGCCATTGAAATGAATGCTATCGGATGTCTCCAGGTATTATAGACCTCGGTGCTCCATCCTGACTGAAGTCTATGGAGAGGAAGGAAGCTGTAATCTGCATGGCTAAAGTCGGCAAGGCTCCAGTCTCTCCTTTGCTAGTTGTAAACAGATCACTGAAGCCCACTAAAGGTGCAGAAAAAAAGTGTATGTGCGCCTTTAATACTAAAGCAGGCTGCTGCCAGAGCTCATTACAACAGCCCGCTGTGATGCGCATACACATACACACACACACACACACACACACACATATACACACAAACGTGGCAGCTCTTAGGAAATGAATTCCATTGTCACCCAGCATCAACTCACATGGGAATTGGAGGAGCGGCTGTGTCCATGTGACTATCAGTCTCATGCCTTCCTCCTCTGCCACGACCGCACCTCCATTTTGCTGCAGGGTGATTTGGAACAGTGTCTGCTTGATGAATAATAAAACAGGATTGCTTTGCTCAGATGGAGAGGGGGCAAAAAAAATCAGTTTATCCAAATACACAGAGGCAAATGCTGAACACGTTTGTATGAAGGGAACAATAGACTGTGGTAATGCCATAAATAGTCAGTGTCCGTGGACAAATCTCATAAAAAATAGAGCAGAGTAAATACAAATTTAAAGAGTGCTGCTGAAGATGATGTATAGACGTAGATGTTTATGAATATTCTCAGCTCTGGCTCTGGATGTGATGAGCTATGGAGCAGAAAGTATGGCCAGTGCCTACAGGCCCATGTATCAGAGTCGTCCCACAGCAAAAAAAAAAAAAATGCTTTGAAGTGTGTACCTTTTGTTCTACTACCATTAGAGCATTGACTTTAATGCATTGCCTTTAACATTATACTTTCCGATCATTTACCACAAGATATGAAATCAATTCAATGAAGTCAGTTTGAAGAAGTGCACGACAACATTTTTATGTAGTTTGTCAAGCCTGTTCTTGTGAAAAAGAAGTATACTTTAGCAAACTTTTAAAAACAGTACTTATTATGGAAATAATATACTTTAAAACAATTAAGTGTAAACTGAATGTAATGTTTTCATACACTTAATTGCATGTTAACTGGCATTAAAAGAAAATGTACTGTATTATGAATTTAAATGTTTAAATTTATGCAACTGCACTTTGGAGTGCTTTTAGGACCAACTTTTAAGTGATTATATGTAATTTTATAGTTACTTCTAATGTCTTTGAAATATGGTGTCCTGCCGAATGAAACTTGTATATCATTTATTTAAGCATATCTATGATTATAAATCTGTAATGAAGTTGCAATTTAGTATATTTAAAATATATTCATTTTAAATGCAATATTGAAGAACACTAAAGTTCAAATAAAAATCAAGTATTTTACATGTGCTTTAGTATGCTAGTCAACATTCAAAATTACCATACTTCTTTAAAGCCAGACACAAAGTGCACTTTTGTGAGTACACTTAAGTGGCCTTTTTAAAATTAATACAAAATTATCTGCATGTACAGTTTTTTAAATACTTTTTTTAATGATATAAAGTATAATACAAGTGCATGTTCACTACAAGTACACTTCTTTTTCATAAGTACAGCTTATCATAATGTCTTTAGGCCTAAAAACAACACTGCTTCCCAAAGACTCCTAAATATTAGCTAGTTAGGTTTCTAGCTACTATGCTCTTGATTGAAAAAAAAAAAAAAAACTTTCCAATTTTCAATACTATTGAAAATTGGTGAATCTCACTTTTGTATTGTAGTTAGTGTAGCACTTTTATTCTAACTAGTTAAGCTATTTAAGAAGCAAACCACACTCTCAGAATATATAAGGTACAGAGGTGTACCTTTTGAAAGGGTATCAGCTTTTGTACCTTTTTTTCAGAGTGCAGAATACTGCGCTGAGCACCAGCACATACAGCACAAGACATCTGTTCTGGTATGTTCGCGGTTAGCATACAGGCTAATACATATGAGCTTTGTTACATAACCTAGTGAGCGCCTGCCCAGATGTTCGTGAATCAAAGTCTATTCTAAAATGCAAGAAATGAAAAGTTTTGGGTCACTAAGACTTTTTCAAATGTTTTTGTAAGAAGTATCTTATTCTCACCAAGGCTACATTTACTTGTTCAACAATGCAGTAAAATATTACAATTTAAATTACTGTTTTCTATTGAATATATTTAAAAATGTAGTCTATTCCTGTGATGACAAAGCAGAATTTTCAGCATCATTACTCCAGTCTTCAGTGTCACATGATCCTTCAGAAATCATTTTAATATGATGGTCTGCTGCTCAAGAATTTTTTTTTTTTTTTTTCTTTAAATTGTGATGCATTTTAAACAGGATTCTTCACTGAACAGAAATATCAAAAGAACCATGTTTATTCAAGTTAGAAATAACTTGAAAATTTTTCTTTTTCCTTTACTGTCACATTTTATTAAAAGTAATGTGTCCTTGCCAAATGTAAACTTTAATTTCTTGCAATAAATAAATAAATTAATAAAATCTTACTGACCACTAACTTTTGAATGGTAGTGTATGTTTTAACTTTCTGATGAGTCATGGTTTCTATGTAAGAATGTTCACACAAATAGTGACTGAAACTCATTTTTCTATTAAAAACACAGAAATCAATTGTTAGGGAGTGAGATTTCATATTTCAGCGTGAGGTAAATGAAAGGCAGAAGAGGTAAAAACAGAGAGAGAAAATGAGATGGAAGAGTAAAGAGCATGCAGGAGGAGGCCGTCGGTAAGGAGCAATGGATGGAAAAGAGAAATGAGGTCATTATCTATATTGCGGGCAATTCAAACTCTCCCACATTCCATATAAGATCCCATCAGCAGTCAAGTTAGGAAAGTGAAGGGGACGCAGGGTGCCGAGCATCTCAACAAGAGAAGAGCAGGACGCGGCACAGAGACCTCATCAAAACACAATACGTCCTCAGCCAGAACGCACACTCTCACAATTCGGTCGCTCACCCTTATACACACACACACACACACACACACACAAAACACAACCAAACACACTCGAATCTAAGCCTCATTTAACTTACCTCACTAAATGAACCAGTTCTGAGAAATAATATCAGATGCAATGCTGTAATAACCCACACTGCTTGCTGACAGATGTAATGATTACCTTTCTTACATTACAAACCTAAGTTTGCAAGGGACCGGAAAAACTAGAGCTGTAGAGTTGCTCTAATGAAGCCCTACAGTCCAGACAGGACCTGAGCTGACCACGAGAGCTGGCAGCAGTCATGGTCAGCACTTCCACAGCATAAATCCAGCCTGTATTTGATCCGCTGGCTGGGAGCCTGCAGTGGCCTCAGCTTAGCTCACTCAAAGCCAGGTGTTGCAGTTTGAGAGTCAGGGTGACTTTTCTGTCCTGGGATATATTGTGACTTATTCTTCTCTTCTTAAGCTTGGGTCTAGATCAGGGTTGGACAAAATGCAAAACTGAAGAATTGGCTCCCTTTCAATTCATGAGTGTGAATTTGAACCAAACACACACCCAACAGAAAGCTGAACTGGAATTTAAAATGGAATGACACGTAAAACTGATGAGTAGTTTACACTTGCAGAAAGTGTTGTAAATGCCTTGTATACACCTACAGATAATTTGTAACAGGTAAGAAAAATCTACAAATAATGTGTAACACATTTACATGTGATGAATAGTTTACACTTTAGATTAGGGGATGCAGAAAGCTTTGTAAATGATTTATTCATGCATTTACACAACAGGTTTTGAATACTTTGTAGTGTGTACTGCAATGTAAAGGCTGATTAGTGAGGGTGTAGACAAATGTCTTCTCTGACACACATTGAGTATTTTTAACGCAGTGAGATTATAGTACAACGTTGACATTTCAATGATTTTTAAGTGATTAATAATATATTAACTAGTAACTTATTAACCATTTACTAAGGATCTGTTTGATTATTTCATGATATGCTATTTTTTTAAGATAACTTACAACAGATTTGTAAATTGTTAGCATATTACTTACTAATCATTTATGAACATAAAGTCATGTTTTGTAAATGATTAGTTAATCATTATCTAATCACTTGTAAATTTATAACAAGCTACGAAACATAGATAAAATACTAACATATCACTTATTAATCATTTATGAACACATAGTTATGTTTTGTAAATGATTAGTTCATCATTTACTAATCACTTATAAATGTCTTACAACAGAACGCTATTATAAAGTGTTACCGACATTTCTGTCACTAACAAAGTGGATGGTGAGCAAAGGTGGTGGCCATGTTTTGGAGCAGCACCTGGGTTTTGCAGATAGGTATGTATTTTTGTGAGGATAAATCCAGAGGATATAACATAATGCACTGCAAAACGTCCTAAGACAGGAGAAATGGTGAAGATGCACTGTTCCAGCATTGGAAGACTGTGTTTTTAAGTGTTATACATACAATGTTTTAAATAAAGAATTTGATATTTTGTAATTATTGTGTCTTTTTTAATTGAATGCCAGTAGAACCTATGTAGAGCAAAAATAAAATGAATTCTATATAAAAATGATAAAATCTAATGAAATCTATATTAAAATGAATGGACTACAGTAGTATACTGATGAATTGGATTATTTTTACAGTAATTTACTGTAAAACAGTACAGTTTGCAACTGTAAATCAAATACAGTTCGCTACTGTAAATCTTAATTACAGTAACTTACTGGCAACAGTGTTGCCAGTAAGTTACTGTAAAAACCCTTTGAAATGTCTAACAGTGTAGGACGTATGTATAGTGCATGCGCCGGTGATTAGTGAGGAACGCGGAAGCGCGGAGAGACAGCAAAACAAAAACGGCAGTCACGAATTTGAAGCACAAACCGAGGATTTGTAAAGAAAAATGTTGGAGGAGTTCAATATAAGTCAAGAGGAGACTGTTTTTCCTTTGCTAAAGGAAACTTTGCTTCCTTTGCTCCTGTAAACAAACTCGCAAGACTAGCATATCCGAGACAGGCGCATGCTCTACGTCCTACATCTTCCGCCCGGAACGGCTTGCACATACGACAGTTAGCGGAAGTGAGAGAAAAGTGTCTATAACATTTTAAATACGGATATTTTTCTTACAAAAACACATCGAAATAGAGAGATAAAATCTTTATTGACTTAAATTAACTAAACATCAGAAACAGCCACATATATTCAATCCAGAATCGGATCCCGACGACACGAATAAAGCACCGTGCTCTCGCGGTTGGTGTGTGCACGCACTCTTCCTGGAGAAGTGCCCGTATAAGGAATCATGCCCCTTAAGATGTCATACAGGGCCATACTCAGAGAAAAAAAAAAAAAAAAAAAACACTCTCCAAAATCCTGAAGGAGTGTCTTTGGCACAGAAATCTGTCATATGACCAACTAATTTTTTGAGACTTTGGTCATGTTTAGCATGAGAATCCAACTCTTTAGCAGTGTAAATAAGTCAGAATGCATGAAATAGCATTAGACATCCCCTTTAAATTTGGAGTTTTACGGCATTGCAGTAAATGTTTTATATTTTTACATTTTGGAAGTATTATTATTTGTTATATGTCGAATTTATGTTTTCAAAAAAGACTTCAGTGTGATGACATATCACAACTGTTGCAGTGTCCATAGAATTTTGCTCATTCCTGTGCATTAAGTGTGAACACGGCATTAAAATTATAGCAGCTAAAAATGGCCCACTTAATTCAAAGGGTCAGAGAGAGGGTGGAAAATGGTTGTGAAAAAAAAGAGAAAAAAAATTAAATGATGACCTTTACAAACACTATAAGTAGACTCAAGGGAAAAGAAAAAAATATATATGTATGATATAAACCCTTTACTAGATGACTGATATCTGCAGATCAGTGTAAGATGAAGTGTCAAAGCTGATATTGGTTGTAATGCCAACCCTGAAGTTGAATTTCTACAACCACCACATTGTCTAGCTTTGCACTAAAGCACTTTTCCTCGTTTGATGAGAGAACTTCCATCTTTTGAAATGGCTTGACTCTTTATAGCTTTTGAAACACCTCCGGCACTTTAACCAGATGGAGAACAAAAGGATCGGCTGCCAAGAGCTGACTTCGTCAACAGCACAATCAAACTCTCTGACTTCACAGGATGAGGAGAGACTGATGAGAGGATGATACTGAGGAGCTCATGCATATAAACCAAATGATGCTGGTGTGATTCACAAACCCTTTTCTTAATCATACACGCAGCCTACAAATAAAAACATTACATGTGTCAAAATAAGAAGAAACAAACAGCACAAGGCTCGTCAGTGATTCCTGGTGTAATTTGAATTGCGATGTTTGCAGTGATCCTGAAGAGGTTGTCAGAGATGCTAAAGCACATTTCAAACAGAGAGAGTGAAGCATAAGAGACATACACTGAACGCACCTGAGGAATGAGTTTATGAATGAAGAGAAAAGAGAAACAATAAACTGTCTTCACATTAAACAATTTTCTAAGCATTGGTTAGCCAATTTAATATGTTCCTGTTTATCAATTACCAGAATATAATGCAAAAAAGTAATATTTTTAATTATTTATTTAATTAATTATTTTCTTATAATTATTCATTTAAGTAATTAACAGTAAACTTTTGAGGTTTAGTGTGGTTTCCACATGCGGAAGGGTTTTTTTTTTTTGTGCTGACTGGCATTCTAAAGATTAATAATGTTAACTGTACTGTCTTATTTAGTATTACATTTACAGTTCATGTATTTTAAATCTACTAATTTACTACTTCATCATTATAAATGCGTAAATACAAATACATTTAAATACTTGACATACAAGTTATAAAAGAAACAACATTAAAGTATATTTTAGCTTGCCATAAATGCTTGTCAGAACAATAAGTAGTTCAGTAATAATGAAATTCCATATAAAGATGTCCTTATGTCCTACCTAAGTGGGTCAAAAAAGTCTAAAGTTCAGCTAATCACATTTAATATAATCTTATAATCTTATAAACTATAACACATTTTCATGCAATATCAATAAACATGCATTTATTGATCTAGTGTCCAAAAACATTACATTCAGTTTTAGAGTATATTACTTTCATAAGTACTCTTTTGAAAGTATGCTAAAGTGTACTTCTTTTCACAAGAAATTATTCATTTTAATTTATACAAAACAGTAAAATCAAGGGTTATGACCTATACAAAAATGTCATCCAATTTTTCACGTTTTTTTTTTTTTCATATTAATCATACTTAATCACAACGTGCTAAAATTCCTTAAATGTAAAACGTGAAAACATGGTAATGCAATATGTAGCATGTACCAAATACAATAGTATTTACAATAGTGTGCAATATGTACCAAATACAACAGTATTGTCATGGTATGTATAGTAATACCATGTTACGTTTTGGCGGAGAGCTCATATACAAGAACCAGGTTTTTTTTCCAAAACAGACTTTGCGAGCTCAAGGGAAAAAATCCAAAATAATGTAGATGAGTTTCCATTCCTAGCCACGCTAGATCTATTTCACGGAGTCGCCGGTAGAGGACTCAACCATTGCTGTGGAGCGGATTTATTCGAATTTGACAAAGAAGCCTTCATACCCTCACCTGCATATAGTACATTACATGATGTTGGAGGCACTGGAGGCTGAATTAGATGCGGCACAGGCTGCTGAAGGTGAGAAATGAAATGCACGGCCCAAGCACACAACCCTGCCTGTTCCTGCTTTTCATTTTCATTCTGCTGCTGCTCTCCCTGAATGCAAATGGCACACTTCATGATGATTTTCACTTAGTGAAGGGTGTGTGTTGTGTATGTGTACATTTGTTTGAGTGTCCACTGAGACGCATGTGAAATATTACAGAGCGTTTGTTCCCTCCTGACCTTGAGGCTGGTGTGACCTTGTTAGTCATCCATTTCTGGACCAAGCAAATGGCATCTGTTGGTCCATCCCTCCCCATAGAGCTTGAACACACACGTGTGTATGCACACTTACATCCGTGTGCATTCGTGCATTCTTATGCTCGCCGTGTTTTCCTTGACAATGTTTGCGGAGTTGGAAATAGCTTTAATAATTTACAAAGTTAATTTCCTGGCCGCACTCGGACCAGCGCAGTTCAAACACGAACACGTGTGACAAGAAATCCCCCGAGCTGTGCGGTGAATGAGCTGTATGGAGAGAGAAATGAGTGTGTGTGAGTTTAGCTGGAGGCTTCACAGACTCTGCTGTATTGACTGTACGGCTGCTCTGGGTAATGAGATTCCAATGTAAACGCTTGCGGATGGGATGAGACTGGAAGCTCATTAAGTGTGGGATAAAACCAACCTATTCCATCCGATATCAGTAACTATCATGTAAGAGCTAAAATAACACTACAAATTAAATGTCACAACACAACACTCGAGTGAGGAATGCCTACAGGTCCAGCTTCATTAACCTTTGACCACTGATCCTTAGTGGTTACTTGTGACATACAGCCTCAAAGTGCTTGACAACGGGAGAGCCAGTGTTTTCAGTATTCTGGTAAGCCCTATTTTTGAAGATAATGCTAAAAATTAGATGATGGCTTCTGAATTGTTATGTGAAAAGAATAGGGCTATCAATTTAACCAATCCAGGCTCACTGGAAACACGTGCCTGTGGCAACATGTCTGCCAAAGTGATACTATGTTGCTTCTAGCACCTATCGCAACACTTCACAAAGTGAAATGTGCAGTGAGCGGTACTAAAAGCACATTTAGTTTTATACGAAACAGATGAATGTGAATTTGGCAATGTTTTATTGGACGGTTATTGTATGTAATGCGGCAGTTTGGAAATTAAATGTCTGGTGAGTGGAGCTAAAAGGTTAACACTACTGTGTTTGAAAATAATGTATCACCTACACTAAACCCTAAACCAACCTTTACTTGATTGCTGAAGCAATCTTGGCATTTTAGCTCGCTAGCTTTTATCGTGACTCTTGTTTCATGAGAATAGTACCCGAAGGCTCCACTTTGCAAGTGCAATGCTGTACCAGGTGGGCTACCAAGCAAGTTTACTACATTAGAAAAGCCATACATAAGGAGCTGGTTATGCAATGCAAACTTCAAATATATCAGTTTATAAGTCATGTTGTATGCTAAAAGTGTTTTGAGGTCATAGTATAGTATTATGCGAGGTACCACATGAAAAATGTGTTAATTAATTGATAATCTGCCCCTGTAATCATACGTTTTGCGAAAAGGACACTGCAGAGAATTGTGTATTTTAGGGTTGGGTACTGAACTTGGTACTTTTAAGGGTACCAACCGAACTGAGTAGGTACTACCGAGTACTGATTCACTTTAAATCAATCAGTGCCAAATTTCGGTACCTGAGAATGCACCTGGGAGCGTACATTACATAGAGAGAGAGAGAGAGAGAGAGAGAGACCATGTGATGTGATGTCAATTAATTTTATCATTTTATTTGCATTCGAGGGGAGGGGCTTACCGATAGGTCAATCGTAGAAAAAAATAATACAATTATTATTACTTTTTTAAAGGAATATTCACAAACATTTTCTCCCATGTATTAATTTTAACAATAAACCTGTTTGTTTGGCAAAAAATAAAAGAGTTTCATTTACATTTGATTAAAAACAAATAAATGTTTAATGCCTTCATTTGATTATCAGAAAAATAAAACAAGAATTTCTGGGAAAAAAAAAGAGAAAGATTATAGAGCCCTATTGTTCAAAATGTTGAAAGAGAGTTTTGGACTTATTTTTTCACTGAAATAAAGGTTTTTGTTATTACACAGAGAGTAAACACTGTAAAAAAAATTATCGTGATTTTAACGGTAAAAGACTGTAAAAATGTCAGTAACAGTAAAACCTGTTAAATGATTAACAGTAAGTTTCCTTACTATAAACAATGAATAACTGTAATAGATCTAACCTTTGTTTTCGAGAAAGTAGCCTTAGAGTCGACACGCATAGACTTTATCTGAAACCACACCCTACACCCTCATTCTCTAGTCCCTACATTAGTTCACTATATAGTCCACTAGACGGAGTGATTGAGAACAAATGAGTGAATTCAGACACTGATGAACACCTGCTGTTAACAAACACAATAACTGAAGGAAAGAACAAGAAACAAAACGTCTCGGGTTACTTGACTGTAACCCTGTTCCCTGAAAAAGCGGGAACGAGATGCTGCGTTTCAATAACGCTGATGAGAACATTCTTTGTTCGACCGGTTGTGAAGCACGTGTGTCAAACACGCCAAGAATTGGCTTAAATAACCTCGGTGGGTGACGTCATTGATCACTTACACCTGCAGGATATAAATAGACGCGAGACGTACACATCTTCAGGTTAAACCTTTGTCTGAAGAGACGTCCAGGCACGCCTACAGTGCGGCACTGAGGCGCAGCATCTTGTTCCTGCTTTTTCAGGGAACAGGGTTACAGTCACGTAACCCGAGACGTTCCCTATCAAAAGCTACTCTAAATGCTGCGTTTCAATAACGCTGATGGGAATGAGAATACCAATGCCGCCGCACTGGAAGTGTCTGGACCCCCCAAGGTTGTGTAGTGTGTGCGCACAAACACTGAAGAGGTCTCAGACATGACTCTAGGATGTTGACTCAAGGACATGCGAGCCCGGAGTAGCATGGACATCCAAACTATCGAGTCTGACAAATGTGTGCGGAGAGGACCAGCCTGTCGCACCACACACTTGATGCAAGGTGACACCTCTTGCCAGAGCCTTAGCATAGGATGCAACCTACCTGGTTGAATGGGCCCTAACTCCTAGAGGTGAAGCTTGACCGCGCACCTCGTAGGCTAGTGCAATAGCATCCCTCACCCGATGTGACATTGTTTGTCTAGCGGCAGCCATAGCACATGAAAAGCTGCTCTGATTTAACCCTCTGGGGTCTGAGGTGATTTTGGGGCCCTTGAGATGTTTTGACATGCCCTGATATTTGTGCTTATTTCAGCTACTTAAAACATACTATTGACCAACATGTAATTTTTTTTGTATTCAGCACAAACCGTGCTACAATAATGTGACAAAGATGGATGTACATGTTTGCATCTTTTAGAAAAAAAATATTTAAAAAAAAAGTAGTCAAGGAGCTTGTTTTACCATAGAATATCAGTGTAGTTGAACATCTGATGTTGGTACAACGCTCTCAGAGGAAAACAGTTCGAAGAGACATCAGGATTCATCTGTGGTGCAGGTATCTGATTAAATAAAATACAAACAACCAAAAAAAACAAAAACAAAAAAAAAAAAAAACAAACAAAAAAAACATTTGTGAGCATGTTAATATCAGGAGCATCTGCATATATATATAGGTTTTGTAGCCATAGACTCACGCATGCTTTGTACTATCGTAAAAAAAAAAGACATTTTATATCTGAGAAACTAATTATTATTGTTTAGCACGTTATTAAAATCTATTTTTGAACAGAGTAGGCTATTAATAATAAACATGTTCTAAACATACTTAGACTCGTAGCATTGATCATGTTACAGTGTACACTCATATTACTTTTATTGTTTTATATAGAGCATGAAAACATCATCGCGCCTTAAGAAATTTAAATACAATGAATTGCCTTTCATATTCAAAATGTTTTACTCAATTTCAAACATTGCAGTCAGGAATTATAGTTTGGGGAAAACCCAACTATGATTTTGTAGTCATATAGTCTAGTATGTATGATTTTACAGTAGCCTATGATATGATTCTGTAGCCATAGACTCACGTATGCTTTGTACTACAAAAAGGATGTATTTTGTACTATCAAAAAGGATATTGTATATCTGAGAATCTAATTATTATTGTTTAGCACGCTATTAAAATATACTTGTGAACAGAGTATTAATAATAAACAGTCTAAACATTCTTAGGTGCGTAGCAGTCATCATGTTGTAGTTTGGGAAAAACTAGTAAATCTGTTGAAGTTTGTCACAATAACACGTTAACTAATGCAAAAAGCAAACATTACTTACTCAGACTGATATTGTTCTTCTTTTGAGGGAAATCCAGCCTTTACTTAGCGCGTCTTCTTGCAGAAACGAACAGTAGCCGCGATGAATGATCTCCTCACGCTTTGTTTATGTTGGGCGTTTCCATGCGCACGTGTCTCACATGGATATTTACATATGAACGGCGCGAGCCACGAGGGGGCAGGATTGCATTAAAGATAATGAGTTAGACGGGAAAGACTGAACATTGTGTTGGTTTCATACGGATTACTTTATCACAGAATATTTGTTTTCGATAAGACTTGCAAAGTCTAAGCAGGATGACGAGACTGACAGAGCCTGCAAATCCCCAGTTCTCCTCAGAGAAATAATAGCCATGAGAAAAAACATCTTTAGAGTCAGAAACCTGACAGGCGCTGACTCTAGTGGTTCAAAATGGGGTCCCAACCAGACCCTTTGGGCACTAAGGCCAAGTCCGATGGGCGGCCTCAACCGCTGAGCTCCATGAATGAAGCGGACAACTAGAGGGTGCTTTCCCACAGAAACACCATTAATCAGAACACGGCAAGCCGAAATGGCGGCCACATAGACTGTAAAAGTACCAGGACGTGTGAATGAGGACAATTTCTCTTGCAGAAACTCCAGCACTGAAACAACCTGGCAGTGATCTGGGTCTGCATGGTGTGTCATACACCAACTTTTGAAAAAGCACCATCTGAGGGCATAACTTCTAGTGGAAGGAGTCCTAATGTGACAGAGGCCAGCGGGTAAGTGCTGTGCAGGTAAAACCTCACTCCCCGATCTCAAAATGAAACGTGGCCTTTAGCCTCCTTGTTAGAGCGCCCGCCTCCCATGCCGACGACCCGGGTTCGAGACCCACTCGGAACGAGGTGTGGCAGGTGCGGACCCGGGGGGGTTACACTAACAATCAGAATAGTCTGTAGTACATCTGCTGGAAACCCAGCATCTCTTGCGGTCCCCCTCTGGGGCCAGAGATGAAAGATTCCAGAACTCAGGCCGGGGATGAAAACTGTCCCCTGTGCCTGAGATAGAAGAACTCTCCTGACCGGAATCGCCCACAGCGAGCCGTCAAGGAGGGATATTAGATCTGAGAGCCACACTCTGGTCGTTCAACGGGGTGCTATCAGTCAGTGGTTGACATACCTCGTTGACATACATTGGCCAGGACTCCTGGGAGCAGAGCGATCGGGAAGAACGTGAGAGAGAGGGGTGGTTCGCACCCCCCTCGTCTCTCAGCCAGCTCGACATGCGAGCCTCACAATCGCAACGAGGATGCAGAGGATTGTACCTTCCTGAAAGAAAGCGAGCCTCGAGTGGAGCACTCCGATCGAAGTGATTACAGTGCTTGCACTCAGCGTACTCGAGGGCAGCAACAGCATGCTCCAAAATTCGGACAGTGAAACTGCTCCCACATTCATATGCCCCAGAATGTAAATCGCCTTGATGGACTAGAACTTGTCCCACATACAAAGCAGAACCTGCTGTGCTAGCCTGTTCCGGTGGCATGGATGCAGTCTGCCCTGGCGACCTATGTAAGTGACTACCACAGTCTTGTCCCCCGCACTAGGACATGGTAGCCCCTGCTGGAGGATGTATTTCAGGGCCCAAAATACAGCCATCTTTCCGAAGCAATTGATGTGCCAATCGAGAAGATGACCTCTCCAGATCCCTTGGGCTGGATGGTCACCCAAGACCGCACCCCAGCCCGTGAGGGAAGCGTCTGTCGTTAGCATCTTGTCACGACAACACGTGCCTTGAGTCAAAAACCGGGGTCTGAACCACATAGAAAGGGTATGAGGCCCTAGCGCGTAACCCTTATAGGCCTCTGGGGATTGGCCCTTAGATTAAATCCCCTGGCTCTGAGCCACAACTGTAATGGTCTCATGTGCAAGACGTCCAAAGGTTTCACGTGGATGCAGTCGCCATGAGACCTAGAACTTTCTGAAAGTAATGTACAGTAACTTTCTGGCCTAGCCTGAAATCCTTCAGGGTGTTCAGAATGGATTCGATACATGTAGGAGACAGCTGTGCCCACATTATGATAGAATCCTGTTAACCCCTAAATACATTGTCCCCTGGGCAAGAGAGAAAAAGCTGTCCTTGGCGTTGAGTCTCAATCCCAGATAGTTAAGATGAGCGAGGATGACATCCCGATGTCGAAACGCATGCTCTTAAGACTGGGCCAAATCAGCCAGTCGCCGATGCTAAAGCTGCATCGATGCATTTTGCATATGTGCGGGGTGATAAGGCTATGCCAAATGGAAGAACCCGATACTGGTAAGCTTTACCCCCAAAAGCAAACTTCAGGAACTTCCTGTGTTGTGGCAAAATTTCTAAATGAAAGTATGCGTCCTTGAGATCATTGTTGATAACCAATCCCCTGATTGGATCTGAGAAAAACAATCATAGACTGTCAGCACTTTGAACTTGTACGTTCTTAGAAAGTGGTTCAGCCCGCAAAGATCTAGACTGGACGCAACCCCCCCATCATTTCTGGGAACCAGAAAATATTAGCTATAGCAGCTCAACTCTGTCTAGGAGGGGAGATGTTCTACGACCTCCTTGTCCAGCAGAGCTTACATTTCCTGTGTCAACAAATACGCTTGTTCTGGTTTCCAGGGTAGTGGAGACCACGCCGTTGAAACACGAAGGATGATACGCAAACCGTATCCTGTAGCCCTCTTATGGAGTCCTTACGACCCAAGGAGAGATTATTTGGCAGTAGCTTCCACGCTGCCAAATTCTCTGAAAGGGGTGACACTTTGTTTTGCTGGGGGGAAAGTTAAATATTTGGTGTCCTGAAACACGGCAGGAAACAACCAAACATGTAACATATCACTGTAGATTGCTGAACCCCGAAACACCAGTGGTGGCGGAAGTTGTACAGCGATCCCCTAAGGGTGCCAGGAAGGAGCCCTTACTCTCCTCGTTGGAGTTTTCCGTGGCCCTTCCCGAGGGGACACACCCATTGTCCTGGGCACAGCCTCAGGACTTCCTTCTGGTCGTAAAGACCGTTTTTAGGTCCGGCTCCCTCTTGGCTGTTGAGTGGTACGAGCTTTTTACGGGACCCAACGCAACATTAAAATTAAAATAATGTGTTTTTTTAACCTTAAACCGCATAAACACATTGCATTACACCAAATACACAAAATAATGTCATTTTTAGCAACATCATATGACCCCTTTAAACATTATAGATATTAGTTTATAAACAAATGGCAGTTGGACAATTTTAGTGCAGTTGGTTTCAGCAAATAAAATGAGTTAACTGAAAGGTTTGAATATTAACATTGTATCAGTTAATGAAATACGTTTTTTTCACTGTAAATTTAAAGTTCTGTAAATCCTAAAATGTTCCTACCGTATTTTTTAACGGTAAAATTCTGGCAACCACAGCTGCCAGTATTTTACCGTAAATTTAATGGATTTTTTTATTTTTTATTTTTTTTTACAGTGTAGCAAAAAAAGGTACCGCTGGGCACCGGGACGGAACTTCAGGTACCATACCAGTTAAAGTGTGAACGGTACCCAACCCTAATGTATATATAGGTACGCTTTTGTGGTTTTGCAAAAATGTAGATACAGCCATGTTTTCCAGTGAGACTGGGTTGAATTTAACCATTAAAAAATGTAAATAAATATATAATTCTCCACAAACCATACACAAATGTAAAAGTAGACTAATAATAATAATAATAATAATAATAATAATTATTATTATTATTATTATTATTATTTTACATTAGAACAATTGACCCTTCACTAAACACCACCACCTTGTCACTGTTGCTAATGTAGACAAGCGTTAGAGAACATTACATCAGACTGAACAGTTTGATTTTCTGTAAAAACTGACTGGATATTATTCTTATGTGGGTTGTAATGCTGTGTGATGGTGCAAACCTTTCTTTCTTTCTTTTATTTTTTTGACTCTCTAACTAGCACTCTCTATTCTATTTCTATTCTATCTACCCATTTTATTTTAATTTATTTTATTTATAAAAACACTTGATCCTTTAACACTTGCACACTTTACAATACTTGCTTTCTTTTTATTTAAACAGAGCCTTTAACACTAGTATTCTCCATTCTTTTTTATTCTATGTACTTGTTTTCTTTTTATTTAAAAAACAATCCTTTAACACTAACGTTCTCAATTCTTTTTCTATTCATTCGAGTTTTCTTTCTTTGTAAAAACAAAAAACAAAAAAAAAGTTAGACCCTCTAACACTAATTTTATCTATTCTTTTTCTATTATATCTACTTGTTTCCTTTTTATTTATTATAAAAAAATAACAATAATAATAATAAAAGCTATGTTTACTGCGTTAAGCTAACTGAAACTGGTCACAGCACTGACGTTATTATTGTTCTTTTGTTGTTTTGATTGCTTCTGTTGTCCTTGTTTGTAAGTTATTTTGGATAAAAGCATCTGCTAAATTCCTAAATGTAAATGTAATTTTAAGTGAACATAACCAACAATTACATTAATCCAAATCAGAATCAATGCAAAGATTAATGTAAGTAAACAGGACTGTTCTTCACATTTCTACAATGCATTCACTATGCTACTGTGAACTCTAGTTACTAGCAAAAAAAAAAATAATTTATTTAAAAAAAAAAACACTGCTTGATCCTTTCACTATGATTATGTTATAATGTTAAATTACTTAATGTCTATTCATACTTACTCATCCGCCTCAATGTAATATCTCTGAATTCTTTTCATTTCTTCATCAGCAATTTCATAAATTGCAATTAATTTGATGAATTAATCAACATACTATGTAATTAACTCAGTCAATTAATTTATTTACAGCCCTATTACAGAATGACTGCTCAGAAAATGAGACTTGGCTGGTAACGCAATTGCTCTGACATGTGTTTGAATATGACTCTGGTCATTTTCCAGTCCCACTCTGCCCTTTTCTCCCAAGTGGTTCCTGTCTACTCTCAAACAGTCCCCTGGCAATAAAAATAGTGCAAATGCCAAAAACTGCTCTGAAAAGCAAAATGTCACAAAACTGTGGGGTTTGAATAAATTGCTAAATTCAGTTGGAACCAGGGTGAAGTGGTTAGCATACCAGTCTGATACATACATTGATTCCGGCTTGAGACAATTCTTAATCTTTTTCCATTTCTCACCTTTTGAATCTCTTTCTAATATATATTAAACATGTCGAATGGCTGAAGAACATGATTAAAAATATGAAAACCCATCAATGTGTTTAAAAAGACAAGGCTCATATTAATAATAAAAAATAATCCTGAATATGCATATAAGAAGCAAGCCAAATACATATTTTGTGAATTCCCCTTAAATGTGACTGACACAAAAAACAAAGAAAGGCGAGAAAACATCACGTTCACCATGAAATGAACAACACCAAAGATCTAAATTTAAGCCAATATATGTGGGCTTGAGTATAACAGGGGAGTATTTTAAGTTTCAGCTCAGCAAATATTTCACAGTGACCTTGGAGAAAGTTGGCCCATCTGAGGGAAAAAGGCGATATTAGTAATAATAGAGAAATTAATAAGATGGCAGGGCAGCCTGAGGGCTGGGCAGAGGAGTCTTTTGGGTGGGAGGGGGATGTGAGGGAGCTGGCTAAGAAAAGGAATTGGTGGAGGAGGAGGAGGGGTTTGGGACATTGTAAGCGCATGATTTCCTCAGCAGCGGTGCGACAGCCTGCGCCGCCACACGTCAAGGAGGAGCAAATCAAAGCGAGCGCTTTTGATGAATATAAAACAGAGAGTCCTGCTGAGAAGCACTCTCGCTCTAATCACACAGCCTGCCGCAATCCCCCCAACCCTGCGCCAAATTAAAGGACGGGGGG
The DNA here is from genome assembly GCA_039654775.1 of Spinibarbus caldwelli. NCBI lineage: Eukaryota > Metazoa > Chordata > Actinopteri > Cypriniformes > Cyprinidae > Spinibarbus > Spinibarbus caldwelli. The sequence continues at coordinate 42,715,342 of CM077220.1, forward strand.
GTGCAAGGAGAAGAGGACGGACAATGCAGACAATTGTAACAAAGGCTTGCTGTAGAATAGCAATAAATATCCTGCTCCTCCAGAAGTCTGAAGCTTAATGGAGGGATATGTGTGTGTGGGGGCGGGGGGCAGCAACACTGTGAACAGCCTTGAAAAACCCCAAAAACTGTCTTTATGTGACAACAAAACACAGACTGCACTGCTTTGACAAAAGCTACCAAGTAGAACCGCATATGATGCAGCTCTATCAACCTTTAACACATTCAAATTTCCAGAGCTATGAAAAGCACAGGGTCAGCGTTAGCATGGTTAGCATGACCTTATTAACCCCTGCTGGTAGATGATGTAACTACACATAACTTTGGTTCTAAAAACCTAAATATTTATTTGGCATGTAGTTGATGTTTTATCAGTGCCCAATTCATTTATGCTCTTAAAGGGATAGTTCACTCAAAAAAGAAAATTCTGTCATCATTTACTCACCTTCTTCTCATTCCAAAACTGTATGACTTTCTTTTTTCTGTGGAAAACATTTTGAGAATGTCTGAGTGTTTGTTGTCCATACAATGGAAATCAATGGAAAACAATTCCCAGTGTTCTTCAAAATATCTTCTTTTGTGTTCCACAGAACAATGAAAGTCAGGTTTGGAATGGTGAGTAAATTATCACAGAATTGTAATAAAGTGGACAATTCCTCTTAAAGTACAACTTATGTTTTCCCTGTCTACTACCCTTCACATAACAGCTTATGACGGTCAGTAGTGAATGGTTTGTGACTGCGCACTTTATGTTGTTCTTAGGTAATTAGCATTGCCATGACTTCATTTTCCAGAGTCCTCACACTCTTAAAAATAAAGGTGCTTCAAAAGGGTCTTCACAGCGATGCCATAGAAGAACCATTTTTGGTTCCACAAAGAACCATTCAGTCAAATGTTCTTTAAAGAACCATCTCTTTCTTACATTTTTTTAAACCGAAGAACTTTCTTTCACCACAAATAACCATTTGTGAAACAGAAAGGTTCTTCAGATGTTAAAGGTTCTTTATGGAACCATTTAGACAAAAAGGTTCTTCTATGGCATCCTCAAGCACCTTTATTTTTAAGAGTGCAGAGTGATTAGTCACATGGCATTAACAGCTCACATGATTGGCTCAAAAGGTTCTGTGGTTCCCATGAGCAAAGATGGCAGATTTCAAAACAAGTTGTGAACCAAACAACTTCCGTTGAGATGAATGGAAGTGCTAACAGTTTACCAAGACTGTTCACTTATATTATAAGTGTTCACATATACTATGATGTCCCGCCTTTTAAATGAGAGAGCCAAACACTAATTAGTAAAGTCATTACATCACTGCTCTTTTTCCCATAGAAACAGTCCTCCAGTCATGAGCTAGGGACTACACATGCGCATTGGCTTTAACAACCTGAAATATACATTTTTTGTAATCATACATGGAACGATTATGACAAATTTTGTTGCTGATTTGTGAGCTTGGCCAGCAGTTTTTTATGAATTGCTGCCCAGAGGCACTGCAAATACGGACATAGATAAAACTGACTTTCCTTGTAAGGGACATTGGTTTCCCCAGTTTTTATAGACCTCTTTGGTATAAAGAGACAAAATAGACTTGAATATTTCGGCAAGCATTTGAAGGTTGTTTAGGGGTCTACCACACGACTGAGTGCTGTAGGGTTGACATCTTTTTGTAGGTAAAAACCTGGAAACTAGTTAGCATTTTAGCACGTCTGGTTCCATCGTCCTAAAGCCAATAGGCTTTTGAATATATTTTGGTTAAATGCCAGAAAATCTTAATTTATTCAGATTCATATTATCAATCTGAAGATATTTTCTCACTTTATTCTATGACTTAAATACATCACTAATAAACTCAATTACTCACTAGTTGCTTTGCCAGCCTCATTATGTTTATAAAAGCTCTCTGCAAACTATTCTAAATTAAACCTTCAGGGAAAATGTTTTTAAAATAATAAAGAGCTGTCAGAATCTTAATAGTGTTGACGTTAAAGTCATGCGACTGTAGTGCTGTTCATTTATAGACTACGTTTAGCTTTATACGTCTGGCAATTGTATTTAGGCTTCAGAATTCATAAAAGTGGTTTATTTCTGTAGATTATAATGTTGAACAAAACATGCAAGAATCATATATTTCTGTTGGTCACAGACCTTATTTTCTGCAATAATCCAAAAGCAAGTGGCAAAATCCTATTGGGTTTTTGTCGAGGGAACCAGGGTGATGTTAACTTCCGTGTTGGCCTAGGCCTACAAAAACACGTCATCACTACAGCGCTCTATTATCTCGGGATGTAATTTGCCCCTGTGCTTTATATGATGGGGTCAAAGGCACAACAGCTCTTCACCGGTGAGTGTGTAGCTCAGTGCATGCGTCTCAGAGCAAGACCGCCTGTTGGGCGTCACCTTCGAAAGAGTGGTGTCGCACAACAAGTCCAGGAGCACTTCACTCCGATCTTGACTCTTAGTCTCTGCATTGACCTTCGTATGGAATCCAGCATCAGGGCTCCAAACCCCGCTGCACTTCTAAGACGGCGCATCAGCCGCGGGTCTGCCGGATGCAGCCCTCCAAGGCGCTGGCCTCATGCAACTCCCTGGGCAGCACTTGTCTCAGAATTCAGGGGCTTCTCCCACCCAGACCATGAAAGTGACACATGCGTGCTTGTCACCAGCGTGTCACCTCCTGCGCACTGAAGTATGAGGCAATTTCCTGCGAGCAGCGTGTAGCTGAGGAAGCGTGAGGGAGGAGGACCGGCCGCACCCCGGCTCCACTGTTCTCTTTGATACTGTCAGGGAAGAGTAATGGCTTTCTGTTGTTGCTGCTACTACCAAACTAATGTTGTGTGACTTTGGCTCTCCTTTGCAATGTGTTTCCGCTACAGTGAGGGCAAGAATGATGGGGAGGAGAGAGGAGAAGAGCAAAGTAGGGAGATAGAAGACAAGGGTAAGGATCCTGACAGCCCCTGGGGCAGCTGGGAAATACCCAGAGAGTGGGCAGTAAGAGCAAGTGATATGACACAAGTAAACCTTCCCCTTCTACTTACCTTGCCCATCGGCGCCACAGAAATAAAACCACTTCCTTTACATATTGCCACGATTTCTCAAAATATAGGAATAATTCACTCAAAAATTTAAATTATTTTTAAGAAGCCTGTATTTATAATGCATTAAAGCACCATAGAAGTAGCCTATTCAACTCGTGAGCTATATTCCGAGTTTTCCTAAGCTATATGATAGACCTGTGTGACGAAAGTACTCAAATTTAAGCTGTTAATTGAATCAACAGTGTGATTTTTTTTTGTCTAAATCTATTAATTTCATCTACATATACGTTTAAAACACAATTCATTCACACAATGACATAAATACACCTTTTGTATGGTGAGCATGTTCCTAAAAAAACAAATAAGAAAATCAAAATAAAAAATATTTTTGAAGGGGCATAAAGACAAAAATATCAGGCTGATGCAACTGTCCTGACATCATAATTAAAAAAAAAAAAAATTAAATAATAATTCTTTAAAAGAGAACCATAGGTTGTTTTGACATGATCCTTCACTATTACGCGTACACACACACACACACACACACACGCACGCACACACGCGCACGCGCACACACACACAGTATATTCATGTTATTTGTTAAAAAAGGACTTTTTACACTGAATAGGTTATTACTTTTTACTTGATGGTTACACCACATGACATCTTGAGTCATTAAATTGAAACTTTTCTTCAAAAGAGAACGTTTCTTCCAACTACACTTGACCCTCTAACACTAGCGTTCTCTATTCTATTTCTATTCTATCTTTACTTTTTATTTATTAAAAAAAATTGACCCTCTAACACTAGCATTCTCGATTATTTTTCTATTCTATCTACTTGTTTTCTTTGTATTTGTTGTATTCATTATATTTTATTTATTATATTAAAACAAAATTGCTATGTATACTGCGTTAGACTAACCCAGACTTGTCACAACACTTACATAATATTGTTATTTTGCTGGTCTGATTGCTTCTATTGGCCTCATTTGTAAGTCTCTTTGGATAAAAGGGTCTGCTAAATGACTGCTAAATGCAAATGTAAAATTATATAAAAGATTTTCAAAACCACATGAAATCAAAATAAATACAAAGAGTACATTTCTAAGACTAGCCATATATGTTTCTGGATTTTCCTTGATCAGGCACATTTTCAATCACTCAAATCTCCTCCTCTGCTGTAGCTCATTTTTATATATTCAAACGTTGCAGTAATTAGTTTCATAAGAACCAGATTTTGCAATCATTGTCTAAATGCAGCAAGTTTGAATAAGCACGTGGGCGAATTAGATTTTATAAGTACTGCAGATGACAAGCTTATCAAAATTGTTGCGTGAACAATTCCTTTAGCGTATGCTGGGTGACATTTCACCTCTGCCAAACAAATCCTGAACCCACTCTATTCCACGATGAACAGGACGAGACACTCTCAGGCTTTTAAACAGCCAAATCAATCACCTACACCGTCTCAAACCACCTTAAGACCCTTGATATTTGATTTTACTTGAGGGTCACCAACAAAAAAAATCTCCAGACGTCACCTAATAACATGAAATGACATGCATAATTACATCCTGAATCACTGCAACCAACCATACCAAATCCAATAACCGACTGAGAAAAAACACTTTGTTTCCTTAGGACAATTTTCATGTTAGACAAAAACAAAAAGAACTTCATCACTGTCTGTCTATTCGCTCCACAGCTGACCTCTTTCCCATTTCTCAGTCATGGATTTAATTGCCATCTAATCCTATCCAGAAATTATATGACAATTATACCAAACTACTGCCTGATTACAATTGCACAATATTACAATTCATTAGAGTTAACTGACTCTCAGTGTCTCTGGGCTTTCAGCCAGATGCGTGAAGATGTCAGCAGCCCCCAGATGGGGGACGGAGGAGGGACGGTGGCTCTATTCAGCTCCTACTTTAGCTTCATCAGAAACTTCCAAACACACAGACTCTCGCTGCTCCTCCAATCACTCAATGGGGATGTGGGTTTTCAAATCTGTGCGCTTGAGACCAAGACGGATGAATCGCTCCGGTCTCTGTATCGTAATGAATAGTTCTGAGAGCTAGAGCTCCCATATGGACCAATCCAATATTGTATTTTATTTGATTGCACAATAAGTTCACATGAGAGTAAGAGCAACTCAGGACTGTACTGAAAATGCAGTGACATTACTAATACTATAAATGAACACTGATCATCTTGCTAAAATATGAGTACAATATATGATACATCAGGCTTTTGTGGAATGTTTATTTGTACCTCTCAATCATACTGCTTTGAATTATGTTTTGTCCCCCACAATAAAAAACTACAGAGCTTTTTTCACATAGTTTTCATAAAACTAAGTATTAAAATATAATCTTACTAAGGTATATTATTAGGAGATACAGATTGACAACTGATATTTATATACATTTTTTGTTAGCAGTATTTTACTTCTGGCCCTATAAATATAAGTAATTTCAACAAATTGCATATTTACGCTCAGTTTGGGCCTCTGAATAAAACTGAGGTGTTTTTCTCCTCAAGCTGAGATATACATTCTCTTATATCATACTATATGATCCCAAAAAAGTCTGATGTATTAAATTATGTAAACTTTTTTTTTTAAGGTTTTGTCTAAAATTTCAATAAACTCTTCCGTTAAAAAAAAAAAAAAAAAAAAAAAAAAAAAAAAATCGGACTTTCTTTTTTATATGTCAGGCTTTACAGGGTTCATTCATGTACTATGTCCTATAATAAAACAGGTCTCTGTTCTGGTTTTAAATACTCAGTGGATGAACCACATTTGAAGCTGTTGTAATACACCCATGTCCCATTAGCTTCAAATCTGTCGAATTCTAAATTAACAAACCAGGTTTCATCAACACTCTCTAAATAGCATACAGTCAGGCTAACAAACCACATTACTTGGTGTCAAATTTGTTTACTGCAATTATTAATAATAATACATTTAACTTATATTAACGCAGAAAGCTACTTAAAGCTGTGCACTACAGTTTATCCATCATTAGCAGTGTTTTTGGCATTTTACTTCACATTGTTTAAAACATGGCCTTGAGTGCATTTAGTATTTACAATATTAAAAACCATTAAGATATCTATTTAACCCCAACACCTTTTTCAACACGTTTTTTGGTTTGTTATAGAACCATGCTGACATGAGGTTAAGAGTAAGTGAGGTGTGAACACACACTCATAAACAAACGCTTGCTTTTGAGGGTACTTACGACATTCAGCGTGGTGCTGCTGCTCTCTGTTTTCTCAGCCAGCTCTAGTCTCAGCTGAGCTCTAGTCTCCTCTGAACCCTGCACCCGAACAGATGAGAAACAAAGTTTGTTTATTATGTACCTCTAAAGGGCACGGGACTAACAGAGAGCAATTTAAAGATTGTGAATCAACAACCATACTGCTAAACTTGAGAACTTGAGTCAGAATGCAAGACAAATGCAAACACTGTCAGTGTTCTTATTTACAAATGTTTTGCTGTGGTATAATAATAACCCTTCAATATTCTCATCTCCTCAGGTTTATTTGGACATTGCATCACTTGGAGTGCTAGAGAAAGTCTGCTGTAGTTTTAACAACTGTTATGCCTGTGAAAGACTTCTTCAATCAAAACCTGACATGCCAATCCTTCATCCAGTCATCTGGACTGAAGGGGAACATTGAGCTGATTGAACGGTTTGCTCTACAGCTTCATCCCTGCAGTGATTCTGTTCTCACACTGAACCTCCTAAAAAGTCAATGAGATGCTCAGCACACTAAATTAGTTGCTCTCTCACTCACATGGAGGGGGAGAGGACTATATAAAGAACATTTATAGGGCTAAGAAAAGTTGATGTGTGTGTATATATATGTGTGTGTATATATATATGTGTGTGTATATATATATATATATATATATATATATATATGTGTGTGTGTGTGTGTGTGTGTGTGTATTTATTACACATACATATACAGTGGTGGCCAAAATTGTTAAAACACCTGACAGATTTGAAAATATTGACCTTTTTTGGCCTCCAAAACATGATTTCATTTTATAATGTTCATGAAACATTGAGCACAACAAGTATCAGATGAAGTGAGTCATACTGTTTTTATTCACTTTTAACTTTAATATTTGGTCTGTCCACCTTTTGCAGCAATTATAGCACCACATCTCTCTGGCATAGTGTCAATAGTGTAACAAATTTAGCTCAAAAGGGAATTGTATATAAATAATTACAATTAATTACAAATATTTATATCGGCTGACAGTAATAACTGTAGCAGAATTGAATTGCCATCAACTGATCTGTTCGTCCAGCGAACATTCAGTGTATGTTCATATCAACTCTAAGAAAGGATATTTTCGTGGCCACAGAAAATACTTTCCTAAGTATTAATGCATTAGAGCATGTAGTAAGGATCAAAATCGTAAAGGGACATTAATATGCAAGGCAGAACCGGAAACTCATGTAATTTGTGCACAAGAGTTTTATTAACTAAACGCTAACACACATAACTAATCTAAACAAACAACAAATAACATACAATCACGCATACATACAAAGTGGAGCTAAAGTGAATGAATGAAGCCATTAGAGAAAACAGAGAATGCAATTATAGAAAAAGTCATTTAACCACCTGAGAAAAACCATCAGCGTCATTTATAACAGGGTCTATAACTTATACTAAACCTCTGTTTCGTTTAGTTAAATGTACTATACTTGCACTTCCTTTGTGTCCGGAATGTGGTCTTGGATGAAAAGTCTTGATGGTTTCAAGGTTTTTGGACTCGCGATCACGTTCTTCCGGGTTGAAGAGTGATGAATTCCAAAGATGTTCTGAGGTAGAAATGTTCTTCCAGGTAGAGAGTGGAAAAAGAGCTAAGAAAGAGATCTGCTGAGGTCCGAGGAGCTTTGGTTGAATGGAAAGACAAGGCCGTAAAGCCTGGCACAAAAACTCAATGGTCCAGAAGAGTTCTAGCTCACATCTTCCTCATCTTCTTAGGATCTAACAGAACCACAGACTGGGTCTTTGTGGTCAAGAGTCATCTCCCAGGCTGGGGAGATCACCCACAGCTCTATGTTGGGGGCCTGCCGGGCGCACCCGCACCGGTTCAGGCCCTCCATGAGTCCCTCATGGAGCAATCAGAAGATAGCAGAAGAGCTTTTTGCAGAAGAAGTTTTTGCAGAAAAGAGGTTTTTTTTAGAAGAGAGAGCCGGACCTGTGTGTGAGAGCTTTATCTGGTATAGAGGTCACACCTCTGGGGAGTCAGAGCCAATGGGCTCCAGTCTCTTTGGAGGGAAGGTTTTACGACTCTTTATCTCTGAGCATGGTAATTTGCATGGGGATGGATTAATAGTTGATTTACTAACTATTAAAGATTCTTAGAACACTTATATGTTGCATAGGTAGCAACATATAATATACACTCTCAATTAGATCATCTGAAGACAAATTGATAGAGATCAAACATGATATAAGTGAGGTAATATTAACTAGTGATCTATCATAAGCATGATACAGTACAAAAGACAATATACATGAACAGTAACAATATACACAATGACCTGAGGATGTGTGTGTTCATTCAAAGAAAGGTTTTTCAATGAATTAATTAGAGAAGAGTCCATTCTTATGTGCCTTAATGTCTCTTTCCTAAGGGAAAATGAGGTGAGTGTTGCTCGGCCCGCATTCCTTAGAGCAATAAAACTAGTGTTATCAGGTTGGTTGCTATGGAACCAGGGGCCTGGAGTCATCACAGACATACCGGCACCCAGAATGTGTGTTGGGTGAGGGGTCTGTGATTATTTGTTAATCTAATAACTAATTTGATTTGTTAAATCTGATGAACAAATGTGTGTCTGATTGGTCCAAATGCTACAATATATTTCCTGAGAACTTCAACGCTAATGTTATCCCATGCCTTCTGCAACTCAAGCTAAAGGCTTTACTTTTAATGTACAATAGATCTGTCCAGTTTATTTTCTAACTCGCTCCAAATTTGCTCGATGGGGTCGAGGTCTGGACTTTGAGGGGGCCAGTCAATCATTTTTTAATGCTCCAGCAGATTCCTTCCGTCGCAGGTAGTTCCGGCAATAGTTCATTTTATGGGTATTGCAAGGGCCAATTCAACAAAATCAACTGAAACCTCTTAAATACGCCAAGTGTTCTAATAATTTACACTTGGCTATATATATTTACACACAGTGCTGTTTGAAAGTTTATGAACTCTTTAGAATTTTCTGTATAAATATGACCCAAAATATCATCAGATTTTCATATAAGTCCTGAAAGTAGACAAAGAGAACCGAATCAAACAAGTGAGAGAAGAATATTTTCTTCGTCATTTATTTATTGAGAAAAATGAATGTTAAATTTCTGTGCGTTGCAAAAGTATGTGAATCTTTGCTTTCAGTCTCTGGTGTGACCCCTTTTCCTGCAGTAACTGAAGGCAAAGTTTCTTGTAAATGCTGATCAGTCCTGCACAATAGCATGTAGGAGTTTTAGCCCATTCCTTAGTGCAGAACCACTTAAACTCTGTGATGTTGGTGGGTTTCCTCCTATGAACTGCTTGCTTAGGTCCTTCCACAACATCTTAATTGGATTAAGGTCTGGACTTTGACTCAGCCATTCCAAAACATTAACTTTGTTCTTCTTTAACCATTCTTTGTTAGAATGACTTGTGTGCTTGGTGTTGTTGTCTTGCTTCATGACCCACATTCTCTTGAGACTCTGTTCTTAAACAGATGTCCTGACGTTTTCCTTTAGAATTTGCTGGTATAATTCAGAATTCATTGTTCCATCAATGATGGCAGGCTGTTTCACAGATGGGATAAGATTCATAAGCTGGAATGCAGTGTGTTCTTTTCTCCGAACATAATAGCTTCTCATTTAAACCAATAAGTTCTATTATGGTTTCATCCATCCATTAAACCTTTCTCCAATAGTCCTCTGGCTTGTCCACATGATCTTTAGCAAGCAATTTTCTTTTTGTAGAACAGTGCCATGCACACCATGGTTGCTCAGTGTTCTCCTGACGGTGGGCTCATGAACACATTAGCCAATGTGAGAAAGGCCTTTAGTTGCTTAGAAGTTACCCTGGGAACTTTTGCAACCTAGCAGACTATTACACGTTCTGTTTTGGAATGATCTTTGTTGATCGACCATCTCTCTGGAAGGTAACAGTCTTGAATTTCCTCCATTTGTACACAATCTGTCTGACTGTGGATTTGTGGAGTTCAAACTCTTTAGAGATGGTTTTGTAACCTTTTCTAGCCTGATGAGCAACATTAACTCTTTTTCCGAGGTCCTCAGTAATCTCCATTGTTCGTGACATGATTCACTTCCACAAACATGAACAGACAAAACACCTCTGAAAACACCTCTGCACAGATGGACTCTAATTCACCTTTAAATTAACTGCTAATCCAAGAGATTCACATACTTTTGCAACACACAGATATGTAACACTGGATCATTCGCAATAAATAAATGACAAAGAAAATGTTTTTCTCTCACTTGTTTGATTCGGTTCTCTTTGTTTACTTTCAGGACTTATATGAAAATCTGATGATGTTTTGGGTCATATTTATGCAGAAATATAGAAAATTCTAAAGGGTTCACAAACTTTCAAGCAGCACTGTATAATAAAATTCAATTCTTGAAAATTTTTTGAAGTATCGTGACAATTTCGACTGTATTTTTTTCTGCTGAAAATTTAGCTTTGCCATCACAGGAATAAATTACATTTTCAAAACATTACAATAGAAAATTTTATTTTATTTTATTTTATTTTTAATTCAAATAAATGCAGCCTTGGTGGGCATAAGAGACTTCTTTCAAAAATCTTACCAATCCCAAACTTTTGAATGGTTGTGAAAGCACATTTCACATGGAGTACATGAGATTAAGATACGAGACAATCACATCCAGCTGGGTCTAAAAAAGTCTGCAGTGTGTCTGATACCTGCTCTTGAAGCTCTTTGACTCTGGCCTCCAGCTGAAGGAGCTGTTGAAGCTGCTGGAGCTCGTGCTGTTGTTTCAGAGACATCTCCTGGTGTAGCTCAGTGATGACATCCTGTAGTTCCAGGATCAGAGCCTCTCGCTCCTCCACCTACAACACATGACCGCTGCCATGTCAAAAGACTGTTATCCAAGATTGTTATGTGTTGAGTTGCATGGTTATTTGTGAGGGTATTAAATATTAAGAATGTCAAAACAAACACTCGGACACAGTAAGATCACACAAAAGAGGTCTGGGTTTTAGCAGTGACTGCTGCAGGGACATGTTCAACATAACAAGCATGTGCACATGAGAAGTTGGGCAGAAATCACCTACAAATGTCCAAACACATGTCTAAAGCTCTGGTAATGTCATGTATATAAATTTTTATATATATATATTTTTATATATATATAAATTTTTTTTTTTTTTTTTTTAGGGCTGTCAATCTAGTAAAATATTTAATCGTGATTAAATCGCATGATTGTCATGAGTTAACTCGTGATTAATCACAACTTAATCGCACATTTTTATTGTTCTAAATGTTATTTTTCAAGTTTTCTATACTCTAATCAACATGGGCATGGACAAATATGGATACTTTATGCAAATGTATGTTTATTATTAGTGAAAAAAAAACATGAAGAGCATGAAGACTAGACATGTTTCAAAGGTCATAGATGTTTTTCAAAGAACTTGTTCATGTCTATTAGACATGAAAAAAGAAATACCAGGTTCCCATTACTTCTCTTTCTTTGCACTGAGCAATTTACTTACACAAACCTGTTTACATTTTTGCACGACAGGGCAGCTTACTTCTGAACATACAAAATGTGCATTTATTATTTATTATTAGATTTGTTTGCCTCTCTGTGCCGACATACTGTATTTTGATGCAGCTAAATTCTCAATAAAACCGTTTTCATTGATTTATTTTACTGTTTGTTGTCAGACAACGGAATAAATATGAAATAGTGATTGAAACATGACCCATTGAGACTACATAACCAGCTCTCCCTTCCAATATGTTAATCTGCACAAAAATCCTGATAATCAAGCTGTCGCCTGATGAAATCAAATACACATAAGATAATGACAATAGCTGTGCTGTGATTTCAGCTATACTTGCATGTAAAATTAGAGAAGCAACATTATATCTGTTTAACTGAAAGCGCAGCTCCTCTCTGCCGCTCGCTGAACAATGCAGATGCACAGAGAGAGAGAGAGAGAGAGAGAGAGAGAGGTGTGTGTGCGCGCGCGCGCTGGGAAAGCAAGACCTCGCGTTCGCGCGGCAGTACCAACGAGTCTTAGAAACTAAATAAGGTTTGGGCAAATCCTAAAGATTTGTCGCTAGGTGCTTTTTTTGAAGGGGGGGGGGGGAGTCACTAAAAGTCGCTAAAGGGGTCTGCAAAGTCGCTAAGTTGGCAACACTGTGCATCTCCATTTCTCCAACTACGGGCTAGGCCACGGGTCAAACAGAAAATGCGAGCTGCGTTAATCACGTTAATAAAATTAGTGTCGTTAAAATGAATTTGCATTAACGCATTAACTTTGACAGCCCTAATATATATATATATATATATATATATATATATATATATATATATATATATATATATATATATATATATATATATATATACATACATACATACATACATATATATATATATATATATATATAAAAGAATATATAAAATTTGCACTTTATTTGGAAGAATTGGACCGTTCTAGATCATATTGAAATCTTCTGCCTTTTGATTGCAGAAATCTTTGAAAATTTGAGCACAATTTATAACAAAAAGTCTCAATTTGTTCTCCTTTTGGTCTCAATGTTGTTGAGAAAAAAAAAAAAAAAACATTAGTAAATGAGAGTCAAATGATAACCTGAGGAAATTTCTCTGCAAGAGCTCTGAACATTTGAGCATTAAATAACAGCAAGCACCACAGAAGATATAAGGTACGACAATACTCTGTGGATTAGCCTAATGTAAGATAGACAGCAAGGCTTCCAATGGACTTCCTCTAGTCTGCCAGCACTGAAGGTCTACTGCAGGGCATTGAAGTGGAAAACCCTGCTTGTATTTCCAGAATTTCCAACTCTTACAAGTAACAGCGAGAGCAGGAGGGCTCAGCAAAGACTGGGCCCCAGCTGCTTTGATCACACAAGCCCCCTTATACTAGCAGGCCACCTTTCACACCAAATTGTTTCCCTTTGCCTGCATAATCAAGGACAACGCCTATTTTCTTTCTCAATTGTAGCACTGCACACATTTCTTTGTTTCTTGTGAGTACTTGGGTCTGGACTCCAAGGTCCTATTAATAGGGCTATTATGCGCTCTTCAGGTCTTAGCTGGTGCCCAGCACCTCTGCAATAGGAGATCCTTTGATCCTTCAACTCTTTGAAAAGACAACCAGGTAAGACTCCTAAATGAACCACTCCAGACTCTAAAATGCCTCAGAAAACCCTGGATGATCCACTGAATTCTACCCAAAGGAGAATGGTAAAGTGTATGCAATTTAATTAACCACAACAAGCCATAAACACACACAACCTCAATAGCATATTGAGGAAAGGGGATTAAAAAGAGCAGAGCATCCATATCTTGAAGAAATCAGGCCTTTCAGAATAAATGGCAGTGTTTCATCTAGTAATTTTTGTAAAAGGTCCTTTGTTATCTCCAGACACCCAGAAAAGCCTCCTACTGACTCTATAGCTTTTGCGGTTCAGATGTCGGCATTAGCATGCTAATTGCAACTTCGTCTATGGAGCTGAAAGAAAAAAAATGAAGGGAGAGAGAAAAAAGAAAAGAAGAGAAGTACTTTGTCCGGCTAGGGCCATGGGATTTCTTTTTAATCTGCTGTTACAAATAGCTTTTTTTTTTTTTTGTACAGAATTACATTATGTCCTATGTATCTCACCTTCAACAAGGTACAGAGAGTTTTGTGTCTGGCCAAATAGCTTTCAGCAGAACGAGTTCGCAACATGATACTTCAGCCTTTAATTCATGTAGTCATTTATAACATGAAATTTATGCATAGAGATTATGATAAGCGATGTGTTAAAGTCATTATACCTTGTACTTTTTTATTTCCCTATTATTTTTTTAATAGAGTAAAATATGATATTAATAGAGTGATACAGTAATATGCTGTAATTCATTAGCCTAACTGTTGGCTGTTGTTGTCAAGAAACTTTTGTTAATATATAATCAGAAACTACTTACATGCACAAAATGTTTTTTTTTCAACAGGGACGTACGTGACAGACCTTTTCAGGATCAAAATATTTTGTTGAACCTGAAACCTTAAACTTAAACCCTTAAATTTATTTTCTTAACTCTTAACTTAAACCCTAACCAAACCCTCTGACTGGTTGATAGGAGTGTTTTTCTAAGACCAACAATTTATAAATGAGCTCATCTACATAAAATCATTTTTCTCTTCCACAGGTAAGTCAGAGACCGAAACAGCTCAGGTGTCAGCTTAGACCCACTGAGTAAAGACAGAACGACAGAGGCCTTATCTGAGAGTCTGTCATCTCTTTTCACTCCTGTGACAGTATGCTACAATCTCAGAAACGGCACACACAACATTGGGCTTAATGTCAATGAGTCGTATATCCCTGCACTGCCTCCTCCAGCTCCCTCTCCGCACAAATGCCAGAGGTCACTCTTTTCATTCAGGCAGAAATCAAAATGATAATGGCAGCTTGTTAAAAATTCTATTTGGATGTGCACATAGGCTACATCAAAAGGTGCTGACATGGAGTGGTTTGGGGTGCAGAGGGGTGTTAGCGATGTGGCTTACTGATAGCACACATCAAAGCTATAGAGAGGGGAATGTGGGGTGGGGGTGGGGTAGGACACAATGACTATGTTCTGGGGCTGTTATAGTCAGCAAATGAAAATGTACCAGGCACAATTTTACCGTTAATGCCTTGACATTGAAACACGAGCTATTTACCATGAAAAAAGCACTCTGACTCCATCAGATCCATCTAAATCAAGCTGATGCAATGGATGCAGTTTGGGAAATTATAAATGATAGCCAGACAGTAAAAAAAAACATGCAGAAAAAGAAATAAAGGCAATAATCAAATAAATCCTCTAGTAGACCTTTAATAAATGTGAGCAGCACAAGGCCACTTCAGGAGACAATCAAGCAGCAGGGATTTGCTAAAATTGGGGCAGTCGCTCACCGGCTCCATTTTGCATCAGGCACGGTCGACCTTTTAATGCTGCAACGCTAACAGATAACCACCCAGAATGCATTTCAGTGCTTTCCTGGTTTAAAACTATTCCCAGAAAAGTTTTCCACATAGGCCAATTACTAAAGCACTTGAGTCTGATTCGCCATGCCATTCATCTGAAGCAAGCACATTTAAGAGGACAGCGGATACCTGCCCCACTGTATTGGATAAAGACAAACTGAATAATATTTGCACCCATATGGCTTGACTCGACCACTGAGCCCTCTTTCATGTGAGACCTCAGTAGGTATGACTTGGTGAATATGTAGGATCAGTCTTTGTTGGTCTTGGAAAAACATTCTTAAACCAATGATAGCCAACCCTGTTTCTGGAGGGCTACCTTCATGGATGCTACAGTTCTAGCACTGCTCAAACACACCTGCCTGTTATTTTCAAGTAATCCTAAAGACCTTGATTAGCTGGGTGAAATGTCTTTGATTAGGGATGGAGCTAAACTTTGCAGGAAGGTAACCCTCCAGGAGCAGGGTTGGCTGCCCTTACTATAAACCGGAAATTAGATTTTTGTTTTAGATTTAGGATTGAGGTTAAGAGTTGGGCTATGGCTTGAGACTTGCAACATTATTTTTGATCTATCATTAGGGGTAATTAATGGATATGTTTTGAGCAGGAGTGTCCAATCCTGCTCCTGGAAGGCCAGGCTCCTGTAGAGTCTAGGTCAGGGATCTCCAAACTCGGTCCTGGAGGGCTGTCGTCCTGCAGAGTTTAGCTCCAACTCTAATTAAACACACCTGAACCAGCTAATCAAGGTCTTACTAGGCATGCTAGAAACTTCCAGGAAGGTGTGTTGAGGCAAATTGGAGCTAAACTCTGCAGTACACCAGCCCTCCAGGACCGAGTTTGGAGATCACTGTCTTGCAAAGGTTATTTCCAACATGCTTCAGCTCACCTGAAGATCTTGATTAGCTGGTTCAGGTGTGTTAGATTAGGGCTGTAGCTAAACTCTGCAGGGCAATGGGTCCTCAGAAGCTGGGTCAAAGACTGTGCTGTGGAGCAATCATGGCCTAACGCAGGGGTCTCCAGGGTGTCTTTAAAACGGGTCTATTTATTTATACTGTTATCAGCACATGTTGAAGTAGATTCATCTCTCGTCGACTCTGAGAGAAAATGCGCTGTTGCTGTAGCATTAGAAAACTCTGTCAGTTTTTTTTTTACTTTCACTTTCTGTAGGCTATGACTGAAGTTCCCTGTCTTGTTCCCCGGCATAACTATTGCGCAAAGTTTGCATGTTGCTTGTGTGATATCCATTGGCTCGCCTTCATGGTTTAAAACAGAAATATTTCCAGTATTGCGACGTAACCGCAAACCCCCATGCATATGTATCTTAAACGCAGGGATACATGAAAGAGGAATCAAATCAGTATGCCGCACTGTCTGAAACACGTCTCTATGTTTGTGCGCGCTTCGGGTGTGTGCGAGAACAGCGCGCAAGTAACGAATTGAGTTCTGTTTCGTTTCTTCTTCTTGTGGTTTTAAATAGCTTGAAAGTGTAAATTGGAAAATTAATCTGCGAATCACATGCCAAACGGTGGGGTGTGGACATGTTCCGTAAATCACGGATCAACTGCGATCCGTTTAAGCCCTAATTGCCTATATGACAGATCAGAGCAATCTTTTATTTACTAATTTAACATGAAATAGTCAAATTGCTACTCCATATCAATCACATACAACGAAAATACAGAAAAATTAGAACAATAATTTACGCACAATAAATAACAGAGCGTCATTTCTATATACACATTTTCCCCAGAACGTTCTCGCGACCAGGTAAGAATTCTTCCATGGCCCGGTAGTGGGTCACGACCCGGTGGTTGGGGACCTCTGGCCTAATGGTTAGAGAGTTGGACTTGTAACCCGAAGGTTGCATGTTCGAGTCTCAGGTTCGACAGGGATTGTAGGTGGGGGAGTGAATGACCAGCGCTCTCTTCCACCTTCAATACCACGACTGAGGTGAGACCTTTGAGTAAGGCACCAAACCCCCAACTGCTCCCCGGGCACCGCAGTAATATGGCTGCCCACTGCTCCAGGTGTGTGTTCACGGTGTGTGTGTGCACTTTGATGGGTTAAATTCAGAGCACTATACTTAGCCACACTTCACTTTCACTTTCGTCACTTCACTTTCACTTTCACCTGAACAAGGTAAAGACTTCAGGATTACTAGTAACTTCCAAGCAGCTATGTTGGAGCAGGATGGAACTTTCCCTTGCAGGACTGGACACTAGGGCAGTGGCTCCCAAGCACATTCCTTGAGGAAGTTTAAAGTAGTTCACTTGTAGACATCAGATTACCTTAAAGTGCCCTTCAAAGTGAAGCATGTGCATCTGGTTAGGTGGAGGTACTGCTGACGTTTGGCTTTCACACACCCACAGGGCTTAACAACATATTTGTCTTCTCCTCGCAGCATTCGGCACTCTGCATTGTTGCATTATAATCGCATTACTCTTTCATAACTGACATCTTATCCACTTAAGGTATCCGCAGTATGATAAAGCCAACACAGCACGGGTCTTTCCTTACAGACGATACCAAATACTGCATGCCTCATCCAGGTCTCTCATTTCATTAGCTATTCTATGAATTTCCAATTAGGCTGAGGGCAACAAGACAGAGCTTTCAGGTTTTTTATCACAGGGGATGAACAGGCCCTGTTCAGGTACTCTTAAAAAAAGTACTACTCCTGTGCACCTTTGTTAGAGGAAGGGCATTGTCTGGGAGGAAAAGCATGCCAAACGTGAGCCGCTGTAGCCTACCATCTGAGTATTCCATTAAGAGTAAAAGGAGAGTGCAGATAATGAGAGTACACATCGGCAGAGCCAAACACCTATGCAGTACTGGAAGGAAGAGGCCTCATATCAAAGCAACTCCCGTTTTTTTGCTTTATCTCTCTCTCTCTCTTTCTTTTCTTTTCCTCCTCTATCTGCTCTGATTTGGTTTGTGCTGGTTCCACGCCATAACAATCCTCTGGACAAAAAAGCCTGCCTCTGATTATTAATAAACCTTAAGGCAGGCATCATTATTTTTTCAGCTAGTCCTTTTTTGTAATGTGCAGACAACACCTTTATACCTTTCCCAGGGGTCCGAGCTCCCCATCTCTCTGTGATCTTATTAGCATCCCATCTCCTCCTGCCTGCTGACCAAACTGCATTGCTATGCACTTTCTGTCTCTCTGACCTCTGTGTGGATGGAATTCATTTGGCCTTTCCGTCTTCTCCTTCTTTGGGCTGATTTGGCTTAAGCAGGCAGCTGGCCATGGTTATTTCAGATAAACACTATTAAAGAAATATGGACAGTGGAAATAGAATGGAGGATAAAAGAGTTGGGATATAGCTGTGCTTCAAAAAAGTCTCATCACTTATTACGCTTTGAATGCTGATGTGTGACTGATTTGGCCATGTTTACTTCATGTCTGCAAGTTTTGAATGTGTTTTTTTTTTTTCCTTCCTGAAAAGCTTAACCTTGACAGTAATTATTAAATCAGTCCACATTATACATATTTTATGTTATTAAATTAAAAAAGGTTAGGTAGAACGTTAAGGTAAGGTACTGTGAAGCAGAACAGTGTACTGTTTTACACTGCTAGTAAATGCTAGATGTCCTTGGTAGAGTATTGAATGTGTCGACATCATTACCAAGACCAAGAAAATCAGAGGGTCACAAAGAACCAGCTTGTGACAGAATTTATTAATAATCTGGAAGTTTATCAGTTTCATACTCTTATGATAATAGTGGGTCTGAGGTTGTATGCATGTAATTTATTTTGAACCTGTTCACACCAAGGACGATAACTGTAAGGTTTTAATAATAGTTCTAATTCTATGACAATAGTGAATTACACACACCAATATATAACTACAACAATAACGACACAGAGGAATGGTATTGTTGGAATCACTTTCATAATCTTTTATTTTTCAGCTGATGAATGATAAAAAACATTGGCATCCAATCCCAACTTTAAAGAGTACAGCATTTAAAGGGGCTAGACAACAAAAACCAAAGAAACAGTGGGCAGATTTATTCCACGCCAGTGAATAAATATTCAGTCAGCGTTGTGCAGTACAGATAAATTCTAATGTCTCGGATCTGTAATGCATACTCTCACCACTGCTATATTACACGATGGGTTAGAAGGGCAGCGCAAGGAAAGGGGGAATATTTAAATTTATTTTTCACTGTGGCCAGTGTTCTTCCCATTAGCTTCAAACGTGAGATAAGTTATAGCTTTTAACAAACACCTTTAGCCACCAGAGCATGCTGCACACAATGCCGTGGCGCTGAAAATGAGATTTAGAGGTAAAGATAGAGAGGGAGAGGTAGAGGCCAATGATGACCCCATGTATGACTCAGGGCAGGACAACAGTTCATAGGCCGTGACTTGAGCAAAGGAAGGTTCATTATTGGCCTCCGTGGCCAGTTCAAAGCAAGGCAGGAGTTCACAGACGGCCTCCATAGCCGTGAAAGGACAGGCAATGAGCTGAAGAGTGGATACCACTGACACCTCTGGAGGTTTTGCAGCGGTTGCCGCCACCTCTGGGGGTTCTACAGTGGTATCATCTGGATACAAGAAGCGTTCAGCAACAGTTCCTTTGACCGCGACATGACAGGCTGAAAGTGCATTGCTGGGCGCCACCATAGTGCAAGGAGCTGAAGCGAGTGCCGCCGCCTCGGGAGGTTCTGCAGCATACGCCGCCACCTCTGGAGACTCGGCAGTGGTGTATGCAGCCCAAACACACCATAAAGCGATTCCCGTTATGGGAAGCGCTGCAGAGGGAGGAATCAGTTCACAAACAAGAAGGGTTGAGAGTGTTGGTTTGGGGATACCAGACCAAGACGAGACAAAGGCAAGGAGCACACGAAAGCCTTTACAGGACAACAACAGACAAAGAACTAATGCAACAATATGGCTACTTATAGCAAACAATAAGGATCACATGACATGAACAAACCAATGGGAAACAAGACACATGACTTAGTTTGACCTAATCCTTTATAATTACTTTTTAGAAATCTAGTAGTTTATTTATTAATATTTGAAAAACTTGTCTGCCAAATTAAAGTAACTTTTTACCATGAAAAAAGAATGAGAATAAAGAGTACTATATGTTTGTAAGAACTTGGCACAATAACTTTAACTTAATATTCTCAAGTCATTGACTTAAGTAGCTGCTCTCTGACCCAAGTCAAATATGACCCAAGTCTACATGACATTCTGGTCCATATGGTCTCTATTTCAATGTAAATATTAAAGATTTCATCGCCCTGTTTCATCTGCTAGGTGGAAGACATGATTGCACAGGTCCTTAGCAAACCATTTTTATGCATATAACACAAATGGCATAAGAAAAGACTTTCACAATTACTGATCAGAGGTCATGAAACACCTCTGGGAATCACTTTGTGTTCGGCAGACTTCCAAAAGAGGGGGCTAGACAATGAACTGAGCCGCTGTCCCCAAGCCTGACAGCTGACATCATCCGACTCCCTGCCAGAGCGCATCTCATGTGTGTGTATGTATGGACTGAGTCCAAGGTTATCACAGCATAACCCAGAGGCAACAATTTGATAGTCTATTAGTGAGTATTCAATGACTGATGAAACAGACATGGTCTGCTTTAGGTTAATGATTCATACTCGACAGAGCTCACTTCTAATTCACTTTCCTCTTCACTAAACGCTTGAGAAAAGAAAAGAAAAGAAAAGAAAAAAACATCCACAGTCAGATCTGTAAAAGATAAATGGGCCTTTCAATCAAAGCCAGTTCTAGTCGCACTGCATACATCTTAGTGTCAATTATTGACAACTGACTAATTAGTTGTGCCCTATTTAAGCCTTTCTCTTAGTTTGTAGCTATTTAAATATGCTAAATCAATAAGAGCTCTAATGCCCCACCATCGTCTGCGGACATGCAGTCCAACCATATCGTAGAGGGCATCTATCAAAGAAATGAAGACTTTCACTCAAATTAACATCAACTTTTCATATTGCATAACCATTTTAGACTGTGATCCTCATCCCATATGAAGCTATAACACAAAAATCATTTAACATTTTATGTGAAAAAAAATTATAGGTGACGTTCACAATGTATAATCAAATGTACACTTGTCAATCTAAAATTAAAAATATGTATTATGGAAAGCAGAAAATGCAAAACAGCAATGTAAAGATTATATTGTATTAAAGTATATTCACTATAGATTAGTCATTTTAATTTTTAAATGAAACCATGATTCGCACTCACAAAGATAAGTCTTCTTTTTAGCATTTATTTTACTTTATTCACTAGGGCTGCAACTAACGATTATTTTGATAATCGATTAGTTGGACGATTATTCTTTCAATTAATTGATTAATCGGATAAAAAAAGCTAAATTTTCTTCTTTTATTTTATTGACAAAAACACTTCCACATTCTGCCCAATGTCCTTTAAACAAACGTGCCAACTGAATGCTATGAAAACATACAGTGCTTAACAATTTAATAGAACACCTGTCATAATAAAAGAGAAAACACAAATATTTTAGGAATCTGTCAAAGAATTGTTTAAATCTAAAAATGTTATTGTCATAAACTGAAACAGCTAAATTTTTATTCACATTAAAAAATAGCCTCCTGCCTTTCATAACAGCATGCATTCTTGCTGGCATTGTTTAGCTACTTTTTGACTGTAATTGGGTATCTGAAAAAATCTTTCATTGATCTAGATCTTCATTCTTCCATAGATAATAGAAATAATTATATTATAGCATTAGAAATAGCCCACTGTCACTAAAGAGCTTACGCATATTGGAGGACTAACCAATACAGATAGCTAAAAATGATTTTAGTAAACACCAATACTGTTAGTTTAGAGCAGCAGTCGCACAACGCATACATTATTTGTTATAAACCTTAAATACATTTGTTTTAATAAATTTGTTAAGCACTGTATATAGGCCTATAGTTTAAATCTCTTCATCAAAAATTAAGATAATAATAAAGACGAATGAAAACACAAACTCAGTGTTAACCAACTTTTTTATCAGTCACGTTTACTGTAATTTCTTTATCCTGTAAAAGGCGGCTATGAAGCATCTGATATTTATATTCAGACAACTATATACGCGGTTATCCCTTTACAGTTCCTACTCTCATAAAATACATGCACTACATGTTGAATTTTAAACCTTAATGTTCAACAACAGATATTTCAGCACAATGAATGTTTTTGCACTGAATATTAATCCCTCTCTGATGCGCGTTCACGCGCGCTCATTCAGTAAAGATTTAAACTTAACACAGACTGTCAGGACGGAACTTTATGCAAAAACGGAAATGCTCACGTGAATTTGTGACATTTACAGATAAGGATATGACCGTAAACTGAACGTTTTTGCACTGAGGATGCACACGCATCTGTCAAAGCGTCTGACAGGGCAAGCCATTACGCTAATGCATTAGCTTAAAGCTTAAAATAAAGATTTCTCATGTTTTGTGCAGCTTGGATCACGTACTTCTCCCGCAGCATCTCATTCTGTTTCCTCCACTATTTTAGATGCATTTTGGCCACAGAAATGCGTTATTCAGTGCTGTAACGTTACTTTGACGCGACCGGCTGAAGTTGGACGTGCACTGTGGGCAGACCTGACTAATCGATAATGAGAATCGTTGTCGATGATTTTCATTATCGATAATAATCGATTTTATCGATTAGTTGTTGCGGCCCTATTATTCACCAAATAAAACACAAACGTTTCAGCTCAACGACTTCTTCAGTTAAATTTTAGCCTTTACCTAAAGTAAAGGACAGTAAAAATAAGAGAGACGAAGGGAATAGGATCAAGATATGACCTGGGGCTGTTTAAAACATGGATTCTAGTCAGACAACAGCTTTTAAACTCACAATGAAATGGAAGCAGTAGTGTAATGTGTATCATAATGTAAAGGATTATTGTAAAACAAAAAAACAAATGTGGGGAGTAAGTTCAGGAACTTGGTTCTATTTATTGGTTGTTAATTAGATTTTGAAATGGGCTTGTACTCACAAACTGAGGCAGATGAATGGCAGGTTAAGTGGACTAAATGATTGGAGAAGTCCTGCATATATCACCAGAGAGAAGTCTGTTGTGTATATATATATATATATATATATATATATATATATATATATATATATATATATATATATATATATATATATATATACACAACAGACTTCCACCCCTATATATATATATATATATATATTAGGGGTGGAACAGTACACAGATGTCACGGTTCGGTACATACCTCGGTTCGGGGGTCATGGTTTGATACAATTTCGGTACAACAGGAAAAAAAAACAAAAAACAAATCTATTATGCTCGGTTTCTTTTCATTTATTTTGAACAGACAGTAAATTACAATTTTTTGACCTAGATGTGGAAATACTAAATATTATTACATATATGTAAAAACTGCAGTACATATATACATACATACATACAAGGAATAAATTCTTGAAATATATTTGATTCAGTTTACAGATAAACAAGGGAAAAAACAGTGCGACACGTAACGTAGCCTATATATGCTGAGTTTTTCAGTTAATTTTTGTGACACGTTTAATTTGTTCACAGAAAGGAAACTCAAATGGCAGAAATTGATATTGTATTTGTTTTCCTTATTTTACAAAAGCACGTTTTGTTTTCATTGTGAGTGTACACAAATAAAAGCAGACCTTTATACAGTGATGCATTATTAATAAGACAATAACTGTTTAAAGTTGATTCTGCTGGTATAAGGAAACAGTTGAAGTGATCACGCCGGAGCACACACACACACACACAAATCAGTTCCAGCACTGCTAACTTGACAGCACAGTTGGTACTTTATCAAAATAAAATACAGTGAACCAAACATCAGCGCGCTCGCCTCCATGTCACTGTTGGAACGCGACTGAAGTACAAAGCCTATCATTTACATAATAAATAATAGTTTAGCATTCAGATGTTACATCGCAAATATGGAAATATTATGGAATATTTGGATTTGTGCCGAATGAGAGAGGTAGAATACACGAGCTCAAAGCTCCATTTCGCAAACAGTTGAGTGCGCAAGCCTTTAAAGTACACTCCCTTGTCAGTCTATGTGAGAGACCCATTCAGAATCAGCACATAGTCACTGTCTAGGGGGCTTTGTTTTCAAGTGTGCAACTCATGGCATTCGCTTTTCTTCTACTGGCAGTTATCAAACAGCGTTGCATTACTGCGGGCGCCCCCTTCTGGATTGGGGGTGAATTGCCTGTATTTGTTGTAAGGCCTCATGCACCGAACCGAGATGTCGGTACCGTCATCTCGAATACATGTATCGTTCCACCCTAATATATATATATATATATATATATATATATATATATATATATAATAGTTTACTTGATATGAATGAATTTGAGCTGTAAAGTTAATTTGCCTTGTTCTAAAACTGAGCTGGTTCAATCTTGCATTTTATCCTTGGTTTGGTTTATTTTCATAAAGCAACATTTAAAAACAGAAGTTGTAAATAATCAAGTATATCTCTTTAAAGTGTGTTCACATTAGCAAAAATTTCTAGAAATTTATAAAAAAAAAAAATAAAAAAAAGGATCATTATCTATTGTGAATAGTGTAGCATCACTGCCAAACCAAGCAGCTTTCTGTTGGTCAAAGCTGCGAATCCGAGTGACCAACTTAAACCCGTTACGAAATCTGCTTCAGGAAAACTTTTTCCGATAGGATTCATATTAAATGACTGGAGTTCACTTGCAAAAACAAGACTGCCTGATGCTGCTCATGCTAACATTAGCACACAACTGCCACTGCATGTATACATATATGTACAGTATGCATGAGTACTTTACCTCCCTTCAGGCTAAATGAAGCACCATGGCCATGTCAGGCCTGAGCATCGTGTCACCTCATTCTCTTGCCTTGTCATGTGCCAGCTCTGTTTACCACATATGGGCAACAGAAATTAATTATGGAGGAGCCTACAAGATGCTCTTAATTACAGATCTGCCAAGCACTGTGAATTATTCAATCCTTTGCTTATGTAGGCGTTTATGGTATGCTATAGTTAACATAACTGCCTAACCAAGCATCGGATACCCTCAGGGGTATCTATGTGCTTCAGGTCCTCCTTACGCTCAGGCAGGTGCAAAACTCTGAATAAAGACAAATGGGAACACATGGGTTTTTCCATTTAGCAGATGGAGAGTAAAGAAACAGGGACGAGGTCACGCACTGCATATGCAACAACACACAATAGTGGCTGTTGTCATGTAAATGTTGGATGTGTTGCAATACTTAATGAACTACTTACCTGCACTGACAATCCTATAACTACATTGAAAAGAAGATTTATGAAGAAAAATTATGTTGCCTTAAAAGATTTATAAGATTTTAGTAGTGTATCGCTCACAGACAAGGCAATCCCAGAAGTCATAGCGACAAACTGTTTTCATCCAAGACCATGAACAGAATCCAAAAAAAAAGGACTGAATAATAATGATGGAAAACTGTTGTGAACTGGACTATTCAATCCATGCTCATTGGAATAACATGCTTGTAGTGACATTTCAGCAAAATGATATTACGTTGCTTCTTTAATGTTCCACAAACAATGTGAAATGTCCAGTGAGTGGTGGTAAAAGTGTGTTCAGTTTTATCCAAAACAGATAAACATAAATCTGGCAACATAACAAATGTGTCAGGTGTTAAAGCAACACTGCACCAGGTGAGCTACTGAGCACGTTTACTACATCAGAAACGCCATACATATGGAGCTGGTTATGTGATGTAAACATCAAAATTTGTTAGGTTTCAAATCATGCACTAGGTAAAAGTGTTGTGAGGTCATTACATAGTTTTGTGCAAGAATCTGCACAAAAATCAGTCTTTATTAATCGATAATCTGCCCCTGTAATCATAATTTGTGTGAAAATGAATAAAAGTTGTTTTACTGCTACTAGTGTTAATTTCAGCTGAGAACTGCAGTAAATTCTAAAGCACAGTACAATGTATTTTATATGTACATTATTATTATTATTATTATTATTATTATTTTTTAATTTTGCAAACACGTACTGTAGGTAGAGGCATGTTTTGAGCCTGGGGCTATTTCACCAAATGTTTGAGTGTATTTCTTACATTTGTATACTTCTACCACAAGTAGCAAGCAACTAAGCTAATATGCTATTTCAAATTTGGCCATCAAGAAAGGGGTGATTCAGGTTTCATGGAAATGCAATATTTGAAACTTACTTTAGTTTTAGGCTTCTCAGGCTGTTCCTGTACGGCATCCTGGATGGCTTCCATCATAACTCAGACGACTATTAGTGGAGAGAGAAAGACAGACAGATGCCTATCAGTGCTCAGGTTTAGCTAAATGATGATAAATAAATGTCAGCGATAACACACATGAAGTAGACTAACCACAGCCGTGTAAACAAATCAACCCAGGCTTATTGGAAAAACATGCCTGTGGCGACCTTTCTGCAAACTGATATTGCTTGGCACAATAGCACAATTGCACAATTTGCAACACTTTCAAAGTGAAATGTTTAGTGCCACTAAAAACAGATGAATGTGAATCTGGCAATGTTTTAATACACTGATTGTTGTACTTATTGCAGCAGTTCAGAAATAAAATGTCTGGTGAGTGGCTTGCATCTACAAGTTTTTGACCTCTTTAATTGTGACTCATGTTTCATGGGATTTATACATTTACATTTACATTTACATTTAGTCATTTAGCAGATGCTTTTATCCAAAGCGACTTACAAATGAGGACAATAGAAGTAATCAAAACCAACAAAAGAGCAACAACATGCAAGTGCTATGACAAGTCTCTGTTAGCCTAACACAGCACACGTAGCAAGGGTTTTTTTTTTTTTTTGTTTTGTTTTGCTTTTTTTTGTTTTTTAAAGAAACAAGTAGATAGAATATAGAAAAAAGAAACCTAGTGTTAGTTTTTCAAGAAAAGCTAGCAGTTAGAGAATAAATATGCAATTGATAGAGAGTCAAGTGTGTGTGGTTTTTTAAATAAAAAGAAGACAAATAGATAAAATAGAATTAGAATAGTGAGTGCTAGAGTTAGAGGGTCAAATAAAGATGGAAGAGATGTGTTTTTAGCCGTTTCTTGAAGATGGCTAAGGATTCAGCTGCTCGGATTGAGTTGGGCAGGTCATTCCACCAGGTGGGAGCAGTTAATGAAAAAGTCAGTGAAAGTGATTTTGTGCCTCTCTGGGATGGCACAATAATGCGTTGTTCACTTGCAGAACGCAAGCTTCTTGAGGGCACATAGGTCTGAAGTACTGAATTTAGGTAAAGGGGTGCAGAGCCAGAGGTGGTTTTGTAGGCAAACATTAATGCCTTGAATTTTATGCGAGCAGCTATTGGTAGCCAGTGCAAATTGATGAACAGAGGTGTGGCATGTGTTCTTTTCGGCTCATTAAAGATTAATCTTGCAGCAGCATTTTGGATTAATTGTAGAGGTTTGATGGAATTGGCTGGAATTATATTATTATACGCAAATGCTCCACATCACAAGCACAGCGGTGTGCTGGGTGAGCTACCAAGCAAGCCATACACACAGAGCTTATTATGTGATGTAAACGTTAAAATATATTAGTTTACAAATCATGCACTATGGTAAAAGCATTTTGAGGTAATAATGCAGTATTGTGCAAGGAACTCCACAGAACTCTGTCTCTGTTA
Source organism: Spinibarbus caldwelli (assembly GCA_039654775.1). NCBI lineage: Eukaryota > Metazoa > Chordata > Actinopteri > Cypriniformes > Cyprinidae > Spinibarbus > Spinibarbus caldwelli. The sequence goes on from CM077220.1 coordinate 42,743,418, forward strand.
ATCGATAATCTGCCCTGTAATTAGGGCTGTCACAGTGAAGGAATTTCCCTTGCGGTAATTTTGAGTGGCTCAAAGGTGCGGTATGCGGTATTATCGCCATATATATATATATATATATATATATATATATATATATATATATATATATATATATTAGGGGTGTCAACGTTAACGCGTTAACGCATGCGATTAATCAAAAAAATTTAACGCGTTAATATTTTTTTAACGCAAATTAATCATGTGATAATGCTTGACCCCAACTTCTTGCCGTCATCGCAGCGCAGAAGGTTATCTATCAGTGTGTGATGAGGGCACAGCGAGCCAGTGTTGCCAGGGTAACGGCACAAGTGGGCTATTTTGAAAATACAGTCGCGGGAAAAATTACAGAGCCGCGGGTTGCGGTTTTTTGGGCTATTTTTATAATGTACCGCGGCCGCCCAAAGTGTATATAGACAAATAAAAATTAAAATAGATCCTTTTACTAATGTGTATTATACTCAGAATGTATCCCTGGCAACTTAAGAACGGAGAGGCGGTTGTAAACATCACAAACAACGTGAGTTTCAGCCAGAGCACATGTTTAGACTTTTACACAGCAGAAATAAACATGACAACAGCCACTATAGATTATATACGATAATAAACACACGATTACAATAGGATATGGTTTGTGTGTGATTTTCTTGAGATGAATGTGTACATCTGAAATGCTAATTTGTGCAGCGATATAAAACGCTATAAATAGCATATTTCAACTACAGTAAACGACCAAATTCCACGTGATCGCAAAAGGAGGTTATTACAAACACTCGATGGTGGTTTGAAGTGAGTTTTGAGTAAAAGTGTACTATTAATCTCATAAATTGTCTTATGAAGCGTGATGCTAATATTAGCTCTAATGCACCTGCAGAACAGGTCCAATTCTTCTTCATAATGCATTTTGTCATAATACTTCACGTAAGGTCGCAAGAAAATGTTGTTGTAGTATTTATTTAGAAATACTTTTGATAATAGTCGGGTAAATGTAAACTGGGATTGAAGCGATGTGGCTTGGTAAACATTTTATTGCCAGTTTAAAGGCTGATAATGGCTGAATAAAAACAAAAGAATAATAAGGATTATGTCTCATACCTGGCGGAGGTGTGAAAGGTTCTGTTTCCTAAAACTAGTTTACATTACATTAGTTACATTTCTTTATTTCAACACATTTACAGGTAAATCCTAGTATTTTAAATCTGCGATTAATCGTGATTAATCACAGTCCAGGACTGTGATTAACGCGATTAAATTTTTTAATCGATTGACAGTACTAATATATATATATATATATATATATATATATATATATATATATATATAAAATATCTGTGTGTGTATGTGTTACAATGTAAGGACTCCAGAAACCGAAACTAAATCGCGTTGAAACAGGAAGTGAAGTAAACAGAAGAGAATGACAAAATAACGGTCCACATAACAGAACATAAACCTGACAATAAAATCGTTAGGCTATTGTTATATAACAGTTAGTGCTGATCCTGGAATCTAACTGGACAGTGCAGTTTCATTGTTGCATCACAAGGTGGCGTCAAGGGACTGTTTTGAGTGAGTCTTTAAACCATTCATTCAACTACACGTTCAAAAACGCTGATTCATTCAAAGAGAGATGTAATGAAAAACGCTGTTGAAATCATTTTAACTTTGAGCGCCACTTTTAAAGGCTCAGCTGACCAGCAGAGCGTCGATGCTCAGACAGAGATTTCGCTTTCCTTGGACATGACAACCTATTTTCACAAATATACATGACTCTCAAGGACAGACGCAGGTAATCGCATGCGCTCAGTCGATCTCTCTCTCATTCGCTGTCTGTTAGGCTTCTTAAGTGCAAATATACTGAGCCTTTGTACAAATCAGCATGGTACACATTATATTATCATTACTAACTTATTTAATATTCAGTACACATGCACGAAGTGTAAAACGAGAAGGGCATTACCTTACGAAAAAAGAAAATGCAAATATCTCGGTTGCTGCGTTTGTTGCATTCCTCTGAGGTTATGCTCGTCAGTAACGTGGTATTGCGATATTGCGGTTATCGCGACAGCCCTACCTGTAATCATAATTTATGTGAGAAGGAATGTAAATTTTACTGCCTCTAGTGTTCATTTCCACTGGAAACTACAGTGTATTGTATAAACAGGTATGTTATTAAAGGTTTGCAGAAATGTATTTTCAGTGTTCCTAGGTTGAAACGAATCAAATACGATCAAATATTAGGCTTTACCAGAGACAGACAAGGTCTTAGTCCAACACCATCCAACAACTGATTAGTTTGTTGTTTATATTTAGTAGCAACACTTTAATTAGCATGCTAACAGCTAAAACTGTGCAGTAAAACTATTTCTCAAAGTTGCATCCTTAAATTTATCCCCTTTAATGCACTGCCGCTACAGCCATACGCATGCAGATAGACACCTCAGCTAGTGCAAAAGCTACAAACTTGATTTGAAAAGTAGTTGTGTACATCCCTGCACCTGAAGAGCACACTGAACGTTACCGCATCATCAAACATGCAGCAAGCTGCTTCTCTCCATCTAAACGTGAATGGATGATTGTTTACTTGAAGTGTTTTGAGTCACTTATGTGATTACCATGACAGAGAGCTGTCTAGGTCCTTTCATAGTGTGCCAATCTCCATCTTTTCCAAGGGCCACCTCAATTATTCATAGCCTGGGCCTATTTGTGTCTTTGTGCTGTTACTCTGAACGCTAAAACCTTCACACAGCTGAAGCTAGATTGCCAGTTTTATGAGAGAGCATCTTGTGAAATAAATGCTAGCCAAGTGACATATAGCGTGGGGTCAAGGTGCACAGTGAATGCAAAGAAGCACATGTGGATCGGGCCATAATCAATTACCATGTCACTGCTGAGTGGTATAAAAGAGCACATTTCAAGTGCCCAACCGAACTGAATGGAACACGTTATAAAAGTTCAGACCTGGATGTATATGACTCTAGAGTTATTGTGTAACACTGACCCTGAATGGTTTTCATTATGAAATATCTTGCACATTCATGAATTAATTCAATAAATGTGGAAAAAACAAAACAAAAGGACAGTACATAATTTGTCACAAGGGTTCTGAGAAGGTCTTTTGCATCTTGTATTTGACGCATTAACATATACATCTGTGACACTGAATAAAAGCAGACATTTACTAGATTTACTTACATTTACTTTACTCACCCTAATGTTGGTCCAAACCCCATCCAAGCTATTTTTGTCCATACAATAAAAGTGGATGGAGACCAAGGATATCTGGGAATAGAGGGAAAAGAGAAAGAGGGAAAAAGCTTTGACATTCTGCTAAATCTTTCCTTTCATCTTTCCTTTGGAACGACAAGGTGTGTATATTATATATATATATATATATATATATATATATATATATATATATATATATATAGTAGGTACGGAAAGTATTCAGACCCCCTTAAATTTTTCACTCTTTGTTATATTGCAGCCATTTGCTAAAATCATTTAAGTCCATTTTTTTTCCTCAATGTACACACAGCACCCCATATTGACAGAAAAACACAGAATTGTTGACATTTTTGCAGATTTATTAAAAAAGGAAAAACTGAAATATCACATGGTCCTAAGTATTCAGACCCTTTGCTCAGTATTTAGTAGAAGCACCCTTTTGATCCAATACAGCCATGAGTCTTTTTGGGAAAGATGCAACAAGTTTTTCACACCTGGATTTGGGGATCATCTGCTATTCCTCCTTGCAGATCCTCTCCAGTTCTGTTAGGTTGGATGGTAAACGTTGGTGGACAGCCATTTTTAGGTCTCTCCAGAGATGCTCAATTGGGTTTAAGTCAGGGCTCTGGCTGGGCCATTCAAGAACAGTCACGGAGTTGTTGTGAAGCCACTCCTTCGTTATTTTAGCTGTGTGCTTAGGGTCATTGTCTTGTTGGAAGGTAAACCTTCGGCCCAGTCTGAGGTCCTGAGCACTCTGGAGAAGGTTTTCGTCCAGGATATCCCTGTACTTGGCCGCATTCATCTTTCCCTCGATTGCAACCAGTCGTCCTGTCCCTGCAGCTGAAAAACACCCCCACAGCATGATGCTGCCACCACCATGCTTCACTGTTGGGACTGTATTGGACAGGTGATGAGCAGTGCCTGGTTTTCTCCACACATACCGCTTAGAATTAAGACCAAAAAGTTCTATCTTGCTCTCATCAGACCACAGAATCTTATTTCTCACCATCTTGGAGTCCTTCATGCGGGCTTTCCTGTGTCTTGCACTGAGGATAGGCTTCCGTCGGGCCACTCTGCCATAAAGCCCCGACTGGTGGAGGGCTGCAGTGATGGTTGACTTTCTACAACTTTCTCCCATCTCCCGACTGCATCTCTGGAGCTCATCCACAGTGATTTTTGGGTTCTTCTTTACCTCTCTCACCAAGGCTCTTCTCCCCCGATAGCTCAGTTTGGCCGGACGGCCAGCTCTAGGAAGGGTTCTGGTCGTCCCAAACGTCTTCCATTTAAGGATTATGGAGGCCACTGTGCTCTTAGGAACCTTAAGTGCAGCAGAAATTTTTTTGTAACCTTGGCCAGATCTGTGCCTTGCCACAATTCTGTCTCTGAGCTCTTCAGGCAGTTCCTTTGACCTCATGATTCTCATTTGCTCTGACATGCACTGTGAGCTGTAAGGTCTTATATAGAGAGGTGTGTGGCTTTCCCAATCAAGTCCAATCAGTATAATCAAACACAGCTAGACTCAAATGAAGGTGTAGAACCATCTCAAGGATGATCAGAAGAAATGGACAGCACCTGAGTTAAATATATGAGTGTCACAGCAAAGGGTCTGAATACTTAGGACCATGTGATATTTCAGTTTTTCTTTTTTAATAAATCTGCAAAAATGTCAACAATTCTGTGTTTTTCTGTCAATATGGGGTGCTGTGTGTACATTAATGAGGAAAAAAAAAAGAACTTAAATGATTTTAGCAAATGGCTGCAATATTACAAAGAGTGAAAAATTTAAGGGGGTCTGAATACTTTCCGTACCCACTGTATACATATTAGTGCTGTCAAACGATTAATCGCAATTAATCGCATCCAAAATAAAAGTTTTTGTTTACATAATATATGTGTGTGCTGTGTATATTTCTGTATTTCTGTATATATAAATACAAACACATGCATGTATATATTTAAGAAAATATATGTTATGTTTGTATATTAAATATATTTATATATAACATAAAATATACATTTATATATTTATAATCTTATATGCATGTAAATATTTCTAAAATATATGCTGTATGTGAGTTTATGTATATATACATAATAAATACACACAGTGCTAGGGCTGGGCGATATGGCCAAAATAATTATCACAATATTTTTTTTCATATCAGTCGATATCGATAATTATCACGATAAATGTCAAATCTTTATTTCTTTCAAGTTTAAAGCCAGAATTTTGCTCCAAAGTGAAAGTTGTAGAAACCAGACCATTCATTTTTCTTAACAAAATAAATATCTAACTAGAAAAATTAATTTCTTAGATTCTTCATGTTCTAATGAGTGATGTTGTTTCAAATCAAGAAACAGGTTTGAGTTGCTTGATAATATTAATAATAATAATAATATCACTTTTTTGTCTCTTAGAAATTCACATTTGATAGTAGCTTGAGTTAGGATGCAGAGGTAAATTTTTGTTCATTTTTAAAATCTGTAACATATGTAAAAATTGTAGCATGGTTAAATTTATTCTGACCAAGTTTTTTTTTTTTTTTTTTTTTTTTAAATTAAGCATTGGTCTCCCATAGTAGCATACATTTAAATCATGATAGACACAGTTAAAACCACACATATAACACCTCAATATCATGGTAAAAATATAACTATATGGTTTTCAGGTAGCCTATTTGTATGAAATACAGTAGTCTAAAAACATTCAGTATAAATGCACACATGCTATAGCTTAATCACAAATACATGCACTATAATTATATACCATTACCCCTGTAATAAAATTTAATGTGAATATCCCATATTTCTGCCACAATACCATGGTGCAGTGAGTGTTACTACAGTAAATCCAGGGTAAATGATGGCGATGTGTAGATTGAAAAGCCTTCTGACTGTCTTGTTGCACACAGTGTTTCTCCTGTTAGGCTTTAAAGTAGTTTAAATCACAGAGTCATTTGTGTTGCTCGCTGAATGCAAGCGCTTCACACTAGATCTCACAGCGCTGTTTTTTTCTGTTTTTTCACTTGACCGTCTCATCAGCGAGTAAACAGACCTGCTCTAGTGAGTTCGCGCCACGCGACAGTTTGACTTTGATCCGAGCGGATAAACGGTCCGTGTGGCGCGATTCAAATGAGCCGTTTCGTTCCGCTTTTGGTGCATAAACATTATATCGAACATTTATCGAACTCTTCATATCGTTTTATCGAGGAAAATTATATCACAATAATTATCGTTATCAAATTATCGCCCAGCCCTACACAATACACATGCATATATTATGTAAACAAAAAGTTTTATTTTGGATGTGATTAATCGCGATTAATCGTTTGACAGCACTAATATAAATATATATAGAAATTTCATTTGAAAACACCAACGCTGCTAGATAGGGGTGAACTGGATTTTTGACCCAGCACTTTTTAAACTACTTGCGATAAAAGGTTAAATCATGCTTTGTCACTCACTGGTCCTTAATAAATGTGTGCTGAATCAGTATTTTGATATTTTCAGTGAAGGTAATTGAGCTATGCTTGAATGATAAAGTCAGCCTTTTTTTAAGTAAATGATGTTAAACTGAATGTACAAAGCAAACTGTTTTCTGGATAACCACATTAACAACATTAACAACATGAGCTCTTTTTTTTAGCTATCAATCAGATGCACATGAAAGCTGCACTCATTACAGAATAACAGGACACACCTAGCACATTTTCTTTCAGAATAATCTTTACCTTGTGAAAAAAAATAATAAAAAAAAAATATGAAAATTATTACATTTTAAAATCTATTTATAACACAAAAAATATGATATAAATAATAAGCCTACAAAAGGGAAAAAAGAGGGCAGTTTTTTTTTTATTATTATTAGTGAGTTAGTTTAGGATTACACTCTTAAAAATAAAGGTGCTTGAGGATACCATAGAAGAACCTTTTTGTCTAAATGGTTCCATAAAGAACCTTTAACATCTGAAGAACCTTTCTGTTTCACAAAAGGTTCTTTGTGGTGAAAGAAGGATCTTCAGATTATCAAAAGGTAAGGAAGAGATGGTTCTTTAAAGAACCTTTGACTGAATGGTTCTTTGTGGAACCAAAAATGGTTCTTCTATGGCATCGTTTAAAGAACCTTTTGAAGCACCTTTATTTTTAAGAGTGTACTTTGAGAAAGTGAATGAAGGGTAGCCTACCCATAGAAACTTTCACTGATTGCGGTTCATTTATTTTATTGGTAACACTGCAATACCGTTGCGTGTACATAAACATTACTTAATAGTTAACATGAATTTAACATTTAAAAATAACTTTTTATAAATCTTGAGTTATGTAAATTTCTACATATATCAATTCATTTAAATTAGAATAAAGTGATGTAACATCAATAAGAAAGAACTAACATGATCTAAAAGTGGACAAAAGTACACTTTAAATTAACATTAACCAAGATAAACAAATGTGAAAAGATTAATGAATTAATGAATCCATTAATTCATTAATAGTATGTTAACTGTGCAAATGTTTACGACCTTGTTATAAAGCATTTAAAATCATAAAATCATAATCCATTATTTATCTTAAAAGCATCATCAATTTTGGAGTAGTGGTGCCATCATTGCCAAACACCAGCTACAATATGAAATGTGCAATGATTTTCACAAAGCAACTAATTTACACAAACTACAAAAACGTTTGTTAGGTGCCAACAGTGTGAAGCTGAAGCCCTGAAACACATCAGTATTTTTAAATTATTTTTTATAATGAAAATAAAAATGGCACCAGCCAGATTCACACTTGGGTTGCACACATACAGCAAGCACTGTGTCAGAGGGCACGACTAAAATGAAACACAGCTTTCAGTGCTGATACAACTAACACATTTTCACTGCTGAAAACTAACTCAAGCTGCTGTTTTAAAATGGCATCTCTATATTAGGCTATTTAAATTGTATACCTCATAAATATACAAAACTGTTAAATGTGAGGCCCAACTGACTGTGGTCAACTAAATTACATAAAATGAAAATGAATTACTGATAATAAATTGAACAACACGCAATTAAACGGAGTGGTGCTGGCATGGCTCCTCTCATCTTACCAATCATCGTTATTAATGTCCTTTGATCATTGCAGTCAAGTATATAAGCAACACAGAAGAAGAGACTAGAGATGCTTTTTAAACATAAAGACAATCAAGGCTACAAACTCGACTGCTGAGTTGAAAGAAGAATACATTTGAAAGTGTGTGAGTGAGTACGCATTAACAATGGCTCTAGAGGAGTCCATTTTCAAATTAATGAGAGATAATTATTATTAAAAATACATGGTTGTTTACCTATTTTTTATTATTTTATTTTATTTATTTATTTAGAGGGTACCTATTTCCATGAAACTCTAATCTAAAAATTAAGAATTTGATGAAATGTATTACAGAGCGGTCATTTTATAAAGCATGTTAATCTTTCTGCTAAAAGAGGTCTGACTGAATGGCTTAATCAATATGCAAGCAAATAATGAATTCTCTGCTTTGCATAATTACAGTAAGATGACAGCTTAACGGCAATGTAAAAAAAAAACAAAAAAAAAACGAATTGTAATTACTGAACAATTATACAGCATTCCCAATTATAGCGCTAATTTTCACAAGCATGTAGTATCATTTTTTTGTTGGGTATGCGAGTGTATTGTTCTCATGCAGTCTGGTTTAAGGATAATGTTATTTCTTTAAAAAGATGTTCACCTGAAACATAATCATGATATACACCAAGAAGAATGTTTCCATCTTATGTAGAAATTGTGAATGTTTACACCAGCAAAATATTTCATTCCTAATTAAGTTTTAAGTACTACTCAAATAATGTTTCATGCAATAAAATAGTTAACATGCAAATGCTCTGTTTTATTACAATAAAAAATAAAACAATTTTACTTTTAAAACATATTGTTGAAACTACGTACATTTTTGCAATTATATTAGCTAATTTAAAAAAAATCCAGCATTAAAGATGTTGCAGTATAGTATTTCAGTACAGCAAACAAATTATTTTTATTATTGACAAACAATATTTCTTTTCATTTCTTGTAACCTAAATGCCTACTCCAATGTCTCTCCTCTTGGTTGCCATCTAAAGGGTAGTTTAGTGTCCTCTCCTGAACTGCTGATTCATGTTGGAGTTAAATGAGCAAGTGTTTTTATTCATAAAATTTGTCTTTAACATGTTGAATTGTCTTTCTCTTTTTGAATTCAAGAAATGATTAAATATTTTTGAAAATAATTTTTAAGGAAAAAGAACAAATGTCATGTGAGGTATTTAAATGCTTTAATCTCCTTTCTTAGCCAAACTACATTAAAACTTGTCTTTCTTTGGTTTAACAAATGAAGGAATAGTAAATGAAGAAACATATGCTTACAGAAGCATCATGTGACAACAAAATGAGAAAGCTTGATAATTGAGCAAGTAATTGTCATGCTACTTTCATTCTGTATGAATCCCACTTTATAGTTTGGAAATGTCTTGCATTCATTAAAATTCCATTCACTTTTTTAACCACTGGTCTTTAAAGAAAAAAAAAAGTACAAAAAAAAAATGTAAATAAAATACAAGAAAAAAATAAAAGAAATACACATCTCTTAACCCATTAATTCAAGAAACGTCTGTGAAAAAAATCTCCACAAATCTCATCAGTATGCAAGCGAATAATGAAACGTCTGCTCTGCATAATTAAGATGAAGGCTTAACTGCAATGTAAAGAAAAAAAGAAAAGGAATCGCTATTAAAAAAAAAAAATTACAGAGTGCTCCCAATTACATCACGCTAATATTCATGACCCAAACGAACTCATATCTTCAAGCAAAAATTTCCAGGCAAACGAAACGAATGCGGATAATGATCTCGGCGCTTTAATTAACAACGGCTCTCAGAATCTTAGAGCAGGAGACCTGACGAGACACAGCTCCACAGCCACCGGATCGCTCTGAAACCAAGGACAACAGCTCCAGCCCTGTTCACTCAGGCTCCGAGTATCCTCTCATACCCCTCCAGATGCCCACACACTGCTCCGAGCTGTTGCCAGACTGCCACACGACCTCTGGATCATCAGTCTTAGCAGTCACGTAGGGTACAATGGGCTCTGAAAGCAGTTAAGTATACAACTGGCTGTATAATTCTGTGGAAATATTACAGAAGGGATAGAGAGCATCCCTAGGGCAAAGAGTAATCCGGGTAAGCAAGTACAACGTCATGCCAACTTCATCCCAATCCAAAGGAAATAGTTCCAAAAACAACATACGGGCGAAATCCTGAAGTTGTCCTGACGAATCCTGACTTGACAGCAATCATCCGAAGGATGTTCACTTTGAACGGAGGCCTTGCGAAGAACAACACAGAAAAACGATTATCACTTCTCCAGTCGACTGTACAAAAAAAATTTAAAAAACAAACAGTTTTTTCCTGTACCACACACCCTTCCTCTGCTTTGTCTCAATGTGTCACATTAGGGAGAGATCAGGTATGCAAAACAGGCCGTTGATTACGAGAAGCCAAACACAAAAGGTAAGAATGGGTGGAATTAGCGAGATCGCAGACAGCAAGGCACGTCCGACGACAGCGACGGCGATGGTCCCGCTCTCGCCGTCGCTGTGCTGGCCAAGGCGGCATTGGCATTCCTGGGTGCTGGAAGAGCCCGTGCTCTCACATACTTACGTACTCATGCATTTACATTTCCTCATGAAGCTTCTCTCTACATCCCTCTCTCTCTCCCTCTCTCTAGCTAAGCTGCACTACGCAGCCAACATCACAAATGACTCCGCAGACACTCCTGTGGGGGAAGAGGCAAAGCTGGCAGCTCCTCAGAGGGGCAGCTCCTCCAGCCAAGTGGGCAGGACAGTACCCAGTAGTGTGGGGGGACAGCAGGGAACTTCCAATTTCCCCCTAAATGAGGCTTGTTGACATTTGCATTTCCCTTTCTTTTCGTTGCGCTAACGCGTTCAATTGTTTTAGGAAAGTGCCTTCTGCTCCCGCCCTTTTGAAAAGCGATTTATTGTGCCAGTTTCCCCGTATCTGCCATCCGCACGTCCCCTCCCCTGTCTCCTAGCCACCAGCTGCCAAGTTTTCTCACTCTTTGATGGTACACAGCCTGTGAGAACGCACTTTGTGCTTGTTTTCTGTGGGTATGGTGCTTGTCATCTTTGCCAGTTTGAGAAGAAGAACAGAGAGAAATAAAAATAATAGAAAAATAAAAATAAATCTTCTCTTTGTAACTTATGGGAACACTCCGAGACAGATGCAGGCACTCATAAATTATATGCTTCATTTGCATATTCCTGGCATAAGACATTATGCAAATAAAAGGCGATTTGCATAATGGATTCCTCTTGTTGCCTGCGAAGCCTTGTGCTCCTTTTTATTTAATAATGAAAAAAAGCAAAAAACGAGAAAGTGGAAAGAATGTCGCATCGAGCTTTGCCAGAGCCGTGTGTGCCAGTGCCCCAAAACACAAGCATGGTGCTTTCCAGAAAAAAATGCAGGGCAATACTTGCCATGGAACACTGACAGTGTGAGGCAATTCAAAACTTGATCTTCCAGAGTTACATTTTCTGATTAAATGATGTGGTTAAGAATAACAAATAATACTGTGTGCAAAAATAAGATGTGGCGATTCGCTAACGTGCGTGTATACGTCTAAATGAGTCAGTGATATCGTTTGCATGCAAGTACTGCCGTAGACTAATTAATTGCAGAGAGGAGACAGAGTTGAGGGGGAAATCACATGATTAAATAATTCAAAACAGCTTGGTGTTTTTAGCCTTGTCAGCTCCAAATAGAGCATCACACACACAAACACACACACACACAAAAAAAAAAAAAAGAGCAGAGATGCAAGTTGTGCGATAATATTTGATAATTACACTTTTGATAATTGCTTAATCAAATATGACCGACACTGTTAATTCAGCGGTAAACTGCAGAAACATTTCCAGTGGCACTCACATAAGACAGAAGATAATTAAGTGCAGATGAAAAGTTCACAACGGTGATTAAAATAAACGGCACACTCGTCAAATGTTGTTATTGATCAGAACATTATGAAAAATATCTCGCATTAGAACAAAATTAAGACCCAAAAAAACTAAAGCTTCCAGGGAGACAGATAATATTTTAGTGGATCAGGAAAAGACAGTATGGAAGGGTGACTGAGAGGGGGGAAAAAGGTGGGAGGTGGTTACGAGGAGGACTTAGATTATTTACAACAAAATGCCATGCAACATTCTGTGCAGAGATCAGATGGCAAACGTCAACTGCGATCAGCTTTAGTCCAATAAGCAGCCTTCTTCCCAGCGTACAGAGGAGCAAGGGAACTGTTCACATCAGATGCTGGGCTACAGGGCTTTGAGCACCTCCATGGAGGGAAGGGCAAAGTAGACAAGCGGGCAATGCCAGGGTAATGGTGCAGTGGGGCGGGCAGCGGGGTAGCCAGCCTACGACAGATGTTATGAGCAATTCATCAGCTCTTAGAATCAATTAACCCGTATGTTAATTAATGTCAGGCTTATGGAACAAAGTTGGGGGGGCGGCAGGGGGATGTGCTGGCAGAGCTGAAAGCAATGGAGGGGAGGGTGCGAAAAGACGAGAAGAGGATAGGGGATGGGCGAGAACGAGAAACAAGCTGCGAATGCGGATTGTGGCAGTGAAAAGCTGGCACGGTGCCATCCACTCAGTGGTTGCGCCAAGGCGGACTGGCGCTCGCTCTTGGGGGGGGAGGCGGGTAGACACGAGAAAAAAAAAACATGAAGACCCACGCCATTTAGTTCGTTTTGGCAAAGGAGAATGGTCGTTTTTTTTTTTTTAAGCGACGTGTATACAACTAATATTAAAAGTAGGATTGCTGGTGGGGGTTCTTGAGTACGAGGCTAAACCTCAACTCAAAGCGAACAGGAAAAGGAGGGGAATACCATCTGATGCTCATGATTACAGAATGTCGGTGATGTTCAATGCGGAATTTAAAGATGGGAAGAAGTCGATAATGCCTGCCTGGCATCGGAGCGGGAGAGACAACATAAGCAGCATAAAGTCCTTGCATGCCATCGCAATGGATGCCAATGGCAGTCGCGTTAAACCACACTACCCCACGGGACTGTAAAGGTACAAAGTGTATCCAGACTTTTATGGGGAAAATGGCAATAGTGGCGCTGTCCACCGAATGGTATTGGAGGCGGGGTATGAGGAAGCACCTCCCTCTCTCTTCCTCGCTTTCTTCTCTCCTGCAGCGCATTTTCCTGTGCCAAGCAGGCAGTCTGCCAGCCAGGCAGCAGATGCCATGCCAACTTCTTTGCTGGCAACCATGCCGCAGACACCAGGTGGATACATGTGGCACATTTCAGCGTCTACCGATCCACGGCGATACGTTTTCTGGAGATGCCAAGGCGTTTTTTTTGGGTTGATGAACAGGATGCCAGGATCGTTGCAGTGGCATCTGTTGTGGAAAGATGGAAAAGGTGAACATTTACGTGCCCGACATTGGTCGGTTGGCAAAGATAACTGGAATCAAGAACAAACAAAGACAACGGTGGTGCTTTTGTTGACTAATTAAACAAAAGTTTGCGCAGCTAATTAGCGCGACGGATTCAATAAGGCAACGAGGCGGCTGTGAATGAAAACAAATTGGCGCAAGAAAAACAAGACAAAACAAAATTCAAGCAGCAAGCTGTTATACGAAAAAGGGAGGTGTTTGTCTTTTTGTGCCAGCCCCGCTCCCTTTACTACTTAATTTTGCTCTATATGAACCACCACCTCTTGTCAACCGCCTGCCAACCAATGCAGTAAAGAATGTCTACCACGGGCATTGCGGCGTCAGATGCTGCCAATCTGCCAATCGCCTTTCAACACGAGAGGACCTGGGGGACGGTGCCAACGGCAGAACAGCAGCTGTTTACAAAAGCTAAACACAAAAAAGGGGCAAGAAAGAGAATCAGCAAACATGAGGATGCATACTAATGAGCCGGCACATAAAATTATAATCAACTAACCAGATGGGGTTTAATTTATGCATTTTCTCTTAACGACGCGCTAATCATTTTAATTCGTTCAACAAAGAAAAGTGATTTTTTTTTTTCTCCGCTACGTGGACTTTTTCAGGTGTAGCTCAAGATCGACTTTTTAAAAAGCAAAATAAGAAGAGGAAATACAAGAAGTATGAAACTCCACTTCAGCAGCAAGCAAGGCTATGCCAGAGAGGGAAGGAGGAGGCATGCGTGTGCGATTTATCTACATTCACAGCAATCACCAGGGAGATGAATGGCTAAGACTGTAGATTCTTTACGCCATCAACCCGTATGGGAGACAAGAGACAAGGGGGGTGCCACCCACAACAGCCAAGCAGGAACCTGATGGAGGGGGCACAGAATCACACCATCAGACTCTTTGGGGAGGCAGTAACCTCCAGACCAGACTGCCTGTAACTCTGCCAAATGGGGCAGGGGGGTTGTGGGAACGTTTTTGGCACCCCCCACTTTTTTAAATGCCCCCTCTTTGCCACCCAATCAAGGAACTGGCAAACTCCTCCCGTTCATTTTGTTTATGTTTTAGATATATAAATCGACCACAGAAGTAGTAGCCCTTTCTGAGAGCTGGTACCTGCAGGGTTCGGAGAAGGAACGTCGCCCCGGTTCCGCAAAGACGATGGGCATCGGGCACACAGCCAACTATGGGCAGCGATGCAACCGGCGAGAACGGATGATTTGCTTAAGTTCGTTTTAACTGATTAAAATGCATGGTGAAAATTAAAACCGCAATTAGCGCGGGGGAAGGAGGCTCATCAGTGTGCGCTAATTACGAGTGGATACTCCAAACTTTTACTTGCAGTTCTCATGCCTCTCAATTTTGTTGGACAAAGGGGCACGGTTGTGGAATATGAATAATTGAAGAAGTCATCCAAAGGGAGGGATTATAAGATCTTTGTGCTTCCTACACTGCCTTGGCATAACTACCAAGATGACAGAACCAAGGCTGCCACCAGGAAGGACAGGCTGGGCAATGGTGGCATCTTTTGGGGCATCGTCAACGCGATCGATTAAGTATTTGTCGCATATGCGATTAGTGCTTTAATTCATAATTCTTGTTGTGTGTATTTTTTTTTTTTTAATTGTCGCCGCGGAACACGTGTGGATATAATCGTTTGGAGTTAATGAGGTTTGGATGATCTGTCTTTTATTTTAATTCCACGGGGGAAGTTAATTGCATCTCGTCCTCATTATACAAATGGATTACAAAAAAAGGAGGAAAAAAACTGGCTGGCAGAAACAAGGAGGGAGGGGGGGGGGGGGGGGGGGGGGGAGGCAGAAGGAAAAGAAAGGGAGAATATTTTCCTTCTTTGTGAGCCAACATACACATAATACCACATGCAAACAAGCAGAGAAAAGCAACTGCAATGCTTGGCTATGCTAGTCTCTCCCAAGTCCTCCCCAGGAAAACCCAGCATGTTTCTCCTCTCTCCCTGCTCACTGCAGCCAAATCCTTCAAATGCCAAGGACCTCTGCTTTCCCTGGATGTGGATATTACAAAACATGGGCAAGACAAACACTGCACGGGATTAAATTTCTGCCGATTGGATATTACCGTCATTATTAAAATGGTTAGTTTTCTGCTGTTATTAGTGGTGAGCTTTGTTATAGAGGTGGCGTTTGCGGGCGAAGCGAAATGGAGAGGAGACAACAAGAGAGCCTATGGCAGGGCACCTACTAATGTCCTCAGCGCTTAATCATCGTACAGCAGAATGGTTTTATGCATATTTCATTTGCATATCATTAAATCGCTAAGGCACACTGGCAACTGGCAGCGGAGAACAGGGAGTGGGGAAATGAGGAGCACAAAGTGTTAAAAAAAGGAAAGAGCGACTCATTATGCGATGGCAATCTTCAAAGCTGTGTGCCTGCTTTCCGGCATCCTGCCAATTCATTTTAATTCAACGTTAATTAAAAAAAAAAAAAAAAGAAGGAGGGGCTCGCTCAGCCTGTCATATGTGGATTAATTGAGTGTCTTCCAAGGAACAAGAGTACTGTTTATGTGCTGGGTGAATGCGGATACGTCTGTTCGTAATCACCGGAATATTTTTTTCACGAACGAAGGCCAAAATATGCCACTTTTACACAGAAAGGAAATGTATATTTGTACACTTCTCATGTTTAATGTTATCTTGTAAATTACGTCTTAAAGGCACACTTTTAAATATCATGTTTATTCAGAAGCCCAGGGAAATTTTGTTGCTATTGTGAAACATTAAATATGTTTGATACAGAAGTGGGGATGTGAGAAGTTGGCACCGGGCACCAACGAGATCGGGAGGCAGGGGACTGGCAACTCGGAATTGGGAGTAAAGCGTGGGAATCGCTGGGGGCATTCTGTCACAAGCTTTTGCCTTGTATGAAACAAATCCAACACTTGCTCACATCTGCCCCCTCTGCCAACCACCCATCAAACAGACTATGCGCATAATTAGTATGCTTGCCGAGACTCTGATTGCCTGTATTAAATCACTTGGTGAAACTGATCTTTTGTTTCTGGTTAAATGTGCTCGCTGTCATTATGTCTGACGCACTGTCCTGTGGAAAGAATAGATAAAAGAGCTTCTTTACACATATGCGCATTCACACACACGAACACACGAATGTAAACAAATGGTTACACACTTAATTAAGAGGAAGAGATTGTTCGGTGCATGAAAATGAGAGCTTGATTCGACATTGTTTATGAACCTTTTAAGACACTTTATTCAAAAGAGAAAGAAATATTTACATGTAATATAAAGAGTAAATAAATTTATACATTTATTTTGAAAAATACAGGGCCACAAAAAAGCCAGAAATATTTAATAATAAATATACAATTTTGAAAATATATAAATTTATTCACATGTGGCACAAAGGGTGCCAGATACAAAACAAGTTTATTAATATATATATACATCCATATTTAGATTACATTCTGTTCTTCGCTAAACTAGCTTATGTAATCGCAAACGGCAAAATCACTATGGCCGTCTTGCCCACGTCTCACCTGCTAAATGCCCTTGGGTGGTTCTTAGCATATGCAAATGCTGAGAGGATGCAGAATGGCGCAATTAGCCACATTTATGAAAGCTGTAATGAGAGCTGTGGGGCAAATGGGCGGCAGCCTGGCAGAAAGAGCCCACTCTCAGCGGGTATCTGCCTGGCGCTTTTAAGCCATGATACATGCAGATGTCGCTGTAGTTCTTCCAAAAGCTTGCACGAACGAAAAGGGGATGGGGGGGGGTAACGAGGACCTCGTTTGGAATCACACACACCTCTACCATATGTTTTTAGAGACGCGAGTGTGTGTTGGAATGGGGGGAAAGCCATGGCCGTGGGGGCAAGTGAAGTTAAGACAGGGTGGGAGGGGGGTTGTTTAACTGGAGATCTTTGTATGGAGCAATGTGGACGGAAATAACATTATTCATGCCCCGCCTAAGTAAAGTACAACTGACAGAGTGTCTGTATTCTGCTGTGCATGTCACATGGAGCAGACATTATGCAAAGTGCCCTCATTAATATGCATAAGCAGCCTCTTTATTATGCAGACCTGCACTAAAGCAATATTGTTTGGAGCAGCAGCCATGCTCTTGTTACAGTAGGCGAACGTTATCTTTCTCAGAGCAAACAGACCCTCGTTTTTTCCTCTCTAACCACTTTCAAAATATTTAATTATCTGCTGCTCTGTTTAAAAAAGAAAACACGAAAAAGATGATTGACTGTTTATGCCCCAGATGCCTCCGTTTCATAGTGGCTCTGTATTTTGACAGCTAGCAAAAATGGAGTGGCAAAAGCCATATCACGCGGTATCATCACAGTTTTAGATGTAAATTCCCTAGAATGACATCAAATTACATGAAACGTCGGTAGTGGATTCTTGGAAGAGTCTAACAATAAACCAGTGCAGAGTGGGGAAAAATGGTTGTTTGCAAAGTCCACTACTCACTTCATGACCATCTCACTGGGTTGTGCCCATCAGTTATTAAAAACACATGCCATAGTTAGGTTTCCATCACTTTGGCACTGAACTGACCCTGAAGGGTCATACTGGCTTTGCCATTGGTTGGAAGGTAGTAAGAAATATGCTCCCAGCTCTGCTGCCTCTGGCTCAAACTGCCCTCCAGAAGCTCTTGACCTTGTCAGACGCAGTAATGCAATGTTCTGCTTATCTACCTAGCTGACAGATTTCTCAGTAGCAGACCATTTATGATTCCCTGTGAGGTTATAACAGACTAATATCTAAAATTCTGGATATTTCTGAATTAAAAGGGGTTTGGAATCGATTAACTTGTGTTAGCAACACCGACATGAGTAACATGTTGCATCAGTCAAGTGTGAACTCAAAAGTCCTCTGAAATAAGCATTGTCATGGTGCCTGCTTGTTTTGAGGTATTATATTTTACTATAATTTTTTTAAATATAAGATTCATTCATTTAGAAATGGTTCTAATGCAGTTTAAATGCACTTGCTTGTACTGTCCTCACAGGATGTACTGTTTTACTACATAGTGATATTGCCTTCACAAGTAGGGAGATGTTGAAGATGATGGACCACCTGTAGAAATATGAATTGGAGTAATCATAACACAAAATATGGCAGTCCTGGAAGGACTTTCCCTTAAAAAAGATATTTTTATACACTGAGATATTGCTGTTTGTTTACCCTAGAATGTGATTTTTTTTTTTTACATTTTTTTTAAAGATTTCTTGACATTTTCATGCATTCATTAACCGGACACTTTTACATGTGATTTGAACTAGAAATAATGTATGACACCACTTCTGTTAAATTTCATTGCTGATTTAAAATATATTATTGAAATGTAATTCTGACAGACAGTTTTGTAGAATTCTCTCTTTCCCCACTAAAGTAGGAGCTGAATTTGCATGTGTATTACTTTCATAGAAAATATCTGCCAGGGAACATTACCAAAATGGGAAAAGGGACATTGGTTGCAGTGTCTATTCTACTGTATAGAAAGTATGATATTATGAAAGATTAAATGATTTACTTCCATTTTAATGTGACTGTAGACATGTTGTTGACCACAGAGTTTAAGTAGTATTTAAGCCAGAACATTCCTTTAAGAGCTAATGAAGATATTAAGCTTGAGGTTGTCTAGAGACATGATATATAGTAAGCAAGCCCAGACATCCATGTATTTAGCTAGTTATATTGTTACGTTCAGAGGCACTTCTCCTAAATCCAATCTCAGATCCACCTAAATCCCACTGTCCAAAAATACAGCCGATCAATGGTTTTGTGTCACCAACCTCTACGCGCTAACACTATTAAGAGAGCATACACAGCCTGTGAAAATGTTAAAATGCCATAATGAACAACATCATCGAGTAGCCTAAAAATACCAGACCTAGTAGAATTAAAGAGGAGTGGCTTTTCTCCCAAAATGATCTGAAGAGCTGAAGAAAAAAACTAGTGTAAAACATGTACAGTTTGATCAATGCTTTCCTCTCGCAACATAACCGTGGCTGTATTTTTCTTAAGTGACCTTAAAACACTGCCCTTTTCAACGTCCTCTCTCCCCCTCCTGCTCGACACAGCTAATGAGGGAGCTGAGTGGGGAGGTTTGAGTCAGACCAAGCAGGGACACTGTAAGCCAACCTACAAGCTTCCTGTATGCTGATGCTTTCACCTCCTGGCCTCTCACATTTCCAGACGGAGGCTGCAGGGATGGCACTTCCTGCCGCTGAAATCCGCAGTCCTCCTGCAGCACCAGCAGTGCAGTAACATTCATCACTTTAACTGCTGCCCAGGCACCGGCCTACACATTAATTGGTTCCCGGTAATTCTATCAGATTAGTATTAACAAACCGTTGCTAGGGCCACGGAGGTCACCTGCACTGTCTGTACAGCATGAACTCAAGTGAAGGTTAACTGTCAATCATTACACACAATATGATAATAGGCCTTTAAGACCAAGGGATGTTATTGGCTGTGGTAAAAATGGTTTATAAAGGATTGATGGGAAATGTGTCTACATGTGAGGTCGCCTTCTAACAAAAGTACATCCTCATAAGTGACTGATTTGGACACTTTACATTTGAAGCAACTCAAATTGAACACACATTGATTCTAAGAGTTAACATTGTTGCTAAGAAAATTCAGAAATCACACACAAATATTCAGTAAAATGATCAATTTCAGTTAGATTAAAATCATTTTAAGTGATACTTTTTGAAATCAAATGAAAAATAAGTATATTTACTGCTTAGTTTACCTTGTGCTTCTGTTTGCCATTTTGGATTTATTCTTTTCACAGAACTAATTGTAATACATTTTGATGAAGCCATGTCTAGTCTGTTATATGCAATCAACATGTGATCAGTTTATTCAAAATGAGGCTTCATAGAAGGCAGCATAATTTTATAGCTTACCTTTAGTTACAGCCTTTGTGCTTGGAGCACATCTATTATACCGTAAAATGCTATCTAGAAAGCTAACTTATTAGGTTTCAGAAAAACACATCTGTGTAATTTTGATATGACCGCTATAAGAATGCTAAAAAAGTAAGTCAGAAAAGTAGGCCTAAGTCATCTGTGTAGTATTATCTGTAAAATTGCAGCTCCCACATGAGCAGGCCGTTCATTTTAAAGACTAAAATTTTGAATATTCAGTGCCTTTGACATTCATTTGGTATGTGAGAAGTGTCGTGATGAATTAGTCAAATTGACATTGCTAAGCAGGTGCTGTTAGGAGCTTTTTGGCTGAGGCTTAGCTGAGCTGTCACAGGTGCATTGATGATTGAAAACATGCCATCAAAGATTTGCGCAATGGCCAGGGACCACTCAGACAAGAGCCAAAATCCAATAGCTTCCTCTGCTGAATAAACCAACATATGTTGTGTTGGATGCTGGTAAGCAGATGTCCTCAACAAGCTTAATCAGCAAGACTCAACACTTACATAATTTACATTCTCCTCTTTTCTCCTAAGTTTACACGTATATTTTGCAGAGAAATTTAATATATGCTGGGTAGATATCTTAAAAATTGTAGTCCATTACTGATAGCAAATTACATAGCAAAAATTGTAGTTAGTAACGTAATCCATTACATTTCACATTTAGGTATAATCAGACTACTCAGATTACTTTTGAGCTAACTCATTTATCACATTGATTTAAATAGGATAGTTTTGTACCTTGTTTTGATATAAAAATACAAAGAGAATGTAAATATATTTAATTAGTTGTTATTAACAACATGAATTGCATTACCATTACATTATATCAAGGTTTATCAAACTGGGGATCATGAAGGGACTGCAAGGGGTTTGTGAGTTTAATATAGAACTGGCCTGTTCATATAGAAAATATACAGAATTTATATATAAAATTTTTAAAAATGTTATTTTTTATCTTTAGTACTGCCCTGAACAATCTGTATAACAGAAACTTGCTTTACTTAATTCACACAAAATTAAAAAATAACTTTAAAATAATAAATTATTGTTTAAAAGTTTACAATCCTTTGATTCTTACTACATTGTGTTGTCTGACTGCTTGCAGCCTTTTTTATTCATTGAGTCATTTTGACTATAAGTGTTTGCCTATAACTATTTTTATGATCTCATTTCAAACAAATGTTAAAAGTATATGTAAACTTACGAGTAGAACTGTGTGTGTGGAGGAGCATCAAGCTGTGACTCTCATCAAGAAGAGGGGAGGGCAGAAGTTTGTCTGTAATGTGCGCGTGTGGGTGTAGTGTGCATGTCAGAGTGTATGTCTTCGTATCTGCAGGTTTGCATGTCGTCCCGCAGGGCCTGAACTGAGCAGCTGGCAGGGGAGTCATTACATACGCACCTATGACAGCTCATGCTCTCATTACAGCAGGAGGATGCCTGTAGTCCACACACACACTCTCTCTCGCTCTCCAACGGAGCCCTACTACTCATGCTGGCAGGCATCTTCCTTTTCCCCAAACACAGCTCAAATCCCTTCTTTTCCATGGGGCATGTGGTATGATCGGGTAGCCTGGTTTGGTTCACAGTAGACTGTAGTCACCATAAGCTGTGAGTAAATCAAAGGACTCAACCTGCTGAACACAGTGTCTTCACTTTGCTGCCGAGAAGGCAAAGGACAGCACTTATCAGAATATAATCTGGTCCAGGGTGCGATCTTGAACACTCAAACACCTGCTGCCTCTAAGTTCTACTCTACATGGCTTTTTATTTGCCTGTAGCTCTTCTACAAAACCTAGCGAGCTGCCTGTTTTCAAAGGTAGGCAACATTAAGATGCCTTGTTTTGGCCATATAAGGCAGCACTACATATATAGCACCTCCTCAAGGAGAAGGCAATCCCAGAATGCATTGTGACTTCATGATGGTGAATGAGTTGAGATCTTTCAAAATATACTTTTTTTAATTCAATATTTCCTGTTTTTGGGAAAGCCAGTTTGACGTTAGTATTTTGCTAAGCTAACAACATTATACTATAATCATCAAACATATTCATGACACATATTGTATAGAAATTAACTACAAGTAAAAAAAAATGGACTATCTTACCTAATATGTCCGAATTTCAAAATTATTATTGTATTACGATGTTAGCTTAATACCAAACTCTGTTAAAGCCAATTGTGAGTTAAGTCTCCCATGCTTTTTTTTCTTTTAGTGCCAATTGTGTGGACAAATAAGTTGTTCGCTTAGAAGACACCTGCCCAAGCAGGCAGTCAATGGCAAGGCAGCTTCTGGAATATAGCTTGTCTCGTCACAGTTTCAATGTTACCGACAGAACATGAGAATAAGCAATAGGATATATAGCAATAGAATAGGCTAATCTTTCATATAGCTGCGACTGCCAAAAATGCTCAGCCTGGAGTCCGCTTTGCCTCCTCTAACGCATTTGACTTGTGCATGTTTAACCTGTCACCTGTGTGTGCCAGGATCCCACGAACATAGCAGTCCTATGGGGTGATGGGTAAGCGCCGGACTGATCTAATAAAGCCGAAGTGTCCTGCTGAATCACTCAGTCCTAGCCCAGAGCCGCCTGTCACCGCTCCAAATTACGTGTTCTGTCAGGAGATCGGCATCCAAGTCTCGGACCCCACCAAATTAGATCGGGCTGCACGGCTGACAACAGAAAGGCCAAGACGACTCTCTCCAAACATATGAGTGGAGGTTCTGGTATATGACCTCTGACCACTGCAAAAATGTTTCTGCTATGTCCACATGTTCACTTAAAGGGCAATGACAGACTTAATTGGATCAAGAGAAAATGCATCTTGCAGGTTTTTTTGGCAACTTCGGGGATTCCTGTCAGAGGTACCTCTCAAATGTGGTAGCCAATTTCAACATGGGAACCCCGAGACGTACGGGCCGTCATCTGTAGCTGCTTAAATACAATACGCAGGAGACCCACTTAAGCCCAGCTCGAATCGCGAATAAAACCTCAACGTAAATAAAACTAACATGTACTCCGCAGAGCTGTCCCCTTTCCAAGCCAAATCTTTATAGAGCTGACATAGTTCACAATTGAGAGTCATTCACTAAAGCAGAGGGGGGAAAAGACATTAGATCCACACAGCTGTGGCCTTGGATGTACAAGCCATTTCTAACGTGTGAAAAGACTTAGAAAAACATCTGCATGCTATGATGAAGTGTATGAAAGGCGGGTTGTTTTTTTAGAGCAGCTGTAACTGTTTATGTGTGAGCTGAGAGTATGAGTGTTTGTTGACTGCGGGTGTTAGACCTACAGAGAGCTCTACGCTTTGCTTCTCAGGAGGAGACGGTTGTAAGAGAGCTAATATGTCACCTGATGCTGATGACTGTGTCAGTGCACACTTTTTTATGAGTATTGATATGTACTAGTGCTTTTTTAGATCTGTGTCCCTTACCTTGGCTCGAAATTTTGTAGTGGATATAAGCAGATAATTCTGCCTTAAATCCAGCCTCTCTTGAAGTTCCTTCGGGAGGCATAAAAGTAGGGTTGAAAAAAATCTGCATTTTAATGCTTTCAAGATTATGGACATATGGACGTTGCTGAGCGCTAAAGGGAGTTGAGCAAACTTTTCCTTCTGCGCTTTGGCCAAAAGAATTAACAGTGTTTTCAATGTGATCGCCGAGCATTCCTGCTATCACAGCGAGAACAAAAAGAGGAAATGTGTCTTTTATAGCATACACTGCTTTTATTCCTTGCACTCTGCAATTTTATGGTTTGGCTTTTGTGTCCCTGTTCTGAGGAAATGGTTCATTAAATAGGAATGCCCATTTTTTTCCTTTTATTTTTTTTAATGCGGTGCACAGGGATATTAACCAATCTGTAGCAAGAGCGAAGAGCCAGACTTCCTCCTGGCTGAAGCTCGATGGTCATGCTGGCTTCATTAGGATTCCAGTAGAGTGAGAGAGCAGGAGCCAGAGCTGGAATATTAGGACAAGGAAGAAGACAGTGCACACTAGGGATAAGTGGAAAGACTAGATCTTCAAAGAGTCCTTGCTGGTTTTACATGGATTCTTGCTGGTCATTAGAGTCGTTTGCTTTTCTAAGATGGTCTAGATGGTTGATCAGCTGAACTTCCAGATGGTGCTACGCTGAGGTCCAACTGCTAGACCAAGCTAGATATTGGTTCAAACACTGTTTTTTCCTTGATTAAAAAGAGCAGAAACCGGAATACTAATCTCTAACTTCCAGTGTTCTGCAATTGCTTTGATTATAAAGGGTCCATAAATCATAAGTGGAAGGCATAAAGCCACCCAGCATAAGTGCGACAGATTCACTCTGGGATAGCACAGCACTTGATTTGTTAATAGTGTACATAATGGCGGCCATTTTCACAACCCACATTAAATCATAGAGTGCCGGCCCCTGTGTGAGCATTAAAGCTAAAGATTGGCTCAGTGATACAGAACTACACTCCTTTTTTTCTTTCCTCCAAAGCTAGAGACTAAATTGGATTTTCTACAGTGTTTTCTAATTTGAAACATCAATCATTTATTATTAAAGAAAGGAAGGCAGGAAAGTAAAAACGAAAGAAAGAAGGAAAAATCCTTTCCTCATTCTTTTATGCCTTTACAAAAATGCACAAAAGTTGCACTTTTAGCAGTACAACAGCTTGTCACCAGAACTGGACCCTTAAAATGACAACATTGTATCTTATCTACCCTTAAAATGTGCATATTAGATCCTTTGAGTAATAATAAGGTACTACTATGAACCCTTTTGGCTTAAATAAGGTACAAAGATGTCCTGTTGAGGGCCCTGCCCCAGTGGCATGCCATTGTACTCCTAAAGGTACCATTTATATGGTGTAGGAAGGATAGAAATAAAGTAAGGAGGACTGAAGAAAAGTAAAAATGAAGTAAGGAAAGATGGAAGGAACCACTGAAGAAAGGAAAGTGAAAAGGAAGCAAGGCAGGAGGGAAATACAGTCTTTTTCTTCTTCCCCTACCCCCCTCAGTCCACTCTATGCCACCCATGTGACAGAAAATGAACAAGAAACAGAAATACACATGGGCGTTTAAATGGAAATGCAAGTGTGTGTGGCATACGGCAACAACTAGGCTTCACACTGGGAGTGGTGGCAGCAAACAACTCCAAGCCGGTGGCCTCCCAAAAAGTCCAGGGTATATCAGTCAAGTCAAAGGAGAGCCGACGCGCGTCCTTTAATAATCCTGTAGCGTATTATCAGGACGCCACAGCTAAGTGTTGCAATTAGGCTGCCCTTTATCATGCAAATCAATTTGACAGCACAACAATCATTCTGTTCCGCCGGCTCTCGGTCTCCGGCACGCTTTCTCTACTCCCTGGCTCACTCTGGCATTTGCGGTGGCTGGCCACATTTGCATTATTTACCATATCAGTGTGAATATGGGGCCGCTGTGCGGCAGAGCTGACGCTGATTAGTGTGGCATTACATATGTTAAGCACAAGGAGACGGATTCCCTTTACTAACGCTCCACTGCACCGCTTTCAGCCCTGAAAATAAAACAGGGCTCTTATTAATATCCCAGAGGCTCTGACACCAAACATAGCAGGGAGGGTAGAGAAGACGACGCAGTGAGGTGCCGGGACACTCGCTGCTCGGCGTATGCAAATAGAGGCACTCGGCCAAACACACACACACCAAACAGGCATTAGCATGAAGTGGCTTGGCGGCACGGGGCCATTTGTCATGCACGTGTGTGTGAGTGAGAGCGTTTGTATCTGGACAATAAGCCTCTCCGGCTCCGCGTGGTACCTCAATACAGGCTTCTGCTGGAGACAGGTGGCGCTGTAGCCTCGCTGCTTTCATTCACACTGAACAATGCAACAACGCTAAGCTTTGTCCATCTCTGCGTAGGTCTTTAATGTTTCTCCTGCCCTTTGTTGCTACATTATGACGCATTCGTTGCGTTAAGGCTTGGTGGTCGGTTATTGGAAAATATGTCACTTTTTTATGTAGGAGGAGTCAGTGTGGATTTGTACTGCTGTGATGGATGGATGTGGCTTAATTATCATTAAAAAGTCATTTACAAGACAAATAGGGACTAGCTTTGCACATTACAGTTGTTATAAAGTAGATTCTAGTTGCTGCTCTGTAAACAAGTGAGTTTATGTTGGCTCTGGCCCATTACTGGCAGCGGGTTAAAAGAATGGTCCATGTTTAACATGAGTTATGGTCTACTGAGTGACATGCTGTCAACTACAATAAAAAAAAAAAAAAAAAAATTCAACTCAGTCACCAGTTTGCAAAAACTCTTTGTCAGTATCATGTAAAGGCTCCTAGATTTATCGATGTTATATGGTTATTGAGTTGTCTAGTGTAGTCTGATTCACTCGTATGAACCGTTTGAAGGGATTACTGGAGATTACTGATCTCACAAGTTATTCCTTTGAATCAGTTCTTAACTGAATGAACTGAATCCAACAGAACAATTACACAATCGGCATCTGACTAACTTACTGAATTAAAGATGCTCACTAATTTCAGCAATGTACGTCCCACATCAATAAGTTTTGTGTACTTAAAGGGACAGTTCACCCAAAAATGAAAATTCTGTCATTAATTACTCACTGTCGC
The DNA here is from genome assembly GCA_039654775.1 of Spinibarbus caldwelli. Taxonomy (NCBI): domain Eukaryota; kingdom Metazoa; phylum Chordata; class Actinopteri; order Cypriniformes; family Cyprinidae; genus Spinibarbus; species Spinibarbus caldwelli. The sequence continues at coordinate 42,770,736 of CM077220.1, forward strand.
TCCAAACCCGCAAGACCTTCGTTCATCTTCGAAACCCACATTAAGATATTTTTGATGAAATCCAAGAGCTCTCTGACCCTCCATAGACAGCAAGGGTACAACCACGATCAAGGCACAGAAACGTAGTAAGGACATCGTTAAAATGGTCCATATGATATTAGTGGTTCAACTGTAATTATATAAAGCTACGAGTATACTTTTTGTGCGCAAAGAAAATAAAAATACTGACTTCATTCAACAATTCATAGCTTCGTAAAATTACAGTTGAACCACTGATGTCACATGGACTATTTTAATGATGTCCTTACTACGTTTCTGTGCCTTGACCCTTGCTGTCTATGGGAGGGTCAGAGAGCTCTCGGATTTCATCAAAAATATCTTAATTTGTGTTCCGAAGATGAACAAAGGTCTCACGTGTTTGGAACAACATGTATTTAACTATATAACTCAATTTTCATTTTTGGGTGAACTATCCCTTTAATGACTTTTTAAATAAATCATATTTTAACTATAAGAACACACACAAAAAACATTAAATATGTATAGACTACTGTCCGTTTTTTTTTTTTTTGTTTTGTTCTTGTGCTCACCAAGACTGCATTTATTTGATAAAAATACAGTAAAAACAGTAATATTGTGAAATATTCAATAATAATAATAATATTATTGAATATTATTAATAATAATATTATTATTATAATATAATAATAAACTTTTTTATTATTATTATCATTGTTGAAAACAGTTGTGCTGCTTAATATTTTTGTATAAACTGTGATATTCAATAGTATTATTTAAAAAAATATCTTTTCATTTGACCTTTAAAACTGAAACATCTGTTTGGCTGTAAGCAGTGTACTGTATAGTACACATGTTCCTGACACATACAAGCTGTGTGCTCATCATAACACTGGTTTGAATCCAGTCTTGATGCCACCCCTCTCTCCACTTTCTGGTCTAATCTTTGCTGTCTTTTACAATAAATACAAAATACCATTAAAGCCCATAAATATAAAAAGTGCAATAGCTTGTGTGAAAATTTTAGATATGAAAATGTTACATTTAAAATGTTTAACAAAATCTTTCAGAGAGGAGAGGGCATGGAAGGAAAGCTAGCTGGCAGAATTATAACTATATGTGATCTTTTTACTTGGGGTGGTCAAGTAAATGAAAGCTGACAGAGGTAATATCAGAGGAGAGATGAAGATTAAAAAGAGAGAGGGAGGAAAAGAAGCAGGGTTGAATTGCTGCAGGATATAGGGCTCTGCGCCTTTAAACTGAAATCTAAATCTCACAAAGTTTGTTCCTTAAAAGGAAATCAGAGGGTTTCACTGAGACATTGCCTTGAAAAGCATGAATAAACATCAGAATGCCTTGCCGCGCATACATCATACATCACAGGCCGACGCTACCTAATGGAGGAGGACTCATCACCCTCCAACACATGAAAAGCCAGCAAAATTACCAAGTCCACCACACAGCCAGCCGCTCGCTTTTAAAATGGACTGCCGAGGGAGGGGAAGGGGCTGAAGGAGTATTCCTTCACTAAAATGGCTCCCTGAGATAACCATCTCTCTTTGCCGTTCATCGCAAACTTGGAGAGAAATAAAAGAATAGTGATGATGACATTTCCGAAAATAATTAGAACACAATGCGGTTTCCTCTAGTACCCCACCGTCATTCTCCCTGACCACCCGCGCTGTGATCTGCCTCCCGTGTATGGTTGTTTTCCTGCACATGTTGATATGGCTGCATATTAGGATGCACTTGCTATTCCAGACTGGCCATTTAACTTGAGCAAGCACTTTATTCTGGGCTCGGTAGGGAACGAAATTGGCTTTAATCATAATGTGGGTCTGTTGCGAGTAGGTAGATGTGGCGGTGGCGGAAAATGTCGTCTCTGTATAAAGACAAATAAAAACGGAAGCTTTATTTACGATGGTGGCGGAAATAAAATGGACAAGTGGTTGCTGGGCTTTAGATGCTTTAAGTAAAAAATGATGTGGCAAGATGTAGAAAGACAACATGGCAAATTGAAATTATTTAAATGTAAATTTCAAAATGCAGCTAGAAAAATTGGTCCCACTTTTTTATTAGGTGGCCTTAACTACGATGTACTTACATTTAAATTAATCATTTGATACAATGCACTTATTGTGCACATACATGTTTTTACATTGTAATTATATTTTTAAAAATACCTAAATGTAATTACATCAGTAATTAATTTCTGTAATTACATTTATAGTTACACTGTTGACCCATCCCTTACACTTTAACCCACCCTTAAACCTACCCATACCACCAAACCTGTCCCTAACCTTACCCATATCCCACCACAATAGCAGAAAAGTTTTTTTTTTTTTTTTTTTTTTTGTAATATAATATGAACACAATAAGCACATTGTACTTATTTTTTGATGTAAGTAAGCAACCACAAATATTCACCAGAAAGAGCAATAAATAAATAAATAATGGTTTTGTTGAAAAGGTTTTGGAGGGCTGAAATAACTGACCGAAACAGTGACAATGATAATTCATGTAATCACTCAATCAGCATTTTAACAGCATAAATATCTCATTAAAACAGCTTGGAAACAATATGTCACACAATGTTACACTTACCTCATAAGTCATTAACTGTGCATAGCTTGTTAGAAAAAAAAAAAAAAAAACTTTAGAGAGGAGCACTGTGTAAAAAATAAGCACTATATAACATATTCATCGTATTTTTATATCACTCATTAGTACTGTTGTCAGTATTTAATGTATGTTTGCATAAATTTGTCATTTCAACAAGTTTTTACTACAGCTATTGGTTAAATGTTTATACTGTAATAATGGATTGGAGTAGAAGCATAATTATATCATTAAAAAGCTCATTAATTAACTACTAAATAAACTTTATTTTTGTCTGATTTTGATGTTTCGGTAAACAAAACCAAAAAAAAAAGAATTCCGGTAGGTCACTAATCAAAAGAGACCATCCTTTATGATATTATGGCCCTAGATATGAACTTTTGTGATTTTTCCATAGATTTCATCACCCCCAAGAAAAAAAAAAAAGTTTAATTGTGATTTGATGCATCATTGATGTCTGTAGCACAAGTGTGGGATGAGTAACATGCCAAAGTTTATTAGTTAAGGTTAAGGGTTTAGAATAACAGAATAACAGTGTGCGCAATTGCGATTCTTTCTTCAGTCAGCACCACTAATGATAACACTGCACCACATAATAATATCTTAACTTACTTAATATTATATCAATATTTCATTATGGGTTTGCAGAATGCTAACAAAATATGAATGATCCATACATAATTTAGAAGTATTCGGATAAAAAACAGATCACAATTAAAAACTCATCCATGAGCACCATTTCCTCTTCCTCAAAGCATATGTATGTCTGTAAAAGGCCTTAGGCTAGATTACTTGGAAATATATACACAGTGAATCTCCAGGAATCTATTAACAAATGCTAATTGATGTATGCACAGGTATGAGTGTATGTGTGTGTGTGTGTGTGTGTATACGTGATGGTGCGAGTACAAAGATGTATCCTACACCGAGCCAGGCATGAGAACAGGCTTGTGAAGCAGAGTGCAGTAATTTCTTTGATCATTTTTAATGGCAGTACTTTCATGTGGGTGCGTAGCGCTCTGTCTCACATACATACACACACACACACACACACACACACACACACTGCACCCTGCAGGTGTCATTTTACACCCCCAGCTCTGGGATTAGTATGCAGCAAGCAATACAAAGCAGGGCCATTGCATTGCACTGCGCACATCTCTACAAACCAGCATCAATACCTTTTCAAAAGACTGTATCAGTTCAATGCTAACTGAGGGGGGAGACAGGGAGACAGACAGGAAAGAAGAAGAACTGAACAATACACAAAACAGCAGGAAGTTAAAAGTTAGTGTGATAAAAATAAAAACAGAATATGAGACAAGCACAAGATTGAAGTGGCAAGTTTAGTGGAAGTTTTAAGGGACTGTGTTGTAGATTTTTCCTTGTTCAAAATAAATTGCTCTGAGGAGGTTTTGAATTCAGATAGACCTTTATTAACAAGTTAACAAAAGGCCAAGTTACAGTTTGCCAAACTCCAGAATGTCTGTTTTACACTGATATATATATATATATATATATATATATATATATATGCCTGAAGTCATTTACAGAATTCCATACATGTACTGTCGTATTTTTGGACAAGGTGTCTTTTACCATATATGTGTCCTTCAAGGTGATCAATAGCTTGTCATGCATGTATTTCTAGCTCCTGAACAAGGTCCTTTCCATATATGAGTTTTTCACTTTAAATAGTTCTTTCTGTTCTAAGCTACTGCTCACACAGACACGCACATAGTTAAATAATAATAGTAGAATAATTTCTCCTTATGTATTGGCATAATTCTATGTATTATATTGTTTCAGGATTAATAAAAAATATTCTACAACTGCCGAACAGCCTGAGGAAGAAACCATTTAAAGGGACAGTAACATATTTCTCATTAGTAGGGTTTATTTATTTATTTATTTATTTATTTATTGAGATGTTTAAAACTTGAAATTCAGTTTTTTCCATCATATATAATAAATCTCATTGCAGGTAAATGTTAACTAAAATCCATCTTGACTTTTTTATGTTTTAAAAGATTAGCATTTACAAGAGAACTAAACAATAAAAGTGAATGCTAACCACAACTGTACTTATTTATATATTTGAATAATAACATAAATTTTTGTCTTTTCTTGACACAAAGATATGCCATGGAAGACTTGGAATATTGTGTATAGCTGAGTCCCAATTCAGAGGCTGCATCTTTTGAAGGCTGCATTTAAAGACTGAATATGTCACAACGGTGCAAACGAAGGCTGTATAAGTTCTCCTTCAAATGCAGCCTCAAAATGCATCCTTCATTTCCCGGGCAATGAAGCATTGAGCAGATAGATTCTTTGTGGCCCCAGGTTCATTGCGCCCCTGGTGACGACAGAATTTTTTATTCATTTATTTTATTTTACTTTTTTGTTTTGTTTTGTTTGAGAGAGAGAGAATGCCGAATTATACTTTTAAATAAGCATTGGGTTTCAACTTAATTGAATATGTAATGTATTGAATATGTAAACAAAAAGAAAAGCGGTTTAAATATTGTCTAAGATATGATTTTATTACTTTTTAAAATGGACATAATTGGATCAAGGTGAACATATTTACACAGGCTGTGAACCTGTTGAATATAACTTTTAAAAAAAAGTCCAGTATAAACATTACTGCTGCTTGCCAACGGCAGCTATCATAGTTGATAGGTGACAAGAGAAATCGTTCGTAGACTAACCCGTCCCATTAAACGACACTTGGTCTGACCTTCACGGCCTTCGAAAATGTGGATTTAAAGTCTGCGTCCTTCTAAGGATGCAGCCTCTGAATCGTAACACAGCTTATACTGACCTTTTTATGATGCTTTTTGTCCTTTTGGAGCTTAGTCTCCATCCACTTTATTTACGTGAACAGCATGAACATTCTTAAAAATATGTAATTTTGTGTCCCACGGAAGAAAGAAAGAAAGTTTGGAATGAAATGAAAATGAATAAATGACGACAGAACTTAGATTTTTGAGTGGACTATCCCTTTAAACAGGCTTTTGCAGGAAGCCTCAATTACTGGACAACACAGCTTGAGTTTCCACATGTTACAAGAAACCATTCTATGAGTCTTGGCGAAGAGTCCCAGTGCGGTCTGTCTCCCAGCAGTTCACTTCATGTAATCCTGGTGAACACATAAAGCAGCAACTAAAGAGCTGCTTTTATGACGTGAAATTTTGTAAAACCTGTCTCATTCATTATTAAGAACGATCTACAGGTGTATTTCTCTCCTGTTTTACCATCCACCTCTAGTCTCTATCCTCTAAAACACAGTTTCATTTATATGCCGTCTTCATTTATGCCCTTCCATACACACATTGTGATAATAAATAAGTCTATTTGGATTCTAGAAAACACAAAATTTGAGTATGCAAGTGCAGCTCCTATCTCTTTATCTGACAAATGTCTCATAAATGTTGGTTCTTTTGCTCAAATCACATTAAAAAGCTTATTTTTAAGGCTATTCAGAAGACGGGCTTCCTTCGATAGAGCAGCCATTTTAAGCATTGCATTTTTCTCCATTCAAAACTATACGAGTGACACGTCTTGGGTATTCTATACTCTTTGGTGTAATTTAATGGTCTACAGACTGTTAAGAGTGATGACTAGTTCCCTCATGTATGCTCTGGGAAGCTTAAATGAATAGCTCAAAATAAAAAATTAAAAATTCTGTCACTATTTCCTCATTCCAAACCTTATTCTGTTGAACACAAAAGAAGATATTTTGAAAACATCTTAGTATTTTTGTCTATACAATTAAAGTCACTGGAACCCAATGGACAAAACCAGTTGAAACATTCCTCATGTCTTTTTTTGTGTTTCACAGAAATAAATTCAGTTTGACGAAATTGTTTAGTCCAACCAGCAGTAGACGGGAGGGTGTTGGAGAACACCATTGACTGTAGGGAATTTGCAATATTACATTTTTGGTAAATCTGACCATTTTTAGCATGCTTTGATTAGAGTTTTGCACCCAAAAATCCAGTACATTTTTATCTAAACTAAATTTCAGCAAACTTTTTTCTTTTCTAAACATTTTAATCTTAATGAAGACTTCTGACCGTAGCACTGAGAACATCTTACTGCTTGATTTAACAGCTTTGGTCAAACTATCATCCAAAATTTCGATGAATATTAATAAGCCTTTTGCCAGAACACTATCGATTAACTTCTGTGTGTGAAGAAGTCTGACGCTGCGTAGAGCAAGACCACCAGCGGTTCTGTTTGAGCCTGTCAAAAGAAGTCGAGAGTTCAAGGTGTGATGTGGCCTCTTTAGACTGGCGTATGTGGGTGTGTGTAGGTTTTTGAGGATCTGTAGCAGGACTAAGAGACCATCTACAGGGAGAAAGGACAGAGGCAAAGAGAGGGTCCCCGCCGTGGATTTAGTGTTTGACAGTGGCAACCTGCTGAATGCTGACTGCTGGGCCTGACAGCACAAACAGCATTCATCCCTCCATAGAGCAGGCCTGCAGCGTTCCTAATCTGTCTTACACACACATACACAATGATTCAAACATGCACCAGACTTCAACCCTCATCCCTCCTGTTTTCATCAGAGTTTTAGCCAAAACAAATTAACAAAGCAAAGCGGCACTCAATGCACACATATTAAGCTGACAATCAGGCCAACAGCTCAAACAACTTATCCATCATCCTTAAGAACTCCCCGGTGAATACGTTAGCCTGGAGAAGGCAAAGAAATGTGTGTGCATCATGTGTCGAGGTGACTTCTGGGTAAACGCAGGACCCTTTAATGTAGACTTGTGAGGTCAATGCACTACAGATGTACATGCACATTTGATGGGCTGATGTGAACGAGGCCGGGGTGTTGGATGGGGCTACTTTAGAGGGCTAAAACCCAGAGAGCACAGCTGGGGAGCAGCTGGGGCCAGTTGTACCGGAGACCGATGGCAGGGGTGCCCATCGCTCACTGTAACCAGAGAGTTTGGGAACAGATTAATAGATGCTCAGAGGTTAAGTAAACATAATCTGATAGAACTCTGGCTGCATTTAAGGCTGTTCGCTTTGCTTTGCTGGCTCTTTCATCACTGTAACGCCGCACAACCCCAGTGCTCTTAACGCTCCCAATATTTGGAGAAGGATTTGAGGACTGAGGCCTGGCACAGCAACCAACATCAGGCTCTGTTCCAGAATATTCCACATTAGAGCCTTAAGTCAGGCCTGTTTGCCTAACCTAAGCTATGTCTTATCTAATAACACAACAGTAGCTGTCCTGACATCATCCACCCTGAACATACTACACTCAATCAAACTTTTCCACTGACATTAATGAAATGTTTGGCATTGGCAAAGCTGCATGACTTTCTTATTTCGAAAGAGTGTCAACTGTTTTTGCTCATATGAAAGTCAGTGAGGTCAAAAACAACACTGATTATCATTGTGTGGACAATAAAGTACTGAGACACAATTAAAAATATCTTCTTTTGTCTGTATTTTTCACAAAAGAAAGAAAGTCATACAGGTTTGGAACATGAGGGTGAGTAAATAGCCCCTTCTGGAAAATTACCAGTAAATTGCCGTAAAGAGATCTTGTGTGAACAGGACCTTTTTAAAAATGCCAGTAAATTCGTTCCAGCAATTTACCGGTGTGAGAAGTTGTAACATTACCAGTAAATTGCAGGAATTCTGCTGTGTGTAAAGGCAGAATGAAGATTACCGGTATGAGCACGCCACGTACAAGTTCAAAATGAGGTGACGTAAGATCTACTCTGGGCCAAGCCAGAGCCATTGAAATTCAAAATTCAATGGTTCTGGGCCAATCATAACATTCTGATGCAGATGACGTATTTACTCCTCACTGTGTAGTTCGGTTTGAAGTCGTGTGTAATGCGATGTCTCTGGGCCAAAAGTGCTGTATGAATGTGAACGTTTGACACAAAAATGAAAACATCGGGGGAGCGCTAAGCTCTCGTGCCTCCGTTGGTAAAAAAAATTAACCAATCAGCATTGAGTATTCACTTTCAGGGCTGAGGAGTGTTGAGAAAAGAAACCTCGCAAGGGAGGCTAGCCTCTCTTCTGGTATATCAACCAATCATCATAGAGACGTAAATTACGTGATATTAGTTTGAACGTCTCCCGCTGCGTTGATAATGTACCAAGTACTTATGATGAGTAGCGATTAGGGCTGCACGATTATGACAAAAACCATAATTGTCGATTATTCCCTTGAAATTGTAATTGCGATTATTAATAACGGTTATTTTGAACAGATTTATGCCATTGTTTGAAGCTACATGCCATATTTTTATCTAAAAAAAAAATTATATAAGGCTGAAAACACTCTTTCTGAACTTTTATTGGTTTTCTATAGCATTGAGCCTCAAATGTCAACTATACATTGGTTTGGTTTCTTCTTTAAACAAAAAAAGGTAAAATTATGCATGGTATAATAATGTTACACTAAAACTAAAAGAAAAAAAAAGAAAGAAAAAATGGTTTACTAAAGCTATATATTTCATTTACAATTAAACAGACGAAATTTCAAATTACAGTAACATTTTACAGTACAATTTATATTATCAGGGCTCCAGACTAACATTCGAGAGCAGTGGCACCAGCACCTGATTTGGTAGCACTGAACATGTAATAATAATATTATTATTTGTTATATTAATAAAAAAGTTTTGTCTCTTAGAAATGCACATTAGAACAGGAGCTTGAGTTCAGAGTAGCAGGAGCTTGAGTTGGGATGCAGATGTACATTTATTTTCATTAACAAAAACAGTACCATTGTGAAAACTGTAACAGCCTCATCTTTTATACATTTGTAGGTCATAACCAAAAGTACAGCACCTCACTGCCATGGTAAAAAAGTAGCCTAACTATTTGGTTTCTGTGGTGTTTGCATTGAAAAACAGTAGCCTAAAGACATTCAGTAAATTACAAATCCACATCAACTGATAGAATAATTAACAAAATAATGTAATTATATTCCATTACTCCTTTAACATATTTAGTATATTAATAATATAATACTCAATATGAATATCCTACTTTTCTGCCACAGTACCATTGTTACCGTTAGTGTTACAGTAAAACTATGGTAAATGTGGGTGATTTGTGGATTGAAGCGTCTTCTAACTGGATCGTTGTTGCACTGTTTCTGTTGCTTTCTGCAATAGTGTTGATGAGAATAACAGCTCAAATTTATTTGGCTTTAAACTAGTTTAAATTAAAGAGACGTGATTTGTTCTGGAGAACTCTGCGCTGAACTCGAGTGCTTCTTACTGGATTTCACAGCGTGGTTTAGTGCACGATCGCGACTGGTCACTGTAATAAACGCATACGCTCTAAGCTCGCGCTGCGCTGTTTTCTTTTGAGGCAAGCGGATAAAAGGTCCATGTGGTACGCAGTTCAAACGAGTACCGCTCTTTTGTTCCACTTTTGACATGTTTGGCATTTAACATATCTATCATGCGCAACAGAGTGACAACGACTATCAGTTAGACGAAATGTCTTTTATCCAGTGTGTTTGAGTTTGTTAAACCCCGCACTGCAAACACCTCTTAAGCACACAGAATAATGCAAGTGGGCATTTTTAATTATTTATTTTTGTAATCGCGGCTTTGAACGATTATGTAATCGTGGCATCCATAATCGTAATCGCGATTAGAAATTCGATTAATTGTGCAGCCCTAGTAGCGATATTGAATATTTGATCGCCAACAGATTTAACAAGCTGTCATTCAAACAGTATATATACAAATTAAAAATAAAGGAAGAACACGCCTAAGCTGGATATAGGCTACAGCAGTCGCGGCTTCCTTAAATGGCACAACAGGCAGTTAACACAGACTTTTAAGAAGGGATGGAAGTTTGCTTCAAGTGATAGGCCAGGTAAATGAAATTATATTATCTTGCAATATGTGTGTCGTTTTCTGACTAAAAGCAACCAAAAAGCCATTTTAAAGTGGTTAAGCAAATAATAATAATAATAATCAGCAGGGATCCCCAGACCAATACAATTAGTGTGCCTCCTCTATTTTAAAACCCACGAGCCGCCACTGCACATTTTTGAATTTACCGGTAAATTCATTCTGGTAATTTTACAGCAATTTACTGGTATTACTATGTGAAAGGGCTTAATGATTCAATGAACAAATCAATAAATATTTGGTGAATAAATTAATGAATAATTTAAAACAATACTTTTAAAAAAATCACTCAGAATTTGCTAGTAAATTTAAAAAATAATGACAAACAATGGCAAGTAAAACATTGAATTAAATGTGAAACTTTGAAGTAGAAAAACTTAAATAGTATTGTATTTGTTTGTAAAACATACCCCAATAGTTTTAGTTATAACTTTTAAAATCAATTGTTTTACAGTGTATCCTTTAAATAAACAATATAAAATCTTAGATCTGTTCCAAAGCCTAATAAGCTGCTACTAACTATTGTCTACATAGATACCACTAACCAGACAGAATTTTAAAAATTACTGATTTGGAATAAAATCTAGGCAGCAACTCAGCAAACAACACTGATATAAAGCACAAAAAGATTCAACTCACAAGTGAAA